>CM066032.1:1589258702-1589920564 GCA_033557465.1 Ichthyophis bannanicus
TCCAAAAGATCCAAGATGCAACCTACCGTCTGTTTGCATAAAGTGTCTGCTAGGGACTGTCTGAGGCAGGAAAAAGCAAAACTACGTCACAGTGAATACAGAAGATGCCAGAGGAATGTATAGAATCACCATATCCCCATATCCAGCTGCCGTTGGCGCATGTCCAGATTAGGGTGCCATCTGTGATACTGAAATACTAATGGATAGTGTTTTGAGGGCCTACAAGAGATAGGTCAGGTTACAACATAAAACAGATGTGCACAATGTATACATTGTCAACAGCAGTAGTTTACAGATAACAGAGTCCACAACCCTCCACAGGTGTCAAAACACCACCCACCACATGATGATACAAACTGTATACACACTGTACTCTTATACACCCATGCTAGAAAAACACACACACACAGTATGTTAAGGTGAGCATGCCACCAGTAGCAAACAGCCTGTCTGTGGACAACTTGAGATCAGTGGAGATATATCTTGGCCAAAGCAATGCTACACAGCATTTGGTTGATGTTACAATGTAATGGAGGTGTGTACGTGCGGCCCACCACCAGAACACCTAGGACGTGTGGACACACGCAGCTCTCTGGGATGTGTTCCAGAAACAGTGCTGGAGCAGATGAGCTGGGCAGGAACACATGTGCCTGTGTGTGACAATAATAACATATGGGGTTTGGGGGTGCCGACCAAAGAGATGAACCACAACATATGTGCATTGGACAGATGACGCCAAACATGATCTGTGGCTGACTGTCCCCACACCATGTACCTGTATGTCCATCTACCCATTCTCCTGCACATTGAGTGGGGTACAGACAGCTGCCAGTGAACCACAGCACCAGGGAGGTCACACAACATATCCTGTCGAGGGATAAACACACCAGAAATATACATATGTCATGTTTGAGCTGTGTAACACACACAGCACCATCACGTCATCATCCCTCCTGCCCCCCAAAGCCATTTCAGTCTGGCTTTTGTCCATTACACTGTACAGAATTACCCCTGCCAAATTCCCCAATGACATGTTAATGCTAAAAATAAAGGTCCTGTACCCCATACGCCCCATTTCATCACCTCTCTGCTTCCCCAGACACTGCTGACCACACCCGTCACCCTGATATACTGTCCTTGCATGTCCACACTGCCTCCGTACCAACCTCCTGCACCCTATATCTCACCCGTCACACCTTCAGTGTATGTTGTGATGATCCCACCTCCCCTGCGTGCCTGCACCCATATGCTAGAACACAGGGATATGTCCTGTGTCTGCATGTTTGAGAGCTCCATACCAAATGCCGTGTTGGGGCTACCTGATCCCCTGCCGCTCAGTGCCAACTGTATGCTGATGAGTGCCAAATATATCCCAAAATCCCTGAACAGCCTCTGCCAATCTAGACTCAGAGCTATGTTTGCGTGACTGATAATGCTGGCCTGATATATCCACGCTGCCTGAAACATAACCTGGCCACAACCCAACATCTAAACTCCCACCGTAAACCCCGCCCCCATATTAGGTGTCTGTATAGCTTGAAACACATTGCTGCACGTTGACACGCAATGTACGGGTTGTTTGTGACTCCTCCCTCTCCTCCCCCACACATACATATCATGTAGCTAAGACATGCAGTGCCATTCCAGGTAACATGAGCAATATCCCCCCCATCCTCCCTTAACACACAACTAAAACGTGAATGCACCCCTCAGTCACCCCCGATCTTCTAACTGTATCTTACACCTTGTTGTTATCCCCTTGAATCAGCTGTGTCTGCCCCAAACCAACCAACATGCCACTGCATGGTTCATCATCTGCTGGCCACACCATGACCATAATACTGCTTCTGTTAAATCACCTCACTGGCTCACAATCCGTGTATGCATCCAGGTGTAGGTTACCACGCTGAGCAAATGATGCAGTACCTGTGTGTGTACGCTGTACCTCCCTTCCAGAATATTAACTCCTGCCAATACTACTACCACTGAGCATGTACATATTGTTGCCAGTTGTACACAGCACTGTACACAAACATGTAACGCACAGTCTCTGCCAATCAGTGTATGTTATGTGACCAATGCGCCAATATCCCCCATCGTGGCATCCACACATCTAGGCAAATGGTGCCACCTACATCCCACATTCCTACTACTGACCACACACCACACTCCATTTACCATGCTGCACCCACAGCTGGAACCAACAATCTGTGTGGGATCGCCAGCCACTGTCCCCAATCCCTGACTAAGTTCCTGTGTACGGTAATGTACCCACCTAGGACAGGTAATCCAGTCCCATCTGACCCCTGTGCCTCCGCAGTTATCCCCTAAACACCCCACCTGTGTTCCCCCTGGACTATCCTGAATGATCTGATGGGCAGGGAATGTCCCCTAGATGTCTGTGTAGTGTTGCGCATGACTGGTATGGCTATACAAATGTTTAACAGTAGTGGTAGTACATATGCCTATATAACAATGTAAGATCCAACATATGCAGTACTTACATGAGAAGACCGCCACAATCAGCTGGTGCCTGGCTGCTGTGCCCTCATGTGTGTCACCACAGCCACGTACAGGATGGCACGTAGGATCATCTTCCAGATCCTCATTAATTTGGACTGGGAGATCATGCCTGAGAGCAATGTTGTGCAGTATGCAACAGGCCAGAATAATATTTGCCACAGTCATGGGTTTGTATTGTAAGTCCCCGCCGGTTCTATCCAGACACCTGAAGCGACTTTTCAAAATGCCAAAGGTGCGCTCGATGACTGAGCGGCTGGAGGCATGGGCCTCATTGTACCTCCTCTCTGCACGTGTCTGCAGCAGACACACAGGGGTCAGCAACCAAGGACAACACACATATCCTGCATCACCTGTAGAGAAATAGTAGAAAGGTAAAGCAGAGGCTGAGCCACACACACATGCACGCAAGCATGTACATGCAAACCAACAGCACAGACAGGTCTCCCATGAACATGTTACAGCACATGCTGACACAAAACATGTATGTGACAGCGTCTGGAGGTGTGAGACAGGGACCACAGGGTGGGGGTAAGGTGTACAAACCACCTCAGCTGTAACCCACAATAACACATGCCTAAACACCCATAGCCTAAAGGTAGTAGTGCCGGCAGCAAAATCATCAGCCACACACATGGCAATGCATCCTTGACAAGATTAGTGATACACACATTTGCAAGCGTGTGATAGCCATGAGACTGCCCACATACATGGTTTGAAACGGGAAAATGTCCCTGAGTTGCCCTGAGAGGATGTCCAACAAAACAATATAGTGTTGAATATACGTGTAACATACATGTGTCCTATACTATGCCCACACAAATCATACAATGTGAAATGGCCAGATATGTCAGAGGTGAAGGTGCCACCAACACAAAACACCGTACCAAAGATGACCGTGAAGGGAAGTGCCCCCCCCCAGACACACACACAAACAACACACAAACACAACTGGGGACACCTTGCAAACACAGACATGTGCGCCTACATGTACCCAGAGGAACACCATGTGCTCGTCTGAGCAGAGAAATACCCACCCAGCAGTATACAGTCCTCATATTGCCCAGCCTCAAACTGTCCGAATAGTGCTGAGTGATACAGGATAAAGGAGTCATGGGTGGACCCTGAAAACCTAGGGGCCACATTCAGAATATGCATATTTGTATCACATACAACCTAAACATTCAGGGAATGGTAGTGTTTGCAGTTGCGGAACACTGCTTCCCTGTCTCCGGGTAGGACCAGGGCAACATGTGTGCAATCAATAGCTCCCATCACGTGTGGTATCCCCGCAACCTCTTCAAAGGCCTGGTTCAGGGTCCCCCACTGTTGCCTAGTGTTGGGAATTGCAATGTAATTCCCCATCCAGCTGACCATGGCACGCAGTACCTGGTGGAGACAGCGTAAGAAGGTGGGGCGGCTCATGCCACCCTCTGCGGCCACAGATGATTGGAAACAGCCAGAGGCAAAGAAATGTAGGGCAGCCATGAGCTTGACCAAATCCGATATGGCATGTGATAGACTGGTCAGGGGCTCAAGGTCAGGTCTGAGATCCTCAAAGAGCTCCCTAATAGCCACTGTGTCCAGACGGTACAGGGAGATCACCTGGTTGTCATGCATTTCCTGGAGCTGAGCCCTGGGCCTGTAGAGGTGAGCCTGGTGAGGGTGCAGCTTGGCACACCTCCTGTGCCATGCCGGCTCAGCCCTAGCTTGCATGGCCTCCATAATTGCAGGTCGGAGTTGCAGTGGGTCTGTACCCATGACCTGTGCCACAGCGCCGTGGACACCATCAGCCACGTTAGGCAACTGCGGGTCCTGAGCACCCCCCAACGTACCTCCAGCCACTACAAAGGCAGCCATCATCAAAACAGAGGTACCACAGACAGAGGGTTTCACTCACCTCTCCCTCGTCCCACCAACACCGCCCTCTACCTGTTCCTCACTTCACTCCCTGTATCCTATGCCTGCTCACCACCTCACCTGCCTCCACCACCCCAACACCACCCTTCGCCTGCTGCTCACCTCACCCCACCGCACTGCACCCTGCCTCACCCCACTGCACCTCACCTCACCCCACCTCACCCCACCGCACCTCATCACACCTCACCCCACCTCAACCCACCACTCCGCACCTCACCGCACCTCACCTCACCTCACCTGCTGTACACCTGACAAATACCTCACCTCGCCTGCTCTACACCTCACCTACACAAAGCCCTCAGTGTGTACCATGTATGCATCACAGGTTAAGTACCTTTCATCCGGTGTGTTCGGTGTGCACTGTATGCACATGTGTTCTCCCCAGTGTAGGCACAGGGACAAGCAGTTACAGGTGGACAACACATTGCTGCTGGTGGGGATGTACTACACAGGTGTACATATGTGCTCTGCACAAGGCCATCTTTGATGTGTACCCTGTTACACCCCCCAGGTGACATCCAGGCCATGGAGGCGTATGAGGAGGTGGATGTGCCAGAGCCAGAGGATGCTGAGGGACCAGGGGTCAACAAGTCCGAGATCACGGCCAGCACTGGTGGTGAGACCCCAGGGACCAATGTGGTGCCCAAGGCAGAGGATGGGGCAGAGGATGTCCACACACCAGTGGGGTCCTCTAGCAGCAGCACAATGGCTGTGGAGTGCACGGAGACGGAGGGGAGTCGGCACACACTACAGGCACTGGGGACATCAGGCACCCCACCCATCGGCATGGATGTGATCCTGGCAGAGCTGCGGGCTCATACTGCCTCATCAAGGCAAGATGCTGAAGGTGGGTAACAGAATAAACAGCAAACCCCCTGGGAGTTGGGGTAACAGTCACAATGACATTCCATGTGCTCCCCAATATAATGACACCATAGCATGTTATTTTGTATCTTATGTGGGAGTTTGTGCCATGTGTGATCCCCCCTCTTTTAGCATGGGTCATCTGTTGTCATCATTTTAATGAGCTCTGTAAAAGGGGGTGCTTGTTATGAAGGTACCACCATCTTGGCAAGTATGTAAATTAAAAAAATGAAAACTCTTTTAGTTGGTCGAGTGTAAGGCAAAATTAGAGTTTATTTATGGGGTGATTATTCCACACACAGATATGCTTGGTAACTCCATCCAGATAACTTCTCCAGGGTTTATTCAACACAAAATAAGGCAACTGAAAAACTTATGCAAATTAAGTATCAAAGTCCTTTATGGAACAGAAAGGCTTTCTTACAGCCACTGCTAATAAACTCCTTAGCAGTGCTGAGGTAGAAATAAATCAAAGAGGAAACTTCTTTACACAAAAACATAGCTCACTTTCTCCATACAGAAAATAACTTTTAAGCCCCATGTGTGCACGGCTTGTGTTGGGCTCTCCTCCACCAACAGGTGACAATTAACTGCAATCAGTAGCTTGATTTCAGCACAAATGCAAACTTCCCAGCAAAGCTTTTTCTTTTCAACAAAACTTTATGGGAAGCCAATATTTAGAATGTTTCCTTTTGATGTTTTCTCTTATATTTTGGATTTTCCTAAAATAACAACCTACTCAAAGAACAGTCCATATAATCATCCTCTGTATCAGATAGTAAACCTTGCTCTTGAAATTGCATAGACTCAGTTTCTCCGTCTGACTCAGAGGGCTTTAGGAACTGACCTCTATACGGAGAGAAACTGTTTCCCTGCTGTTTGCATTGATCAAAGCTAGAGAAACGTTCACAGTTCATACCTGAATCCAGGCAAGCGTCAGGCTGCTTCTTCTGGTATTCTGGCCAGTATGCAATAGAGCTTCTGTGTCCTGTCCTCCAGTTGGTATCTCTGGACCTCAGGATCTTTTCTCCAGACGTCCTCCAAGAGGTATTTGGGCTCCTTTCCTCCTTAGCTGCAACAGACCTCTTCCTAGGTGTTGCTTGAGGGTCCCTGGCTGTGGATCTACAGACCTCTGGCTTTCTCCAGTCCTATGAAGGTTCTTTCCCCCAGGTATCTCTCCAGGCATACGTATTGCTTTGAGCTCCTCTCTTGGACCGTCTGCTTCCTTGTCCTTGTTCATTCAGGTTCCGGTTGTTCTTCCTTCTGTTCTTATGATTCCCCTTCTCCTTCTGTCTTCCTGAAGATTCCCCTCTAGTTTTAAAGGGCTTAGATTGCAACTCCTCCCTTGCACTCTTCAGGTGTTTTGGATTAAGCTTTCTCCTAGAGGCTGTTTGATTAGGGATGACATAATGCTTTCTCTGATTAGACTCATGCTTTTCCACTCTAGCTCCGCTAGGGACTTTCTGCATACTGGTGCATTCTGGAACATGTAGTCTTTTACGGAAACAAGCTGTCTTATTTCTATAACCTGTCAGCACAGGTCCCTTAATCAGAGTAAATTCTCCTCTATTGTCATTACTCCCTGAGCTTTGATAAGCTTCCTTATCACAGCTCATACATCCACCCACTATTCACCTCCATATACCCCAAGGAGACGTACAGCAGTCAACACCTATCCCAGATCACCTAGACAGCTTACTTGGCAGACCCCTCTTTCTGGGTAATAGTACCTAGCTTAGATAGTCGTAGTAATCAGTACTGTGCGTCAGGTTCAGAGCAAACAGCACCCCCCAGATATATATCTGTGTGCCATGAACCCCACGTTATCCGGCCTATCTCATACGACCAGTACGCAGATCAATCATTGACGCAATGAACTGTGACATAGTACCATGTGTTATATCTGGGATTCCCATGACCCTCCATCAGTATCATTTCCTAGCCTGTGGATGCATCATGGGACACAGAGCTGTAAACATGGTACTGTGTTGCTAGTTGTCGCGTGCATGATTGCTCTGAGGACTGGTCTGTTGTGATATGCCAGACATGTACATGAGCCACGGTGGGAGTTGCAACACATATCTCACAAATCACTTTGTGTCTCACCCACAAATACTCGGCAGGCTCTGATGGCCATTCGGGAGGAGGTCAGCCAGCTGTGTGCCACAGCTGAGGTGATCTACAAAGACGTGGTCTAGTTATCAAGCAGCCACTATAAAAGTACTAACAAAAAAGTATTCTGCTTGAATATTCACCTCATGAAACTAGTAGGACATAATGTATTCGTGTACTAAGGTCTCAGTTAAAACTGCCGCAGCTATTTAACGACTGGGACTGTGTTTATGTGATCTATTTAGATATCTGAAATCTAATCCCCTGATGAAACACATGGTGAAACGCCTGGGCGCCTTAGACACACGGCGTCGGGATTAGCAGCATAACCGCGAACATTAAAGCCTCACAGCGCTTCAATATATGAATATACACGGCACTTGAAGCTAAGTACCAACAATACTAATAATTCTTTTCTCCAATGAGCTACATAACCACTGTATTTATTTAAGTTGTGAGAAAGATGATTTGGAAAATGGTTTGGAAATTTGAATTACTACATTTGCCGATGTATTTATAAGATAAAGATACAACGACTTTACACTGGAGCGGAGTGAGTCAGGTTTCTGATCACTTGAAAGTTTAAAAGAAATTTTTGTGAGAAGATTGCTATTCAGCGAGTAAATAGGAAAATGTTGAAAGAATAAAAGAAAAGGAGAATAATAAAAGAAAAGGACACTATATGACGAGTGGAAATAATAAAAGAAAAAAGAAAAAGGACATTAATTGTCAAAGTGTACATAGTTAAAAGGTCATTGATGTAAACAGCAGCGAGACTAAGGGTGGTGCATTTGATGTAGCCCCAGTCGTTAAATAGCTGCGGCAGTTTTAACTGAGACCTTAGTACACGAATACATTATGTCCTACTAGTTTCATGAGGTGAATATTCAAGCAGAATACTTTATTGTTAGTACTTTTACAGCTGAGGTGATGACAGCGGCACTAGTGCGGATTGCGAATGCCCAGGAGGCCATGGCTGGGCATCCCCAGCAGCCAGCACCAGCACCAGAGACAGCACCAGCAGAACAGGCACAAAGGGGTGGTTTGGGCCGTGGTCACCGTGGACATGGGCGGACACACAGGTCGTGATTGTGGGGAACAGGTCACTCTGTGACAATAAAGACAGCTAAACCTGATTATACCTATGTGCACATCTCCAGTGTTTGCCACTGTGCTCCCCTGAGTACCCTGCCCCCCATGTTATCAGCCTGGTCACATGTGCCTCCCCATTTCTCTTAGGGGTGGGGTGTCTGCACTACACCAATCAATGCACATACGTTACACCATACCCTGTGTGTCATGCACCATGCCATGTGTGCACCCTTCTACCCATGCGTGGGGGTACACCCTATCTCTCCCGTCGAGCAGGAATATGTTTATGGTGGTATGTTTTATGGATCTGTCACTCCCTGACACCCCATATCCTCTCCATTGGTCCACCCACATGTGTGACCATTCTCTCTGACCCACACCAGGGCCTAAGTGGCTGTTTAGCCGCAGATGCTTGCGGAAGACACAGGCAGACAAAGGTAAATAGATACAGTCAGTTGTTCACTCTCCCCCTGCATCTGTAGTGAGCCTCTGCTCCTCCTCCAGACTAACATCCACCTGTCTTGGCCTCACCAGCTATCCCCCTGGGCAGCTCCTGGGTACAGCAGTCCATCCTATCCTTCCTGCCACATACCTACTGCTAGCCTTTCCCTTCATTCTCCTACGAGTATGATGCATCAGATATGCAGCCTACACATCACAGGCAGCATGCATGTGACCATAGCTGCTGGTACATACAGCACAGCAGTATATCACAGGGGCACCAGGAGACACAGACGCCTACACACATGGCCAGCCCCCACACCTGAGTGTGGAGACGGTCCATGTATGTTACCTATGTCTACCACACATACACATAGGGATCTACACACATGTCCCATGCTCACATCACCAGTCTGTCTGTAAGGGAGACACATGACCATTGTGATGTATTAACACAAGTGTATTTACAACGCAAATTAAAGCAGGTACAGTCTTCTGTAACACACATGTTTGGTCCCGGGAGACAGGACAACACAGGGCACATGTGTGGGTGCCACAGGGACCCTCACACGCTCCTGGGACGCCCATCAGGAGATGGCTGAAGAGATTTACCGTCCATACCAGCCGCATGCTGCATGTACATGTTGGCAGCCATCCACTAAATGGCGTCTGCCAGCCACCGGATGGTGCGGTCCTAGGCCCACTGGCATTGCAGCACACCAGCCACTGCCACAAACAGGTCCCAGATGCTGCTGCCACCACATACACACCAGGTGCCCGGTGTCTGTGTGGTGGCATGTGCGTGGGCCCTGTCTGTGGCAATGGGTGGCATAGCTACACCCAGACGGCACCATCGCCGCACATATGTGGCAGCTGGCAGAGGCTCACAGTGCCCTCTGCTGTCCTGTGTTCCCTCCCACCCTCGCCCCTCCAAACCCCCCTCCGCACCCCCTATTCCCCCATGGCACCTCCAACCAACCCTCGCCCCCCCCCCCGCTCTCCTCCTCCTCCTCCTCACCCCCCAACACATCACATGCACCCTTACCGTTCCATCCCTCCCTCCACCCCCTCCGTGTCCCCGTCATCCTCTTCCGCCTATGCCGCCTCCTCTTCCTCCTCCGCCTCCTCCTCCTCCTCGACCGGCTGGACTGCAGCTGTGGGGCATGTTGTGGGGGGCCCTGAGGTTGATGTTCCCTCACCAGCAGCAGCATCAACTGTGGGGGAAGACAGTCATTAGCACACCATCATGCAATTACAACGCCACATAAACATAGTGTGGCCTACCACAGGCTGTTGGGCCACTGTGACATGCTGTACTGCGCTGCAGGGTCCGCAACAATCACCACGATGTTCCTGCAGCACCCTCCTATGAAGCCGGTCGAGGACATCAGGATCTATAATAGACCTCTGTATTCAGGACCAGGGCCTCCTGGAGGTAGGGCAGAGCTGTGAAACTGAGACAGATGCAGGTACCCTAACACCAGGATCTATGATAGACCTCTGTAATCAGGTCCAGGGCCTCCTGGGGTCAGGGCAGAGCCGTGATGCAGTTAACCTAATACCAGGATCTATAATATACCTCTGTAATCAGGTCCAGGGCCTCCAGGAGTTAGGGCAGAGTTGTGAATATGAGACTGATACAGTTAACCTAACAACAGGATCTTTAATAGACTTCTGTAATCAGGTTCAGGGCCTCCTGGAGTTAGGGAAGAGCTGTGAAACCCCAACTGATGCAGTTAACCTAACACCAGGATCTATAATAGACCTCTGTAATCAGGTCCAGGGCCTCCTGGGGTTAGGGAAGAGCTGTGAAACCCCAACTGATGCAGTTAACCTAACACCAGGATCTATAATAGACCTCTGTAATCAGGTCCAGGGCCTCCTGGAGTTAGGGCATAGCTCTGAATATGAGACAGATGCAGGTACCCTATGATAGACCTCTGTAATCAGGTCCAGGGCCTCCAGGGGTCAGGGCAGAGCTGTGAAACCCCAACTGATGCAGTTAACCTAACACCAGGATCTATAATAGACCTCTGTGATCAGGTCCAGGGCCTCCTGGGGTCAGGGCAGAGCTGTGAAACCCCAACTGATGCAGTTAACCTAACACCAGGATCTATAATAGACCTCTGTAATCAGGTCCATGGCCTCCTGGGGTTAGGGCAGAGCTGTGAAGATGAGACAGATGCAGGTATCCTAACTCCAGGATCTATTCTGGACCTCTGTGATCAGGTCCAGGGCCTCCTGGAAGTAGGGCAGAGCTGTGAAACTGAGACAGATGCAGGTACCATGACACCAGGATCTATAATAGACATCTGTAATCAGGTCAGGGCCTCCTGGAGTTAGGGCAGAGCTGTGAATATGAGACAAATGCAGGTACCCTAACACCATGATCTATACTGGACCTCTATAATCAGGTCAGGGCCTCCTGGAGGTAGGACAGAGCTGTGAAATTGAAACAGATGCAGGTACACGAACACCAGGATCTATAATAGACCTCTGTAATCAGGTCCAGGGCATCCTGGGTTTAGGGCAGAGCTGTGAAACCCCAACTGATGCAGTCAACCTAACACCAGGATCTATAATAGACCTCTGTAATCAGGTCCAGGGCCTCCTGGAGTTAGGGCAGATCTGTGAATATGAGACAGATGCAGGTACCCTGACACAAGGATCTATACTGGACCTCTGTAATCAGGTCCAGGGCCTCCTGGGGTTAGGGCAGAGCCGAAATTCCAACTGATGCAGTCAACCTAACAACAGGATCTAAAATAGACCTCTGTAATCAGTTCCAGGGCCTCCTGGGGTTAGGGCAGAGCTGTGAAACTGAGACAGATGCAGGTACCCTAACACCAGCATCTATACTGGACCTCTATAATCAGGTCAGGGCCTCCTGGAGGTAGGGCAGAGCTGCAAAACTGAGACAGATGCAGGTACACTAACACCAGGATCTATAATAGACCCCTGTAATCAGGCCCAGGGTCTCCTGGGGTTAGGGTAGAGCTGTGAAACCCCAACTGATGCAATCAACCTAACACCAGTATCAATAATAGACCTCTGTAATCAGGTCCAGGGCCTCCCGAGATTAGGGCAGAGCTGTGAGTATGAGACTGATGCAGTTAACCTAACACCAGGATCTATAATAGTCCTCTGTAATCAGGTCCAGGGCCTCCTGGAGTTAGGACAGAGCTGTGAATATAAGACAGATGCAGTTAACCTAACATCATGATCTATACTGGATGTCTGTAATCAGGTCCAGGGCCTCCTGGGGTTAGGGTAGAGCTGTGAAACCCCAACTGATGCAATCAACCTAACACCAGTATCAATAATAGACCTCTGTAATCAGGTCCAGGGCCTCCCGGGATTAGGGCAGAGCTGTGAGTATGAGACTGATGCAGTTAACCTAACACCAGGATCTATAATAGTCCTCTGTAATCAGGTCCAGGGCCTCCTGGAGTTAGGACAGAGCTGTGAATATAAGACAGATGCAAGTTAACCTAACATCATGATCTATACTGGATGTCTGTAATCAGGTCCAGGGCCTCCTGGGGTTAGGGCAGAGCTGTGAAACCCCAAGTGATGCAGTTATCCTAACACCAGGATCTATAATAGACCTCTGTAATCAGGTCCAGGGCCTCCTGGAGTTAGGGCAGATCTGTGAATATGAGACAGATGCAGGTATTCTGACACCAGGATCTGTACTGGACCTCTGTAGTCAGGTCCAGGGCCTCCTGGGGTTAGGGCAGAGCTGTGAAACCCCAACTGATGCAGTCAACCTAACACCAGGATCTATAATAAACCTCTATAATCAGGCTAGGGCCTCCTAGAGTTAGGGCAGAGCTGTGAATATGAGACAGATGCAGGTACCATAATGTAACCTCACTGTGTCTGAGTTCACCTCCACCCCTAGATATGATGGTAGTAGTCGTGGCCAAGAAGTGGCGCAAACCCAGACAACAAGGCACAAAAATAAACTAACCTCGTTCACTGCTCAAAGCAAAATGAAGGAATTAAAATAAAAGGATTTTTAGAACTCAAACTCTAAGTGGTAAGTATAACAATTTTATTTGTTATTATAGATGGTTAGACTTAATAACAGAATTAATTTACTTTGTATTCAAAATATTGCTTTTTACTAATTATTGTTCATTTTACTATAGAACATTTCACTATTAAATGCAAAAAAACAAAAATCAAGTGTGAGATTCGTCTATCAAAGGTTAACATTTCTGAACAACATATCAGATAAGTAGTAGCATTTATTTTTTTTGTTTCTTACTAATTTCTATATAACAATTTACTTGTTTGGTTTCTTAAAACCTGAACGTTTGTATAACTTTTATCTCTACAGAAAACTTCAGAACAGAGGTCCAGTACAGATCCTGGTGTCAGAATACCTGCATCTGTCTCATATTCACAGATCTGCCCTAACTCCAGGAGGCCCTGGACCTGATTACAGAGGTCTATTATAGATCCTGGTGTTAGGATAACTGCATCACTTGGGGTTTCACAGCTCTGCCCTAACCCCAGGAGGCCCTGGACCTGATTACAGCGCTTCTATCAATTTCTATTCTCAGGTATGTATCAATTGTCCTTTTTCTCACAAAACACAGTCTTTACGAGCACTTAACTCTCCGTAGTTGCAGTAGTTGTTTGGTATCTGTAGCTGTAGAATTTCTTGTTAAGTTTGATGACTTTGGAATTCCTTTTATGGGAGCTCCTGTTGATGGAAACACCACTGGTGCTCAGCTGACAGTAATCTTCTCAAACTACTACCTAAGCTTTAAACAAATCAAAAATAGAAAACCCTATCTAGCTTACCAACTAGCGAACAATCACTGTGAAATTATTCAGTATAGATTCCTGTCTAAATAAATCAAAATATAATTAAAGTCCCTAAATAATAAAGCCTAATCTTTACTGTTTTTCCCTAACTACTAACAGTGCTTCATTTATGAATTCACTTTTCCAAGACAATGCCTTCATTCATCTATTTCCTTATTTGACTCCAGGCATATTTCTCTTCCACAATGACATCAGTCACTTACTGTGCAGGTATCCTATCACTTTAGAATTTCAGGCACCACATACTATAAGCTACTTAATAGCAAAACACTCCTCTTCCTCTCAGCCTCCCTCCTTCAGAGAGCTCTCATGGAATTTTCAACCAGTGTCTCTTGCTTTACTACCTGGCAATACTTCTCAATAAGTATTGTCCAGTGCCACACAAAATCAGGGCTGTCATTTACTTTGCCTGATTTTCATATAGTTCCAACAGCAATTCCACTCTCAAAAACAATTTTTCATCTATTGGTACCTTTTTACTGGCATAAACAGTACATCTTTCCAGGCATAGCACAACACACTTCTGCTTTCTGTTACTGTTCAAGCTCTTCTTTCTTTTCAACTATATCTTTTCTGTTGTCAAGGTTACGATGACTCTTCTGACATCACCAATTTTCATTCCAGAGCCGCTAACCAATCACAAGCAGGCTTTAGGAATATGCAGATTATATTTTTCCTGTTGTCAAGGTTACGGTGACTCTTCTGACAACATCTATTTACATTGTAGAGCCGCTAACCAATCACAAGCATGCTTTAGGAATATGTAGATTAGGCATTAAAACATGTTCTAAATTTTGCAAAGAAAAATCTGTTTTCTTTTCAACTGTAATTTCCCATTAAAGTGAATGGCAAGACCTTAATTTGAAAGGTTTACACATTAAAATCTTTCCAAAATAATCCAAAACCTATGATTCCATTCAGCTTATCTAACTTAAATATCCTATTATTTCCAATTTTAAATTTATACATTCTTTTAGGTGTTATACCTTTTCCTCCATAAAATTACCTAAAACTTTGTCCAATTTAAATAACCAGTACATTAATATTCACTCAGGACTCCAAACTATCAAGTATAATTAACAACAATTCAAACCAGTCACCCACTTTAGCGCAAGCGCCAATTTTAACCCTTGGGTTACAGTTGCCCGAGTTTAACCCGCGGATACACTACCCCCGGGTCAGGGGTGACCCGGGTGTCGGTTTTTGTGTTTTTTCTTCAAAATGGTAAGGAATTGTATTTGGGTACTCTAGGTATTCCTCAACAAACCATTTTTAAGTATTTTCATACATATGGTTTGCAAAAATAACATTTTTATACAGTACTGCATGCTGCTGAACAAACAAGGGCTGATTTTCGACACTCGTGCAATAACCCTCTCCTTTGTTTTATAGCAGCAAATAAAGTCACCACTCCAAGTCCACATTACAATCCTGTGTTTTCTAACATCTTGCTTACATTTATGACGTCACCTGACGTCAGTTCCTTGTTTGTTTCTGTGGATTAAAATTTTTTACGACAAAGGTAAACAATGCCACTCCCGAAACGCTTCAGCAGCTGTGCAGCAACTGAAAAAATTAGACGTTGGTTGAATGAAGAAAGTGACAGTAATGATAGTTTGAGTAATGATACTGAAGGTGCTGATACGGATAGTGCAGTCATTCCCGCCAGTCCGATCAGCTTGATCTTGATGATAGCGGCAGTGAAGCGGAAGATGCTGTCGAAGAAAATAAAACAAGTGATGACGATAGCAGTTCATACAGCAATTCTGAAACTTCTGAATCACATTCTGAAAATGAGGAAGTTACTGACAGTCATTACACAGCTCGTTCTGGCATGCATTGGAATAAAACTGTACCGCCAACATCAAGAACAAGGGAAGCAAATATAGTCAGAGAATCTTCTGGACCAATTGCTCTGATCAGAGGTATAACTAATGCTAAGGATATTTTTGACATGTTTGTAACTCCAGATATATTGTCAGCAGTGTTAGATTTCACAAATTCTGAAGGCATACGTAGAGCTGAAGCAATGCAGCCACCATGTACTGACTGGAAGCAGGTAACAATGGAAGAGCTCCAGGCAACATTGGGTCTTCTGTACATGAGTGGTGTTTTCAGGTTGAACAAAGTATCTGCACGCAGAACTTGGGCTAAAAGTCCTATCCAGAATCCTATATTTCCAGCTGTTATGTCAGGTAAAAGGTTTGCAGAAATATTGAGTTTACTTCGATTTGATGACAAACAAACCCGTGAATCACGAAGGGCCAATGACAAATTTACTCCAGTCAGAGATGTTTGGAATTTATTCATTTCTCAGTGCATGAAAATGTACACACCATCTGCATACTTGACTGTTGATGAACAATTGTTGGGGTTCAGAGGCAAGTGTCCATTTCGTCAATACATCAAGTCTAAACCAGACCGATACGGTATAAAGTTATGGGTGTGTGCAGATGCCGAAACATATTATGTATTCAACATGAAGCCATACCTAGGGCGTGAAGAGTCAGTTACTCGTGACAAAACAGTATCTCTAGGAGCTGATGTTGTTTTGAAGCTTATTGAACCTCTGGAACGGTCTGGCAGGAACATTACTTGCGACAATTTCTTTACTAACGTACAACTGGCTGATGTTCTTCTTAGCAAGAATTTGACACTACTGGGCACTGTAAGACGTTGCAACTGTGACATACCTTCAGAATTCCAGGCAAATCGCTCAAGAATTGTGGGATCCTCAATATTTGGCTTCAGTGGAGACAAGACTTTGGTGTCATTCGTCCCAAAACGAAACAAATCAGTTATGCTGCTGTCAACACTTCACCATGATAATAAAATTGATGAAACATCAAAGAAGCCAGAAATAATGCTTGACTACAACAGAACGAAAGGGGGTGTTGACACAGTAGATCAGTTGTGCCACACATTCAGTATGAAAAGATCAACTCGTTGATGGCCACTTTGCGTGTTTTATGGACTGCTTGATATTGCGGCTGTAAATTCATTCATAATATTTATGTACAACAATCCTATGTTTCATCACAAGGAAAACTGCAAGAGAAGGTTTTTTCTGGAGGAACTCGCTTTGAATCTCATGAAGCCTCAGCTACAAAATCGTCAAAGCCATCCAGAAGGTCTGACAAGCCATACACGTCAATCCATGGCCAATGTTGGCTATCCTTGCCTTGAAATGCCTAAGCCACCAAGACCATTGACCACACGGGCATCAGCAAAAAAAGAAAAAGATGCTCCTTTTGTCCAAGTGACAGAGATCGAAAAGTATTTACCGAATGTGAAATCTGTCTGAAGCGAGTGTGTCCTGAACATTCAAGAACAACTACTAGCACATTGTGCATAAACTGTTGTTGAAAAAAACAGTCAATGTACTTCATGTATTGCTTACTAGTTTTCTTTTGTTTACAATGCACCGTTGTCAATTTGTTATAACACGGTAATTTTTTTGTCACAGTACTAACAAATCCGCGAATCCCATATTCGGATTATCCTCATGTCTCTTTGTTATTTCTCTCCGGAGTGCAGCATCCCTTAATCCCAAAATGAACTGCTCTTTTAATGTCTCTTATGGTGTTCCCATTCTTCTTCTATCTCTCTTTAATATAATGTCCATTTTCTGCTGTAATTTATATCCGTACACTCATATGGTCTCCTTATCTTCTTGTTTTGCATTGTAGAATTCTTGAATCCTCAATCCCAATGCCACCTTATATTCATACACTTGGCGTAGCATATCAAAAATTTCATCCACCGTACATTCTCTCGGTAAGGAATATTTAACTGTGTCCACCGCCAAGCTTTTTAAATGGTCACAAATCACATCCACATGGTCCTCTGGTGAGATCTTTAGAATTCTCATTCTAATTCTAACTTTCTCAATCCAATCTTCTACATTCAGATCTGACATCTCCTTCTGAAACCCTGAAAATTCTGGAATCATCTTATCTTGCGGGATCACCATTGTATTCGTAATTATCTGAGGCCTCATTCCACCATTTCCGGCTTCCGCTTCCATTGTTCAATTACTTCTTCTTTTCACCTCAGGAGATAAGTATGCTTGCCAAACAAAATTTTCCCCACTCTTTCCCACTAAGAATAAAACTTCAAACACAATACAATCCAATTTTTTTTATTTCACTGCTCCTCAGTGTCTGCTGAAACTTTCAATGTTGATTAATCACTGTATAATAAATATCTTTAACCAAAAATTCAGAGTCTTTAATACCTAGTACCAAATTCAACTACTTATTTACCCTGTTCTTACTTATTTACCCTGTTCAGAAAATCCTGCCGACTACGCCAAAATTTCTGTAACCTCGCTGTGTCTGAGTTCACCTCCACCCCTAGATATGATGATAGTAGTCGTGGCCAAGAAGTGGCGCAAACCCAGACAACAAGGCACAAAAATAAACTAACCTCGTTCACTGTTCACTGTTCAAAGCAAAATGAAGGAATTAAAATAAAAGGATTTTTAGAACTCAAACTCTAAGTGGTAAGTATAACAATTTTATTTGCTATTATAGATGGTTAGACTTAATAACAGATTTAATTTACTTTGTATTCAAAATATTGCTTTTTACTAATTATTGTTCATTTTACTATAGAACATTTCACTATTAAATGCAAAAAAACAAAAATCAAGTGTGAGATTCGTCTATCAAAGGTTAACATTTCTGAACAACATATCAGATAAGTAGTAGTATTTATTTTCTTTGTTTCCTACTAATTTCTATATAACAATTTACTTGTTTGGTTTCTTAAAACCTGAACGTTTGTATAACTTTTATCTCTACAGAAAACTTCAGAACAGCACTTCTATCAATTTCTATTCTCAGGTATGTATCAATTGTCCTTTTTCTCACAAAACACAGTCTTTACAAGCACTTAACTCTCCGTAGTTGCAGTAGTTGTTTGGTATCTGTAGCTGTAGAATTTTCTTGTTAAGTTTGATGACTTTGGAATTCCTTTTATGGGAGCTCCTGTTGATAGAAACACCACTGCTGCTCAGCTGACGGTAATCTTCTCAATCTCCAAACTACTACCTAAGCTTTAAACAAATCAAAAATAGAAAACCCTATCTAGCTTACCAACTAGCGAACAATCACTGTGAAATTATTCAGTATAGATTCCTAATGTCTAAATAAATCAAAATATAATTAAAGTCCCTAAATAATAAAGCCTAATCTTTACTGTTTTTCCCTAACTACTAACAGAGCATCATTTACGAATTCACTTTTCCAAGACAATGCCTTCATTCATCTATTTCCTTATATGACTCCAGGCATATTTCTCTTCCGCAATGACATCAGTCACTTACAGTGCAGGTATCCTATCACTTTAGAATTTCAGGCACCACATACTATAAGCTACTTAATAGCAAAGCACTCCTCACAGACACTGCCACTTCCTCTCAGCCTCCCTCCTTCAGAGAGCTCTCATGGAATTTTCAACCAGTGTCACTTGCTTTACTACCTGGCAATACTTCTCAATAAGTATTGTCCAGTGCCACACAAAATCAGGGCTGTCACTTACTTTGCATGATTTTCATATAGTTCCAGCAGCAATTCCACTCTCAAAAACAATTTTTCATCCATTGGTACCTTTTTACTGGCATAAACAGTACATCTTTCCAGGCATAGCACAGCACACTTCTGCTTTCTGTTACTGTTCAAGCTCTTCTTTCTTTTCAACTATGTCTTTTCTGTTGTCAAGGTTACGATGACTCTTCTGACATCACCAATTTTCATTCCAGAGACACTAACCAATCACAAGCATGCTTTAGGAATATGTAGATTAGGCATTAAAGCATGTTCTAAATTTTGCAAAGAAAAATCTATTTTCTTTTCAACAGTAATTTCCCATTAAATTGAATGGCAAGACCTTAATTTGGAAGGTTTACATATTAAAATCTTTCCAAAATAATTCAAAACCTATGATTCCATTCAGCTTATCTAACTTAAATATCCTATTATTTCCAATTTTAAATTTATACATTCTTTTAGGCGTTATACATTTTCCTCCATAAAATAAACCTTTGTCCAGTTTAAATAACCAGTACATTAACATTCACTCAGGACTCCAAACTATCAAGTATAATTAGCAACAATTCAAACCAGTCACCCACTTTAGCGCAAGCGCCAATTTTAACCCTTCGGTTACACTAACACCACGATCTATACTGGACCTCTATAATCAGGCCAGGGCCTCCTGGAGGTAGGGCAGAGCTTAGAAACTGAGACAGATGCAGGTATACTAACACCAGGATATATAATAGACCTCTTTAATCAGGTGCAGGGCCTCCTGGAGTTAGCGTAGAGCTGTGAATCCCCAACTGATGCAGTTAACCTAACTCCAGGATCTATAATAGACCTCTGTAATGAGGTCCAGGGCCTCTTGGTGTTATGGCAGATCTGTGAACATGAGACAGATGCAGTTACCCTGACACAAGGATCTATACTGGACCTCTGTAATCAGGTCCAGGGACTTCTGGGGTTAGGCCAGAGCTGTGAAATCCCAACTAATGCAGTCAACCTAACACCAGGATCTATAATAGACCTCTGTAATCAGGTCCAGGGCCTCCCGGGGTTAGGGCAGAGCTGTGAATATGAGACTGATGCATGTAACCTAACACCAGGATCTATAATAGACCTCTGTAATCAGGTCCAGGGCCTCCTGGAGTTAGTGCAGATCTGTGAATATGAGACAGACGCAGGTACCCTGACACCAGGATCTATACTGGACCTCTGTAATCAGGTCCAGGGCCTCCTGGGGTTAGGGCAGATTTGTGAAACTCCAACTGATGCAGTCAACCTAACACCAGGATCTATATTAGACCTCTGCAATCAGTTCCAGGGCCTCCTGGGGTTAGGGCAGAGCTGTGAATATGGACAGATGCAGTTAACCTAACACCAGGATCTATACTGGACCTCTGTAATCAGGTCCAGGGCCTCCTGGGGTTAGGGCAGAGCTGTGAAAACCCAACTGATGCAGTTAACCTAACACCAGGATCTATAATAGACCTATGTAATGAGGTCCAGGGCCTCCTGGAGTTAGGGCAGAGCTGTGAAACGCCAACTGATGCAGTTAACCTAACACCAGGATCTATAATAGACCTCTGTAATCAGGTCCAGGGCCTCCAGGAGTTAGGGCAATGCTGTGAATATGAGACAGATGCAGATACCCTAACACCAGGATCTATACTGGACCTCTATAAGCAGGTCCAGCACCTCCTGGAGGTAAGGCAGAGCTGTGAGACTGAAATAGATGTAGTTAACCTAACACCAGGATCTATAATAGACCTCTGTAACCATGTGTGATGCCTCCTGGGGATAGAGCAGACATTTGAGTCCACAACACACGCAGGTAGCATAACACCAGGATGTGTAATAGACCCATGTAATCAGGTCTGGAGGCCTTCTGGGGATAGGGCAGGCTTGCAATCAACACCTGTCCCCATACACTTACTTCACGTGGGTAGTCAGCAGATCGGTTGTACTGCCTGGTGAGGCACACCCATGCCCTTCTCACCTGTGCAAAGTCCTGCCTTTTGGATGCGCCCAGGAACAGACGCCTTTGCCTGGTGCATATTAGCTCGCTGAGGATCCTGAGCTCCCTCCGGGTGAATGTGGGCTTCCGGGATCGGCTGTCCATTTTTTCTCTCTTGAGATGACACGGCGCTTGCGCGATGGCTCGATGATGCACATGGTGCATGCACCATGTTGTGCACGTACACACGCTATCTCATGCTATTATGGCCTACCTGGCGCTATCACAGCACACAGCACACATGGGATTTTGACACCCAGAACACGTCATAGTATTCTTAGCAGAACAGTGAAACGCGCCGCTAACGGTACTGGCTGCTTTTCCAGTCCCCATACACCTGGTCTCGCTGCCACGCCCCAATTTGTTAGTTTAATTGGTGAATAGCTGTTTACGTTATGGCTGTGAGGCTCCCCGGTGTTGGGCAGTGGGCGCATCATAGGGCGCCTTCTATGGCCTATGCTCAGTGCCACCGTAGTGTACAGGACAAGGGTGAGTGGGTATGTTGGGTTTACCGCACACTACAGAGATGTGTCTAACTGTTACAGCCATGCAAAAAGATGGCGCCTCAGACACTCTTCCTGATGTTGCTGCACTGGGGATTTGAACCCATGATAGCTGGCTATATAGTCATTGTAATAACTAGTGTGCTATGCCTCTATGGCTGTTGTCATAGCTAGGGCTAGCTACACAACAACTGCACGTCAACGCACATACATTCTGCTGTGCTTACTGGGATAGGGGTGACCCACAGCTAAGGCAGTTTCCAGGCCACATTACCGTAGGCAAATGAGGTGAGGGTGTTGTTTTCATTTACACATTAAAACAATATTCCCATTAAAACATGCTTAATGCCATATGTGTATCTATTATAGACCTTCAAGGGAGTTTCCTTTGACAATCTTACTAAGGGCAGCCCACTGAGGGATTGGACCCATAACGTCTGACCCTGATTTCATCGACTTAACCATTATGCTACATCAACATGTGTTTATCCCATGAATGGCTGGCTGCAGGAGTGCAGGTCATCCCACAAACCTTATGAGGTGCTGCATGGGATAGGGGAGACCCAAACATACAGGGAGCCCACTGTGGGATTGAAACCATAACGCATGCCACTGAGGACATTCTATTAACCATTGTACTACATCCCTGTGGAGTTTTTCATACCAATGGCTGGCCACAGACATGATGCAGGTCACCGGACATACTGTCTGCTGTGGTAACCAGGATAGGATAGAGACAACAGTACCCATAATGCAAGGCACATGCAGAACAGTGGTCTACATCTGCTACCCAGATGGAGTATGCACCTCTACAGCAAGTCAGCTTGGTAGGGGGGACTGACAGTGCGTGTAACTGCCACTGACTGCCAACAGTCCCTGCCATTGTGTGTGTACTGTGATCACCCTGAGGGTGAGGTGGGGTGGCCAGCACCAGGTCCGCAGTACCCGAGTTGGCTGTGCTAGCTTTGCTGAAGGTCTCCATCAGTGCTAGTGTGTGAGAGGTATTTGCAGAGACGTCTGTGAATGCCCTGTTTCTGTTTGTATTTGGGACAGTCATGTCTGCCCCTTGTAGACCATGATGCAACCAAACTGGTGCATAGCCAGTGTGCTTGCCGCATCACTTGTTCTCGGAGCAGGAGTGTGTGTGGACTCACATGATGATGATGTACATATCAAACTGGCCTCTCTGGGTCAGGGTAGGGGACATGATCTGGCTCCAACATACCCACATTCTGAACATTCCCATAAGGGGCACTACTGCAACATGATGGCAGGCTGTGGGACCAGCAAACACCTTCCTTTGGGAAACCCAACAGTTGATGCAGGTTTTTACCTGTACCAGAGTCATAGCCATACAGGTGATAGGCATGATCAGCTCAGCTGCCCCCCACCACAATCTACCATTCATCAGCAGAGGCCACAGTCAGTGTGCACCTGCTTCACCCTGCAAGGTGTTGCAGCCAGACACATGCTGACTGCACACAGTGTACTAGCTCATACTTAGTGCATGTTTCCAGAGAAACAATGTGCCCCAGATAGGGGATAGATGCACCAATACCAAACAGGTATGTCAGTGAATGGGCCCCAGGAATGGGAACTCAAATATATCACTGTTGAACGCACTGCATGACACTATGTGAGAAGGTTGGCATGCCATGGTCACTGCTCAATCAGAGTGAGAGTGCCCTCACAGCATGACCTGCTGTGGCCACCCTGTCCGTGCAGATGGCGTTTGCCCACTACAATATCCCAGTCACTGCCCTATGCCCTATGCAGATGCATCCTGGATAAATGGCCCTGTAGGGGACATACCCACAATACCTTGCTCATCATTATGCACATTGGAGGTGGAACAGTGGAAACAGTGCAAACATTGGGGGCTCAGTGGGGTGTGGGCGGCCACAAAACAATGGACACACATACACAGATTACCACACCTATTTGAACATTATGCAAAGATAGCCGTAGTTGGCAGCCCTGTCCACAACACCAGTCATGGGCTTCGTGCAGGCATTGGTAGGATAATCAATACTGTTAGGGACACTCTCCAGGGTGGTAAACACTGTCAAATATGGATGAGGGAGCACACACCACATAAATCAGTAAGGTTGCCATGCTGGATCTCTGTTAGAGAGTTGTGTTTAAGTTACGATTTGTTATCTGACATTGGCCATGGCTACCTTTTGATGTATATGGGATGTGTTTCCATGTTTGTGATGGCATTGCTAAGGTATGTAAGTGCTAGTAGTGGGGGCTGGCGCTATGCGCAGGACACAACAGCCTGCCTTTTCATTATACTTTGGATGGTGGAGCTTGTGGGTGTGGGTGTTTGTGCCCCTGTTGGGCGATGCTCTGGGGCAGAGGTTCACAAATCCAGTCCTGGTGGTTCAGACAGGATTCAGGTTGTCAGGCTGTCCCTACTGAATATGCATGAGGTAATTTGCATGCAATGGGGCAGTTCCTTCAAATGCATCTCATGCATATTTTTATTATGGACAGCCTGACAACCTGAATGGTGTTTGCCCTCCGGAACTTGGATTGCCACCATCTGCTCTGGGGAGTGCAAATTATTATTGTGTATGTGCTCTGTAGGGTAAAATACACAAACATGGTCTGCAGGAGCCACAGCTGGGACTTGAACCTGTAACCTTTTGCCCCTGTGCACACTGACTGTGTGTACTGCACCAAACTGTTGCCACAGAGGTAATGCCTTCCCAGGGGATACCATTACTGTTCTTCTGACAGAGCTTGTCTGTTGGAATGCACGCCACCCACCTGGACAGGGCTTGGCCTTGGTCTGCTGTGGGCAGATAACACTGCCCCCTCCACTGCCAGCACCCCTACGCCACCATGCTGACATGCTGTTCTGCCTGTTGTGCTGGTGGTATGCAGTCCCAGCTCATCTAGTGCGCCATTAGGCAGCTGCCTATGGTGTGGTTTCTTGGGTGGGAGTGCCTACATGGACATGCACGCTTCCCCACCGCACTGCCTGCCAATGTTCTGTGGCCTTTGGGGTTCCTGCTGGTTGATGTCCATTGGGGCAATATATGACACATACTCGTGGGCATGTTTGCCCTTGGTCAGTTCTGTCTTGCTGTTTTTCTGTTTCTGTGTTTCTATGTGACACCTAGGCATCTTCCTGGTCCTCCCTGTGCCCCAGCTGCCCCACTGCATTTCCTGCCTTTAGCCCCCTGTGCCCCATTTGCAACCTCACCATCATGCCCTCTTGTACTTGGGCACTATGCTGCTGCTGCAAAATCGATTTGCTGCTTTTGATACAAATGACAGAGCTCCAGAAGAGTTATGGAATGACATCAAGAAGGTTGTGTTGGAAGAAAGCGAGCAGTCTCTACAAAAGATGAAAAAGCAAAAACGGCCAAAATGGATGACGGAAGAAACTCTGAAAATTGCCCAGAAACGCAGAGAAGCTAAAGCCAGAAGAGAAAGAAAGACTATAACAGAACTCAACAGAGATTTCCAATGTGCAGCAAGACAGGACAAGGAAAAGTACTACAATGACGCATGCAAGGAAATAGAAGCAGAAACTATTAGAGGAAGAACAAGATTGGCTTTCCTAAAGCTACAAGAGTTAAAGAAAAAGTTCCAGCCTCGAATTGGAATGTTACAAGATGCACAAGGTTCTATGTTGAATGATGCTGAGAAGATCAAGAAAAGGTGGAAGGAATATACAGAGTTTTTATATGATAAAGATCAAGTGGACCAACAGCCGTTTCAACCTGTACCTTATGATCGGGAACCATTGGTGTTGAAAGAAGAAGTTGAAGCAGCATTGAAAGCCTTATCAAAGAACAAAGCACCAGGCATTGATAGCATTCCCATAGAAGTATTACAGCAATCTGATGCAGCTGTTACCGTACTTACAAGGCTCTGCCAAGAAATATGGAAGACATCATCATGGCCAACTGACTGGAAAAGATCTGTGTTTATACCAATACTAAAGAAAGGTGATTCAACTGACTGTGGAAATTATTGCACAATCGCTCTTATCCCACATGCCAGCAAGATTCTACTGAAGATTATTCAAAAGAGACTACAACCATACCTGGAATAAGAACTACCTGAAGTGCAAGCAGGGTTCAGGAAAGGGCGAGGAACGAGAGACATCATTGCGGATGTGAGATGGATCCTTGAAAAGATTAAAGAATACCAAAAGGATATCTATTTGTGCTTTATCGACTACAGCAAATCTTTTGACTGTGTAAACCATGAGAAACTCTGGGCCACATTAAGAAGCACGGGTATACCAGAACACCTGATCGTACTCTTGCACAATCTGTACATTGATCAAGAAGCAACAGTTCGAACGGAACAAGGAGAAACAGAATGGTTTAAAATAAGCAAAGGTGTAAGACAAAGCTGCATACTTTCCGCCTACCTGTTTACAAATCATCAGAGAAGCAGGATTGTATGAAGACAACAGAGGTGTGAAGATTGGTGGAAGACTCATCAACGACCTTCGCTATGCTGATGATACCACATTACTGGCTGAAAGTGAAGATGATCTGAAACATTTGCTTCTCACAATCAAAGAACATAGTCTCAAAATGGGCTTGCACCTTAATGTAAAGAAGACAAAGATCATGACAACTGGCATAATCAACAGGTTCATCATTGAAGGAGAAGAAATTGAAAATGTGAACAACTTTAACCTACTTGGATCAACTATCAATAAAGAAGCAACAAGCAGTCAAGAAATTAGACGACGCATTGCTTTTGGCAGAATGGCTATGAAAGACCTAGATAAGATTCTCAAGAGCAGAGATGTCTCTCTCCATACAAAGATTCGACTTGCTCAAAGCCATGGTATTTTCAATAGCATCATATGGATGTGAAAGCTGGACAGTGAAAAAGATAGACAGGAAGAAAATTGATGCCTTTGAATTATGGTGCTGGTGGCGAATACTGTGTATACCATGGACTGCCCGAAGAACAAACCAGTCAGTACTAGAGGGCCTTGTGCAAAATAAATCGGCTTGGACCCTGTAAATTGACTCCTGGATTTATTCATTGTCTGCACTTCGCTGCTTCACCAGTACAGGGTTCCTTCATAAATACATGAGGGCAATGGGTCAATTCTAGCAGACAATGTACCCCTCAAAAAAAGACCTTAAAATCACTAAATGCTCATTTCTGAATTGAAAATTGAATCATGGTAGTGCCAGAAGGTACTAGTAATGTATTTTGGGATCATCATAAAAGTTTAACTAGTGCATAATTATTAGCAAATCTGCTAGATATTTAGGCCCCCTAATAATGAAAACATTTTGAAATTACACACAAGATTAAAGGAGACTCTTTTAGCCATGGCCAGCCAACAAATGCACTTTTCCAAAAGAGGAACAATAGAATCACAGTTTTTTCCCCTAATAATAGCTATGCAACCTTATTTTGGAGGAGATGAAAATACTGTTTTGTGGCAGCACGTGGTTTAGTTACAATAAATGCATGAATAATAACTGCCAAATGTTTATGTTCCATAAATGGGCACAATTAGCAAATCATACTCAAAGCAGCAAAAGGAATCTTACCACCACTGAAATCTGTTGTTAGTTCAACATCTGGAAAACCCTCCAAACATTTTACTACTTCACAGGATTGTATGATAATGCCCATTAGTTGTGGGCTCACTGACAACAGTCCCTCCAACTTATGCAATCATAATAACTCCATCTTATCTCAATAAAATTTGAGTTGGTGATCAGGTATCCATCCAACTACAGCTTTCAAGCACCAATTCAGTCAGAGGACTGAGGAGGACAGACTGCTTTTTACCAGTTCAAATACCTGCACATCATCTGCAAATATGGGACACATGAATCTAAACCTTTGAACCTCTGAAATGAGTAAGAACAAGGAAATAAACTAAATCTTAGATTTAGGGAGGAAAGGATGGATGCAACAGATATTTAGCAACTGTCATTTACTGGTTTTGATTAATGAAAGAATGTGGATGTCAGAGGGGTCAAATATTCTGCTTAATGCATGCAGCAGAGACACAAATAGAGGAAGAAATGGAAAAATGAGAGTCAAGAGAGAGGTGGAGGAAGGAAGTACAATGTTTAGATTAAGGTTTAGGTGGGGATAATTTATGCAAATGGAAATAGCAGTATGATGGAAAGATTTGTGGATCAATAGAAGTAAGTTATAGAAAAGACAGAAAAAAGAGTCATTAGATTATGAAAAGCCAAATAATGATATCAGACTACCCAAGATACAGGTATCAAAGCAATAATAATAAAAAACAAACAAACCTAGATGTATGTATCAAATGAAATGAAGAAAGAATATATGGCAGAATAAAAAAATGAGGAAAGGTCAAGGAGAATCTCTTTCCATATAAAAATGTTGTTTGTCAGGATGTCTGTCCACGAATGACCCAGACAGATCACGACATATATATTTAGCTGGAATGCAAATGACTGCGCTCTACTGTTAACTGGATTGTGTGCTTTATGACTTTGTCAGTTTTGCTATAATCTGGAAAATGCATTTGAAACACTGCCTTTGGTCTGATCATGTCATAAGAACATAACATATGCCATAATGGGCCCATTGAGCCCAGTATCCTGTTTCTAACAGTGGCTAATGCAGGTCACAAATACCTGTCAGGTTCCCAAAAGGTAGAGAGATTCCATGCTGCTTTTCCAGGAGTAAGTAGTGGATTTCCCCAGTCCAGTTTACTACTACAATTTATCATTTGTATAGCACTACAAGGTGTACGCAGCGCTGGACAGAGACATGTAAGAGATAGTCTTCGAGACAGACAACACAACAAGTGGGGGACAAAGATATATCTAGGGGAGTAGTAAGGAAACACATAGGAGGTGAACAGGAGACTAAGGGGATCAGGATCCAAAAACAGTCTCAAAGAAGTGAATTTTTAGCCTGGATTTGAATAAGGTCACAGATAAAGCCTGACATATTGACTCAGGTAGTTTGTTCCAGGCATAAGGAGCAGCAAGGTAGAAAGATTGAAGTCTCTGCCAGAAGATCAGAGTTCCCGAGGAGGGGTTTAGGGACAGATAAGAGAGGAAAGGTAGTGAGGAGAAGCTAAATGAAGTGACTTGAGAAGAGGGGTGACATGAGCATAGCAACACTGGTGAAAGATTAGCTGTGCAGCTGAGTTTTGAACAAATTGAAGTAGGGAGAGATGATTCAGAGGAAGACCAGTGAAGAGGAGGTTGCAATAGTCTAGAAGGGAGGTAGCAAGAGAATGGATGCGGGTCTTAGTAGTGTGTTCAGAAATGAAGGGATGAATTTTGCCAGTGTTATAGAGAAAGAAGCAACAGGTTTTATCCACCTGGTCGTCCCTGGGCTCACAGCTTCCACAGCTTCCAGATCCTGCAAACAGCTAAGCTTTTAGCTTTGTATCTTGTATCTTGTTGGTTGTTGTAGCTGATATAAAATTTAACTGCTGGTTTTACATTCACTTCTGGGAATATTCTGACTGCCTACATTCTTTGTGTAGCCCTTAAATCAGATATCTAAGTGTGCCCTCAGCTCATGTAAGGCCTGCTGGTCAAGGGCACTTAGGTTCCCGCCCACCCCACCCCTTACCCCACTCACCCCAGGGCTGCATTGCCTATATAGCGGTCATATACGTTGACATCTATCCTCTTAATTTGGTGTTACATCCACCTTCTCTTCTCCTTCTAAGACCACACATGTCTTGTATTCAGTGCAATAATTGTGGTGCCTTCATTCTGAGATGAATCATCTGGAACCTAAGAGCTTGCCCTATATGCCTCAAGTTAGCAGTCAGACACAAAGAGCAGGAGATGTTGAAGAAAAGGGTCTTTATTATGCACAGGACACCCCAACGCGTTTCGGCAACACCTTCCTCAGGGGGAGAAAACTAATAAATACAAACATCATATATTTATTAATAAATACAATCGAAGAAAATTTAAAACACAGTTAAAAACATTAATAAAAATAGCACCGGCAAGATGTGAAGCAAAAGATATGATTCAACATAAAAATACACATAATAACAAAACAGGGCTGAGGAACCAAACAACATATATTTTGAGTAATGGGAAGAAGAAAATTTGAACTAAAAATATATAAAGGGTGGTACGAACACATGCTGTACATGCCATATAAAGATGAGATAATATAATAATAAAATAAAATAAAATAAAACAAACATGAGACCGTAGGGCTCAAATACATGATAAAAATAAAAATAATAATAATAATAATAAATATAAATATAAAATGATAAAATATAACAATATAGACATTAAATAAAATAAATAAAAATATATAAATAATAAATAATAATAAAATTAATAATATAAAAAGGTAAAAATATATAATAGTAATAATAATAGTACTAATCATAATATAAAAAATAAATAAAATAAGTAATAATGGTAGACAACTAGCACAGATCTAAAATAAGCTGTAATAGTAAGACCAAATAATAATAATAATAATAATAATAATAATAATAATGATAATGATGAACATCAATAAATATGGCATAAAATATAACAGAAATGCACATCAAAAAAAGGGGGGGGGTGTGATTACCTATAGAATGCACACAAGTATTGAAGATCAAAAGTTAAATTTAAACATTAGAACAGCAGATGAAATCTGAAAATAAAGTCTTAAAATACCATAATAAAGGGGGGAAAAACTGAAGGAGTAATAACATATGTGCCAGCCAATAACTATAGGCATGCATCTTATAGTAAAATGTAGGAAAGGGAACTATGGTGTACCATCAGAACCTAAATATAAACCCATTTAATAAAAAACGGATAATCTAAAAAGGACAAAAATACAAAAATAAATAAATAATAAAACTGATTAAATAATAAATAAAATAATAAGATAAAAATATGAATATATATAAAATATGTATAAAATTAAATAATGAGTAAAAATAATTAAATCGTGAGTAAATTATGTATCAATAAAAAACATATTATGCATCCAATAATGGAATTTATATATAAGGTGGTGATGAAATATATGCACCAATCAACCAATCACAGTGAGATAAAATTGCGCTCACGAGACAACAGCTAAAACAAAGAAGATATAACGCTGTATGTGAGACAAGAACACTATTAAAAGTGCATGGCAGAGAGAATAACTAAAGCATAGGAAGTGCAGCACTGTGTGTAAGACAAACTCACTATTAAAAGTGCATGGCAGAAAAAATGCATGGCAGAACAAATACAAAAGTGGAGATAACCCAAGAGGAAATCATAGTTGTGCTACTGGAGAAACCATACCGTGTGACTAACGGACGATTTGAAAGATATCACTGGACAAGAAATTATATAGCCTAAAAGGAAGTGCATGCAACCTCGTAGGTACAATCCTGGGGTGCGAGTCGCAAGGTAATAATCATGACGGCAAATGATGTGAGATGCCAACATGCGACAAAATATGTGTAACAGTTTACTGCCCCAACCCAAATGCAAGTATAAGGGGGAAAGAAAATGAGATTTAAAAGAAGGCCATGTAAGAACAATCGCCCACTTAGAAAAATACTCCTAAGAGCTGGGGCAACATGAAAAACTAACAGCCGACGAAAGGGCAGACTGGAACCGCATGTAAACTTATCCAATAATGTAAAAGCAAAAGGATAGCGGACGCAGTAAACAATGTAACCCAAATGGGATGGTGCAAAAACAATTTTTAAAAACGAAAACAAAGCTGTCATAAATACTGCTGATATGAAGGAGAAGGGGCTCACCCATATGCACGTCAGTAGAAATACCGCCAAAACAAACTAGTACGAAGCTAGTCACAATTCCCTGAAGGAGAAATTAACAATATCAGTCAAACAGGGAGGGAACTCAGAAAGGCTAAATAATATAAGGAGAAATAGCCAACGGAAGTACTCACGATCTCAATAGCCCTCAATGGCTAAGGACAACTGTGTGAGATGAAGTTGTGTCACTGAGAGCAGCGTTCAAGCCAACTGAAAGAATCAGAGAGCCGTGCTGTGCTGCTATTTAAACAATGGTTTTGGCGCCAATTATGCAAACATCGTAGTAAATGGGGGAGGGGTCACGGAACATGTTGCATTGCACAAGTAATTAAAGAAACAGGGAAAAAAAAATTTTAACCAACGAACTGTGGTGCTAGGGAAGGATCCTTAAACATGCTATATTTGCAAAAGGAGGTGGATGACCATAGCTACTTAGTGAAAATTGCAGAAATAATATAATAAAGAAAATGTATTGCATGGCAAAGAAGGTAGTCAGCCCAAAAAAACTGATAGATCTACCTCCTGATTTAAACCATGAGGTTCCAAGGTATTAAACTCATAAATGAACCGTTGTTCAAATCGTAATAGAGTTTTTTCTGTATTACCCCCCCTCCAGTGTGGGATAATAGTTTTGAGCACTGTAAATTTTATGTCACTGATGTGATGGTTCATATCTAGCCAATGGGAAACAAGAGGTTTATCCGAGTGCTTCCTAGAAATGTTGCTGCGATGTTCAATTATGCGGGTCCGGATCTGTCTCAGAGTCTTGCCAATGTATAATTTCTGACATGGACATTTTATCAAATAGACTACATTAGTGGTTTTACAATTGGAGTATTGATGTAAAAAGATCCTACGGCCGGTGACATTATCCAAGAAGAAATTTTTAACTATGATGGCATGGATACACACAGAACAGTTGCCGCAGCTATAGTGTCCCTTAATAGGAGGGGCGGGCCTATTGACTGTAAGAGCAGATGGAACAAGTGAATCAGATAAATTAGAGGTGCGCTTGTAGGCAATCATCAACCTTTTGGTGGCAAAGGCTGGAATAGTGGAGAGAAGATGCCACTCTTGTTTAAGGATATTAACAATAGCTTTAGAACAGCCAGAGAATGTTAAAGGACAAACCATTCTATCAGAGTGTGTACGTGTGGTCTTCTCAAGAAGGGAGGCACGAACGGTGGCACACGCCCTCTGGTAGGCTTTCTTGACGCAAGGTGCAGGGTACCCACGTTGTGCAAACCTGCTCATCATATCTGCAGCATGATATTCAAAATCCTTATTGTCGGTGCATAATCTCTTAATCCTTAAAAATTGGCTAACTGGGAGGTTATCCTTAAAAGATGGATTATGACTGCTATCATACTTGAGAAATGTATTGCGGTCTGTGGGTTTGCGATAAAGAGACGTTGAGAAACCAGAATTGGATTTTCTGATCAAAATGTCAAGATAGGGAATCTCTTCACTATCGAAATTGCCTTCAAATTGTAAGTTTGAGTCTAATGTGTTGAGCCATGCGTGAAAAGTATGTAACAATGTCTCCGTACCATACCATATCATGAACACGTCGTCAATGTAACGCTTCCAAAGAAGCACGTTGGATTGATATGGGTGGCATGTCAAAAAAGTGGTTTCGAAATTAGTAACGTATAAATTTGCTATATCGGGCGCCATGGGAGAGCCCATGGCCACACCTTTAATCTGCTTATAGAAGATGCCTCTAAAACAGAAATAGTTCTCGGTCATGGCCAGTTCCGCTAACTGTGTGAGGAAGAATGTCGGAGTGCGTACTGGTTTGGGTCTCATAATTAAAGTATTGGCTATTACCTCCAAAGCAGCCTGTTGGGGAATATTAGTGTATAATGAGCGAATATCATATGTGACCAGGAGCACATGTTCAAAGGGACCTTGGAATGAATGTAGGATCTGTATGATATGTGTAGAATCTCTGACATAAGAAGGTGCTTGTGTGACAAAGGGTCTCAAGTGAACGTCTAGAAGTTTTGATAAAGGTTCAAAGAGTGATCCAGTTGCCGACACTATAGGCCGTCCCGGTGGATTCTGTAAGGATTTATGAATTTTGGGGAGCATATATATGGTGGGCGTAATGGGATGTGAAACTGTAAGATATGCAATCTCTTTTGCGGTGAGATACCCTGCTTCTTTGCCAATGTGCAGCAGAGTGTCAACTTTTTGCCGTAGTCGATCAGTAGGATCATCAAAAATCTTGAAATAATATTCTGTATCATTTAATTGGCGCAAAACTTCTGTTATGTATATGTCTTTGTCTTGTATGACTATGGCTCCACCCTTATCCGCCGGCTTAATAATAATGTCGTGATTAGATTTTAAGCTATGGAGAGCTGCCTTTTGAGAGCATGTCAAATTGTAAAAGGGCCTCTTGGTGTGTGTCTTATACAAATTGTCAACCCTACTAAGAACAACCGACTCATATGCAGCAATCATGGTGTTAGGTTTGCATGGTGGTATCCATGTGGATGTTTTTTTTACAACCGAATGATCAACTCTATCATCGTTAGGAGCGTTGGAAAAATAGTCAACAATTTTTAATTTCCGAAAAAATTTATACAGCTCAACATGTGTAGCAAACTTATCATGGGACTTAGTAGGTACAAATGAAAGGCCCTTGTTAAGAACTTCCAGCTCTGCCTCTGATGGTAGATATTTAGAAAGATTAACAACTGCATTTAGAGGTCCCAGTCGAGTTGTCTCTTGGCCATTAGGCCCTGACTGTGCGTCCTCATGCGTTTTGGGTATTGTCTGTTCGGTGAATGACGGGGCTTGTATGGACGATGTTGAGGCGACTTTGGGGACAAGTTTCTTTTTCCTTTTTCCCATAATTTGTCCATCATAAAATCCCGTCTCTTAGCATAATTATTATCTCTCGGTGGAGGTGGTTGATTGGAGAATAGGGAGGCATGGCCTTCTTTTAAATCTCATTTTCTTTCCCCCTTATACTTGCATTTGGGTTGGGGCAGTAAACTGTTACACATATTTTGTCGCATGTTGGCATCTCACATCATTTGCCGTCATGATTATTACCTTGCGACTCGCACCCCAGGATTGTACCTACGAGGTTGCATGCACTTCCTTTTAGGCTATATAATTTCTTGTCCAGTGATATCTTTCAAATCGTCCGTTAGTCACACGGTATGGTTTCTCCAGTAGCACAACTATGATTTCCTCTTGGGTTATCTCCACTTTTGTATTTGTTCTGCCATGCATTTTTTCTGCCATGCACTTTTAATAGTGAGTTTGTCTTACACACAGTGCTGCACTTCCTATGCTTTAGTTATTCTCTCTGCCATGCACTTTTAATAGTGTTCTTGTCTCACATACAGCGTTATATCTTCTTTGTTTTAGCTGTTGTCTCGTGAGCGCAATTTTATCTCACTGTGATTGGTTGATTGGTGCATATATTCCATCACCACCTTATATAAATTCCATTATTGGATGCATAATATGTTTTTTATTGATACATAATTTACTCACGATTTAATTATTTTTACTCATTATTTAATTTTATACATATTTTTATATATATTCATATTTTTATCTTATTATCTTATTATTTTATTTATTATTTAATCAGTTTTATTATTTATTATTGTATTTTTGTCCTTTTTAGATTATCCGTTTTTTATTAAATGGGTTTATATTTAGGTTCTGATGGTACACCATAGTTCCCTTTCCTACATTTTACTATAAGATGCATGCCTATAGTTATTGGCTGGCACATATGTTATTACTCCTTCAGTTTTTCCCCCCTTTATTATGGTATTTTAAGACTTTATTTTCAGATTTCATCTGCTGTTCTAATGTTTAAATTTAACTTTTGATCTTCAATACTTGTGTGCATTCTATAGGTAATCACACCCCCCCCTTTTTTTGATGTGCATTTCTGTTATATTTTATGCCATATTTATTGATGTTCATCATTATCATTATTATTATTATTATTATTATTATTATTATTATTATTTGGTCTTACTATTACAGCTTATTTTAGATCTGTGCTAGTTGTCTACCATTATTACTTATTTTATTTATTTTTTATATTATGATTAGTACTATTATTATTACTATTATATATTTTTACCTTTTTATATTATTAATTTTATTATTATTTATTATTTATATATTTTTATTTATTTTATTTAATGTCTATATTGTTATATTTTATCATTTTATATTTATATTTATTATTATTATTATTATTATTTTTATTTTTATCATGTATTTGAGCCCTACGGTCTCATGTTTGTTTTATTTTATTTTATTTTATTATTATCTCATCTTTATATGGCATATACATCATGTGTTCGTACCACCCTTTATATATTTTTAGTTCAAATTTTCTTCTTCCCATTACTCAAAATATATGTTGTTTGGTTCCTCAGCCCTGTTTTGTTATTATGTGTATTTTTATGTTGAATCATATCTTTTGCTTCACATCTTGCCGGTGCTATTTTTATTAATGTTTTTAACTGTGTTTAAAATTTTCTTTGATTGTATTTATTAATAAATATATGATGTTTGTATTTATTAGTTTTCTCCCCCTGAGGAAGGCGTTGCCGAAACGCGTTGGGGTGTCCTGTGCATAATAAAGACCCTTTTCTTCAACATCTCCTGCTCTTTGTGTCTGCTTGGACTTTCTGCAGGAGGTAGCTCCTCCTTGTGTTTCAAGTTAGCAGTCATACATAAAGAATTGACTCTATTAAGGGAAGAAGTAGCTGCAATGAAACACACCTCTTCTAGGATACAAACCAAACACAGTCCACCACCACTCCCACAGAGAATCATACATCCCAGGAACAAATGGATCTGTGGGCTCTGGTAGATTGAGTCCTGTAATGCAGAAACACCCTGTACATAATGAGATATCACTGCATAATGCCTTCTCTGCTTTGGTTAATGAAGATGCCCAGTCCATGGAAACTGAAGGGCCCTTAAATGAGATAGTCAATGGCCAGTCTCCTGATAAAGCACCAAATATGAAGAACAACTCAAAGAACAGAAAACTACTACTACTTGGTCATTCCTTCATCAGAGGCACCAAATGGGAACACAGTTCAAAGGAGAGAGCTTAGTCAAATGCCTCCCAGGCTCTTCAGCTAGCAGGGATACAAACCAAATTGTTGATGTACTTAGCGCTGAAAGTGAACACTCCAAACCTGATGTTGTCATCTACCTGGGTACAAATGGCCTGGCTAGAAACAGTGCCACTACAGTTCAAAGGGACTTCCAAACTCTGGGAGAGAAACTGAAGCCCATTGTTAACACTGTAGCATTCTCAGAAGTTCTACCTGTTCTTGGTAAGGGGGCAGAAAGGCAAAATCGCATAAACAGCTTTAACACATGGCTCCAGATCTGGTGCAAAGAAGAAGGATTCAGATTTATAGGTGACTGGGGAAACTGATGAACCAACAAGAGATTATATTGCGCTGATGGACTACATCTCTCTGTCACAGGGAAAAGAATCCTAAGTGAAAAATTCAGGCAGTATGTGGATAGGCATTTAAACTAGAAAAGGGGGGGTGACGGATGTGGAAGGTCAAGTTCAGGACGTCACCCCCTGCTAAAGCAGAATGACATCAGAAACAGCCACACTTTTAAACCACACATCAAAAATAAGTGGGAAGAAGTGGGCAGAACAAAATTAATGCAAAATACACGCAAGCTAGTTAAATGCTGGAAAGCAATGAGCACAAATGCTCGAAGCTTAACCAACAAAGTTCCAGACCTGGAAGCCCTAATGGTGGAAATGGACTTGGACATTGTGACCATTACAGAAACATGGTTTAATGAATCACATGATTGGGATATAGCCATAGCTGGCTATAATCTATTAAGAAGAGACAGAGAAAATGGAAAAGGAGGAGGAGTAGCCTGTATATCAAAAGCAATATTAAAGCTACTGAAATGCAGGGGGCATGGGGAAAAGAAGACGCGCTCTGGATTGTGTTGTTAAGAGGAGATGGCACTGTCATCCATACTGCTGTAGTCTACAGACCTCCAACTCAAATCGAAGAGATAGATAACAAATTAATTATAGATATTGCCAAGATAGCCACAAAGGGGGAAGCGATCATATTGGGTGACTTTAATCTACCCGATGTGGATTGTATTACTCCTTCTGTAAATCTGGAAAGAAGCAAAAAAATTGTGGATGCTCTCCAAGATGCGTTACTTAGACAAATGCTGATGGAACCAACCAGGGAAAGCTCAATGCTGGATTTAGTGCTCACCAACGGTGATAGCATGTCATATGTCTGGGTGGGTGCCCCTTTGAGCAGCAGCGATCATCACACGTTGTGGTTTGAGATAAAAGCCAAGGTGCAGTCCAATCGTAGCAAGCTCAAAGTCCTAAACTTCAAAAACACTGAGTTCAGTAAAATGGCCGAGTACCTAAAGAAGGAGTTGGCAGGGTGGAAGGGGATAAGGGAAGAGGAATTGCAATGGACTAAACTAAAGGTGGCAATAAAAGGGGCAACAAATAAATATGTAAGAAAAGTAAATAAAAACAAGAGGAGAAGGAAACCTATTTGGTTTTCCAAAGAAGTGGCTGCTCAAATTAAGGCCAAAAACACAGCTTTCCCAAAATTCAAAAGCTTGCAAACAGAGGAAAACAGAAATGAATACAGGATCAAAGTCAAAGAGACAAAAAGAGAAATAAGGGTAGCAAAATCAAAAGCAGCGGAAAAGATGGCTAAAGATGTTAAGGGTGGCGACAAAACTTTCTTCAGGTATATTCGGGAAAGAAAGATCAGAGGTGGAATTGCAGGACTCAAAAGTGCTGGGAATGGACTCGTGGAAAGTGACATTGAAAAAGCGAAATTGCTAAACAAATACTTCTGCTCTGTTTTTACTAAAGAAAATTCTGGAGAAGGACCACCTGTGACTCCCAAATATAAAAATAGGAATGAAGTAGATACCACACCATTCACAGAAGATGATGTGTTAGAACAACTTGCAAAACTGAAAGTGGACAAGGCCATGGGACCAGATGGGATACATCCCAGGATACTGAAAGAGCTCAGAGAGGTTCTTGCAGGGCCGTTAAAGGATGTTTTCAACAGATCCTTGGAAACAGGAGAAGTTCCTCAGGACTGGAGAATGGCTGATGTCGTACCTCTACACAAAAGTGGTGACAGGGAAGAAGTGTCAAACTACAGGCCCATGAGCCTTACCTCGGTGGCAGGAATAGTAATGGAGGTGCCCCTGAAAGAGTGAATAGTGGACTTTCTCAAAACCAACAGGTTGCAAGATCCGAGGCAACATGATTTTACCAAAGGACGATCTTGCCAAACAAATCTGATTGAGTTCTTTGACTGGGTGACCAGAGAATGAGATCAGGGGCATGTGATGGATGTCATCTACCTGGATTTCAGTAAAGCCTTTGATACTGTCCCTCATAGGAGGCTTGTCAATAAACTCAGTAGTTTGGGGATGGGTCCCAAGGTGGTAAACTGGATCAGAAATTGGTTGACTGACAGATGATAGGAGGTGATGGTAAATGGAGCTCACTCAGATGAAAGGAAGGTGATTAGTGGGGTACCCCAGGGTTCGATCCTGGGACCGGCACTGTTCAATGTATTTGTGAGTGATATTACTGAAAGACTGAATGGAAAGGTCTGTCTTTTTGCAGATGACATGGAAATTTGCAATAGAATGGACTCCCCCGATGGAGTGGTTAAAATGAGGAAAGATCTACAAAAGCTGGAAGAATGGTCTAATGCTTGGCAATTAAGATTTAATTCAAAGAAGTGCAGTGTCATGCACTTGGGTAGCAAAAATCCAAGGGAAATTTATGCGATAGGGGGTGAGAGGTTGGTGTGCATGGATCAGGACAAAGACCTTGGTGTGATTATTTCTGTAGATCTCAAGGTGGCAAAACAGTGTGACAAGGCGGTGGCAAAAGCCAGGAGGATGTTGGGCTGCATACAAAGAGGAATTACCAGTAGAAAGGAAGAGGTACTAATGCCACTGTATAAGACACTGGTGAGGCCTCACTTAGAATACTGTGTTCAGTTTTGGAGACCATATCTTGCAAAGGATGTAAAAAGAATGGAAACTGTTCAGAGGAAGGCGACCAAAATGATTTGGAGCCTGCATCAGAAGCCTTATGAGAAGAGACTTGAAGACCTAAATATGTACACTTTGGAGGAGAGGAGGGATAGGGGAGATATGATTCAGACCTTTAAATACTTAAAGAGAAAAAATGAACAAATAAACCTCTTCCAAAGACGGGGAAGCTGTGAAACTAGAGGGCATATCATGAAGCTGCAAGGTGGTAAATTGAAAGGCAATGTCAGGAAATACTTTTCCACTGAAAGGGTGGTGGATGCTTGGAATGCCCTCCCGATGGAAGTGGTGGGGGCAAACACAGTGACAGAATTCAAAATGGCATGGGACAGACACAGCGGATCCCTTTACAGCAACAAGATAAAAGCAAAATAAACGGAACCATCTAATTTCTCAACAAATAGGGGTGTCCTACACGGAGTGGTGGGTTCACCCCTAAACAAAGACATGGGCAGACTAGATGCACCATACTAGTCTTTCTCTGTCGTCATTTACTATGTTACTATGTGTAGAGAAGGAGAGGGAGGAGTCAAAGATGACCCCAAGGTTGCGAGCTGAGGAAATAGGGAGGAGTAGAATGCTATTCACAGAAATAAAGAAAGGAGGAAAGGTTTATGGATTTTTCCTCCAGAAACGTTTCCTCCATGTCCCCTATGAACTTAACTCCCCACTGCTGCTCTGTCATTACTGTGGATAGCAGATGCACAGAAGAGGTAGCGGGGGCAGCCATGGCCAGGATTGGGCGACAGGGCCTTTACTGCAGCCCCTCTGCCAGTTACTGTGTCCTGCGTGCCCTGATCACCTCAGCCCATGGGACTTATTCCACCTTTGAGATGGAATAAGTCACACATCCATCCTGGCTGTGACCTGAATCGGCTTTCTACGTCTGGTTGTGGGCCCATCCCCGCTCCTCCTCCAGCCCTTCTGCCCCTGCCCAGAGCTCCCCACACAAAGCTGCTGTATGTGTGGGGAGTTCTATCACTGGCATATGGTCCCAGCGAATAGCGGGGGGTTGAACGTCCAAACCAGATGTTCATCCTCGCTATCCTCAGGGAAGAATGACCTCCTAAATGTTTATTTATTTATTCAGCATATTTACTCAATGCCTAACTATTATAGTTCTAGGCAGTTCACAACACATACTAGACTATGAACAACAATCTCTAAATAATGTTCTAAAGACAATCCAAGTGTTCATAAAAATTATAAGGAAAATGAACAAGTACACTAAAAAATTAAAACAATAACATGAAAAACTATGCTTTACGCAAGCTGTGGGAGTGTAGATAGTCTACTACTTTCCTAAGACCTGGCAATGAAATCTAGAGGAAAAGACCAATGTATTAAAATGACTTTTTTGCATCTCTATGAGCCTGGTATCTGATAAACAAGGACAAGACAATAGGTGGCTTTTGGAAGATCTAATAGGTTGATATAAAACTAGACAGCACCAATCCAGTAAGAGCCCTAAAAATCAAGGAGTTAAAAAATCCACTTTAGCAGTCACTGGCTGTCAATGAAATTCCTTCAGAGCTGGAGTAATGCAATCTGACATCTTTAAGCCCAATTGAAGGCATGTCTCCATATTCCAAATATATTTCAGCCTCTGTAATTATCGTAGACCCACCAATAGAGTATTACAATAATCCAGTTTCATGGTTATTGTGTTATTGATAACAGTAGCTTGATACTCTTTCTGAAGGTATTGATATACATTCCGTATAAATCTAAGTAAAAACAAAAGCTGCTTTGAATATAGAGAAGTTATGTAGTCACATTGCTAGATTACAGGCTATAGTCAGCTCTAGTATCTTCTCTACATTACATAATGGAAGAGGTCTATTATCAACAGATATCAGACATACAGAAACTTTTATATATGGCTTGGCAATCATTAGATCTATGATTTGAGAACTGACCTTAAGCTTATTTATAAACAAACATTCATTAATCATCCTTACACATCGCCCAAAGATATCCAACTTTCCTTAACAGGAATGTAGTCAGCGTATATTTGATATTTTTAATCAGCCTTCCTAACAATCCATATTTGGGTTGCCAGGGTTCTGAGGCATTTTGCCCCACCTATTCCTCCATTCATAGAGTGTTTGCAACCAGCTTAACATGAAACCGCAAGGACACTTCTTTGTGCAAGGAATGGAGCACAAGTGTATTGTTGATTTCATTGATGAAACTCGTTGGAAGTAACACTAAGGACCAATAAACTGGATGATTATTCCAACCTGGCACGGCCACAGATACATTTTAATCAAATGTGATTAACTCTTTTGCACATTATTTGATATAGTTATTAGCATTATTTAATATATATAGGGAACCAATTATTTGTTGTAGAGTAGGCATATACAGTGCCATCATATGTTGTGAACTAGCCTCCTTGTTGAAATTACCTAATCACAATTTTTTTTTCTATTGCTCCTAATAGGATTTATATTTTAATTTATTGGTACTTGGAGAATGTTTGTCTTTTTGATTTATGATCTGTTTTCTTTCTACATCTTGAGTAAGAGGTTTTGATATTTGAAAGTTTAATTTTGGAATTATCTGACTGATACCTGTAATAAATGACTGCATCTTAGCAAATAGGGGCTTAAGACTACTAAAGTAGGAATAAATAAAAAATGAATACAACATGCCTAGGTAATGAAGAAGAAATACAGAGAAGATTCTTCCACAGCGTTCCTAGCTGTTTCATTTCAAGAAGCATACTAGGGTGTGCCACCTTGGGCATGTCCCTTGGACAAACCATGTCTTATATATATATGTATTGTCCGACGCTTGCTACCCTTGTCCTTATTAGGCGGTCACCTAGGGCGTGTGGTGCAAGCTGTCTTTGTAAAGAAAACTCTGTAGCCGTGTGTTTAAGGCAAAATTATAATGATGAGGTTTTATTCCCTTTCCCGTGTGGATTTCTGTTTTTCTCATACAGCAAACAAAGGATTAAACAAACTGTTTCCTCACAGCAAAATAACCAAAAATGCACCTTCTTTCAAAAACAGGTATAACAATGCTCTTGTTTCCTTGATTAACATAAAGAGGTAATCTCATCCGATATACAGAACGTGCAATCCATTGGGCTATAATCAATGTCCTGATTAGTGCTCTCCCATTGCATCTGCTCAGAGTTTAAACTTGTAAGTGGGTAACACTTTCCACATCTATCCTTCACAGAACTCTCTCGAGAGGCAGCAGCTCTTGGGGCAAGGAACCGTTCTATATAAGGGAAGTCCTGGGGACCTGTACTGGAGCCTATTTCTCTGAGGCTTCCCCTTTCCCTCCACCAAGGGTTTTCCTTCCAACAATGAGCCTTTGCTTTTCTAGCCGAGCCCACCTCTTGCCCTCTGGAGAAATTTGTGTACTTAGCTTTGTTTCTTGGATAACCAGCTTCCACTCCTTCCTCTCTTAACCAGGCACCTTTACTTGGGCTGTAGCCTGCTTTGCCATGAGAGTTCTCCTCAGCATTTGTCTGGCCTGGGCTGTGGTAAACTTCAGGAAAGGGTTCCCTTCTGCTGTTCCTTACTGCAGGGACACACCTGATGCTTCCTGGTCCCAGCAAGCTCTCCTGCTTGTGACTTCTGCCCTCCAGCTGCTTACTCACTCTCCTTGGGACGATTCCCCCTCTGGCTTGGGAGACCTGTGCACGAGCACCTCCCTTGCCTTCCAATGCACCTTCCCCTACTGGGATTTTCCAGCCACTTTTATCCTCCTGGCTCCTGCACGTTGTACGTGCTTCCTGGCCCAGGTGGACGTGATTAGTTTTCTGGCTTTCTACTGCGTCACAGCCAGTGTAGGGAAAGTTTGTTCTGCTATTTTCTGGAACCTTACAATCTGAATATACTTTCTGGCTTTCTGCTGCGTCATACCCAGTGCAGGGAAAGCTTGTTCCACCATTCCCTGGCTCCTCATGACCTGAACATGCTTTCTGCCCAGGTGACTGCAAGGTAAGCTCTTCCTTTTCTCCTGTACCCAGGGGTTCTGTGCCGGTCACTGTATCACATATCCCCCCCCCCCCTTAAGATATTACGGGCTGGGGGACTCATGTCCTTACAGCATGTAATAACTGAATGGTTTTGGAGCTTAACCTTTACCGGGCCAAAAGCCGCTGTCCTGTCTCGCCAGGGTTTCAAAACATTAATGTGGTACACCTGACAGCGCCCCCTGTCGGTCTCTACCACGTAGGAGACCGGTCCCTTACGATCCACTATGGTGTAGGGTCCCCTCCACTGGGCTTCGAATTTTGGCCCAGGGTCTGCCACCATTACGACTACCCTTTCACCTATGGCCAATTGACGGGGTTTCTTCCCCCGGTCATAGTATCGCTTCTGCTGCTGTTGACTGTCCTGTAAGTGACGCTCCGTGGCCTGTGAAGCTCTTTGTAATCGGGACCTTAATTCTTGCAGAAACTGCAGTACTCCTACCTCTTCCCTTTTCGGCTCTGCCCACTGTTCCCTTAAAATATCCAGGACTCCTCTTGGGGCACGGCCAAACATTAACTCATAGGGAGAGGCTCCCAATGAGGCTTGTGTATGCTCCCTATTGGCGTATAAAACAAATGGGAGCATGATGTCCCAGTCAGCCATTTTCCCATCCAGCCCCCGCCTCAACATTTGCTTGAGGGTCTGGTTGAAACGTTCCACCAACCCGTTAGATTGTGGATGGTAAGCTGCTGTTTTTATGTGTTGTATTCCGAAGGCGTCCCATACCTGCGCCAGGTATCGCGACAGGAAATTACTGCCTCTGTCTGTTAACATCACCTTCGGAAACCCTATTTCACAAAACAATTTAATTAATTCCCCCGCTATGGTCTTGGCCGAAATGTTTCTTAGTGGCCCTGCCCAGGGGAAACGGGTGGCCTGATCCATAATTACTAGGATGTACTGAAATCCCCTAGGGGTTTTCACTAGAGGACCTACTATATCCATCACCATCCGGCGCACTGGTTCTGATATAGTAGGGGTAGGTATCATAGGGACACCTTTTGGCTTTGCGGCAGATACCCTCTGACACGAGGGGCAGGCCGCGCAAAAGTGTTTGGTCTCTTTGAATACCCCGGGCCAGTAAAAGCGGGCCAGTATCTGATCGAGGGTACCTAAAACACCCTTGTGCCCACCCACCGGGTGATCGTGGGCCAGTCTCATAACCACGGCTTTAAAGGCCATTGGTACCACTAGCTGCTTTCTAACAGCTCCTGTCTGGGGATCATTACTCTCCCGATATAAAATATCTCCTTCCATGAGGAGACCACGTGACGCATGAGCGAGTAAGAGGTGTCTCTGCTCGCTCCGGGGCTGCCCTGCTCTTTCTTGAATATTTCTATGAGCCTTCTCAGCTGTAAAACACGGTGGATAGAGAACAGTCACTGGCGTCAGGGGCTGCAAAATCTGCCTTCAATATGCCGCTGGCATCGAGAAAAGACAAGGAGAAAGCCCCGTGGGGTGGGCCCGCTTCGGCTGGGAAGCCACCATCTTGCCAGACGCAGCCCCGCTCCCCAGGGACAGAGAGTGTTGAATCGGGGTCTGAAGAGCTTGCGCGGGAGGTAGCAAAGCTCTTGGAGCCGAAGTTTGATCTGATTCTGACCAAGCTTGAGTCGGTAGGAGAGACTTTGGCGGAATTTGGCCAGAGAGTGGACGAGTTGGAGCACCGTGTATCGGCACTTGAAGACACCGAGGGGAGCCAGGCCCGAGAGCAGGCTAAGATGCAGAAGGCGATTGAGATGCTCCGGGATAAAGTGGACGACCTCGAAAACCGTTCCCGCAGGAATAATCTGCGACTGGTCGGGGTCCTGGAGTCCACTACTGATGTGATGCTGCTGCCCTTGATGGAAACATGGCTTCCCCGGGAATTAGGCCTGGAAGACTTGGTAGGGATCCTGAAGGTAGAGCGAGTACACCGCATCGGGCCTAAGTCTGAGAATCATCAGCGACCGAGAGTGGTCATAGCCCGCATACTGAACTTTCATCATAAGTGGCGAATATTGCAGGCCTACCGGAAAAAGAGGTCTTTGCTAGTGGATGACCAGAAAGTGTTACTATTCCAGGACTATTCCGCCGTGGTAGCGGCGAAGCGGAAAGAATTTTCCCCGATCTGCTCGGCGCTCTTTCGGAAGCAATTGCGCTTTACCTTAGCGTTCCCGGCCACGCTCCGCGTGCAACATGATGGTCGCACTCATGTACTGACAACGGCCGCGGCGGCGCAGAAATTTATGCAGGCCTTGGAGAGGTCAGGCTCAGAGGACAGCTGAGCGCCTTGCGGTGCCACGGGACAGATCCTGCTCATGGACAGAAGCTGGTGTGGCCGTCCCGGTGGGGCTTCCAGGACATCCGATCACTTCCCATCTGGCGGTACGCTGTACGCTATATGCGCGACAATGCGGCTTGTCCTGGGCCCACTCGGGGGTGACATGGACATTTTGTGCTGGACTCTTTACGATTCTGCTGGGGGATGTTGGACTGTTTACTCTCTGTTCTAGAGTTTGATGTGTGTGTGTACTGATTACTGTTAAAGTTTATTGTTTCTTTTTGGTTGCTGACTGGGGGGCTCGAGAGCTTGTTGCTGTCGGGGGACTTGTCCCACATTTTATGTAGCTGTGGCCTTTGAGTTCCGGTGGTGGGGGGGCTTGCCTCCCGGCAGCGGCATAGACAGCGGCATAGAGTGCGGGAACGGGGAGGGTGGGGCAGCCCTGCAGCGCACAGCGGTGGGCTCCGAACCTGGCGAGGTCTGCCAAGCTTAAAATGGTTGGAGTTTTTAGGAGGGGGGGGAGTTCTAAGGGATGGTCGAAGGTAGTGCAGGGGAAATGGGGGGGTGGGGGGGAGAGCTGGGGGAGAGTGGGACGTCGGGTACTGAGGGTTGGTGGGGCAAAAGCTGCTGGGAGGAGCGGTAGAGTTGGGGTGGGGGATGAGGGGAGAGGGGTATGGATGAGGGGTAGGGAAACGGGGAGGGGGGGAGTATGACTACAGTGGAAGAGGGGTAGACCGGGTGAAGTTTTGTTGGCAGGTTAGGGTTCGACTCTCGCTGGGAGCTCAGGCTGGGCGGCTCGTAGCCAAATGCTGTGTGGTAAGATTAGTGCTACATATGTGCTGGGGTCTCCAAGTTGATGGGGGATGATCTGAATTTTATTTCCTGGAATGTGGGGGGCCTGGGCATGCCGATAAAACGCACTAAAGTGCTGCAGGCCTTGCGCAAACAGGGAGCGCACATAGCGTTCCTTCAGGAAACACATCTCAACGACAAAGAGCATGCAAAACTTAAAAGGTCTTGGGTGGGCTCTGTGTATGCAGCCGCAGCGCCGGGGGGTAGGAAAAAAGGTGTAGCACTCTTATTTCATTGGCAGCTGAAAGTAGAGATTATTGGGGAAGATGCTGACCCCCTGGGGAGATACATTTGGGTGCTTGCGCGTATTAATGGAGAAGAGTTGATACTGGGGAATGTATACGCCCCAAATGTCTATAATCATGGTTTTTTTCAGTCCCTGGGATGGAAATTGGGAAACATACCTCGCTTACCCACTATACTAGCAGGTGATTTTAACTGCCCACATGATCCCCTGTTGGATAAATACGGGACTTCCCTGGGGGTGGGAGGTTGGTCGACGCGTGGCATATCATATTTGTGCCAGACGGGGGGCCTCTTGGATGTATGGAGAGTTTTACATGGTGGGGAGAGAGACTACACACATCTGTCAAGAGCCCATCGCACCTGGTCTAGAATCAACTTTATACTGGTGTCTCAAACTGACCTGGGTAGGGTCAGGGGCGCTGAGATTGGTGCCATCCAGGTCTCGGACCACGCGATGGTCAGTATTAGATGGCAAGGGCGCCATTCCCTTGGGGGTAGATGGTCGTTTCCTAGGCACCTCTGGCGCAGGCCGGCGTTCCAGGAGTTTTTGCGGGCGAAATGGCGAGACTTTTTAGCTGATAATGAGGGTAGCGTGTCCTCGGTGGCTACTTTGTGGGAGGCGGGAAAGGTGGTCCTGCGGCCATATTATCGCTTATGTGGCCACGGAACGTAAGCGCGTGAATGAGGAGGTGGTGAGGCTGGCGCGAGAGCTCCAGATGGCAAAGCGGGAGTCCCTGAAACGGCCACAGGGGGAGGGGCTGCGGAAGTATCTAGAGACCCAGCGCCAACTGAACACTATTCTGCATGAGAGAGCGATTTTTGATCTACAGTATTACCGGCACCGGCTTTTCCAATTCGGGAACCGGTCAGGGACTTTGTTGGCCCGGTTGGTCCGGGACTGGAAGGGTTCTAACCTGGTGACTGTGCTGAAAGATGGTACGGGTGGTACAGTTACGGAACCGAAAGCTATTGTGCGGGAGTTCATGCGTTTCTATAGTGCACTCTATACGCCGGAACGGGAAGATAGGGAGCGAGAGCGAGGCTTCCTGGATAGCGTATCTTTACCGCAGGTGACGCCGCAGGAACGGGAGGTTCTCAATAAGCCGATTTCTGGGACGAAAATTCAGCTAGCGATTGCGGCGGGGAAGGTGCACAAGGCCCCGGGTCCCGATGGGTACGGGGCTGAATTTTATAAAATTTTGGGTGACCGGGTGGTGCCCACTTTGGCGGCGGTCTACGATGAAGCCTTAGACATCGGGGGTTTCCCCAGGGATATGCGTACAGCCTCTATCTCGCTTATCCACAAACCGGGGAAAGATCTGGTAGATCCGGCTTCGTATAGGCCGATATCCCTCATTAATGTAGACATGAAGCTTCTCATCTCGATTCTGGCGGATCGGGCGCAGACTGTCTTGTCTCGCCTTATTGGAGATTACCAGGCTGGATTTGTGAAAGGCCGGGGGGCGGCCTGTAACATTACGAAAGTCTTGCTAGGCATGGAACGTTGCCTCCAGCGTGATGAGCCTTTGTTGTTAGCAAGTCTAGACGCTGAGAAGGCTTTTGACCGCGTCTCCTGGGATTATATGTTCGAGGCATTGCGCCGCATTGGCTTTGAGGGCCAATTTGTGCGGTGGGTCCACGCATTGTACTCGGAGCCGCGTGCGTTCATAGCCATGGGAGGCGAGGCCTCACCTGCGCTTGTGCTAAAGAGGGGTACCAGACAGGGTTGTCCCTTATCGCCGCTCCTTTTCATACTACATCTGGAACCTCTGTTGGTGAAGTTGGTGCAGCAGGAGGAGGTGACAGGGATCCGTTGGCCGATGGCGGAGCTGAAACTTAGCACCTTTGCTGATGACATGCTTCTCTGTCTGACAAATCCACAGCGGTCCCTAGTTCGGGCGCTACAGGTTATCGAAGAGTTTGGGTCCTTCTCAGGCTTGAAAATTAATGTCACAAAGTCGTTAGGGTTAGATGTGGGTGGCCAAACCCGGACGCTCTGGCAGGGCTCTTTTCCATTGACTTGGGCGGTGGGGCCGATTCGTTACTTGGGGGTCCATATCCCGGCATGCTTAGATCAGCTCTATAGCGCGAATATCCAAGCCCTGCTGAAGGGGACCGTGGATCGGCTGCGGCAGTGGGGATCGCTGCCGCTATCGCTTAGGGGGCGGAATGCGCTTTTCAACATGGTGGAATATCCCCGTTGGGTGTATGTTTTGCGGCATCTGCCGGTATGGCTCCGAGGGCCTGACTTTGCACCGTCACTTATCTCGATTCCTATGGAGGGGCAGACGAGCACGCATAGCGTTGGGTGTCCTGATGAAGTCCACTGAGCTTGGGGGGGCCAGTCTGCTATCAGTGCGCGGGTATAATTTGGTATGCTGGGTACGGATTTTATGGGATATGGTAGAAGGCAGTTCGGACTTAGTGCCCTTGCCACTTTTAGATGCTGCGACAGCCCCGCTTCACCGCCTGGTGGTTTTGCATGGAGAATGGCGGGCGGCGCCAGTGAGCTGCCGATTTTCTGGCTTCTGGCGGGCGGCGGGGGCCGCTTGGAAGGCAATCTGTCGGTATCGCAAGGTTCCTTGGCAGGCGCCAGATTGTATCCCTTTGTTGGGTAACGTGGCCTTCGCTCCAGGGCTGACCTCTGGGGTGGCACGACGTTGGGCAGATCGTGGATTCCACTACCTGGGACAACTTTGCATGGAGGGGAGTGAGGTGGTGGACTCTTTTGGCTCTCTGCAGAAGAAGTTTGATTTGGGGAACCAGGATCACTTTTTCTACCTTCAGGCCCGACACTATGTGCTAGGGCTTCGGAAGACCCCTGGAGAAGTCCGAGTGCGGGGTGGCATGTTGGAATTGTTTAGCAGTTTAGAAGGGAAAGTCACGTTACGGAGGTGGGAGCGGGCAATTTGTCCGGAGGGCAACAGCACCCATTTGGTTGTCCTAGGGGAGAAATGGAGGAAAGATGGTGTGCCGCAGGGTACGGAGGAGCGCCTGCGGGGTGCATTGACCGCGGTCACCCAGGTATCAGAAGCTGTGCAGTTACAGGAGATCCAGTATAATTTTCTTTGGCGGGGTTATGTCCACAATATTTGGGCCGCAAAGATGGGCTTGTTACAGACAGATGTGTGTGGTCTTTGCAAAGTGGAGAAGGGGGGCCTGGCACACAGGTTTTAGGCGTGTATCTATATTCAGGGACTCTGGAAAGATGTGGGGAGGTGCCTGGGGAAGTGGCTTGGGGTGGCCTTGGTGCTGAGCCCGGAATGGTGTCTGTTTGACTCCTATGAGCGGGAGACACCACTGGGGAAAGCGACGCGGGCGTTCTGCACCAAAGGCTTTGTAGTGGTGAAGCAAATTATTCTCCGACACTGGCTGAGAGACATAGTGCCCGCAGTGGGAGAGTGGGAGCGGGCGATGGGTGCACTGATGGACATGGAATGGCGTTCTGATCAGTTGTTGGGGGGGACTAAATGGGATTATCATTTGAAGGTGTGGGGGCCAGTTGACAACGCTGCTGTGTTGCCCTGTGCTGAGGAGCCTTCTGATGGCCTGGGGGAGTAGTTAGGTGGTTGCATTTAGTATGGGGGAAGGGGAAGGAGGGGTGGATTTGCTGGGGGGTAGATAGACTGGGGGGCGGGGGGGGGTGGGGGAGGGAGGGGTGGGAGGGGGAGGGGTTGGGGGGGTGGAAGGGGGTCTTTTGACTTTAGAGTTGCTTATCCTTAAGTAGAGACAACGTCTATACCACCACAGTTTGTTATGAGATCAGAATGGTATTGCTTGGTTGTATGTTTTGGAGGGGTGGGATGGTGGGTTTGGCTTTGTATTGTTGCTGTCTTCACTCCAATTGTGTTGACGAGGGGGTTTTATTTATACCTAATAAACATGATTTTCCTAAAATATCTCCTTCCATTAGGAATCTGGGGAGAATATCTCTATCCGACTGGGAGTATTCGAAGGCACGCTTTAACGCGGGATCCGCCTTCTGTTCTTTTGGGAATGATGGGAATATTTTGACTAGATCAGCCGGGACCCAGGGAAAACCTAACCCATCCTCGGCTCCAGCCCTCAACTGAGCCCTGTGGTGGCGTTCCCGTCGTTTTTCTCCCTTACTTTTCTTACAGCTTTTTGCAGGGGGACTGACCAAATCCTCATGTTGGGGTAGCTCTCCTAAAGTTTCATCTAGGGGCCGATCCTCCCCTTCCAGAGATTCTGTCTCCTCCTCTGCAGAGTGGGAAGTGTCCTCCGGGGGTTCCGTCCACTCCCCTAAACCTTGGGCCTGGGACCTCGTGGAGACCATCCCTTTTTTCCCCTGTATGCCCTCTCCTAGGCTCTTATAGAAGAGCGGCCAATCTCAGCCTAAAACTAGGTCATAAGGCAACCTGGGTATCACTGCCACTAGGACCTTTCTCCGGGTTCCTAAACCTTTTATCGTAACCCTATAGAGAGGGTAGTAGGTGGAGGACCCGTGCACACAGCGTATTCTAGACCTACTCTCAGGTTGAGTCGGGGTGGACACATTCCTGGCCTGTAAGAGGCGCCAGAATTTCTTCGAAATCATTGTTTGGTCCCCCCCCGAATCAAGTAGGGCCTTGGCTACCACACCTTGGACTTCCACTTCTAGGCGAAAGTCTGCCTGCCTGTATTTTTCATCCTTACTCATTAAAGCTGTTCACACAACACATTAATCCTTCCTGTGACCCCGCCTCCCACATTTAAAACACTTAATGTGTGCGTCCCTGACCTCATTTCTAGGCATATTTCTCATAACAGCTGTGACACCAAACATAGGGGTTTTTCCTGCCTTTCCAAAATCGGCTACCCCACAAGTGTCGCCAGCGCCTCTTGGCGGTTTATGGGCTAATCCAGCCTCCATGAACCTTTCCATTAGGTGAGCTGCCTCGCTTGAGGTCTGACAATTTTGCAGAGTCAAAAATGATTTTATCTCGGCTGGAACAGCCTCTGAAAATTGTTCTAAGACAAGCATATCAAGTACACTTTCCATGGTTATCCCCTCGGGAGTGAGCCACTTCCAAACCAGGTTTTGGATCCTTTGACGAAGTGCCTTAGGGGTTTCACCTGGCTGGAGTTGGGTCGCTCGCAACATACGGCGGTATACTACAGGCGATAAGCCTAGTCTGTCCCGTATGGCTGCTCTGACTTCTTCATACTTTGTCGCCTGGGCGGCGGGCATAGCCTTGTACGCCGCTAGGGCTTCTCCCGTCAGGGATGTGGCTAACCTAACCGCCCACTGCTCATAGGGCCAGCCGGCACTATGGGCTACTCGCTCGAAAGCCTCCAGGAAGTCATCAATGTTATCATCTTTTGTCAATTGTCCAAAGGATAATACCCCACATGTCTGTGGGCCTACCCCACAATAATGTCCTTCTGGTGTCTTCTCTGCCACTCTCTCCGCCAGCAAAGTCTGAATCAGGTCGGTCAGAGGTTTTTGTTGAGCCTGCATGGCCGCCAATGCTTGCTCCTGGCTCAGCTGGGCTAACTCGCGCTGTTTTTCAAATTGGATACTTATCCATCGCAGTATCTCCTGTGGACTCTCCATCTCCGAACACTGAAACACAAACAGACAACACAAACACCAAGTGTGGCACTTTTTTTCCAAAATGCAACTATGCTCTGGCTCTGGTGCCTAGTATCCCTTCTCACCAGAATCCCCACTGCTGTGCCCAGATACTCATTACCTGAGTCAGGTGGTGATTCCGGCCTTGAGAAGGTATTTTTGCCTCTCTGGATTCTGGAATCCTCTGGGCATGGTCAGCAGCAAACCTGTGTCTTGCTCTCCGGCGCTGGTAATTCTGCTGGCTTCCGCTGTATTCTTTGTCCAGAAATCCGAAAAACTATGCCATTTGTCCGACGCTTGCTACCCTTGTCCTTATTAGGTGGTCACCTAGGGCGTGTGGTGCAAGCTGTCTTTGTTTTTTTTTTTTTTTTTTTTTAATTTCTATTTATTAGTTTTCACAATGATCCAAGCAAACACACTTGAAATGAAAATAAGGTTACAGGTAACCAAGGTCAGCAAAACATCCAACCCAAAAGGAAATCTACATAGCAAGTAATCAATCAAAACCTGTTCCATCCACAGCCCTCAAAAATGGGGAAGAATCCAACTAAGAAATATAATCACACAAATAGTGAGGAAAATAAGACTGAAGGGAAACAGTCAGGCACTATCCTCTGCAGTGAACTATTCTGTATCAGAGGAACAATGGGAATTAATGAAGACAAGCAACTGGGATGGATCATAAAAAACATAAGTAGCGGAAGTCATTTTGATAATACATTTTGAAGGAAATTTTAGGAAAAACTGAGCACCCAACAGTAACACAGCAGGACGTAGAAGTAAAAATTCCCGTCCCGTCTGGGTTACTCTTGCAAGATCAGGAAAAACCCGAACAGTCAAACCCAGAAAGGCAGTGTCTTTTTTCCGAAAAAACATTTTAAGAAACCAATCCCTGTCTGAGGCTAGTGCAAAAGTTACAATTAAAGTAGCAGAAGTTACAGTATCCACTAAAGAGGTTTGCAACAAAGCTGAAACATCCAGGGAATCAGCAACATTCACCCCAGGTATATCCCCTCCCCCCTCTATTTTCTTTCTAACAGGGAGATAATAAACCTTAACCATCGGGGGATGCGACTCCACAGGTACCCCCAATATTTCCAACATATATTTCTTAATCATTTCCTTCGACCCCACAGAGGGGGCCTTTGGAAAATTAACCAACCGCAAATTGGAGTAGCGGGAATGGTTTTCCAGCATTTCTAAACGCAGTTGCATTGCCATAGAGTCCTTTTGAAAGTTTTGTCCCGAATCTTCAACCAAAGTTATTTTCTGCTGCAAATCAGAAACAGAACTCTGCACTGCCGAGATTTCCAATGTGTGTTGTGGGGAGTTTTCAAGATGGCGTTCTGAAGGGAGTGCTGCGCAGCTCTGTTCCTGATTTATGGGGAAAAGGAAAGCAAAAGGGGCAAAGAAGCCCTCCTCTACCCCTGCTACCTCGACCCCGTTACCTTCTGCAGTTGGTCCGCTTGATGCTTTTCTAGTCCCGCGGCAGCGGTCAGGTCAAGAACCGGCGATTGGTGGCCCTAGGAATCCCTCGGCTGATTTGAGCTCGGCGGGTGGCTCCGGACTCGACATCTCATCGCCGGAGCAGTGGCGGCCCCTTAAAGTGCCTTTGCTGAACGGGAGCCCGGTGCCGACGGCGAGCCCTCCCCTGGCTTCTGGAAGGGGAGTGGGGAGCGGAGGGACGCCGGTTCCTCAGAGCGGCAGGTTTGCCGCGGTCAGCCCCGTCGCATCCAGTGAGTCATCTACGGCGGCCTTAGGGGTATCTACTTTCTCGGAGGTTGGACGAAGGAGAATGGAGGCTGGAGCAGAGGGAGTAGCTGTTTCATTTTCCTTTCCTTTCCAGAAACCTGAGGAATTTACCCTTGAAACGATTTGGTCAGCGATTGTTAAATTAGGTGAACTTTTGGTTCCTCGATACCAATCCACACGCTATTTGCATAGACGCCGCGCAGTGATGCGCGGCGTCTATGCAAATTGCGTGTGGATTGGTATTGATACACGGATGTTGATTGCAATGTATGAATGAAGACGTGGGCAGCATCGTTTGGAAACACGGGGATGGTGGCTGTAACGGATCTCCTGATGAAATTTTGTTTTTGAAATGCCTTCATGGCGCCCGGAGAGTGTGTCGAGATCTGCTTTGAATGCTGGTGAAGGTTTGGTGGGGCAGCACAGCTAAGTCCTTGTTTATAAAGTACAACTTTGAACAGTAGCGAAAGTTTGTATATTTTGAAGGTCATTGATGCAATAAGGCACTACATGAACAGACGAAAGTCTAGATTGAGTGCAACATAAGTCTGAGACCTTGTTTCGCTTACTGAACAAAATAGAGAATGCAGTTGTCTTCCTGACTGAAAGCTCTACTTTTCTCACTGTGTTACAATTGAACGTATTTGGAATTTTGCTACTTTGAAACAAGTTCAGTAATTGACCGAATAGCTTTGTGGTTCCAAATTTCCTGGCAGGGTCTTGTAAGTATGGTAACAACTGCAACAGATTGCTGTAATACTTCTATGGGAATGCCATCAATGCCTGGTGCTTTGTTCTTTGATAAGACTTTCAATGCTGCTTCAACTTCTTCTTTCATCACCAATGGTTCCAGATCATAAGGTACAGGATGAAATGGCTGTTGGTCCACTTGATCTTTATCATATAAAAACTCTGTATATTATTTCCACCTTTTCTTGATCATTCAACATGAATCCTTGAACATCTTGTAACAATCCAATTCAAGGCTGAACTCTCGCAGCTTTAGAAAATGCAACCTTGTTCTTCCTCTAATAGTTTCTGCTTTTATTTCCTTGCATGCATCATTGTAGTACTTCTCCTTGTCTTGTCTTGCTCCATGATGGAAATCTCTGTTGAGTTCAGCGATTGCCTCTCTTTCTCCTCTGGCTTTAGCTTCTCTGTGCTTCTGGGTAATTTTCAGAGTTTTTTCGGTTCATCCATTTTGGCCATTTATGCTTTTTCAACATTTGTAGAGCTTTCTCACTTTCTTCCAACACAAACGTCTTGATGTCACCCCATAACTCTTCTGGAGCTCTGTCATTTGTATCTAAAGCAGCAAATCAGTTTTGCAGACAATCTTAATTCCAGTGGTATATTCTCAAGGTCATATTTTGCTACATTCTCTTTTTCAACTTTAGCTTGAATTTGCTTACTAGTAGCTGGTGATCTGTACCACAGTCAGCTCCAGGTTTTGTCTTTGTTGATGTTATAGAGCTTTTCCACCATTGATTTCCACAGATGTAGTCAATTTGATTTTTGTACAATTCATTGGATGAAGACCATGTGTACAGTCTCCATTTGTGTTGCTGGAAGAAGGTGTTTGAGATGAATAGATCATTGGTCTTGCAGAATTCTATCAGTTTTTCTCTAGATTCATTTCTGATGCCAAGTCCATATTTTCCAATCATTTTGCCTTCTTCTTTGTTGCCAACATTTGCGTTCCAGTCACCCATGACTATCAGGATATCCTGTTTGCATGTTCTGTCAATTTCAGTTTGTACTTGTTCATAGAACTCATCAATTTCATCCTCTTCTGTAGCTGTTGTAGGGGCATATACTTGAATTATAGCTGTGTTGATAGGCATTCCTCATAGGCAAAAAAAAATTAAGCATTGCATTTCAATACAGTTCTTGCCGGTTTCTTCTTAATTATAAATGCAAAATCATTTCTTCTTTATCTTTCATTTCCAGCATAATAGACCATGTGATTATCAGATGCAAAGTGCCGATTGCCAGTTCATTTCAGTTTGCTGACACCCAACAGATCGAGTTGTACACATTCCATTTCGCTCTTGACCACCTCCAACTTCATTTGGTTCATTCTTTGTATGTTTCATGTCCCAATATGTAAGACATCTTTGCAGCTTCTGACTCTCATTTCATGCATAGCTACATCATTAGTCAGATGTCCCAAGAGCTTTGATCCAAGCACATCATAAATGCTGGATTTACTCTGAAAAGTCTTCAGCTCCTCCCCAGTAGCCAATTGAGTGCCTTCCAACCTGGGTGTCTCATCTTCCAGCACTATAGTGCAATTTGTTTTGTTGTGACTATCCATTGGGTTTTCATGGCAAGTTACTGAAGTAGATTGCCAGGCCTTTCTTCCACACAGTTTAAGTTTAGTGTTGTTGCCGTTGTCACAGAAATGTGATCCTCCGCCGCCAACACTGACCCATTCTGCTGCTGCCCAGATGGGTGATTTGTCTTGGTTTGGCACCTCAGCTGAGACCTGTCCATCTTGGGAGACCCTGCCAGTAGTTAAACTACCAATAGCTTAACCCTCAGCATCACTGATGCACAAAAGCCCTCACAGCACGACAAGCTGCAAACCTATTGAGGGAGTCCATCCCTAGGGTGTTCAATTTACTTATAAGTCACCTGTGCAGAACAATATCAAAGGCTTTATTGAAATTTACATCTTGGGCTTTCCCTTGGTCCAACTCTCTGGTCACCCAGTCAAAGAAATCAATATGATTTGTCTGACAAGAACTACCTCTAGTAAATCCATGCTGCCTCCGATCCTGCAATCCATTGGACTCAAGAACTCACTCTTTTCTCTTTCAGAAGCATTTCCATTAATTTACTCATCACAGAGGTCAGACTAACCAGCCTGTAGTTCTCAACCTTATCTTTACTTCTGCTTTTGTCTAAAGGGACCACAAGCACCTTTCTCCAGTCCTCTGGGGCCACTTCAGACTCTAAAGAAGCATTGAAAAGGTCAGACAGTGGAGCTCCTAGAACTTCACTAAGTTCCTTAAATACTTTTGGATGTATCCCATGTGGCCCAATCGCTTCGTCTACTTTGAGTATAGCTAGTTCTTCAGAAACTCATTCTTCTGAAAATCATTCAAGATCCTCTTCACTTCTGTTCCTATTTGTGGGTGTTTTCTGAGGTCCTGCTCTGGGCCATTCATCCATGAACACAGAACAAAAATATTTGTTAAAGAATTCCACTTTATCCTCATCAGCTTCTACATATTCCTCCCCTTCCCCCTTGAGTCTGACAATACCACTTTTGTACGTCCTCCTCTCACTGACATATTTGAAAAATGTCTTGCCTTCCCATTTTATTGCATTAGGTATTTTTTCTTCTTTTTATATCTTTGCTTTCCTAACTACTTTCCTTTTTCTCTATGATTTTCCAAATATTTATGCTTGTCTTCCTCTTTCTGTGATCTCTTCTATTCTACAAAGATCATACTCTTTTTCTTCATCTTTTCAGCTACTTCTTTTGAGAACCATAGTGGCCTCCTTTTCCTTTTACATTTATTTACCTTTGTAACAATAAAGGAAAGGTCCATCAACCATTATTAAGAAGTGACTGAAGATATCAATGCTAGACCCAGTACAAGCATTGTGGAACTTGTGTCTCTTGGGGAAACTGCTAGGTACATATGACCTAGATTGGCCACTGTTGGAAACAGAATACTGGGCTTGATGGACCTTGGTCTGACCCAGTATGGCATATCTTATGTTCTTATGCCCTTAAAATATTCCCTTTCAGTTTTGCCCATTGCCTTTTACATCCCCCAGCTGTTACCATCCCACTAATAATTCCTTGAGGTATTGTCCCATCTTGGCAAAGTTAGTTTTCCTAAAGTCTAAGACCCTCTCTTTTGAATAGATTTTATCAGTCCTAGTCCTAATACTGAACCACACCATTTGATGATCATTGTATGCGAGATGATCTCCCACTATGACATCAGAAACACTTTCCCCATTGGTAAGCACCAGGTCCAGAATGGCCCCTTTACATGTGGGTTCTGTTACCTGTGTAGAAGAATTCTCTCTGTAACAAATCCAGGATTTCCTTACTTCTAGATGACACTACAGCAGGAATGTGCCAACCAACATCTGGCACATTGAAATCACCTATCAGTAGCACTTCTCCTCTCATGACAATATTGTGTATGTCTTCTAAGAACATAAGAACATAAGATATGCCATACTGGGTCAGACCAAGGTCCATCAAGCCCAGTATCCTGTTTCCAACAGTGGCCAATCTAGGTCATACGTACCTAGCAGTTTCCCCAAAAGACAAAGGTTCTGCAGTGCTTGTACTGGGTCAAGCATTGATATCCTGGGTCCCTTCTTAATAATGGTTTATGGACCTTTCCTCCAGGAACTTGTCCAAACCTTTTTTAAACCCAGCTACACTAACAGCATTTACTACATCCTCCGGTAACAAATTCCAGAGTTTGATTACACGTTGAGTGAAAAGATATTTTCTTTTATTAGTCTTAAATAGTTTACCCTGTAGCTTCATTGCATGTCCCCTAGTCTTTCTATATTCTGATAATGTAAACAATCGATCTATGTTTAGCCGTTCCACTCCGTTCATTAATTTATAGACTTCTATCATATCTCCCCTCAGGCGTCTCTTTTCCAGGTTAAAGAGCCCTAACCTTTTTAGCCTTTCTTCATAGGAGTATCCTTCCATCCCCTTTACCATTTTGGTGGCTCTTCTCTGAACCTTTTTCTAATAACTCTATATCCTTTTTAAGATACGGCGACCAGAATTGCACACAATATTCAATTCTCTATTAATTCTCTGTCCACTTTTTCTCCCTGTGAAGGATATTTGTATATCACACCAATGCAAATGGATTTCACATTCCTTCTTTCTAGTTTAACCCATACCTCCTCACTCCCTTTTAAGCCCTGTAATTCTACAGCTTTTATATTTTTTTACATATAGTGCCACGCCTCCTTTTTTTCCTACCATGTCCTTCCTGAAGAAAGTATAGCCCGGTATAATTACATCCCAGACATGGTTGTCTGCGAACCATGTCTCCATAACTACAATTAAATCCAAGTCAGCTTCTTTCATTAAAGCCTGAATATCTGGGATCTTATGTCCCATACTACGGGAATTTATGCAGACTGCTTTCCAGATGTTGCCCCTTTTACCCATATCTAGAGGCATTTAATATTTCACTTACCTGAGGGCTTTCTTCACCCATCCCCAACAAATCTAGTTTAAAACCCTCTTTAGTAGGTTAGTCAGTCTGCTACAGAAGATACTTTGACCCTTCTTGGATAGGTGAACACCATCTCTGCTCTGCAGCCCTTGGAAAATGTTTTGTTGAAGTTATTGCTGCTGCCTCTCTGCCTCTGGACAGTGCAGCCAGACCCAGATGAATGCCCAGCTGAGACTCTGCAGCATACATCTAGGCCCAAAAGATAAAGGAATGTCAGCACATTCATACACACAAATCTCCAGAGGCAGAGAGACTGATGTAAGAAGAAGTTATTGCTGCTGTAGGAGGAAATGAACAAGGGTATCACATACTTTTTCACACTAAGATACTTATTGATGAATCTTTCTGTTGAATAAATGATCAAACTATATGCTTTTCATTTTAAGTTACTTATTCAGTTGAGATAACATAGGCACTCACTTATCTTCCTTGCATACCCAAAACATATAAGACTAACAACGCCCATCCAATGTATTGGCAAAACGTGACTGCAGCTTTATTTCAAACCTTCCAAACAATATAGATCAGCCGTTCCTCCCTCCTGCCATTCTAACATCTTCTAATAGTCTCCATGTCCACAGCTGCACTCAGCCCCGCAGCTAGGGAGGGTTGCTAGCTATTGTAGTCCCCTAACTTACCCCACCCCTTTGTATAGCCCGAAGGTGATGCCAAACCATGCGCCATAGCTCCTGGTGGTGCTACACGTGAGCTTTATGCCCCTTGTTCCTATTTTTTGTTCCATTCATCCCTATTTTCCTTCAGTACCAGCCAATTCTGGGAGGAAGACTTAATTCAAACCCCCTCCATAAATGAAGATAGCCTCCAGCTAGTCATTGCTCCACTATACTGTGAGCTGTAGCCTTCTTGCTGCCAAAACAAGTCTCAAATGAGTCCTGCACTGTACTTCAAAATATGTCCTGGCTAATGTCCGAATTGTAGACTTCATTTGTGTGATACAGCTTTGAACAATTTGCTGTCAACAACTCAGGAGACAATGCAATATCCCAAAAGAATTATAAACTTGGAAATCTTGGTGTTCACCCTGTGGCAAAGCTTGTTCATCGCCTTGACTTTTTTGGCATTCCTCCATACCCACCTCAGAATAATGCAAGACCAGATCAATCCTGCAGGAGGAAAATGACATCTCATCAACGAGAAAGCTCTCTTCATTGGGCTGATCAAATCCACCCTTTTGCCATATACAGATCATTTCCCCTTCCCCCACCAAGAACTGTAAATCAACAAGAGATGAGGTGTGAAGAAGCACTCTGCCTACAGGAATGAAGGCTGAAGTTGGTCTCAGTATATGCCCCAAATAATTTGCCAGCGTATTCGGATGTCCAGGGCAGTCAGACCCAGATGAATCACAGAAAAGAACTAGGCAAAAAGAGTACCAAAAATGTATAAATTAACAAAAGTTATTTTTTTGTCAGACTGCTCACAGAGAGGAAAATTTCCTTTTCAAATGAAATGTCAATTTTAATCAAAATGTAAGCAGTAAAAATGCAAGCAGAGGTACTTAACTGCACAACCACTGATCCAAAACAATTCCTGTCATTGAAACTTCAGGCAAGAAGGACCAGCAAAACTCTTCTGGCAGATGCAGGCAAAGAAGACGAGCAAGGTCTCTTCAGACAGATATGACACTGTACCGTCTTTTGGGTCTAACCAACTTTCAAGACCCTGCGTCAGGTACTCTGTTACTTGTGAACCATGCTGAATGAAACCTGCTGTCAACCATACGTTACTCGCTCAACTAAAAAGTAGCTCTTTTTAAATCTGCTCAGCGTCTGATGTCACAGCTGACCTCATCGCAAAATTGCAAGGCTAATTGGGGGCCAAAAACAATAAATGTAGATGGCCCCCAAAACAACTGGAAATGAATTAACCAAGAATCATAGAATACTTTGCCTCAAAGCAGTTTCCAAAAATAAATCCCCCATCACCCCTTCAACTAATACAATATACTCCTAAAAACAAACAAACCAAACTTTTGGTTCCTCTCCATCACAATCTACTAACCTTAAAATCTTTCATTCTTTCAGTTTTTCAGTTTTGGCTCCAGCTTTAACCCTGCAATCTGAGCCATCTGGATCAAAACTCTATAGCTTAAGAAAAGAAGAAGCTTTTCAAATCCACCTTAAAGCACTTTAGGGAGGGAGGAATGGCCTAGTGGTTGGGGCAAGTTATCTCAGGCCAGAAGGTCAAGTGTTCAAATCCCACTAGAGGACAGCAACCTTGGGCTGGAAGGACTGGGGTTTCTAGTCCCACAGGTGCTCCTCATAGTCCTCCATTGCCCATACTCCCTGTAAGTATTAATGTATGTGTCTCATATCCCCTGGTACTAAATATGTCCCCACATTGTGTTGTGACCACTTTGATTGAAGGATAAAGTAGTATACAAAACTGTCTAAATAAATTAAATTAACTTTCAACCCTAAAATAAGGTGATAATGTATTTCACAAGGAGGAGGTGAGCAAAAAAAAAAATCCTTGACAAGTAGTCTCCAACTGGGTGTCAGGCATGCCAATATAACCCACCTCTAGGCTACAAGCACAATAACTTCTTCTCACAATGCACTGGGGAAATAGCTAGCCTGGGGCACTCCAATAATACCACCCATGTTCCCCTGCCCAACTGATTGATTTTGGATTGACACATTCACAAGTGCACTTTTGCTCGATCCATCCACACATCCTGTCATATTAAACCAGTGGTCCTGAAAGTGCTTTTCGATAACGCCACCAACTCGCTGACATACAGTGCCCCATGGAGGGTAAAGGAAAATGTCTCCTGAAATAAGTCCATTTCATATTCAAAGGCACAAATCCACTGCAGCACCTCAAAGTTTCACTAGGGCCCCAAGCACAATAGGGATCCAAGCATAGCCCTGAAACAACTTCCTCACCAGGAAGGAAGCACTAGGGAACCTAAACCCTTATAATTTGAAAACAAAGGCTGCAATTGTAAACAACATGTCCATCCCCTTTGCATAGATGATGAACTCCACAACTCACGGTTCACAAATCAGCCACAACTGCATCGTTTACTGCGCCAATTTTCTGAAATCTCTTCCAGACAACTTTGTAAACTTTCCATGTGTGCTTTGTTAGAGTAATCCTCAGCAAACTCATGAAAACTCTGTTAGCATGGTCCACAGCTCCTCTAGTGTCATGGTAGGGTTAGCATCTGCCTCGGGAGCCAAGGGCCAAAAATGTGTCCACTGAAAATGAGAAGGAGAGCATTGGAAATTTTGTTAAAGACATCCAGAACCAGAATATGGCTCACTGTCAGCATAATATTCAATGCAGGAAGCACACGATTACCAACCTGATTAAGAGCCCACAGATTGTCTGAATGCAAAACCACCCTCCAATGCACCAAGTGATCATCCAATACTTTGAAGGCTACAAAGACCAGAAGCAGTTCAAAAATCACAATATTTTGGTATCAATCATTCTTGCACCATGTCTTAGGCCAAAGTTGAGTACACCATGCCTAAAACCCTTGCCTCTGAAGGAGTCAGAAAACAACCCTAGATTGCAGAGAGAAACAGGAAACAATTGCCACACCTGATTCCATTAGATTGCTGAAGAAATGAATCCCACACATGCATGTCCCCTCTTACATACTTGGTGATGTTTCCACATTAACCCACATGTCAGTACCACCAGCCAGCATGTAAATATTCATCTAGCAAGCAAAATTAAAATGTCCCACTAAAGACTGGACCTGCTGCAATATCAGCATCTTGTACTCAAGTGCCTCCAAAATTGCAGCCAACAGCAACCTATCTGGTTCATAGGTCTGGACTCTGAATCTAGCTCAATCCCCAAGAAAGTCGGCATCATGGATAGCACTTCCAAATTCTCTTCAGCAAAAGGAATGCCCAACTCATCCACAACTCAGTCAACTGCCTCCACTCTAACTGCCCAAACACCCTTGAACAGAAAATGATCAAGATAATGGCCAAGTGTATTCTTCATACGACACAAGGAGAGCAAATAGATTTATTAGTTGGTTTTAATGTTTGGTTGGTTTTAATATTGTCTTCCTGTTTATCTTAACGATCAAATACATTTTGTTATTTATGAATGTATTATGTTCTTTATGGATACATTATGTTATTCATGAATGTATGTTGGTTTATTTATTAATATTGTTTTTATACTCTTATTGTTTTATCTATTTATTAATTGAATGATTGAAGGTCAGTAGGAGAAGTCTGAACTGTATGTGGAGACAGATAGGGAACCAATGAAGTGACTTGAGAAGAGGGATTACATGAGCATCGCAACACTCGTGGAAGTTAAGTTGTCAGATATTAGGATCTAATCACATATTGAGTATAAAGTGAGCTAAATGCAGGTTCACAAATTTTTTCTATGCACTTATTGTTCAGTCTTTTTGATGAATAAAATCAAACTATAAAATTATATTTCTTTTTTATTGGAATTTGTATTAGGATCTAATCATATGCTGAATAGAAAGTGTGCTAAAAAGAGGTTTACAAACCTTTTCTCTGCACAGTTGTGTGTAGAGAGGCATTTGTGCTTTGAATATTATTTGCTGTACTACCTGTATTTGATATAATTATCTGCTTTTTGAGTTTAAGGGGTATGTTTACTAATCAGCAGTAGTGGCTTCCATGTGATATTGGAGCCACGACCCCATTGACTTCAACCTACCCCTAAGTTAAAACTTGCTTCTTGTTAATTTTTTTTCTCAGATTAGGTGGGTTGTTGGTAGAGCAAGGAGTATCGTTTTCAATGATTCATTCTCCAAGTGTAGTGAGTGTAGGTCTTTATGATTTTTTCTGTTTTATCCCAATCTGGAATGTATGTCATTGCAAAGGGTACTTGCACTGTGGTTCTCCTTTTTTTGCATTCTACTAGGTTGCTCTGGGTCTTTCAAGTGAAGAAACAATCTTTTTGGGATGATTTTTAGGTTGTAGCCTTTTTACTTTCTAAGATTTTGAAGTGTTTGCTCCTTTCTCTTGTGTCTGAGTTATGTATGTTGTTACTTTGTGGTTTGCTTGTGCAGAGTGAACTTGGTGTATGTGAGGAGTGGAAAATGGGTTGTCAGTCAGTTTCTGAGGCAACACAGCTGTGAAGGTAGGAAGTCACAGGTTACTTTAATGTATCTATTCCAGTCCATTATTCATAGAATAATAAAAACAAAAGATGAACGTTAAAAAGTAAAAAGCTACAATACAGGCACAGTCCATGAGACTACAGTCCTACTGGAACATTGGCTGCATAGTTAGGCAAACACATCCCCACTCCCTCAGGTCCTTTCTAGACTGTCAGCACAAATAGCCTTTCCGAACATTGTAGGGCCTATCCCAGGCATATCATTATGCTTGAGAAGACTACATCTGGAAAATTAAATGGTCATAGAAAGAAAGAAGGGAGGGAGAGTGAGAGAGAGCAATATTAGCACAAGCGTGCAGAAGGAGAAGGCATGTTCCCATGGAAAGTCCTCAAGTCCTCCTCCCAGGCTAAAGAGAAATATCTTTACAAGGAGAGTAGAAAGAAATGCAGTTTCTGAAGCAAATGATGTTGAGATAGAACAGGTTGGGGGAGGGCACAAGAGAAGCAGCAGGTGAAGGCAACTCTGCCTCGTGACAGGTGTACCATATCCCCTGCTGAAAAGTGTGTGGAGATGTTCTTGATAGATACAGAATCTGATGGAGCCACATGGGTAGGATTTATATCTCAATCATCAGATACTGAAAGTGTACTAGCTGAAGAGGCTGTTGAAGAGGTTGTTCTTAGTGTGTTAAATGTAGAGAAGGTAGAAAGTGATCTTGGCAGTGCCAATGCCAAGAGCACCACATAGGTACACAGGTGAAGCAGACAAGTGAGAGCAGGAAGGTTGCTGATGGCCTTTCATCCTTTCCTCCATCCCTGCCATGGGTTTAGCAGCAGTACCAAGAGCAATAACCCTCCTCCCTTCCCCAAGGAAGTACATGGAAAGTCTCATAAAACCTTGCATGTATGGAAGCATTTTAAGGTGCTTAATGACCTGCAGTATGAAGAATTTAATTACTGTAGGAAGCACATTAGCAAAGAGAAGCTGAGGGGTCATCTTATGAACAGTGGCATGCTTCATCATTTGGGAAAAAAAACAACCTTTCCAGTTCAATACAAAGGGGGGTGTTGATCCTAGGCTGATACGTTCATCCAGGAGTGGAAATAGCAGTGGTGGAAAAGGTACAGGAAAAACAAAATCCCTTTCCCAAGCAGAGCCCCTATCCTCTTCTACCAGTCAGATGGCATGGCAACATGCATCAAAGCAAGCATTGTGGAAGACATGGGATGGTATTCATTAGTACTGTCACAAGGCAGGCAGCAGGAAGCATCAAGGGTAGAGACCTGGTGTATCGAGGAAATGATAACCTTGGATGAACATCCCCTGAACATGGTTGAGTAGGTGGGATGGAAGAGGCTGCTGCATCTCTTAGCTCCTGCTTATCGAGTGCCTTGCAGGACAGTCTTTAGAAGGGAAGTTATTCCCAGCCTCTAGAACCAGTTGCATCACCAGCTGTAGACAGAGTTCTCAAAAATCTACATGTGCCTACCTCACCCAGACAGCCACTGATGGCAGCTGGCTAAGGCAGGAACAGGCTGTAGGCAACAGAGTGGACACTTCTGAGGGAGTGGACAACATAAGGAAAGATCTAAAAACCCTGGAAGAATGGTCTAATGCTTGGCAGTTATGATTTAATGTGAAGATGTGCAGAGTCATGCACTTGGGATGTAGAAATCCAAAGGGAAAGTATGTAATAAGGGCAAGAGGCTGGTGTGCATGGACCAGGAGAGGGACCTTGGATTGTTAGTGTCTGAGGATCTCAAGGTGGCAAAATAATGCAACAAGGTGGTAGCCAAAGCCAGACGGATGCTGAGCTACTTACAGAAAGGAATAACCAGCAGAACAAAGGAGTATTAATGCCCCTGTTCAAGTCATTGGTGAGGCTTCACTTGGAGTATTGGGAACCATATCTCACAAAGGACATAAAAAGGCTTGAAACGGTTCAGAGGATGGCGACCAAAATGATTTAGAGCCTGTACCAGAAGACGTATGAGAAGAGACTTGAAGATCTAAATATGTATACCCTAAAAGAGAGGAGGGATAGGGAGTTATGATACAGACTTTTAAATACTTAAAGGGTATCAATGAACAAACAAACCTTTTTCAAAGAAGGGGAAACTTTATGACTAGAGGGCATATGATGAAGCTGCAATGCAGTGAATTTAAAAGCAACATCAGGAAATACTTTTTCACTGAAAGGGTGGTGAATGCATGGAATGCCCTCCCAATGGAGCTAATGGGGGCAAATATAGTGACGGAATTCAAAATGGCATGGGACAGACACAGTGGATCCCTTCATAGCAAGAGAATGACACCCAAGCAAACTTAAATATACATGTGGCTCCTCGCATATAGTCTGTGTGGACATGAATCTGGGGTGACTGGTTCAAGTCCCCTGTGAGGATAACAATTTTAGATAAACAATGGAGTGTGTAGCCTAGTGGTTACGGGTAACACCATATAATCAACACATTGTGCGTTCAATTCCCAAGAAACAAAAACCGTCATTTACTATGTTTTAATAGAGGGGGCTGACCTGCATGGAGCAGCAGGTACAACCCTAAACACAGGCATAGAGAGGGAGGGGAGGGGGCGATGTGCATGGAGCACTCTAGCCACCTTACTAGGCAGAATAGATGGAGCATACTGGTCTTTATCTGCCATATATATTATGTTACTCATATGTTAATGGAGGAGTAACAGCAGGAGGGTACTGATGGGCTATGCTGCCCAGCCAGATAATGGATGACAACCATTCATGGATCCATATCTTAGCAGAATTAAGGGCAATGCTGCAGGGCTGGCATATAGGGCACAAATAGAGTACTGTTTATCCACGTTTCTTGGTAACCTGGTGGGATGAACATAGTTAAGCTAGAGAAGGAGGGAAATTTTCATGGGATCAGATGCCTTTTATACTCGCTGCATCTGATTGTGAGAGACTCCTTAGGCCTGTGAGGGAACTGATTTAGAAGTATTTTCACTGGAGTGTGGAAGATGGGAGGTGAGCTGTGTGTGAAGCAGGAAACAACAGGGGCACCTGCACAGCAGCTCAAGCAGGATGTTAGCACCAGGTGTAATTCCAGCTATTACATGCTGGTCAATGGAGAAATGGGAAGTCCTTCCTTAGATACCATCAAAGACTGAGATCGGCATCCACAGGCCCTTTCGTCACGGGGACAGGGAAAATATCATGCAGGTGATAGAAATCCTAAAGCCCTTTAAGGATGCCATGGAGGAAATGAGTTCCACAAGGGCTAGCCTGAGCCTTCCCATCCCAGTACTAATTATTTTACAGGCCAAGTTAGCGGGGCCGGGGCTAGTGGGTGTGCAAAGTGTGTGACTGCCCAGGGTGGCACAGTGGGGAGGGCGGCAGTAGGTCATCTTCATGACCGGATGCGGGGGAAGAATCAGCAAGAAGCCAATCCCGGATGTTTCTAAAACTGCAGCTGCTTTGGTCAGGGGGGGGGGGGAGAAGGCAGGTGGGTAGGCAGCATTAGAAGCAGAGCATCAGTGGCACGGATAGCAGATTTAAACAGCTGCGGGAACATTTGTCTTTGCTCCTGCAGCTGTGCTGCCTTCTAAGCCACTGGCACAGTGTCATTTCTAAAGGCAGTAGCAAGCGTTTCCTGTTTCTTGTGAAAAACAGGAAATGCTTGGTGTTTACCTTTGAAAATGCAGTGGTGCCAGTGCTTGAAAGACAGCACAACCGTGGGAACAAAGAGAAATGCTCCCGCAGCTGCTTAAATCTGCTGTGAGAACAGAAGACAGAAGGTAACCAACTTTGGAGTGGAAGTTGGTTGGAACTGCGGCTGATGGGGCACGGGACTGAAAGGGAGCTGAAACTTGGAGGGGGGGAGGGGTACTGAGGCTTGAAGGGGGCTGAACAGTGGAAGTGCTGGGACCGAAAGGGAGCTTACACTGGGGAGAAGGAGGTTGAGAATGTAAGTTGCTGACACTGGAAGGTACTGGGGGGGGGGGGGGGAGGCGACTTGGACTGGAAGGGGATTGACATTGGGAGGGTTTCTGGGACTGGAAAGAGGCTGACACTGAGGGGGTATGGGAATCGAAAGGGAGCTGACACTTGGGAAGGTACAGAGACTGGAAGGAGACTGACATTTGGGGAACAGGAACTGCAAGGAGGATGACACTGGGGAAGGGTGCTGGGACTGGAAGGGGGCTGGTACTTGGGGGTACAGGAACTGGAAGAGGCTGACACTGAGAAAGGCACAGAGACTGGAAAGGGACTGATACTTTCGGGGTACAGGGACTAGAAGAAGGCTGATGCTGGGGCTGGATCAGGAAATGGGCTAATGCAGAGGCCACTAAAAAAGGGCTGGGACTGGAAAGAACTGATGCTGGGCCTGGAGGTATTGGTAGATGCTGGGATCAGAGTGGGTGAAAGAGGTAGAAAGTGGGAGAGTGAAAAGGGAGAGAGGGGGAAGATATTTTGCGCTTTCAGGGAGGAAGAAACAAGGCCATATATGAGGAAAAATTGAGAGGGAAGGGTACAAGAATGGATTCTGGGATGAGGAGGAAAGGCAGGGTTAATGTATATTATTTATTTACAATCTCTTATATACCGCACTATTCAGCATCAGCGCGGTTTACATGGAACAAAAAAGGCTCAGTACAGTTAACACGCATGAGTTTACAGATAACAGGGCACAAAAAACTTGGATAACAGGGGTAAACTATTTACAAAACTTACTACATGGAATCATGTGAACAGAGGTTTCATAGAAACATATGCACCGCTATGGGTCAATCTTGGTGTGTTATTGAGATACCCTATATTTGCCTGGCGAATGGTATCGCTGGGTTTTGGGCTCTAGGGGACGTCGTTATATTAGAAAAGTAAGTGGGTGAATGCTGGAAAATGGAATTCGGAGGCAGGAGGGCAGGGACTGGGGATATGGGGATGCAGCAGAGAAGGGACTCGGATTGGGTGGAGACTCTAAAATTGGGTGAGAACAGAAGAAGAATGATTTTAAGACTGGCTGGGTACTGGAAGTGTAAGTGGGGACTGATGCACTGGGTAAGGTGGAAGACTGTGACTTGAGTATTGCTGGGGAGAGAGTGGCAATTAAGAAATTGACCAGAGATTAGAAGGGTTGTGGGGACTAGGTTTTGGGTGTGAAATAGCCTGTGAGCCAAGTGCAGAAATATAGGAAAAGGAGAGGATTGAAGGATCTGGAAAGGTTGAGAAGCAGTTTATTTATTTATTAATTTACAATTTCTTATTACAGAAAAATCAGAACGTGTGCATAGGTCTGAGTTTACAAATAACAGGATAGTAAAACTTGGATAACCAGGGGAAACTATTTACACACTGGAGTCATAGAATAAATGCAACATGAGAAACTGTGGTCAGTTGTAAAGGGCAGAGGGCTATGGAGTGAATGAGAGACAAAGGAAGGGGAAAAGTCTTTGAAGGTGAGAACGGGTAGAAATGAGGGACATGTAAGTGTAAATGGAAGTCTAGATAGGGATAAGATGTAAGAAAAGTATTGAATGTAGAGAGGGGATGAGTGATAGGGAAGAAGCTGGGTCTGCAGTGGGATCTGGAAAGGAACAGTAAGTTTAAAAAAAAGTCAATTATGTTGAACGAGTGCACGTTTCTCAACGGGGAGCTAACTGAAAGACCGGGTCAAGGCCCAGAGTCGTGACTACCCACACATCGTGTTCCATAGCACTGAGACAGCAGCTGAGCAGGTATCACGAGCTCCTCTGACAGAGAGATATTAGACTTGAGGGAGAGGGATAAAGGGGAAAGGGGAGAGGCTTGAATGAGGGGGGGCAGGAAAAGGGGAAAGGGGGCAATGCTGGACTGAAGGGGAGAAGGGGGAAAGGGAATGCTGGACTGCAGAGTAGAGAAGGGGAAAGGGGGAAATGCTGGACTTTAGGGGAAAATGGCAAGATGATGAACATGATGCGAGAAGTCATGGGTATAGGTTGGCAAGGAGATAAGGGAGAAGATGTTGTGAATAAAATTGGGGCGGGGCAATAGGGGGCAGTAGGAGGCTAGGTGCTGATAACAGACAAGAAAGAGATGGGAGAGAATGGCCAACAGGAAAAATGCTGGGGTTGATGAAGTGAGAGAGGGGGGATAATAACTGGGAAGGGAGTGACTACAGAGGATGGAGGTGGAGGACAGGAGGGGATGGGTGAAAGATGAAAGGGAATGAAATGAGAAAGGAAAGGCTAGGGAGAGGAGATGAGTGTGGAAGATGTGCTGGGAAGATTAACAAAAGGGACTGAGTACTGGAGGCTGAGAAGGAGGGTACAGTTTGAGCAAATAGGCAGAAAAGAAAGAAATGAGAGGAACAGATCACTGCGTCAGATGTAAGGGAGGAATGGAAAAAACTGGAAGAGAGGAGAAATAGCAAATAGGTAGCACACCCCGGAAAAAAATAGGGAAAAAAATCAGGCAGAAGAAAGCCGAAAAAAAGTCGGGGACCAACATGACAGAAAAAATGTAATGTTCAGACCACAAAGATTGAAAATATATTTTATTTTGAATTAATTGTAAATGTGCATCTGTGATGTCTTTGTATTTTGCTCAGTACACGAGGAGAAGCATTTCCATTTCAGTTTGTTCAGTGCTGCACTACATGCAAAGTCTGACATCTTAGGGTTTTCAGTTACAGTTTTGTTTGTACATTTCTAGTTTTAATTGTGCTCCCTTGCTCTATATTTAGTGAAGGGTTGTCTGTATATTGCAGGTGTAACTGAGATGTGATATTCTTCTAGTGTTACTTTCTGTGCAGTGATGTGTAACAGTCCTGTTTGTTCAGTTCTCCCAATAGGAGGTGTATTGCTGTCCTAGGGCTCAATACAATATTTGTAGTGCTGCCTATTTATAGGTAGGTTTGGTCTTGTGAGAGTCCTGGCAGTGCAGGTTGGCTGTAGGCTCTGAATGTGCAGGGTTTTGTAATATGTCATAATGTACTGGCAGCTGGCATTGAAGGGAAGTTGTGTAGAAATCTTGTCGCCTTTCTGTAGCCTCACTGCATGTGTAAATGGTGTTCAAGCACTTATTGTTTGAACAAAAGAGAAGATCATGAAGGGCTCCGTTGGAATCCACCAGGGGAGGGGGGGGAGGGGTGGCAGCAGAGTAATGATTCACACAGGACAGCAAAAAGATAGCAACAGCCCAGCAAGTTAGAGGGTTTTTGGCGGTGACAGGGATTCATAGCAGAGGTTTTGGTAATGGTGGACTTCTTTCACGGTAAAATGGGAAAAAGGTTGCAACCCCTTACGAAGGAGGATGCTTACTTTATATAATAGCTGTTCTCTGTGACCCATGGATGAATGGAATTTTTGCCCTGCTGCCTTACTGAAAGGAAAAGCTGGTGACTGATGTGGAGGAAAGGAAGCAGCATCAGCAGGAGGGGTTGGTGGTAGTGCTGATGCAGCAAGGGAAAAAGCAGACATACCAGCAAGCAGTGCTGGTACCATGAGCACCACTCTGTCACCTACCAAACCCCCCCCCCCCCCTTCCCCTTCCCCAGCTTTATGTGCCTATGGCTCATGAGAAGGAACTCTTTCTTATCCAAAGCCCTAGCTTCAATGTTAAGCTACAGAGATCAACTTATTATTGCACTGATTTCAGTGACATGCTACCTTGCAGAGTCCATTAAGGCCATGCACATACTATAGATCCCTTGGCATGTTGTTGTTGTTAAGTGCCGTTGAGTCGGAGTCGACTCATGGCGATCCTCTGGATAGCTATCCTAAATTGTGTTCGGTCTTCAGTCAGGCGGCTCATTGTTGACAGACTGGTACCCGTAGCCAGGGGCGGCCCAAGGGGGGTGCGGGGCCATGTGCGGAGACTCGGTGCGGGGCCTCATTTGCATAAGGGGCCTCATTTGCATAAATATTTGCATAATGTTACCATAAACTAACTTTTAGTATACATGCCTCTTCATGAGTGTATGGATAAAAAAAGACAAAGATTTCTACATTACTATAATCCAGTGCCAACCGCCAGGCACATTAGGAACTACTACAAACACTGCCCATTTAGAACCCATAGCAAACCCACCGTATCCCAACAGCACTACCAGGACTCATAAAGCACCATACACTACCTATCAAAAGGCAACACTGCAAATATTAAACCAATACATTTCAGAGAATAACAATACATGACCTACTGGGGAAAGAGAACAAGTGACAATGTCAAATAGGAATTACATAAACAGAATACCTCAGCTCAGTTACACATGCATAACATAGACTATCACCAAACAAGGAATCACAATTTAAAAACAGGAAGACAATAATTAAACTGGGAACCCTAAAAGCCAAACTTGGAATGTACAACAACAATGTAGAAATAAAACTATAAATTAATTTCCTCTTGTACTAAACAAAGCACAGACATTAATGATGCACATTTCCCAGAGCTGACATATTCCAGTTAATAAATTCAAAATAAAGAGATATCTTTGTACCTTTTGTGCATTTTTTTTTCAGTTGCAATTGTTCCAGCCACTTTCTTCTGGTTTATTTGTGTCTTCTGCTATCTCTCCATCGTCTGCTGTCCATTTGTCCTTTCTTCTCTTCTAGTTTTTTTCCATTCTCTCTCTACATCTGCTTTAACATAATAATCTTTCTCCTTTTGCTCTTTCCTCATTCCTATTTCATCCACTCAAATTTTACCCCTCCATCCTCAATCCCCACTTAGTCTCCCAATACCCGGCCAATTGTACATTTTTCTTCCCTCCCACACAAAATATTTTTCCCCTCTCCATTTCATTCTCCCAGCCCCATCCCCTTCTAATCTCCCCCAACATCAGCTCCCTTTTAGTTCCAGCCCCACCCAGTATCCGCTCCCTTCTAGTCCCCACATCAGCCCATTTCCAGTCCTAGCTCCCCCATCCATTTCCAGTCCTATCCGAGTCCCTTCATCAGCTCATTTCCAATACCAGCCTCCCATCAGCCCATTTCTAGTCCTTTCCTAGCCCCACCATCAGCCCATGTTAAATCCTAGCTCCCCTCCACTCAGCCCATTTCTAAACCAAGCCCCCCATGAGCCTACTTCCAGTTCTAGCCCCTCCATGAGTCCATTTCAATCCAAGCCCCCACCACAGCCCAAATCCAATCTTAGCTCCCCCCAACACCCAATTCTCAGTTCTATCCTAGCCCATCCATCAGCCCAGTTCCTGTCCTAGCTCCCTCCCCTACGAGCCCATTCCCAGCCCCCCTTCCCATCAGCTATTTGCAGTTCAAGCCCCCTTCCACTCTGCCAATTTCCATTCCACGTCCCCCTCCCCATCAGCTATTAGCAGCTCAAGCCCCCCACTTCCCCTCAGCCCATTTCCAGTCCAAGCCCCGTCCCCATCAGCTATTTGCCGGTCAAGCCCCCCACGTCCCCTCAGCCCATTTCCATTCCAAGCCCCAACCCCAACAGCTATTTGCAGGTCAAGCCCCCTTCCACTCAGCCCATTTCCAGTCCTAGCAACCCCCCCAACCCATTACCAGTCCTAGCCCCCCCCCATAGCCCACTCCCAGTCCTAATCCCACCAGCCCATTTCCAGTCCTAATCCCCCATCACCCAATTTTCAGTTTAAGCCCCCCCATAGCCCATTACCAGTCCTAACCTCCCCATCAGCCCACTCCCAGTCCTAATCCCCATCACTCAATTTTTAGTTTAAGCCCTCCCATAGCCCATTACCAGTCCTAACCCCCATCAACCCACTTCCAGTCCTAATCCCACCAGCCCATTTCCAGTCCTAATCCCCCAGCACCCAATTTTTAGGTTATGCCCCCCCAGGGCCCATCACCACTCCTAACCCCTCTCCCCAGCGCCCATCACAACTCCTAACCCCCCCAGCGCCCATCACCACTCCTAACCCCCCTAGCCCAGCACCCATCACCACTCCTAACCCCCCCAGCCAGCCCAGTGCCCATCACCACTCCTAACCCCCCCAGCCAGCCCAGTGCCCATCACCACTCCTAACCCCCCCAACCAGCCCAGTGTCCATCACCACTCCTAACCCCCCCCAGCCAGCCCAGCCCAGACCAGCCCAGCCCATCCCATCACTACTCCTAACACCTCCCCCCCCCCAGCCCAGCCCAGCTCATCACTACTCCTAACACCCCCCCCCCCCCCAGCCCAGCCCAGCCCATCACTACTCCTAACACCCCCCCCCCCCCCAGCCCAGCCCAGCCCATCACTACTCCTAACACCACCCCCCCAGCCCAGCCCAGCCCAGCCCAGCAGCACTTCTAACCCCCAGCCCAGCCCAGCCCAGCACCACTCCTAACGCCCAGCCCAGCCCAGCCCAGGGAAATTTTTTAAAAAAAAGAAAACCTGTCTCCTGCCGCTGTCGGGGCCGCCGCGGCAGAATCGAGCGTGCCGCGGGGCCCCCCTGTACCCAGCACAGCCTCTCCTCCCTGTAGCAGCTCTCTCTTCTGAGCTGCAGTCAGACGCGCCGGCTTGCAGAGCGCGAGGGAAGAGTTTTTCCCTCGCTGCTCTGTTAAGCCCGCGGGGGCTGATGGGAAGTTCCCATCAGCCCCCGCGGGCCTAACAGAGTCGCGAAAGGGAAACTCTTCCCTTCGCGCTCTGCAAGCCGGCGCGTCTGACTGCAGCTCAGAAGAGAGAGCTGCTACAGGGAGGACAGGCTGTGCCGGGTACAGGGGGGCCCCGCGGCACGCTCGATTCTGCCGCGGCGGCCCCGACAGCGGCAGGAGACAGGTTTTCTTTTTTTTTTCAATTTTACTTTTACAAAAGAATGTTTTTTGCGCGGGGCCCCCTGAAACGCGGGGCCCTGTGCAAAAAACATTCTCGCTCAATGGACGGGCCGGCCCTGCCCGTAGCTGCTGTTATTGTATCGCTCCATCTCATTGATGGCCTTCCTCTTTTGCGTTGACCTCCTATCTTGCCAAGCATAATGTCTTTCTCTAATGATCTCTCTCTTCGCATGATGTGTCCAAAGTATGAAAGTTGAAGTCTTGTCATCAAAGCTTCTAAAGAAAGCTTAGGTTTGATCTCCTCTAGTACCGACTGGTTTGTTCTTCGGGCAGTCCATGGTATGCACAGTATTCGCCGCCAGCACCATAATTCAAAGGCATCAATTTTCTTCCTGTCTATCTTTTTCACTGTCCAGCTTTCACATCCATATGATGTTATTGAAAATACCATGGCTTGAACAAGTCAAATCTTTGTATGGAGAGAGACATCTCTGCTCTTGAGAATCTTATCTAGGTCTTTCATAGCCATTCTGCCAAGAGCAATGCGTCGTCTGATTTCTTGACTGCTCGTTGCTTCTTTATTGATAGTTGATCCAAGTAGGTTAAAGTTGTTCACAATTTCAATTTGTTCTCCTTCAACGATGAACCTGTTGATTATGCCAGTTGTCATGATCTTTGCCTTCTTTACATTAAGGTGCAGGCCCATTTTGAGACTATGTTCTTTGATTGTGAGAAGCAAATGTTTCAGATACCGGGTACAAAAGTCAACAGTTTGGCCAAACCTGGCCAAGGTTCTACAGCATTTCCTGTCCTACCCTCCTCCAGCCAGTGTGCCTGGTGAACATCTATTCTTCATGACAAGGAATACTGTGGCTCCTCATCATTCACATCTAACTGCAGAGTTGCTGGAAAAGCTAGTATTACTGATGACAAATCTCCCCTTGCTTTGTTTCCCTTCATTGTCATGAGACTGGGAGGAAGAAGAAGTATAGAGCTGTATACAGTAGACACATAGAAACTTGATTGCAGGAAAAGACCATATGGCCTATCTAGTGTGCTCATACTCTCTACCTACTGTGTTTTTTGACAGTTTGAACTGCAGTCTCTCTGGAAGGGTATCATTTCCAGTGGCTACCTTTCAGGCCCATATGACAAAACTTATCGTATTTTTTATTTTATTTACTTACTGCACTATAAACTGCATTTTATTTAGTTACTGCACTATAAACTGCACTATTTATAAAATGCACTATCAAATAAACCGCTCTGTGAGGTGTACAAAGCATAAACATATAAATATACAAAACAACATCAGCAACCATCCCACACTCAACCCCACTCCACCAAACCCACCCCAATTAAGCAAAAGAAACCACAGTTCTTCTGGGTTGTCACCGCTAGCGTTGCAGCCTCTTTCCCACTGCATTTGGGGCCTTCACCAAGTGCATCCTCTGATTCTTTCTCACATCTTTCTTTGTCTTTTTCTTCCTCTGCTAACTCCAGACTTTGGTCCTTTCGCCTCGCTGCTCCTTAGCCTGGAAAAAACTCCCTGAGTCTGTACAACAGGCTTCATCTCTACTCCTCTTCAAATCTTTGCTAAAGGCTCACCTCTTTGAGGCTGCCTTTGCATCCTGATCCCTTGTTCCTTGTGTTCCCTTCCCCTTCTCTATTCTATCCACTTTCTAACTTTGGCTTGTTTGTCTTGATTAGATTGTAAACTCAAATGAGTAGGGACTGTCTTTATCTGTGTTTGTACAGAGCTGTGTATGCCTGGTAGCACTCAATAAATGTTTAATAATAATAATAATAATAATCTTTTGGCATATTATCTAGGCACTCCATAAATGCTTCTTCCACCCTGGGGGGATCGTCCTTTGTACTTAAGGTTCCTCAGCTGGGACCAAAGTCCTGTTGTATTAGCTCCGCTGTGCTGTTTTAGGGCCTTCCATCCAATCTGGGTGTTGTGCTCTGCTTGTCCTCCTGACATATTTAGGGCTTTGAAACGATCAGGTGTTGGTTGGTCACCTTGACATTTTACTCCTCTCAAAGTACCTTGGTGTGCTCCCATCAAATGTGGTGCTGCTTTGCACTTTTCCACTATCTTGAATTGTCCATTGCACTCTTCATACCACTTTGCCTGTCTGTTGGTTTCTAGTACTAATCTTGCCATTCTCTATATTCTTTGCCCCTCTTCTGGTGGCTCTGATAGGTTTGTAACACTCTTGACAGCTTGTAGTGCTGTTGCTAATGCCTGCCATCAAGTTTCCAGCAGCTTTGATTGTAAATAGATGGCAAAACTGACTGCTGCATTCCAAAATAGATTCCCCCATAGACTTCAATAGGGACAAAGCAGATGAAGGACGAATGCTTTAGTTTCTGAAGATTAACTGAATGGGTATAGTCTAACAAACAAAATGAGTTCAAAAATCTTTGGTGTGCATATCCCTGATATCTGTTTTGCCAATTTTTTTCTACTTAACTGTGAACCTTCTCATCCCTAGTCCACCGTCTTGGGCTACAATTACACAGGTACACTACCAAAAAACTGCCTCCAGTTTTGCAACTCATTCCTATAGATTTTGGGGTGCTGAATCCAGGAAAAATAGCCAAAATGTTCCATCACGTCATGTTTTCCTGCAAAATTAGATTTCTTACCCATATAAGGAATGTTCACATAATTTCTTTTTAGCCGACTGCAGTTTATTTTCTTGGCCCAAAATAGAGGTTGTAATGGTTAACTAACTAGAAACACTCCCTCATGATATTTTAGAGTGTTTTGTATTCATTTTATACATTAACAGGACAATTGGGAAGCGGGGGGCTAAATCCAGTACTCGCGCTGGCGCATGTTCTTTCCTGTTCGCCTCGCCTCGTTCGCGCTCGCTCAAACACGGTGGTTGCGACATGAACGTTCCTGTCAAATTTCAGTTTCTTGCAAGTTCATTATTACCTTTTGTTTGCTCAGTCGTAATCCAGCTTTATTCCGAAGTGGTTCACTACAGTTGTAGTTTGCAGTGCTGTGTATTTGTGATGGCTCACAGAGCCAGAGGTTGCGTCAACTCTCCGGACAGTTTTTGTTTTATTTGTGGGGAATATACCGTGAAAAAGCGGCAGAGGAACATTTCTACATTTATTAAAAAAGTATATTTCGCCTATTTCGGTTTGAAGTTAGGCGATCAAGACAAACCGTGGGCTCCTCACAAAGTGTGCAAGACATGTGAGGAAGATCTACGCTTACGGATGAAAGGTAAAAAACAAGCATTTCGTTTCGGAATACCTATGATGTGGCGTGAACAAAGAGACCACAGCAGTGACTGCTATTTTTGCTCTTGCATTGTGAAGGGATACAACTTAAAAAATAAGAATGTAATAAGTTACCCCAACCTTCCCTCAGCAATTAGGCCTATGCCTCATAGCAACGAAGTACCTGTGCCTGAACCACCAAAATCTTTGGATCATATTTGTGTGGACGGTTCTGATCATGATGAGACTCATCAGATGGCTTTTCCCGATGAGTCCAGTACTTCCGAGTTTGAAACTGAACCAGATCCGAAACCTGAACTTTTCTCTCAAGCTGAATTGAATGATTTAGTCCAGGATTTAGGACTCCCAAAAGATGCTGCCCAACTGCTAGGTTCTCGGTTTAAACAGAAAAATCTATTGTCACCAGGAACAACTTTTTATTGGTACCGCAACCGCGAGACACAATTTTTGAAGTATTTCAGCAAAGAGGAAGATTTGGGATTTTGCAACGATATATACGGAGTGATGGAAAAGTTTAAACTCAAGTATGATCCTGCTGAATGGCGGCTGTTCATTGATTCGTCAAAAGACAGCATAAAAGGTGTTCTTCTTCATAATGGCAACACATTTGCTTCAGTTCCTATTGCTCACTCTGTTATTCTCCAAGAAAAATACGAGAATTTGGCCCTGATTCTTCAGAAGATTCGTTATGATGAGCATAAGTGGATGATTTGTGGAGACTTTAAAATTCTATCTATGCTATTAGGGCAGCAATCCGGTTTCACCAAATATCCCTGCTTCCTTTGCTTGTGGGATAGCCGGGCCCGCGACCTACACTGGGGGAAAAAAGACTGGCCAATTCTGGAGTATTTGAGACCCGGTGAGAAAAATGTTCTTCATGAGAGCTTGGTACCTCGTGATAAAATTCTATTACCACCTCTCCACATTAAGTTGGGTCTCATTAAGCAATTCATCAAGTCCCTTCCAAAAGATGGTGAGTGCTTTCGGTACCTTTGCTCAAAGTTCCCCCGACTTTCTGAAGCAAAGCTAAAGGAAGGAGTGTTTGTTGGCCCTGATATAAGGAAACTCATTTCAGATGGAGCATTCGCTGAAACGATGTCTGAGAAGGAAAAAGAAGCCTGGGATTCCTTCAAGGATGTTGTTCTCAAATTCTTGGGGAACAGGCGGGATGAGAACTATAAGGATATTGTTGCCAGGATGCTCAATGCCTTCAAAGAACAAGGCTGTAACATGAGCCTGAAAGTCCATTTCTTGCACTCCCATGTGAACTACTTTCCCGAAAACTTGGGGGCGTACAGTGAAGAACAAGGTGAAAGGTTTCACCAGGACATCAAGGACGCAGAGAGAAGGTACCAAGGAAGATGGAACACCACTATGATGGCTGATTTCTGCTGGTTGCTGCTGCGGGAAACCCCAGATGAAAAATACGCCAAGCAGCGCACCAAGAGAAGCATTCGGGGGAAGAAGAAACGGGCCCACCAGGAGATTGATTGACCCAAGAATGACTTTAAAATCTAAACTGTGTTGACAAATATCGTGTTTTTACTAAACTTTGAAATAAAAATTTGCTAGTTATTACCACAGTGTCGGATCTCATTTATTAGAATTTTATTTTCACACCATCGGGTGTTTGTCTTCATGTATTGCAGTGGTGCGGTTTGCGTTTTCTATTCTTACATACATACCTGTACAACATTTTTTGCACATTTCTTTGCTTTGCTTTGTGTCTAACCTCGCTCTTATATGCTCAATGTTTGTGCACATGTATGTGGCTGTTTTAAGTGCAGACAATTTTGCTACCATCACAGTGTGTTTTGTTGACATTACTCTATTCTTATGTGCTGCCTTGTTACAATTTTCTTTATTCTTATTTGAATAACTACTAAACAATTAGTATAAAGAATTCATCCAAGAAACTTTTATCTCGATCGCACTCAATCTGAAACGTTCACCTCAAACTGCTAACCCAATGTAGCAAAAATCTGTACGTGATGGAGCAAATTGGTTACCAGATTTGGATTCAGCGCACCAAAAAACGTAAAAATCAATCGAAACATTAGAGGCAGTTTAAAAAAAATTTTTTTTAGTGTACCTGTGTTATCAATTTCTCATCATTAGGTTTCAGTTTACTTTTCCTTAAACATCGGTATGTCCAGGTTTGATCGATCTATAGCTTCTTGAGTAATACTTTGCATTTCCCACAGTATTTGCACATTGATCACCTGATTTTCCTTGTTTGCTGATCTAATTCTTGGAAGATTCTTTTCTCTTGCTTTGTAGATTCTGTTGCTTCCTTTCCTATGTGTATTGGTGGATTCTCACTCGTTTCTTCTGCTTGTCAGAATGCTTGCCCACCCCCGACCCCCTTGGACCTTCATCAACATCAGCCTTAGGATCCACTGGACCCCTTTCTACATCAGCCTTCATTCCCCCCCAACCTCTATGACATAAGCCTCCAAATACCCCCACTCCTCACATTTGCCATCAATCCTAAAATCCCTGGAATCCCAACAATATCAGAGTTCAATCCCCCTCTGACCTTCTTGACATAAACCTTAAAATACCCCCACTCCTCATATCTGCCAGCATCATCCTTAAAATCCCCTATCTCCCAATATTAGCTTTAAAACACCCTACTCCTGATTGTCCTGACATCATCTTTCAAATCCCCCCTCAGCCACCCAATCTTTACCAGAGATTTCCTTGGTATCAAGTTGGGACTGGAGCAATCCCTGGATGCTTGTGCTCCATTGACACACAGGTTCAAAACAGCACCTCTAACTTAGTGGTAATCACATGATATTAATGCTAGAGGTTGGCCTGGCAAAAAAGACTTCCAAATAAGGAGGGTGAAAATTTGAAGGCTGTAGGTGGGAGAGTTCTAGGTGTGTGGCTATGTTTTGTAGCTGCATTGGCTATGGTAAATGTCATGCCAATAGTGTAGATACACTTACCACTAAGTACATTTGCACTATCTGCAGTGGTGACAGCGTACAGTAATTACCATGTGCCAACAGTGTGGTCTATACACATATCCTGCCTATTCTCCACCTATTTATCATCCCTTTTCACAGTAAGCACATGATGCATGAATTAGCATTCATTAAGTGCAACGGCTGTGCAGTAAGTTACCACATGCAAATTCATGTGGCAATTGCTTACATACTTAGCAAACAGACTCCTAAATTCCTCATATAAGATCATAATGGTCACCGAGCTTATCCTGTATTTCATGCCATTTCATTCTCCAAAAATTCAATTATAGAAACAGAGAAACAGAGAAAACAATGGCTGATAAAGACTATATGGCCTATTCAGTCTGTCCATCCATAAGAATGATTAAGTTCTACAATCCCTTTCTGTTCCTCAGAGGTCCTCTGTATTTGCCTCATGCTATTTTGAATTTGATATAGTTCTCATCTCCACCATCTCCACCGGAAGGCTATCACCCTTTCCATAAAGAAAAATGTCCTCGGCTTATTCCTGATTCTGTCAACTTCATCTAATGACCCTCCATTCCAGAGCTTCCTTTCAACTGGAAGAGAGTTACTTCCTGAGCACTTATACCACGGAGGTATTCAAATGTCTTTATCATATCACCCTCTTCTTCCTTTCCTCCAAAGTATACATATTGACTTCTTTAAGCCTATCCCCATATAGCTTATAATAAAGATCACTGACCTCTGGACTGACTTCATCCTGTTATATCCTTTTGAAGGTGTGGTCTCCAGAATTGAACACCTTACTCCAAATGAGGTCTCACTAGAGACTTATACAAATGAACTATTGCCTCCTTTTTTTCCTGCTGGCCATTCCTCTCTCTCTAGGCACCCAAGCATCCTTGTGTCTTTTGCTGATGCCTTTTCTACCTGTTTGACTGCTTTAAGATCATCTGATATGATCAGCTCCAGGCCCTGCTTTTCTTTCATGCACTGAAGTATTTCACTTCCTATACCGTATGCTTCCTTGGGATTTTGCAGCCCAAATTCATGAGCTGGAATTTTCAGCATTAAATCTTAGCTGCCAAATTCTTGACCATTCTTCATTCTTTAAGCTTTGCTAGATTCCTCTTCATGCTATCCATGCCTTCCAGGGTGTCTACCCTGCTGCAGATTTTGCTATCATTCGCAAAGAGGAAAACTTTTCCTGACAGAGATTCTGCAATATAACTTACAAAAATGTTAAGAAGAACAGTACCAAGGACTGATCCCTGAGGCACGCCACTTGTAATGCCCCTATCTACAGAGTGAACTCCATTTATTATTACCCTCTGGTGTCTTCCACTCAACTAGTTTCTTACCCAGTGACTTTAGGGTCCATCCCGAGTACAATACGTTTTGTTTGTTTTTTAAATCAGCACAGGGAGAACAAGGCCACACCTCTTAAAAACAAAGACACCTTTTATTTTGTAAAACCTTCAAAGGTAAAGACCCAACAGCCAAGTTTCTGCTATCAGCCTGCATCAGTGGTCAAAAAAACAAAACACATGAATATTAAAAATACATAAAAAATACAATAATATTCTCCAAACTGTACAGTAAAGAACAAACAATCTATCTCTCTCCTTACCACACACCCCCTCCCGCTGCAGCCATCAGCCAATCTCTCTCCCTCTCTCTCTTTCCTTGTCCCCCATAACTATCACCGATGAATTCTTTCCTGGCGGCATGGCAGATAATAAGTTAAAACAGCATAGTGCTTTGAAGCCCATGTGTGCCCTGCCCATCTAATGGGCAATGCGTGCATGAGCCCCCAAAGCCCCATGCTGATTTTTAGGGAAATTTTGGCCTTCCAACCTGATCGTCAGTCAATTGGATTGGAAAGCTGAAATGCCCTTAAAAATCAGCGTGAGGCTATGGGGCTTATGAACACACTACACATCAGAAGTGCAGCGTGAGCATGAGCTTCAAAGCCCCATTCTGTTTTAACTTCCTGTCCATCACACCGCTGGGAAATAACTCATCGGTGATGTTTATGTTTATTAAAATTTGATTAACCACCCTTCACAATAGCAGCAGGGTGTGTACAATTCCTAGGCTCACTAAAAGTCAGAAAAAGAAAAGAATGCCATTTGAACAGAAAGGATAGCCACATTCATCCAGGAGAGAAGGAGGGGGGTGGGGCAGGGAAAAGACTGCAGTCATGGGGGCTGCAAGTCATAGGCTAGAGAGGAGAGATGGGTTTTAAGAAGAGAGATTTGAATCTGAGGTATCAAGACAGAGGGTGGAAGGGAATGCATTCCATGGGTGGGTGCAAGAAAATAGAAAGTTGAGGAGTGGGTAGATTCCAAATGGGCCTGTGAAACAGGGAAGGTGGAGTTGATTTGCATGCATATTGCGAAGAATGTGGTGGGGGGAGTGAAGAAACAGAGCATCTGCAAGATAGCAGGGAGAAAGAGTATGAAGTGCATGATGGACCAATGTAAGGAACTTGTATGTCAGTTGATATTTGATGGGAAGCCAGTGATGATGAACTAGGAGAGGGGAGATGTGTTCAAAATGAGATCCATGGGCAAGAATATGGACAGCAGTGTTCTGGATGAGTTGTAACTGGTGAAGTTGATACTGAGGGAGACCAAGAAAAATGACATTGCAGTAATCTAGTCTGGATATGATAAGTGTAAGCAAAAGAGTGGTCAAGGCAGAAAGGGAAAGGAAAAGCTGGAATGCTCAAATTTTCCAAAGAGAAAGAAAAGACAGACAGACTAGAGAGGAAAGATATGTACAGAATGATAAAGATCAGTCCAGTGTGACACCCAGATACTGTATAGAGTCAACCAAGGGGGTTGGAGAGCTAGAAAGGAGGGGGCCAAAGTGGGAGGAGAACTGCCAAAGGAAAACCAAATTGCTGCACATTTGGAGGGGTTAAGGTGCAGGAATTTGTTTCTGTGTAATCAGTTGAAATATACTGCTGTGTTATGTTCTCTGTAAACCATCTTGAATTGTAGAAAGTCGATATATAAAAGCTGTTAAATAAATTAATTAATTAAGCCACGTAGAGATAGATGAAAGACAAGCATTGAGGGGGGAAAGATCTCAAGATACTGGACTGGTGTGATAAAACAAGAGGATATCCTCTCCGTAATAGTGAGCCTGAATACTGGGTTACTGGATCAAGAGTGTGAGCAGAATCAGGAAGAGACTGAATAAGAGCGGGGTAGGACAAAACCTTTGGGGATACCACAGAGCAAAGGCCAGGGGAAGAAGAAGAGGCCCCAGTGGAAACAAAGAAGGTACACCGTGACAGAAAAGAATGGAACCAACTGAGTACAGTACTGCTAAGACCAAGACCATGAAGGCGTGAAGACGTATGGCATGATCGAACAGATCAAAAGCTGAAGAAAGATCTAAAGAAACAGCCACTGTGATGTCACCTCAGTCATGAGCCCTGTGCACGTCACTAAGAAAAGAAAGAAGGATAGTCTCCATGCTGTGATGAGGATGAAAGTCAGATTGACATGGGTGAAGAGCTTGAGAGGAGTACAGGAAGAAGGAAAGCTGGTAGAGGACTACTTTTTCCAATAGTTTAGATAAGAAAGGGAGAGTAGAGACAGGGCGATAGCTGGCAGGGACAGAGGAGTCAAGGGAAGGTTTCTTCAGAATGGGATGAAGAGTAGCGTGTTTCCAGGGTGAGGGAAATGTTCCAGAGGATAAACTATTGCTGATCATGGACAGAATGAGGGTATGAGACTGAGAGAAGGAGTGGTAAGCCAGGCAGATGGAATGGGATCAACAGAACAAGTTCAGGAAAGGAGACAGCAGAGAAGAAAGACCAAGTGTGGACTAAAAAATGGACAGCAGAAGGAGAACTTTCTGGAAGGGGAAGAATATCAGGGGTGGGTGAATCTGGAGTAGCAGGACAGGGAGGAAGAGGAGGGAGACAATTGGGAAAGATAGCCCAGAGAGCCTGAAGTTTGTTCAAAAAGTGGTCTGTGTCTAGGTGCGGAGAGGGGGAAGCAACAGGATTGGAAGTATGAGGTGAAGTAAATGGGCTTGAAAGAGTAGCTAGAACTGAATACAAATGGTGGGAAGAGTTATCAGAGGAAAAAATAAGAGTGAAGTAGTATTGTCTCTTAGCATCATGAACCATAGATTTATATTGATGATGGAGTTTTAAAGAACTGAAGAGAAATAGGAGGACTTTATGACAAAGGCGCACAGCCTGGCAAAGTTGTTGGTGCTGAAGCTGAAGACCACAGTGAAACCAGGGGTGGCATTTCCTGTGAGGGTGGGTACGAGGCTAGAGTGGGGTAATATCATCCAGGGCAGCAGATAGGGTAGAGGTCCAAAGTTGAACCTGTGTGTTGATGGGGGGAGACTGGAAGTCAGGGGGAAAAATACTATTTGCAGCTGGAAAGTATTCAAGGGTGTGAGCAGAGAGTCAGATTAAAGCTTGAGGAGGAAGGGCCAGAGGAATGGCTGAGGGCAGTAGTTAAAAAAGAGTAGTAGATAAAAAGGATGCAGAAGTGGTGAGACCAGGGAACAAGGAGAGAAGCAAAGGCTGAGAAAGCAGACTGAAGGGCACGAGAGATGGGAACAAGGTCTAGGACTTGACCAGCAGTGTGGGCAGGAAAAAGCACAAATTGTGAATGAAAAGTCAGTGAGGAGCTGTAAAAGTAGTTTATTTCTAGATTTGTTGGGAGAGGAAAAGTAAGCATTGAAATCACCTAGGATTACAAGATGAGAATAGTCAGAGATGCTTCAGATAAAGTACAGTGGTGTGCAAAAGTCTGGAACCACTTGTAAATCTGACGTTTTTTCAACTTTGTGACCTTATATCTTATTTTTTTTCCTCCCAGTGGCTTTTTCTGTGTATCTCATGATAAGTGATAGATTTGGCTATTAGGGCCAACTTTTAGTATTGGTTTGGCCCTTATTTTCTGAGTTTTTCCCCCATAGTTGTCCTGTTGATAGATTTTCTGTGAAAATCACGTAATGTACATTGTTGGCCAACGATATATTATTGTAAGTATGCTTTAAAATATTATGGACGCACACCAGGTTTCCTTCAAATTAATGTATGTGGCCTTGAAAAAGGCCATTTTTATGTGTCAGTGATGGCTCAGTATTTGATGGGCCACCCTTTGTTCTTGATCACCTGACTACACTTTGTCAGCATTGAATGAACCAGTCTGACAAGGTGATCGCTGGTGACAATGCGGTTCCAAGCTTCATTGAGTGACTCAATCAGCTCACGCTTTGATGTCGGATGTCTCTTGGATATTTCCAAGGCCACCTTGTGCGACAGGTTCTCAATTGGATTCAGATCTGGAGACTGAACAGGCCAGTCCATTGACTTGATGTTATTCTGCTGCTTCCAGCTGATCACCTATCTGGAGCGATGGCAGGGTGCATTGTCATCTTGGAACAGGAACTGGCCAGGAAACAGCTGGTGTGCTGATGGCACCATGCACTTTTGCATTATGGTGATGTACTTGGCCCCATTGACCATTCCATCAATGATGTGAAGACGTCCAATGCCACTGGCAGCCATGCAGCCCCAGACCATGACATTCAAAGGATGCTTCACAGTGAGGTTGAGACACTCAGGCTTGAAATCCTCTCCAGGAAATCTCCTCACATAGGTGTGGGCCTGGTTACCAAACATGCAGAAGGTTCTTTCATCACTGAATAGCACCTTTTCCCACATTTCAGTCGACCAGGTTGAGTGCTTTCTCACCCACACGATCCGGTTGCACCTTTGTATGTCAGTCATCAGTGGCTTATTCCGTGCTTTGCAGCCCTGGAGACCAAACTGCAGGCACCGGCGACGAACTGTTGATGAGCTGACACTGACCTCACTCTTGTCTGATCACTCTCGAAGTAGCTGAGGAGAGGTCAACTTGTGATTAGTCAGTGAAATGTGTCATAGTGCACAGTCCTGGCATGATGTTGATACACGTGGATGACCTGAACGAGGCTTGTCCACCACTGAACCCGTTTCTTTCTTCTTCTGTACAATCTTAACAACAGCACTCTGACTGCAGCCAACTTTCCTGGCTATCTGATGGCTTGAAAATCCTTCCTCGTTCATAAAGAACACATGAACACGCTCCTCCAACATCAGGGTCTGAGTCATCTTCATGGTCGATCCAGAAAGCATATGAAATTCAAAAATTCCACACATTTTTTATAGCTGCACTGTTGGCTAGATATCTGCATTGTGATTGGTTAGTGAAACCAGCCTCCTGATTGGTCAGAAATAACATGTGCATATTGGATAATCTCGATCCAGTTTTGATGCAGGATCCACAAAAATCGCAATAGCTATCTCCCAGTGTCTGTAAAGTATTTAAATTGGAAGCAAGGAATGCAAAAAAGTCAACTCTAATAGCCAAATGTATCCCTTTTAATTTGGTAGAAAGATGAATATGCTGGGCTAACACAAAATTAAAAAGAAAACGTTAAAGTACAAAAAACGCAAAACTCACAAGTGATTCCAGACTTTTGCACACCAATGTATGTAGGAGAGAGTCCCAGAGATGGAGACGGAGAGATGGCGGTGCATAGATCAGTAGGAAATGCAGGAGTGGAACACCATTGAAGTAAATAAGTAAGGCTACCATGTATATAGTTAAAAATATCCAGCTACCCCTATACAACCTTATTTGTGATTATCTGGTATGTATATAGTTAATTGTACTATAGTTTAAATATGTTCTCTCTAACTGCTTGTTGTTTGCTGAAAACCGCCCCTGATCGATGGAAGGGGCGGTATAGAAAAACTGTTCAAATAAGTAAATAAAGGATTCTGGATAGGAGAGAGATGGCATAGAAATTTCAGAGATCGGAAGGGAGGAGCGAAAAATGACTGCAACCCCTCCACTGGTGCGACACAGCCGGGGGATGGAGTAAGCCATAAATCCAGAGGGGAGACAGCAGTGAAGAAGGTGATCCTTTCCCTTTCTCAGCCAGGTTTTCTGTTAAGAACAAAGCGTCGAGGGAGTAGAGGAATAGGAGGTCATGAATTAGCAGGGTTTTAGAATGAAGAGACCTGCAATTAATGAGAACAAACCGGAGAGCATTGTGATGAGAAGCCATTGTAACTGGAACAGAAACAAAATCAATGGGGCAGGTGATTAAACTTTGCAGCACACGGGTAGAGCTAGGGAAGATAGGGGAAGAAAAGGGAGGGGGCTGCCGGCCCCAGTGACTTGGAATAAAGGACATAAGAAAAAGCAACAGACAACAACTCAGACTGATGGAAATGCCAGGAAACCAGGATTATGTACCAGAAGCCCAACGGGGCTGAAAACAAGGCATAGAAACTGAAGTGCTGTAGGTGAAAGTGTCGCCCCGATCATCGCCCCAAGGAGCGCCTCTTCAGCGTGCGCCCATGGCACACGCCACCATAGCACAGAACACCGCAGGGATCTTCTTTATGTCTGCAGCCACAGTTATCTCTGGTGATCACGGCTGCATGCAGTGGGAGGGAATGGCAAGGTACAGTGGAGCAGAGAGGCTGGAAGCTGGAAGGCAAAGAGACACAATCAGCAACAGCAGGCAACAGTAAGAAAGCGAGACAGTGATGGCTGCAGGGGAGGGGGAGGCAAGGAGTGAGAGAGAGATCAGGTGATGGCTCGGGGGGGGGGGGGGAGTTTCAAGTTGAGAGAGAGAGAGATCAGGTGATGGCTGCATGGAAGGCTCACTGTGCCATAAGAACATAAGATATGCCATATTGGGTCAGACCAAGGTCCAGCAAGCCCAGTATCCTTTTTCCAACAGTGGCCAATCTAGGTCACAAGTACCTAGCAGTTTCCCAAAATACACACAGGTTCCACAGTGCTTGTATTGGGACAAGCAGTGGATATCCCAGGTCCCCTTTAATAATGGTTTATGGACATTTCCTCCAGGAACTTGTCCAAAACTTTTTTAAACCCGCTACACTAACAGCTTTTACTACATCCTCCGGTAACGAATTCCAGAGTTGGATTACACGTTGAGTGAAAAAATATTTTCTCTTATGAGTCTTAAATAGGTTACCCTGTAGCTTCATTGCATGTCCCCTAATCTTTCTTTTATTTTGATGGCGTAAACAATCAATCTACGTTTACCCGTTCCACTCCATTCTTTTCCAGGTTGAAAAGCCCTAACCTTTCTTCTAGCCTCTCTTCATAGGGATATCCTTCCATTCTCTTTACTATTTTGGTGGCTCTTCTCTGAACTTTTTCTAATAATGCTATATCCCTTTCTAAGATACAATGACCAGAATTGCACACAATATTTAAGATGTGGTCGCACTATGGAACAATAGAGAGGCATTATAATATCCTTTGTTTTATTCTCCATTCCTTTCCTTATGATACCTAACATTCTATTTGTTCTCTTGGCCGCTGCTGCACATTGGGCGGAGGGTTTCAACATGTCATCCATGATGACGCCTAAATCTTTTTCCTGAGTGGTGGTACCTAATTTGGAACCTTGCATTGTGTAACCATAGTTTGGATTGTTCTTTCCTAGGTGCATAACTTTGCACTTGTCCACATTAAATTTCTTCTGCCATTTGGATGCCCAGTTTTCCAGTTTATCAAGGTCCTCTTGTAATTTTTCACAATCCTCATGAGTTTTAACAACTTTGAATAATTTTGTGTCATCTGCAAATGTGATTACTGCACTCATTATTCCCATTTCTAGGTCATTTACGAACATATTAAAAAGCAGAGGACCCAGTACAGATCCCTGGGGTACTCCACTATTCACCGTTCTCCAGTGGGAAAATTGGCCATTTAGCCCTACACTCTGCTTTCTACCTTTTAACCAGTTCCTGATCCACTATAGTACACTGCCTCTTATCACATGACTTTTTAATTTTGTCAAGAGTCTCTCATGAGGGACCTTATCAAAGGTTTTCTGAAAATCCAGATACATTATATTAACCGACTTACCTTTGTCTACCTGTTTATTCACATCTTCATAAAAACATAACAGATTAGTAAGACAAGAACTTCTTTGTCTAAAGCCACGTTGGCTGTCTCCTATTAAACCATGACTATCTACATGTTCAGTAATTTTGTTCTTTATAATGGTTTCTGCTATTTTTCCCAGTACTGATGTCAGGCTCACCGGTCTGTTGTTTCCTGGAACACCCCGGAACCCTTTTTAAAAACTGGTGTTACATTGGCCATCCACCAATATTCAGATATTACAGAAGATTTTAATGATAGTTCAAAGATTACTAATAGTAGGTCTGCAATCTCATATTTTAGTTCTTTCAACACCCTTGGATGTATATCATCTGGTCCAGGTAATTTGCTTCTCTTCAGTTTATCAATTACTGTAGTTGTAATACATCTTCCTGTTGTATTGATATTTCTTTCAATAATTCTGCGGCATCAACTTTAAATACCATTTTAGTCATGGATAACATCCCTACATCTTCGTCAGTAAAGATCAAAGCAAAGAATTCATTCAGTCTTTCTGCTATGGCCTTGACCCCTCTTAGTGCTCCTTTTACCCCTCTGTCATCTAATGGTCCAGCTGACGCTGCCACAGTTTTTTTCTGCTATGAATGTATTTGAAAAAGTCTTCATTATGCATTTTTGCTTCCACAGCAAGCTTCTTCTCAAATTCTCTCTTTGCCTGCCTTATCAATATAGAAACATAGAAACATAGAAATATGACGACAGAAAAAGACCACATGGCCTATCTAGTCTGTCCTTCAATATCTTGCATCTATCTTGCCAGTGCTTATGTTGTTTCTAGTTTTCACCATTTGGCTCCTTTTTCCATTTCCTGAAAGTTGCTTTTTTGGCCACAGCCTCTGTGACCTCCCCTTTAAACCATGCTGGCAGCTTTTTGGACGTCCTTCCACTTTTCTTAAATCATGGAAAACAGCTGGTCTGGGTTCCCAAGATAGTATTTTTAAACAACACCCATGCTTGATGTAAATCTTTAACCTTTGCAGCTGCTCCTTTGAATTATTTCTTGACTATTTTCCTCATTTTATCATAGTCTCCCTTTTGAAAGTTAAAAGGTAGGGCTATGGATTTCCTTGCCGTCCTTTCTCCATTTATTAAATCAAAAATGATCACTATTGCCAAGTGGCCCCATCACCCTTATCTCTTGCACCAGATCTTGTGTTCCACTAAGGACTAGCTACAAATTGGCTTCTCCTCTGGTCAGTTCAATCATTTATTTCTTGTAGAAACTTTATCTCCCTAGTATGTCCTGCTGTGACACTGACCCAGTCAATTCCAGGGTAATTGAAATCACCCATTATTATTACTGTGCTGTAATATTTGTTGGCTTCACTGATTTCTTTGAGCATTTCATCATCCATTTCTTTATTCTGGCCAGATAGTTGATAGTACACCCCACTACCATCGCCTTCCCCTTCCCCTTTTTACATGGAATTTCAATCCATAGAGATTCTACAGTGGATTATGTTTCCTGCAAAACTTTAATCTTTTGTGACTCAATGCCCTCTCTAACATAGAGTGCAACCCCTCCATCAATTTGATCAGCATTATCATTATGAAATAGTTTGTACCCAGGTATCACAGTGTCTCACTGGTTGTCCTCCTTCCACCATTTCTCTGAAATACTAATCATATCTAACCTCTCATTTAGTGCTATATATTCTAACTCTCTCATCTTATTTTTTAGACTTCTTGCATTTACATACAAGCATTTTAAAGGCTGTATTTTATTCATATTAATCTGGCCTTCGGTAGGCAGGGGTAATTTGCAACCTTAAGCTCTATCTGCTCTGTAGTCAAGTACATTTGGGTTACTATTAAAACCCAAATGTACTTTTAATAGTTTCAATCGAGTTCCTTGATGTGGGCTATATTAATGTTCTGGTTTTGTTGTTGATGTTTATTCATCTGATGTGGTTAACTTTTTCTGAATTTTCTTTATTGTATTACATAAATGTAATGTTTTGAAATCAATAAAAAAAAAAAAAAAAAGTACATTTGGGTTACTTTTGTCCTTATTGGAACCTCTCTGTTGATATTCCCTAACTTCAGTCTTTTGCTAGTATCCTTCAAGGATACATTGTTCTGAACTGTGCACTCTTGGGCGACTGTTGTCTTTCTCTTATTATCTTTTTTTAAAGCTGTTCTATCTCCATTTAAAGGTTAATGCCAGCAGCCCGCTTCCATCCCGGTTAAGGTGGAGCCCATCCCTTTGGAAAAGCCCCTCCCTTCCCCAGAATGTTTCCCAGTTCCTAACAAATCCAAAACCCTCTTCCTTGCACCATTGTCTCATCCATGCATTGCGATTCCGGAGTTCTTCCTGCCTTTTGGGTCCTGCGCTTGGAACAGGAAGCATTTCAGAGAATGCTACCCTGGAAGTTCTGGATTTCAACTTCCTACCTAAAAGCCTCCAGAGCCTCCAGAGCCTTTCTACCACACTTTCCTATATCATTGGTATCAACATGTACCAAGAAAGCAGACTCCTCCCCAGCACTTAGAACTTGTCTAGGTGGCGCGTGAGGTCCGCTACCTTTGCACCAAGCAGGCATGTTACCAGGTGATCCTCACATACACCAGCCACCCAGCTATCTACATGCCTAATGATCGAATCACCAACTTTAACGGCTGTCCTATCCCTTCCCTCATGGGCACATGGCCCTGGAGAAACCTCCTCGGTGTGAGAGGGTTTTACATCACCTGGAGGACAGGTCCTTGCTACAGGATCACTTCCTGCCACACCAGTGTGATGCTCTCCTGTAATGTGATCTCTTTCCTCCATGGCAAGTCTGTTATTCTAGCCTCCAGAGATCAGACTCGTTCACTGAGAGCAAAGATCTTCTTGCACCTAGTGCACACATAAAACCCCTCACCAACTGGGAGGAAATCGTACATGTGACACTGAATGCAAAAGAATGGAAAGCCCCCATCTCGCTGCTGGACAGCTGTCTGCATCTCATCTTAGTTTAAAGGTTGTGTTTAGATATTTAAGTTGTTTACTTACTAAGGTTTGCTGGGGATACTTATACCAATAAAACTATACCTAATGTGGGTTATTCTGAGCCACGAATAGCGGGGATGGATGGCCTGACAGGACGTCCATCCCTGCTATTTGTGGCTTCACCTGCCCTCGAATAACATCCCTGCCGGTTGTGTGGGGAAGTTAGACGGGGCAGGGAATGGGTGGCACGGGGGCAGAAAGTGGGCAGTCGCTGGCCCTGGACGTACAGGGCCGATTCTAATGTCAGCCTTCTATATCCGGGGCCGACAAAATGTCCTGGACGTTTGTTTTTGGAAGGCCCGGGGCATGGATGGGGCAGGGGGACCAGGGTTTATTCCCCATAGCCTGACCCTGGCCTTAGAAGGCCAGATCGGGGGTCAGGCTGTGGGAAATAAACTCTTTTTCTTGGTGGCCGGCATTGCGGCTTTTAAATAGAGGACAGAATTGGGCCCAATATGTTTAATGGACTTTTTTTACCTCAAGCTTAATTAATCTCAGGTCCTTAATATATGCCTGATGAGGATAAACAGCTGAACCTGAAAGTGAATATGGCACCTCCTTTCCTTTAAGAGGTTTAAGCACCTATAAAGCTACGATTATCCCAGTGATGGGTGGGAGTCTGGGAGGGAAAGAAGACTTATTAAAAGCTGGCTGATACACAGTACCCTGTCCTGTGCTTCTAAGGTAATCTGTGACCAAATTATTGGGTGATTCACACAGTCCTTGCTTGGATAGAGGGAATCTTTCAAAATGTTCCTTTGATCTGTCACTTGGTTTAACACCTATTTAAAACAATTTCAATCTCTTGCCCCCTATCTAGAAGGCATCTTTGTAAAGGTCTCTAGAAACGATTTATTGCTCAAAGAATACTGACCCTGTTTTTCCTTTTATGCTAAGTTATACTCTGATTTGATTTAAATTAAAGCTCTTTGCTGATACTAGGCCCTGACTGAGTATTAAATTTAAACTAGAAGCTGTCTTCTGGTTTTAAATTTAACTGAAAGCCCTCTGCTGGGTTCTGAATTTAAACTGAAAACCCTCTGCTGGGTTTTAAACTTAAACTGAAAGCTACCTGTTGAGTTTTTAATTTAACTAAAAGCTCTTTGCTGATATTAGGCCCTGACTGATTTAACAAATACACTGGATTCTAATTTACATAGATTAATCAGCTTTAATCTAAAGAATTCCTTTTCCCCAAGATTTAGAAAAATTCCAAGAAGTAAATACTTACAATTGCAGATCTCTCTCCAGAAGTAGCAATCCCTTTTTGTAGTCTTCCGCCCTACCGATGGTGGGTTGCCCTGGACATGAATATTTGTTAAACAATTCTGCTTTATCCCCTTGAGTTTCACAGTTCCATCCTTGCACTTCCTCCTTTTCCTAACATGCCTAAAAAAATTATCCCCATGTATTGGCTATTTTTAATTCTATTTGCATTTTTGCTTTCCTGACTAGTTTACCAGCTTCCCTTTGTTTCTCCAAAGATTGCAGTTGTGTCTTCTCCTTTCCACAATCGCTTATATTTTATGAAGGCTAACCTCTTTTTCCTCACCTTTTCAGCAGTGGCCTCCCATTCCTCTTACTTTTATTTATTTATTTATTTATTTATTTGCCTAACACAATGGTTTGTTGCCCTTAAAATATCTCATCATAGTTTTATTCATTGTTGCTCTATGACCCCCAAATGTCCCCATTCAGCTAATGACTCCTTGTGGTATTCCCCCATCTTTGCAAAGTTAGGACCCTCACTTTTGAACAAACCATCTCCACCCATGTTCTAGTCTTGAAGTTCAGCATCTAATGATCACTGCATGCCAGATGATTACCCACTGCAATGTTAGAAACACTTTCCCTATTTGTAAGAGACCCGTATTGCCCCTTCCCACATGGGCTCCATCACAAGTTGCTGGAACAGTTCTCCCTATAGAGCAGTGGTTGTCAAACCTGTCCTGGGGGACCACCAGCTAGTCAGGTTTTCATGACATCCACTATGAATATGCATGAGAGAGATCTGCATATAACGGAGGTAGTAGGCATGCGGATCTCTCTCATGCATATTCATTGTGGATATCCTAGAAACCCGACTGGCTGGTGGTCCCCCAGGAAAGATTAGAGAACCACTGCTGTAGAGAATCCAGGATCTCCCTATTTCAAGATGACACTGTATCAGGTATATCCCGATCAACATCTGACAAATTCAGATACCCTACTAATTGTACTTCCCATTTCATAGCAATATTGTGAATATCTGTGAATTATCTGCTCCTGGATAAAGCATTAATGATTTGGACTAGGGGCCTCCTGATTTGCCACCATCTCTGCCATTGTCCCAACAGCCAGCTGTTCCCCACTAGTACAGCACCAATGATCGCTTTCCTGTTGCTACAACTCTCTACTGCTGCAGCCAGTTTTGCTGCTCTCTTGTCATTGCTGCTGTCTGCTACTGGATGTCCTTCTGCAATTGCTGATCTCTGCTGTTGACTCCAGCTGGCTGCATTCTTGTTGATTAATGTCCTTTCAAGCTTCTAATGCACTGAAGTAGGGGCAATTTAGGGAAATACCGTACCTATGACATATCCCACTTTTTATAAGGTAGCAGCAGAGAAGGCACGTTAACTTGCTGCTAATAATAGCATTTTATTTTAGTAAGAATGTAAAAAGTATGCATATGAACATCCACTTTTAAAAAATACAAAATCTTTATTCCTCCCCCTTGAGGTGCAGTTAAATGTATGTGTATGTGATGTATTTTTGTGCTTTCTAATTAGCATTTTTCCCATATGATATTAGTTAATGAGCTCTTTTGCGTAGTATGGCATCTCATTACCTATTTGGATTTTGTGTTGGCATTGACATAAGCTACTTATTAGCATATAAAAATGACAACTAGTGCAAAAGATCACTCACAAACAAAATTTTTCATATTGTCATTTTTTTCATATATTAATATTTGTTCAAAAGCAGATGCACTTTAGTAAATCTGTCTCTAAAATAGAAACCTCTCTTGTCATCTCTCTTGTCATCATCATTAAGAATCTGCAGTGCCCAAAGATTAAACAATCATGTTGCAATGAAAGAAACTGAGGTGGAGATGGCTTCTCTTACAACAGGATTCACTGAATTTCAAAAGTAGATGAAGCTGCGGAAAGGACGTTCTTGTTTAAAATTACTATGACAAATGGAAGGCAGTGTAGCATCCTAACTTCAAGCTCTTTCTTTTCTATATAATTGTTTTTAGCAACTTTAGCTTTGTTATTTGCTTTTCTGGAGAAGAGGAAAGGCAGGATTTATCCTCTGTGAATTCTATCCAATCTCACCCTTCAATCCAGACATATATGACTTGGAGTGATAATGATGCTAGTTTTTCCTCAGGGATGTGCATTGTTGAAAACTTTAAAAAGGACTACTGACTAGATCCAGCAGTATCTCTAAGCCCTGAGGAGCTTGGGCCAGTGCTACGATTAGATGAACTAGGCAGCTGCCTAGAGCACCGGCCCTCCAAGGGCACCCATTACCACTGCTGCCCACCCCTCTCTGGGGCCAGCAGCAGCAACAATTTTCTTAAAACTGTGATGTATCACTTGTCCACCATCTCCGGAGCTATGTCGTGGTTTCTCTCTTGCCAAATCTACTACTTTCACCCCCTCCGATGCAACTTTCAGTTGCCATCAGAGGAGGCAGAATTAGCAGATTCGGCAAAAGAGAAACTGTAACACATCCCTGGAGATGGTGGGTAAGTAGTGCATTGTGGTTTTAGGGCTATTGCTGCCATGCCGGCCATGGAGAGGGATAGGTAATAGCAGCAATGGGCATACAGGGGGCAGCAGGATGGAGGGCCCACCTAGGGTTCCTGATAGAGGAGCAACTGTGACATTGTCTGAGCCTTTCTCCAGAGGTTGTTCAGTGAAAGAGTGTAGGAAGGAAGAGTGAGATGGCAGTAACCTAAGTGTCTTCCATGAGCTGAAGAGTGCAGGAGAATGTAAGACCATAGGTTGGCAGCCAGAGACCAACTTTTTGCTCTGAATTGTTTGTAGGACCATCAGGGGATGAAGATCTTCTCTGATAAGACATAGGTATACACAGGCATTGATCGATTTTCTTTGAATCTAGGAGCCAGCTTAAAAATGTAGGAGCCGTCCTCGAAGACGTCTGTCACAGTTCCCCCCTTCCACCCCCAAAATATGTATCATAGTTCCTTTTGAAGAGCATGATTTACTGTTTTCCTATTTTCTATGGGTAAGAAGGCTTAAGAAATCAGGCCCTTAACATGCCATTATATAGTGCCAATATACCCTTCTCCTCCTCACCCCACCACCCCTAATGAGCACACTGTCAGCAGCGTATTAGTGACCCTTTATAGCTGTGCCTGAGGCAGCTTATTTTTTGCTTCTCTTATCACCATGTCCTGGTGAAGCAAAAGCAAGCGGAAAGGCCTAAAGGTCCTTGAATACAACCTTCTTAAAAGATTCTGTGAATTTGAATTCAATATTAAATGATATTGCTACTGTGGATAAACTGGCATGTGTAAGTGACACCATGGACATAAATTTATCCACATATTATGGGGCATGTTTATTAAAGGTTAATGCATGTTAATGAAAATGAATGCATATTAAGTGCTGCTGTGCCCACAGGAATAAAGAGGCCATTATGGCAATTAAAATGCTTTAAAGAAATTTATTGTCTGTTAACCTTTAGTAAAGATACTCCTAAGTGAGCAGTTTTGTGAAAGCCCATTTCCTGCTGGCAAAGCACTGTTTACCCATAGAAATGCTTGAAAGTCAATGACCATGTCTTTGAGAATTGGAGAAAAGGGTTTACAAATGCAAGATTCATAGATGGGAACATATTATGTGTCATTGTGATTGCAATGAATGTGTGCATGGCACTTAATAGATAAGCTAAGAAGGTATAGCACTGGAGAGCCTGCAAGTTTATCCTAGAAAATTTTTGGAAGTAAGGGATGTGTATTCATTAGTGCACATCCAGTTCATTAGCACCACTTAGAAACTTAATGCACATAAAAATGATTTTAACACTATAATTTAATGTATATACAACAGATGTGCATGCATTAAAATGTTCTAATCCACATTTGATTTTTTTTTTATCAAGATAAATAATTGAAATGAACTGAAAAAACTCACCAGAAAATGGGAAAGTATGATAAATGCCAAAATGCACAGAACATATTCTACCTGTGCACATCCCTACTAGAAGTACATAATAAAGTTCTTGTAACGTTAATATGGGTTAATAAAATATAAATTGCTATAGAGAGATGCTAAAATACTAGGATTTGAGAAGTGAGCTCTCAATTTGTATACATATTTGCTCTGGAGAACATTACTGAATCTATTCAAGGAAATTGGAATGGGAAATGATTCATTTATATAAAGACCCATTTTATATTGGCTGTCGAGATCAGAATTGAGACATCGAGGTCAGGATGTGCTCAGTACAGCATGCATTTTACCAGAGGCTCTTCTGAATATAGAAGCTTTTGTAAAATACATAGAAACATCCTGAACAGCTCAGGACATAGGTGTTGTGGCAGGAACCTGGGTACCTGGCACATTTATCTGTGATCTCCCCATTTGCATCGCAGACCACCTGCACATTCACAGAGTGGAATGTCTTGTAGTTGCAGTAAAGAGCCTCACTCTGTCGCGGTGGCTGGAGGGTGATATGTGTGCCGTCCACCACACCTAGGACTGATGGAAAGCCTGCCACAATGTAGAATTACTGCATGGTTCAGTGCTGCTCCTGCTGCTTTGATGGGAAGCAGATGTTCTTCACCATGGACCACAAGTAAGTGTCAAGAAACTGAGTGAGACACTGTAAAATTGCAGGCTGGCTCAGTTCCCCCACAGCCAAATGTACCATCTGAAATGATTCCGTCACCAGGAAGGCCAGCGCTGTCGTCCCTTCAGGTGCACTGGAATAGGATCACCCCTCTGCATGGGGCTTTCTAGCCATGGTTTAAGCTGCTGGTAGAAGTCATGTATGGCACCCTATCAAAATGGTCTTGAAGGACTAGAAAAAGGGACTGTTACTTCTGAAGAGAGATCTGCAAATGTGAGTATATACTTCTGGTAATTTTCTAAAAGGAATTTTTTGTATTAAAGCTAATTAATCTGTGAACCCACTATTTTTTGTTAAATCAGTCAGGGCCTAGTAGCAGCAGTTTAAGTTTAAATATAAAACACAGAGGAGAACTTTCTGGTTATATTTCATACCCAGCAGAGAGCTTGTAGTTTAAATTTAATAGTCACTCAGGGCCTAGTAACAGCAAAGTACTTTTAGTTTAAATTTAAAACACAGAAGAGAGCTTTCTGGTTACATTTGGAACCCAGCAGAGAGCTTGTAGTCTAAATTTAATAGTCACTCAGGGCTTGGCATCAGCAAAGTACTTTTAGCTTAAATTTAAAACAAAGAAGAGAGCTTTATGGTTAAATTTAGAACCCAGCAGAGAGCTTGTAGTTTAAATTTCATAAGAAGTTAGAGCTTAGCAGCAGCTAAGAGCTATAATTTAAATAAAATCAGAATATAGCTTACCTCAGCAGCACAAGACAGGGTACTGTGTAGCAGCTCTCTTTTAATAAGTGTTATTTCCCTCCCTCTCCTGGGATAATCGAAGCTTTATAGGTACTTACACATCTTAAAAGACAGGAGGTGCTCTCAGGTGAAGCTCATTACCCAAATCAATCATACACTAAGGACCTGACATTAGTTAAGCTTCAGGTGAACAAGGTATATTACACGTATTAGGTACAGTTTTATTAGTATAAATATCCATAGCAACCCTTAGTAAATAAAGAACTTAGATCTAAACACAAACTTAACACTAAGATGCAGACAGCAGTCCAGCAGCGGGATGGGGGATTTCCAGTCTTTTGCATTGAGTGTCACATGTATGATTTTCTCCCAGTTGGTGAGAGGTCTTACGTGTGCACTAGGTGCAAGGAGATCTTTGCTCTCAGGGAACGAGCCCATTCTCTAGAGGCTAAAGTAGCAGACTTCGAAAGCATAAGACAGACAGAGAGGTACATAGACGAGACCTACAGGGATATAGTCCTGAAGTCCCACCTCCAGTCTGGCAGCATCCCTGTTGCCATGGAGGAGAGAGGTCACGTGACAGGAGAGCATCACCCTGGTACAGCAGGAAGTGATCCTGTAACTAGGACCTGTCCTCCAGGTGATGTAAAACCCTCTCGCACCGAGGAAGTTTCTCCAGGGCCATGTGCCAATGAGGGAAGGGTTAGGACAGCCGTTATAGTTGGTGATTTGATCATTAGGCATGTAGATAGCTGGGTGGCTGGTGGACGTGAGGATCGCCTGGTAACATGCCTGCCTGGTGCGAAGGTAGCGGACCTCACGCGCCACCTAGATAAGGTCTTAGATAGTGCTGGGGAGGAGTCTGCTGTCTTGGTACATGTCGGTACCAATGACATAGGAAAATGTGGTAGGGAGGTTCTGGAGTCTAAATTTAGGCTTTTAGGTAGGAAGTTGAATTTCAGAACTTCCAGGGTAGCATTCTCCGAAATGCTTCCTATTCCACGTGCAGGACCCAAAAGGCAGGCAGAGCTCCGGAGTCTCAATGCGTGGATGAGACAATGGTGCAGAGATGAGGGTTTTGGATTTGTTAGGAACTGGGGAACATTCTGGGGAAAGGAGGGGCTCTTCCGAAGGGATGGGCTTCACCTTAACCGGGATGGAACCAGGCTGCTGGCATTAACCTTTAAAAAGGAGATAGAGCAGCTTTTAAACTAGATATTAGGGGAAAGCTGACAGTCGCCCAAGAGCAGATGGTTCGGAAGAATGTATCTTTGAAGAATACTACCAAAAGCAGAGAGGTTCCACAAAAGAGTAAAGTAGCCCAAATGTCCTCAAGTATGGAGCAGACTGAGCTTAAAGATCCCAAATTACCCATGTCTAACAATAGCCAAATTAATATGAGTAAAATACATTCTCTAAAATGCTTGTATACAAATGCTAAAAGGATAAAAAATAAGATGGGAGAGTTAGAATATATAGCACTAAATGAAAGGTTAGATATGATTGAAATATCAGAGACATGGTGGAAGGAGGACAACCAGTGGGACCTGGGTACAAACTATATCATAATCATAGAGCTGATCAAATTGGTGGAGGGGTTGCTCTCTATGTTAGAGAGGACATTGAATCAGAAAGGATTAAAGTTTTGCAGGAAACAAAATCTGCTGTAGAATCTATATGGATTGAAATTCCATGTAAAAGGGGGAAGGCAATGGCAGTGGGGGTGTACTATCGAGCGCCTTGCCAGAATGACCAAATGGATGATGAAATGCTCAAAGAAATCAAGGAAGCTAACAAAAGTTACAGTGCAGTAATAATAATTGGTGATTTCAACTACCCCGGTATCGACTGGGTCAGTGTCACGTCAGGACATGCTAGGGAGATAAAGTTCCTAGATGAAATAAATGACTGCTTCTTGGAGCAGCTGGTTCATGAACTGACCAGAGGGGAAGCCATATTAGACCTAGTCCTTAGTGGAACACCAGATATAGTGCAAGAGATAAGGTTGTTGGGGCCACTTGGCAATAGTTATCATAGCATGATCGCCTTTGATTTAGTTAGTGGAAGAGGGATAGTAAGGAAATCCACAGTACTACCTTTCAACTTTCGAAAGGGAAACTATGATAAAATGAGGAAAACAGTTAAGAAAAAACTAAAAGGAGCAGTTGCAAAGGTTAAAGACGTACATCAGGCTTGGCTGTTGTTGAAAAATACTATCTTGGAAGCCCAGACCAGATGTATTCCACGCTTTAAGAAAAGTGGAAGGAAGTCCAAAAAACTGCCAGCATGGTTTAAAGATGAGGTCAGAGAGGCTGTTGTTGCCAAAAAAGCATCTTTCAGGAAATGGAAAAAAGAGCCAAACGACAAAACCTGGAAACAGCACAAGCACCGGCAAGTCAAATGCAAGGCATTGAAAAGGCAGGCAAAGGGAGAATTTGAGAAGAAGCTTGCTGCGGAAGCAAAAACGCGAAGTAAAGACCTTTTCAAGTACATTCGTAGCAAAAAACCTGTGAGAGAGTCAGTTCGTCCATTAGATGATAAAGGGGTTAAAGGAGAACTAAGAGGCGACAAGGCGATAGCGGAGAGATTGAATGAATTCTTTGCTTCAGTCTTTACTGAGGAAGATGTAAGGATGTTACCCATGACTGAAGTGGTATTTAAAGGTGCGGAAGAATTGAAGGAAATATAGATATATCGGGAAGATGTATTACAACTATTAGATAAACTGAAGAGTAGCAAATCACCTGGACCGGATGGTATACATCCAAGGGTGTTGAAAGAACTGAAATACGAGATTGCAGACCTGCCATTAGTAATCTGTGAACTATCATTAAAATCATCTCTAATACCTGAAGATTGGAGGATCGCCAATGTAACACCAATTTTTAAAAAGGGTTCCAGGGGTGATCCGGGAAACTACAGACCGGTGAGCCTGACATCAGTACCGGGAAAAATGGTAGAAACCATCATAAAGAATAAAATTACTCAGCATGTAGATAATCATGACCTAATGGGAGACAGCCAACATGGCTTTAGACAAGGAAGATCTTGTCTTACTAATCTGTTATGTTTTTTTGAAGGAGTGAATGATCAGGTGGACAAAGGTGAGTCGGTTGATATTGTGTATCTGTACTTTCTGAAAGCCTTTGACAAGGTCCCTCATCAGAGACTTTTGGCAAAACTAAAGAGTCATGGGATAGGAGGCAGTGTGCTATTGTGGATCAGGAACTGGTTGAAAGATAGAAAGCAGAGGGTAGGACTAAATGGCCAATTTTCCCAATGGAGAAAGGTGAATAGTGGTGTACCCCAGGGATCTGTGCTGGGTCCTCTGCTTTTTGACATATTCATAAATGACCTGGAAAGTGGAATAACGAATGAGGTTATCAAATTTGCAGATGACACAAAACTATTTAAAGTTGTTAAAACCCAAGAGGACTGTGGAAAATTGCAAGAGGATCTAGATAAATTGGAAGACTGGGCATCAAAATGGCAGATGAAATTTAATGTGGACAAGTGCAAGGTTATGCACCTAGGGAAGAACAACCCAAACTATGGTTACATGATGCAAGGTTCCACATTAGGAACCACCACCCAGGAAAAAGATTTAGGCGTCATTGTGGATACCATGTTAAAACCCTCGGCCCAGTGTGCAGCAGCGGCCAAGAGAGCAAATAGAATGCTAGGTATCATAAGGAAAGGAATGGAGAATAAAACAAAGGATATTATAATGCCTCTGTATTGTTCCATAGTGCGACCACATCTTAAAAAGTGTGTGCAATTCTGGTCACTGTATCTTAGAAAGGATATAGCGTTATTAGAAAAGATTCCGAGAAGAGCCATCAAAATGGTGAAGGGGATGGAAGGATACTCCTATGAAGAAGGGCGAAAAAGGTTAGGGCTCTTTAACCTGGAAAAGAGACGGCTGAGGAGAGACATGATAGAAGTCTATAGATTAATAAACGGAGTGGAACAGGTAAATGTAGATCGATTGTTTACGCTATCAGAATATAGAAAGACTAGGGGACATGCAATGAAGCTACAGGGTAAACTATTTAAGACTAATAAGAGAAAATATTTATTCACTCAATGTGTAATCAAACTCTGGAATTTGTTACCGGAGGATGTAGTAAAGGCTGTTAGTGTAGCTGGGTTTAAAAAAAGGTTTGTACAAGTTCCTGGAGGAAAGGTCCAAAAACCATTATTAAAAAGGGACCCAGGATATCAATGCTTGACCCAATACAAGCATTGTGGAACCTGTGTCTTTTGGGGAAGCTGCTAGGTACGTATGACCTAGATTGGCCACTGTTGGAAACAGGATACTGGGCTTGATGGACCTTGATCTGACCTAGTATGGCATATTTTATGTTCTTATGTTCTTAGATTGTGTTCAATTGCTGTTGTTTTTAATTTGATGTCATAAACTACCTATATTGTTCTGCACTTGTCTGTCTATAAATGTTTTTATGTAAGTAAGGAAGGAAGGAATCATAAAGAAAGGAACCGGAATAAAACCAAGGATATTATAATGCCTCTGTATCATTCCATGGTGTAACCACACCTTGAATATTGTGTGCAGTTCTGGTCACCATATCTTAAAAAAACGATTTTTGCAGAATTTAAATAGGTACATAGAAGAGCCACTAAAATGGTAAAGGGGATGGAAGGATACCCTTATGAGAAGAGGCTAGAAAGGTTAGAGCTCTTCAACTTGGAAAGAGACAGCTGAGGTGTGATACAGACAGGGCCGGCCCGTCCATTAAGCAAGAATTTTGTTAGCTCAGGGCCCAGTGTTTCAGGGGTCCCCGCACAAACAACATTCTGCCCATCAGCCACTTTAAAAGAAAAAAGAAACTTGCTGCTGCTGCCACTGCCGCCGCCGCCGTGGCAGTGGCAGAATGAAGTGTCTCCTGCAGTCAAGTGTCTCCCGCGGGACCCCCCCCCCCCCCCCGGCTGCCTGGCAGAGCCCGCTCAATCACTCTCCTCGGTGCGGCTTTCAGAGCCGCAAAGGGAAAGTGTCCCTCTTGCGGCTCTGTTAAGCCTGCCGGGGCTGATGAGACATTTTTATAGTTTTATTTCTACAGTGTTGTTGTACATTCCAAGTTTGGCTTTTGGGGTTCCCAGTTTAATTATTGCCTTCCTTTTTCTAAATTGTGATTCCTTGTTTGGTGATGGTCTATGTTCTGCATGTGTAACTCAGCTGAGGTATTCTGTTTATGTAATTCCTATTTGACATTGCCACTTGTTCTCTTTCATTGTTGTACCATACAAATCTGTTGGTGGTCTTTTTTGTCAGAGCAGTATTTGTCAATGTATATTATGTTACTCTGAACTTTTATATGAAAGTAGAATGTATCTCTTAACTTGCTTAAATGATCTTATATCACGTATATAGTGACTATAAGGGTCTCAGACTCTGGGCACCCAAAATCTACCCAAAGAATATAATTGGGATAATGTCCTTATTGCATCAATGACCCATGTATATATAGTCACGTAGATAAACAGTTATGCCATCGGTATTTAAACAGTGCTTAGCTTTCGATGTTGTCCCCAATGCTAGCTGCCGCGCTTCTTCTGCATTTCACTTACTTCGGTTTCATCAGGGGGTAACTTTGAAAGCACCTAATGTTGACAGTTGTTATACTCCCATGCTAGGACATCAGCTTAAGCCACTGTTTGAGCCTGTCACTAGGTTGGACGCTGCGCATCCAACTTGTTCTCTTTCCCCAGTAGGTCATGTATTGTTGTTCTCTGACATGTATTGGTTTACTATTTGCAGTGTTGCCTTTTGATAGGTAGGGTCTGGTGCTTTGTGAGTCCTGATAATGCTGTTAGGATACGGCGGGTTTGCTATGGGTTCTAAATGGGCAGTGTTTGTAGTAGTTTCTAATGTGCCTGGCGGTTGGCACTGGATTATAGTAATGTAGAAATCTTTTAGTCTTTCTTTATCCATACGCTCATTAAGAGGCATGTTTACTAAAAGTTAGTGTATGGTAACATTATGAAAATATTTATGCAGATGAGGTCCCTTATGCAAAATAGGCCCCACACTGAGTCTCCGCACATGGCTCCACCCCCCCTTGGGCTGCCCATGGATATAGAGGTCTATAAATTTAATCAATGGAATAGAACAAGTAAACATAGATTGGTTGTTTACTCCGTCAAAAGGTAGAAAGACTAACAAAATAAAATATTTTTTCATTCAATGAGTAATCAAACTCTGGAATTCATAGCTAGAGGATGTGGTAAAAGCTGTTAGTGTAGCTGGGTTTAAAAAGGTTTGGACAAGTCCCTGAAGGAAAAGTCCATAAAACATTATTAAAGAGGACCAGAGAAATCCACTGCTTACTCAGGGATAAGCATTGTGGAACCTGTGTATCTTTTTGGAAACCTGCCATGTAACTGTGACCTGGATTGGCCACTGTTGGAAATAGGATACTAGGCTTGATAGACCTTGGCCTGACCCTTTATGGCATCTTTTATGTTCATATTGCAGCTACTGCTGCTTATCCTTTCCCTTCTCCATCACTCTAGTCCTTCATGTCCTGCATCAACAGGTAGCGCGGATGCTCCCATGATGCCTGCCAGTTCTGGGAATGTGGGTCCATGTGATAATGGACTGCTATGTGCGGTATCTGCAGGGCAGATACTTGCCACTCCCCCTGCATTTACCACACAAGTTTTGCATCTTCTGCATGACATTTTGACATATGCTGTGCAGTAGGTGTAAAACTATTACTGCACTTTAGTAAACGGATCCATAAGTAATGCCAATTAACAAGGAAAAGGTGCAAAAAAATTTTTTTCCTCCATTTTATAGGATCAAATAATACAGAGGGGATTAAGGGTTTTAAACACTTCACTCCCTTGCTGATTACTTAAAAAAAAATTGCACTCACTTTAGAGAAGGTGTAAAATGCAAATCATGAGACTAAGGGGCATGTTTACTAAACATTCCTAACGTGCGGGGCCGTGCTAGTGTGCCTGTGCCATATAAGGAGTGGGCGGTTCAGGCAGAAAATAGAAAAAAAACGGTAGTAAGCAACCGGACGTGTGTGCGTCGCGCTAATGTGCGGGGGTCGACATTAGCGCGTGGAAAGGCAAAGTGGCGCGCTGCTGAGTATACAAAACAACAGAGCCGTGGTACAACGGTGAAGACACTGACCAATGGTGCAGGGGCCATGGGTTCAATCCCCCAGTGTGCGCAACGACAAAGGTCAGCTGAGGCAGTAACTGTAATGATTAACATTGTTTCAGGAGGCAAATTAATTTGGAACGGCATAAGGCGGCGCACAGTTATTTTTGGGCGGCAGAAGGCGGCGCACAGTGCTTTTTGGGCGGCATAAGGCGGCGCACAGTTATTTTTGGGCAGCAGAAGGCGGCGCACTGGTCCCCTTGGGCGGCAGAAGGCGGCGCGCTGATAGGCACAAGGCGGCGCGCTGATGCACAAGCACTGGAACAGAGCCACAGCACAATGGTTAAAACACTGACCAATGGTGCAGGGATCAGGGGTTCAACTCCTCACAATGCCCAGTGAAAAATGCCTGCTGAGGCAGTATGTATTATGTTGAGGAGTGCTGTAGGAGGCTGTATAATTATATTTTGTTATCACTACTAGCAAACGCACTCTCCCAGCATGTTAACATACGGCGGCCCATAAGGCACATGTTACAGTGCACTGTTCGCCAAGGCACCCTTGAATGACCCCTATAGGGCAGCATGTATGTTGCGACACAGGATAATGTATAGTGCACCCTATAGGGATGGCAACCATAAGGTGGCCTACAGGGCGCCCTATGAAGCACCCTCAGAGGCACCTAATGGGTATAGTAAGCTGAGGGTGGTCTTGCCGGCATAGACATATGTACAGTAAATAAAAATAAAGCTGTGGACAGCCCTACCAAAGGGCCCCACTGTGGGTTTGAACCCATGACCTCTGGCTGCACAGGCAGTGATGTAACCATTCTGCTACAGCTCCATAGCTGTAAGCAGGCCCCTGGCTGGCTGCAGATAGCCTACACGTCACCGCACAGACAGTCTGCTGGTGTCAACAGGATAGGGTTAGGCCACCCGTACCCATGATGCACTGCACATGCAAATTAGCTGTCCGCAGATGGACACAAGATGGGGAATGCACCCCCACAGCACCTCGGCCCTGTTGGGGGAAGTGACCGGGTGCACCCACACAGCACCTTGGCCTAGTAGGGGGCACTGACCGGGTGTTTTACTGGCACAGAGTAGCCACACACCGTTACATCGTGCGGGTACTGTGCTCACCCTGAGTGTGCAATGAGGTGGCCAGGACCAGGTCAACAACACCTGCCATGGCTGATGGAGGCCAAGCGGGCGTTCCAAAGCAGTGTGAATGTGTAAGATAGCTATTTTCTGCACAAACACCATGGATATCCCTGTCTGCCGCCATCAGGCACCCCCCCCCCCCCCCCGTGGCAAACATGGTCTCCATCAAGGGATCCACACTCTATCTCCCTGCAAAGGTGGCAGTAGAGGGCAACATCAACCCCAGTCCTGCTGAGGAACACCACCACCACCCCCTCCCCCCAGGCAGGCAGCTCTATACACAGCCATAACACAATAGGAGACAGACATAAGCCCAGGGTATGGTGAGCTGCACTCCACCACCAGATATTCCCCTGCAGCAAGCCAACAGCCACTGCACCCTGCAAGCCATTATAGCAAGACATTTACCAGCTACAAACAGTCTGCTGGTTAGTCCATAGTGCATGTTCCCAATGGAGATGCATGCACCCAGAACTGGGCTGTCTGCATACACAGCAAGCAGATAGATCAGTGACTGGGCCCCAAAGAGAAACCCATATCTATCACATGAGAGAACTACTATACAGCACTATGGGGGGGCCTAGCCATGCTGTGGTCACTGCACAGTCAGGGTGAGCGTGATCCCCCAGAAGGACATGCTTTGGCCACCCTGTCTGTGTAGGTGGTGGCCGGACACTACAATATCCCAGCCAATGTCCCTGCCAGGGCCCTATGCCCAGTGCAGATGCATCCTGGCCACGTCACCCTGCCCTGGCTATACCCATGGTACCTTGCACCTCATTATGCACATTGACTGGCCAATACTGGCAACAGTGCTGGCAGTGCGGGCTGTTGAAGGGGCTTGCAGCCAACACCCACTGTATAGACAGACACACACTTCCACACCTCTGCCATCATGGTGCTACGATTGAGGGGGTAAGTAGCCTTGCCCACCAAACCGGTCCTGAGCACGGCAAGGCATGGATATGGTACGCATTACAGCTGGTGGTCACTCCCCAGGGTGGTAAGCACCGTCAGAGGCCAGGCCTGGAGCATGCCCCGCAAACACCTAACAGATTGTTTGGATGGGGTCAACTAGCAGTATGTACGTAACGTATGGATAACTGCCTGCCTGTGCTCCTAGCAAACATCTCCGAGCTGTGTACCGTATACCTCAGGTGTAGGGTGACATTGGTAAGTTATGCAAGTGCTCGTTTTGGGTGCTGCATGCACGGTCCAATGTTCTGCCTTTCCAGGAGACATTGGCCAATGGGGCCTGTGGGTGTGGGTGTGTCTGCCCTTGATGGCTGCTGCTTTACGGCACAGATTCCCAACTCCAGTCCAGGTTTGCATCACACTGTTCGGGTTTTCCTGCTATCCCTCATGAATATGCATGGGCTACATCTACATGCCATGGGGGTGGTGCATAGATATACAGCACAGGCATTTGTATGAGTGTCAGCATGGAACCTGACTGCTGTGTGGCCCACCAGGACTGCATTTGGGTGATTCTGCTCTAGGTACTGCCCCTGTTCATGGTGTCTGTGCTCAGTGGGGTAAAAGATAGATGTCTTACCATTGCATATGTCCCCGCCATGAAAGGTGTGTCCTTACTATCACTGTTTAGTTGTGGGAAAAATATGTGGGCAGGATTGGCAGTAGCCCCAGCTGGGCTTTGAACCTGTGACCTTCTGTTCTTGTATGCACTGTCTGTGTGCACTGCACCACTGTGTAGCCACAGATTGGTTGGATTCCCTGGACTGTCCATGACTGTGGATCCGGCAGGACCTGTCTGTTGCAGTGGACTGTGCCAGCCTGCACATGGCTAGGCCTCTGTCTTCTGTGGTTAGCAGCCACTGCCCCCTGCACCACATGTACTTGTCCGCCAACATGCTGGCATGAACATCTCTCAGAAAAAGCAGTTGACCTGATTGCAATGTGGCAGTATGGGACTGCATTTGGGGGACTTGGCTGTAGGTAATGCCCATTGTTGTGGGGTGTGTGCGGTGTTGGGTAAAATATGGGTGTTTTCCCCATGCATACAGGGGTGTCTGCGCTATCTTTATTTAGTGGTGGGTAAAATATGGGGACTGGGCTGGCAGGTGCCCCAGCTGGGTTTTGAACCTCTGCCCTCTGGTCCTAGAGGTAATAACTCTGTCCGCTGTACCACACTTTGGCCACAGAGACAGTGCAGCCCCTGGAGGCAGTAAGCCTGGCAGGATGGAGTCACAAACCCTGCTCTACGCAATTCTACTGTGGGCATATGCACCCTGTCTGGTGACAAACGTGCACATAAACCCCGGAAATGACCACGGGAACTGTGGGACAAAATATCACCACGCTGGGCAACAGTGATATTAATGGGCAACCATAGCAAACACTCCCAGGAAAGCTCCAAAACGTGGAAATGTTTTTTGGAAGAGTCTCCTCTCAGTAGACCCTTCCAAACTTCATTTCTTTTTTCTGGAGCTTTGCTGGGTGTGATTTCTGTATTTGTCCATCACTATAACTGTTCCCCAGCTGAATTACTATTTTTAATAGCATTTTCTATTTTTATTTTCACTTTTGTGCTGTGCACATGTATCACACTGCTCACGTTTTGCTGGTTTCCCCGGTTTTCCTGTACATTGCTGACGGAAATGGTTTCTCTTCCCTTTAAATGCTTTCTACCGCGAGTGTTTCACTCGCGGTAGTTTTTACATGCAAATTCGGGCCCGCTACTGTGCGGGGAGCCTCTCCCCTCCCACTCTCCACCCATTGACCCCGTCCCTCCGCCCCTCCGGAGCCTTCCTCCGCCCTCCTTTCGCCGTTCCACGCCTCTATCGGACATTTGCGGGCCCGCACTTGTACGGGGCCCGTTAGTGAGCCGCGTACCTGTGCGGGGGTGACACGCACGTGTGCGGGGCGTTTAAACGCGTTTCTGTGCGTTTCAGTGCCGCGTTGCCGTGCGCTATTTTGCGGCGCGCTATTTTGCGGATTTTAGTAAACATGCCCCTAAATGTTTTTCATTTTTCTTTTATTTTAGTAATTATTTATTTTCTAGTAAAGTTACAAAGCACTTTACATTAAGAATAACTTCCATCTAACATTAATAAATTCCAAAAGAAAAAGGCATTAAGAAACAAAAAGAAAATAAGTCTTGTTTTCCTTCTTCTCCAGTAGTATCCTTTTGTTTTATTGTAAACCGCCATATACCTTTTGGTTCAGGCGGTATGACAAGTTTTAAATAAAGATAAAATCCTCTTGGTCCACCAAAGACAGGGAGGCAAGGTTACAGAAATTTGAGGGAAAATAAATATAACTCAGTCTATAAAGAAGTGGTAGCAAAGTAAGTCACATAATCCTAATCACATCCTAATCTGCCACATATCCAAACCAGTGTAATTTATGCAACATTCTTACTAATTAAGAATTTTTTCATATATCCTGTTTCCCAAAAAACATATCAGTTACCCTGAAACTTAAGATATTTACATGGGAACCAAAGAAAATATTGAACTCCCAACTGAGTCACAATAGGTCGCAAGAAGAGCAACGTTTTACGCTGCCTCTGAATTGCTCTTGAGATATCAAGAAATATTGCTGATTTATGACCAAGAAATAAGAATCCTTTTTTACGAAACAAGGTTTTCAACACAAATATGTGGGGGCCTCTTTACTAAACTCTGCTAAGCAACTAACGTGGGAATTATAATATGTTAACAGCATGGGCCCATTGTAATAGGATGGTGGTTTGAGAACAAGTGCAAATTTCCATGATTCTTAAATCAGAACAGGATGAGGAATTGCTGGGCACTGCTCAATACAGTTGACAGAAGTAGTTACTGCACATAACCTGTAACATGGCAGGCAATGCGAGCAGTTAATACCACCTCAGTAGGTGTAGCAAACTGCATTGTGTAATCTGCAATGCAACTAATGCCTAGTCAGTGTATTTTGTCTGCATTTACTGTATGGGGAAAATGCTGGAAATACATCAACAGTTAACACAGAGGCTTTGCAGTTACCAGGAGTTAATTTTGGCAGTTAGCAGATAGTAACTACAAATATACGCCAAAGTAAATCTAGCCTATAGCTTGTTCCTTTGATTAGTCTTTTACTGACTTTTTCTCCAGATTGTAATAAAGGAGCAGGTTTACTAAAGTGAGCTAATGGCTAGTGTGGGCTATTGCATATGATATGTGTACTGCAGTAACCATTACCGTGCTAAACATCCATGGGTTGGGGTGAGGTCTAGGAGGTTGACCATCAAAGGGTAGCATTAAGATCACTCGTGTTAATTGTGGAAAACTGCTTAGTGTGGGGTGGCACAGAACCCATATTAATCACATGAGGACATATCGAACACTCCTCCATGTGTTAGCACAGGCCCAACAGCATCCTTACACTAAGGTTTGGGACTTAATGCGCAGTGCACTGCCACTTTTAGTAAATATGCGCAAAGTGTTTTATCTGTGCCTTTACACTAATCTCCTTTATTGCAAATACTTATAAAGTTTCACTTAAAATGATGATGTGAGACTAGCAAAACCTATGAGTATATAATAATAAAACCAGGTAAATAGCTGATCATTGCATTCCTGAAAAATATATGGCACATATCGTAGTGTTGCTGCCATATAATCTTGTTTGATGTTTTTTGTTTTTTTTAATACGTCTTTAGCTATCCTAAATGAACCTGCTCTCAGCTGATTTCTGAAACTGATCAGGATTGGGCCTGGCTAGTAGTTGGATGGGTGACCATCTTGGAATACCAGGGGCTCTAACTCATTGAGTGGAAGGAAGGCCTGGCAATATACTTCTGGTTGCACCTTCCTGAGAAAGCCCAGGGGCTGGGTCATTAGAAGTCTGTATTGACTTGATGACATGCATAGCTGTATTTTTTGTTGCTGAACAGTCAATATTAGCATGAGGAAACTATCTCCATATTAGGACAAAGTCTTTCCTGGCTTTATTTACTTTGGGTTTGATTCTTTCCCCTGCCGACCCGTCAAAAGCCCCCCCCATAAGAACAAGGTATTTATATGGGGAGGCTTAGATGGGGGCAGGAGGGGGCATTCCAGAGGCAGAGCGATGGTGGGACATAGATGATCCGTGACCCCAGACCTACAGTGCCAACCTCAGAATCAGGCTGATTCTGAGGTTGGCCCTGTACGTCAGGGGTCGGCAAACTGGACGGGAGAATTATTCCACTGCAGAGGTGGCATAAATCCCCATGGACATCAGGGGATGACAGGCCCGGGCAGTGTTGGAAAGGTGAGGGATGCAGAGGATTCCCTGCAGCCCGACCCTGGCCATGGAAGGCCAGATCGTCTGTCAGACTGTGGGGAAAGAAGATTGTGGACGGCGGCTGGGGATCGCGGCTCCTGAATGGAGCCATCGTGCCATGGCAACAGGATACCATGGCACAGCGGCTCCATTCAGGAGCCACACTGAGGTAGCCGGGCAGGTGACTGTATGTGCAGGCCAATTGGAATTGGGTCTGGGCTTACACGCACAGGACCTACACCCGATTCTGATCCCATGTGCATTGTCTATCCCCTGTGAAATCAGAATTGGGTCTACCCCTGGGTGTCCCGATTCCGATCAGATGCACAGTAGCATGGATGCACACATTAGAATGTGCCTCCACATGCATGAGGACATTTTCCTTTTCCTCTAAGAAGAGCAAAACAACATCCCCATATAAGTAAGGGGATGAAACTAGGAATGACTTAACATTTATCTGAAGACATAGAACTAGAAGATAGAATAATAGGATAATAAGTCTTCTTATTCTAATTTTGCATTTACAGTGGACATTTTCTTTTTTAAAAAAATATTATTGTAAATGTTAATGTCTTGTTGCTTGAACTTACAGGTAAGAAAAAAAGCAAGTAAGTTACCCAACCCTTACCTGAACCTGTCAGCCAGGATGTAGAGAACACATTGCATTATCGCTGTATTACTAAGGAATGATTCAGAAGAAGTTTTTATTGTTCAACTAAAAAGCCTCATAGCAACTTCCAGAAGTAATATTATCATCATACTAAGTTGCATTGCACTGTGGACTACTGTGCATAAGTGATTCCCCATTAAAGATTAACTGGCAACACTGAAATGTTGTGAAAAAGAAATCATTAAATGCAACATTATTGACCAATGTGTAATTGTTTCATTGGAATTCATGAGTTTGCCAATGATTGTTCTTTACAAATAAAATAATTTAGTAGCTGACTGTACATTGGATGTTTGAGCATATATCAGCAACATTCTGCAAGAAATTATTTATTTTTACTATAGAAGTTTAAAATGTATCAAAAGTTTAAACAGGCAGGTTACCATAGGCAGGATTAATAGTCATGTGCAGGCCCAAGATGTTCATCGTTTTTGTTGCAAATGAACCAAGTATTTTGTTTTCATTGTAAATATGCACCTTCTGCATGTGCATAAAAGCCTAAGAAGTGCCATACTGTATCAGATCAAGGTCCATCAAGCCCAGTATCTTGTTTCCAACAGTGGCCAATCCAGATCACAAGTACCTAGCAGGTTCCCAGAAACACATACAGGTTCTACAGTGCTTGTTCCGGGGCAAGCAGTGGATTTCCCAAGTCCTCTTTAGTAATGGTTTATGGACTTTTCCTTCAGGAACTTGTCCAAATCTTTTTTAAACCCAGCTACACTAACAGCTTTTACTATATCCTCTAGTAATGAATTCCAGAGTTTAATTTTCTAAACCCTGCTACACTAACAGATTTTACTGCATCCTCTGGTAATGAATTCCAGAGTTCGATTACACGTTGAATGAAAAAATATTTTCTCTTATTAGTCTTTAATGGGTTACTTTGTAGCTTCATTGCGTGTCCGTTAGGGACTTGTTTACAAAGCCACGGTAGCGGTTTCTGATCGTTATTGGAGCCGCGGCTCCGATAACGATTGGAAACCACTACCGCAGCTTTGTAAACAAGCCCCTTAGTCTTTCTACTTTTTGATGACATAAACAACTGATCTACATTTACCCGTTCCATTCATTAATTTAGAGATCTCTATCATATCTCCCCTCAGCCATCTCTTTTCCAAGTTGACGAACCCTAACCTTTTAAGCCTTTCCTTATAGAAGTTACCTTCCATCCCCTTTACCAGTTTGGTGGCTCTTCTCTGTACCTTTTCTAATTCCACTATATTCTTTTTAAGATACGACGACCAGAATTGCGCACCATATTGAAGGTGCTGTTGCACCATGGAACGATACAGAAGCATTATAATATCCTTTGTTTTATTCTCCATTCCTTTGCTTATGATTCTTAGCATTCTATTGCTTTCTTTGCCGCTGCTGCACACTGGGTGAAGGGTTTCAATGAGTTAACCACAATGACGCCTAAATCTTTTTCCTGGGTGGTGTTTCTAATGTGGAACCCCACATCATGTAACTATAGTTTGAGTTGTTCTGTCCTAGGTGCATAACTTTACACTTGCACACATTAAATTTCATTTTAACCATTTCCTGATCTGATCAACAACAGTATATTGCCTCCCTTAGCATGGCTTTTTAATTTTGCCAAGAATCTGTCATAAGGGACATTATCAAAGGCTCTCTGAAAATCAAGATGCACTATATCAACCGGCTCATCTTTATGTACTGTACCTATTTATTCATACCTTAAAAAAATAGATTAGCAAGGCAAGATTTTCCTTGACTAAATCCATGTTGGCTTTCTCCCATTAAGCCATGACTATCTATATCATCAGTTATTTTATTCTTTATAATGGTTTCTACCATTTTACCTGGTACAGTCGTCAGGCTTGTCAGTCTGTAGTTTCCTGGATCACCCCTGGAACCCTTTATAAAAATTGTCATTTCATTGGCCATTCTTCTGTCTTCAAGTACCACAAATGATTTTAATGATAGTCCACAGTTTACTAATAGGTCAGCAATAACATATTTCAGTTCTTTTAGCACCCTCGGATGTATGCCATGTATGCCATCTGGTCCAGGTGAATTGCTGCTCTCTATCAAATAGTCGTAATGCATCTTCCCGGTTTATCAAAATTTTTTTTCACTTCTGATACTTCACCTTTAAATACCATTTCAGGCGATACTTTCCAGAACAACTGGTCTGGTTCCAAGATGGCGGATGAGCTTTATGGTCTGTCGGGAGGCTGGTAGCGGGCTCCACCTGAGACGCCGTTATGGGGAGAAAGAGGAAGCAAAATACACAGAAACCCCCCGGAACCTCTACCCCTACCGTTTCGGCATCACAGTCGGTGATTCCTGGCTTCTTTCCCCTGATGGTTCCTGTTGTGGCTTCGGCGGATCAGACGCAGTCCTTGTCTGATTCGAGCAATGGGGTAGTTTTGAGTCCCCAACAGCAGTTGCCGCCGCAACCCGGAAGAGTTTTCGGGGCTGGTTTGCCTGCCGGCGTATCCCCGGATGACGGGAGTTTGCCTTCAGTGGAGGGTGCTGCCCCGTCCCAGAGTAAGAGGGTTCCTGCTGCTGCGTTGGGAGGAGGAGAGTTATCGTTGATAGCTTGGGCAAGCGGAGGTATGGAGAGTTCATCTCAGGCTTCCTCTCTTTCTCTGGTGTCCTCTGAGTTATCGGCTCTGGATAGACCGGCAACAGTTACTTTGGACAGCTTATGGGACTCCATATCTTCCCTTCAAAAGACTCTCATACCTGTCGTGGCTGCTCTTACTAAGGATTTGAGTTTGGTGAAGGTGCAGGCTGAGGCTGAACACTCAAGAGTGGATGATCACGCTGTGAGGCTCTCACACTTGGAGACTCAGGCTGTTGTACTACAGGACCTGGGTGCCATCCAGGCAAGAGGAGCTTCAATCATGGGACGGCGGCTGGAATTTTTGGACAACCAAGCAAGGAGAAATAATTTGTGTCTGCTGAACTTTCCCAGGTCTCCCTTGTTGGACCCTCTGGAGCTGGTTCGGAGGTTCTTTACTGAGGTCCTGCTCATGCCTTCTGCGAATTTACCCCCCATTATTCGTGTTCAATATGTTTCTATTTCCTCAACAGAGGTTTTGGGCGGGAAAGCCTCGGGGGAGCCTGGTGTTCCGGCTCAGATGGATCTGACGGGATTCCTTGAAAGCTCGCTTGAAGTGGTAACTAGTAGAGCGACCTTACTGGTGTCCTTTGCCTTTGAGTCGGATCGGAACTCTGTTCTGCACTTATATTTTCTTAAGATGAATGTTTCCCAATTTATGGGGTCTAAGATTTTGATTTTCCCTGATTTAGCGAGAGATACCCAGAAGAGGAGGAGGGAGTTTTTGGCCTTGCGTCAGCGCTCTCTTAACCTGGGGGTACAGTTTAAGTTGAAATACCCATGTAAATGTATAATAGTTCATAATACCAAGCAGTTTCTTTTCTTTGAACCCCCTCAATTGAAAATGTTTCTTGAGAGTAGGGAAGGGGAGGGTTTGGAACCCGTACCGGCTGCCACCAGTTCTATCTAAGCTCTATTTTGTTAGCCTATTGGTTGTTACCTTTGGAAAATTTCTTTTTTCTTGGAACCTTATAGAGGGGTATATTAAGGTCTATACCAAGTTTGGGATATTTTTGATGATTATATATTCCTTTTTGATGTCTGTATTCTAATTACACATAGTTTTACTCTGGTGTATTTGAAAATTAATAAAGTATAAATTAAAAATACCATTTCAGGCATAGGTAACTTCCCTACATCTTCTTTAGTAAAGATCAAAGCAAAGAATTCATTCAGTCTCTCTGCTATGACCTTTTCCTCCCTTAGCACCCCTTTTACTCCTTTATCATCTAATGGTCTAACTTACTCTTTCACAGTTTTTTTGCTATGAATGTATTTGAAAAAGTTTTCTTTGTGTGTTTTTGCTTCCACGGCAAGCTTTTTTTTCAAATTCTCTCTTTGCCTGCCTTGCATCTAACTTGCCAGTGCTTATTTTGATTTCCGTTTTTGTCATTTTGCTCCTTTTTCCATTTCCTGAAAGATGCTTTTTGGCTACAACAGCCTCTATGACTTCATTTTTAAACTATGCTGACAATTCTTTGGCCTTCCTTCCACCTTTCTCAAAACATAGAATACATGTGGTCTGGGATTCTAAGATAGTATTGTTAAACAATGCCCATGCTTGATGTAAATCTTTAACCTTTGTAGCTGCTCCTTTTAGATTTTTTGTAACTATTTTCCTTATTTTATCATAATCTCCCTTTTGAAAGTTAAAAGGTTGTACTGTGGATTTCCTTGCCATCCTCCCTCCATTTATTAAATCAAATGTGATTATGCTATGATCACTGTTGCTAAGTGGCCCTTACACTGTTATTTCTTGCGCATGATCCTGTGTTCCACTAAGATCTAGTACCAAAACAGCTTCCCCTCTTGTTGGTTCATGAAACAGCTGCTCTAAGAAGCAATAATTCATTTCATCCAGAAACTTTATCTCTCTAGTATGACCTGCTGTGATACTGAGTCCAACACAGAAGCACAATACCATGTAAAGCAACAGGAGTCCAGTCCAGGCGTGGTAAACCAGAAAATGCTTTTATTAACAGTTCTGTCAGGGTCACAATACAAACCTTATAGTGAGTATGTGGTATTTAGTACGAAGCAATATGGTTTAGTTTGAGGTTACATTTTTATGTACGAGGTGTGACAAAAAAGAAACGAGACTGTGGCAGCCACGCCCATGACTCAATGCCAATTGGCTAACCGCTTATGTCACTGTGTTGTACAATATCTCACCACTATTATGCTATAATATATTTCATCTCTCTTACTTTGTTTTTCTTTTTCAGGTTTTTTTGTAGTACACTGTTCCATTGCTTTGTCACGCAACTGGAGGTGGCAGAAATATGGAGCAAAGACTCAACTTGAAATTTCTGGTTAAGTTGGAGAAGGTCCCAACTACCCTAAAGGCTTATGGAGAAGATGCAATATCAAGGCTGCAAGTTTTTGAGTGGCACAAATGCTTCAAGACTGGCCATGAGGAGATGGAGGATGACCCCAAGTCAAGATGGCCTTCCATGACAAAGACGGCTGAGAACATTGACAAAGTGAACCAGCTGGTGCGAGTGATCGCAGATTGATGGTGTGGATGATAGCTGAGGAGCTCAGCCTGAACAGGGAGTCAGTGCACACCATCTTGGTACAGGAGCAGGGGATGCAGAATGTGTGCGCCAAGATGGTGCCCAAGCTTTTATCGGACGACCAGAAGGAGCACTGGTGCAATAGCTGCAAAAGGCCCATGGTAGCAGCAAAAGGCTTTGGTATTTGCAGGGGGTGTTCCCAGCTTTCCCCCTGCAGATATCGTGGTCATTTTGGACTTACCAGAGAGACCCATGATCCCTTCATTTGGCAAGTAGCATCGGAAGTCCTGCAATACCTGCTGATGCAAGGATCGTGGGTCTCCATGGTATGTGAAAGGGGAGGACAGGCAGCGATTGGGTAGACAGAGCTCTTACTAGCTCTGTCTCCCCCATCGCCACTGATCCACCCCTAGCACTGATTGTCCCTCCCCCCGATCTGTCAATGTTGTTGGTACCACTGATATACAGATCTGTGGCACCAACAATATAAAAAGTGTGGCCTCCACCTGGATAGCTCCTAATCCTCACTGGAAACCAGTTAGTCAGTTGGGCCCCTTCACCTCCTCCCTCCCAGTCCATAAAAAAATCCTGGCTAGCCAGTTGGGCACCTCTCCCCCCTTCCTTCCACCCTCCAATACTCCAAATCCTGGCTAGTCAGTCCACCTAAGGGCCCCCAAACCTCCCACCCAACCCATGTTCCCTTGCCTTGGTAATGTAATGGACACAGGGGGCAGGCGTGGTCCTCCCTGATCTGCACTCATCATCACCACTCCACAAAATGGCAGCAATCACATGATGCTCCCTCCTAGCATCCTGACACTAGAGGGTAGCACCGCAAGATTGGCTCCATATTTGTGGAGCGGTGATGATGAGGGTAGGAGCAGGGAGGACCAACAAGGAGGCTAGGAGCAGTCCTCATGGCTAGAACATATATTAGGGCAATTGGGCTTTTGGAAATTCTGCTGCTGCTGTTGCCCGCCTCTACCTCCTGAGATGGAATCAAAGGCAGCGGGGGGTCATCTGGGGGGGGGGCAGCATCATTAGGGGCTGAGGGCAATGTTCCCTCTAATTTTCTGTAGGCTGTGTGCGCATAAAATATCAGCTGTGCAGCTTTTGAAGGAAGGTTAAATTTTTGTGCGCCACATAACGACACTTGGAGTTATATACTTTAAAATTTGACTACACGTCAGAATACAGCATTACACCACATTGATTTTAATCAAAGTAAATGAAAATAGATGATTACTAAGTGAAGCAGAAAATTTCTAGCAATTACAATCACAACTTTTACATTTTAAGATGTCTGTGTTTTCTATCAGAATCAGAACCGTAATTTTTGTGCGCTCTGTTGTAAAGTATGTGCGCTCGCTCGGCGAGGTGTGTGTGCGCGCACACGAGCACAGCTTAGAGGGAACAGTAGCTGAGGGGTGGCGAGGCCAGGGTTTCTGCCTAGGGGCAGCTCTGATTGGAAGGCACTGCATTTAGACCCTATCCTTGTCTATTTTGCCCCATATTGAAAATATGCTTAAAAAATATCAAGGTGACAAACCATGATAGTTAGGTGTTAATATTTATGCCTGCTCTCAAGCAGGCCTAATTGTCCACAACTTCCTTCTAGCTGTTATTTCTGCCAGATAGTATTTTATAGGGGTGTGCAGAAAAAAAATGTTCATTTTGTTTAGTTTCCCATGTTGTTTACAGAGTTTTTCAGTTTATTCAGTTGTTTGTTTTTTTAATCATTTTTATGTTTCAGGGCCAATGCAAGTAAAGTGTCTACTATTGTTGAATAATGCTGCTCTATTGCTCAATGAGTGGAGGAGTATCCTAGTAATTAGTGCAACTGCCTAATACCCAGAAAATCATAGGTTTGATTCCCACTGGTACTACTTGTGACCTTGGGCAAGTCACATTTACTCTCCATTGCCTCAGAAGAAAAGGCCTGGTGATACCTTGCCAAGAAAACCCAGACGCAGTTGGGTTGCTGGAGACAGCACTTAAAAAAATGCTCAATAGGTTACACTATTGAGTAATAGAGTACAATAATGTGTACTGTTGATGACACAGAATATAACATAAAGAGCCCAATTTTCATTTAGGCAGGCTGTGCATCGCGTCGGCTCATAGCCTGCCCGCTGATCACCTTAACCCGGATTTTCATGACAGAAGTGAAAATCCGGGTTTGGTTGGACATGCCTTTAAGGCGCAGAGGGCTAAGAAGATAGCATCAAAAATCACTGCTACCCACTTAGCCCTTTCCTCCGCCCCCTCTCCACCCCTGAACGACCAAACATGCCCTGATGCTAACCGGCATCTGGGCACATTAGGGACTTAACCAGAATTTTCCAAAGGCACTACCCATGTAGATGCCTTTGGAAAATTCCAGTTAAGGCATTTACAAGGGTAACATGGGCAGTTACCCATGTAAATGCCTTCGAAAACGCCACCCAAAAATGTCTTTTTACTTCTGCCTTTTCAGGGTAAAAATAATAATTAATGAGACAGAAAAAGTTATTTTCATTCCTCATGCACACCCCTAGTATTTTCTAATGACACAATAGTGCGAAACCTGATAGATCTACCAGAGATTTTTTTGTGAACATGTGTAGGGGACTGCGGTACTCTAGGTAAGTTTAGCTTATTAATTCCCTGTGCACTACAGCACATTTAGGTTCAGATTTAATTCACAGGCAAAAGTGAATACAGCAATAAATTGTGAAAAAAAAACCCTGGCAAATCGGTTTGCTTCCAGAACTTTGAAACAGTGCTTTTGCCCAAGGACCTTTGCCTACAAATCCTGAAGGGAAGAGATGTCGTTGAAATAATCATGCAAGGACAAATTGGTGGAAAAGAATGGCTGAGCTTTGGACAAAAAGCACAAAAGTGATGAGTCATGCAAAAGCACTGCTGTTCTTTTCCCATAAGCTTTTACTTCTACGGCTCTTATTTTATGTTTCCAAAAGATTTGACCAGAAGGTGTGTTATCATAAAATAAGCAAGCTGACCTGCTGACTGTATGCGGTTTTCCACATTTATTGCCCTGTATTACCCAATTCATGAATACTATATGGTTTTTAATGTACCCATCTTCTCTTTCTCTTTCCCCATAATCATTCCCCTGGTTGCTTTTATTATTGTTATTCTTGCTTCTCTGTTGCTACCACTTCATCCAGAATTATTATGGTGTGCCACTACATCACAGTTCCTTGAAATGGAACAAAAAGCAAGGGCTTTTGAAAAGCAGCTTGTTTCTATCATGCCTTTTGACTGAAATTAATAGAGTGCATTAATTTCCCTTATGATTTATAATAATTGTTGAAATAACTTAAGTTGCTTCTTATTTAAAAAAAAAACCTGGAAAAATAGTTATACTATTGAGTAAAAAGCTGTAAATCTCATTGGTTAGAGTAAATGACCTTTTCCAGTGGGGATTTCTGCTTAAATACAGGAAAAGCTTGGTGGACTTAAAGGTGCAGGTGAGGCTGATTAACTAGCATGTCCTTGAGTTCGCAAGGCTGCTGTTTTGTCATAAATTATAGGCCTTCTAAAAGTTCACTGAGATTTCTGGGTTTTTTTTATTTTTTTAAAATATATCTGGTTTGACAGTTTAGCATTGCAATGTAAGAAGACTACCAGAACTTTATGTACAGTTTAGTGCCAGGGAAAGCTTAAAGGGATTTAGAGCAGGTTGGAAACAAAGCTTAGGTCTGGATTTAGATTTCATTACTGTGGCCTGCCTGTCTGCTTGTTCTTCTATTTCAATTCTTCCAGCTATAGAAAATAACTAATTATGAGGCTGTAGTTCTAGCTATAACAAAATGTTTTTCTGTAATTTCTCTGTCTTGTGTGTGTACTTAAATAAGTTTAAAGGCACATTTTAGAAAGGTCATTTAGGGGACCCCTGGGAAGTACAAGTAAAAAAATCTGAAATTCCATGGGAATGGCAGCAGAGAAGGAGGACACCTGTAAATGTGTTCCAAAATTGATCTTTCTCTGCCCCGAAAGATAATGTCTTCTGCAGCAGAGTGGCTAACCTACTATAGAGGGCTTTAAACTAGATTTGTTGGGAATGGATGAATAAAGTACACAGGTAAGTAAAAGCCCTCAGATAAGTAAAACATTAAATACCTCTGTAGACATGGATACAAATGCCAACATCTGGAAAGCGGTATGTATTAATGTCCATAGTATGGGAAATAAGATTCCAGATGTAGAGGCTTTAACGAAAGAGGCTGACTTGGATTTAGTGGAGATTATGGAGACATGGTTCATGAAGAACCATGACGGGATGTAATTATACTGGGCTGTAATTTATTCATGAAGGACAGAGTAGGAAGAAAGGGAAGAGAAGTGGCACTAGATGTATATTAAAGCTACAAAATTGCAGGGCTTGTGAGAGAAGGGGAAGGCACTATGGGTTAAATTGGAAAGAGGGAATGGATCATCCATTTGCATTGGTGTGATATACAGACCTCCTTCACAGGCAGAGGAAGTGGAAAGAGATTTAATTGACGATATTTGCAGTTTTGCTATGAAAGGAGAAGCGCTGCTGATAGGTAATTTCAATATGCCAGATGTTGCTTTGCACATCCTTGCTGTGTTGTCTAGAAGTAAGGAGATCCTATATTCTGTACAGGAAGAACCATTCCAGAATATGATAACAGAACCCATACGTGAGGAGGCCATACTGGACCTGGTGCTGATGAATGGGAAGTGTCTTTCTGATGTTATAGTGGGTGATCATCTTGCATCCAGTGATCATTGTATGGTGTAGTTCGCTATTAGGATAAGGGCTGATATATTCCATGCAAAAGTGAGGGTCCTAGACTTTAGAAAGCTAACTTTGCCAAGATGGGACAATACCTCAAAGAGTCGATAGCGGGATGGAAACAGCTGGGGGATGTAGAAAAGCAGTAGGCAAAACTGAAAGATAATTTAAGGGCAACAAACCTTTTTATTAGGAAAATAAATAAATGTAAAAGGAAAAGTAGGTCACTATGGTTCTCAATAAAAAGGTGAAAAGGTGAAGAACAAGAGGGTGGCCTCCATAAAATAAAAGAGATCACAGAAAGAGAACGACAAGCATCAATATTTGGAAAAGCTAATAGAAGCTAGGAAAGTAGTCAATAAAGCAAAGATATAAATGGAAGAAAATAAATCCAATGCAGTAAATTGATGGGAAAAAAACATTTTTCATATGCTAGAGAGAGGAGGAAGGCAAAAAGTGGTATTGTCAGACTAAAAGATGAAAGGGAGGGATATGTAGAAGCAGATGAGGATAACGAGAGACCTCCATGACCTCTGGCCCAGCAGCAGCTCTCCCGCTGAGATTGAGCAGCTGGAGCTAGCTGAAACCAGCCATCCTCACCACGCTGCAGCCCAATCAGGGCAGCAGCTGAAACATTGAAAAGAAGCGCCATGGGGCGCATGGACCAGAGACCTCCACGACCTCCAGCCCAGCAGCAGCTCTCCCCCTGGGATTGAGCAGCCGGAACCAGCTGAAACCAGCCGTCCTCACCATGCTGCGGCCCAATTGGGGCAGCAGCTGAAACATTAAAAAGAAGTGCCTTCAGGTGCATGGGCCAGAGACCTCCACGACCTCTGGTCCAGCGGCAGCTCTCCCACTGGGATTGAGCAGCCGGAGCCAGCTGAAACCGGCCGTCCTTACCACGCTGCGGCCCAATTGGGGCAGCAGCTAAAACATTGAAAAGAAGCACCATCGGGTGCACCCGCACCTGAGGGCCTCACCAGAGGGCCCTTTGGCTTGGCCCTTAGGCGGGGTCCTGTGAGAAGGACACCATTACCGAGATCGGACTAAACAGACAAGCCCACAAATGCAACAAACCTACGCCAGGGAGAATCCTCAACGAACGACAATTTGTCCAGCAGAGGTTCTTCTTATCTGTTCCCAGAGGAGCACCGGACCTAGGCCTGACCTTGCCCTGACACCGACTGGCAGCGGATGTAACAGCAGCGGGAACTCAAATTGAAGAACACAAAGACAAAACCAAGTAAGCAACAAACGCTACAGCACACAAGACTGTGATATAGATACATCAGACATTAGACCTGCTCTGCTCTATACCTGCTAGAAATACCACCCTTGTATTAACTGCTAGAGATACTACCCTTATATGCACTGCTAGACTGTACCTAGAGGTTGTATGATCTGCTAGAGTTACTATCATTGTACTGAACTGCTAGAGATACTTATCCTGTATTCAAACCGCTAGAACCACTGCTAGACTGTACCTGCTAGAAACACTAGCCTTGAAGTCTACCCTTTGCCACAAAGCATACATCTAAAATGGCACCAGCCTTACTAGCCCTAATCAGCGGTTACCTCCTCCGTGGTCTACTCCACTGCACCCTTGCCCTCACCACCGCCCACAATCCCATACCTGTCCTACAAAGCTCAAGTTGGTCGGGTACCTCCTGTCAACCAGATATGGAAGCAAAGCACACCTTACACCCACACCTACTCTATGTCTCATTTCAACACACGAAAAAACTCCAGCTAGAGAAACATCCACGCTCAATCCATAAGAAATGGCCAGCCATTTCCGACCTGATATCCAAACATGACCTGAACATCCTAATAGTCACCGAGACGTGGATGTACAACTCAGACACAGTCCTACTCAACGAGCTCATCCCACCCAACTTCGCAATTCACACCTGCCACAGAGCAGACTGTAGGGGTGGAGGAGCACTCATCTTTACCAAAACGGAACTCCAGTTTCAGATGATCACTGCCACTAGCACAATGCACCTCGACTCAATAACCATAGCCAACAAGTACAGCTCCATCAATCTGATTTACAGATCCCCGTCGCCCTGCCCTGATGACCTCTCAACAATAATTGAACTCGCCTGCAACATCAAGAACCCGCGCACACCAAAATGGAAAATGGGTGATTTCAACCTGCCTGCTCTACAAGACACCCACTCCAAAGCCTTCCTCGAGGCGCTTAACGAGTTGGGCTACAAACAAGTAATAAGTGTTCCCACTCACCTAAGAGGAAACAATCTGGACCTGGTCTTCGCCCCAAGATCAGCCATAGGCCTGAATCATGACCTCCTCATATCTATCACCCCAGTACCATGGTCTGACCACAGTCTGATCAGATCTCAAATGCCCTCACATCCTGATAACAAAAGTTCCCACACTTCAGCTGAGGCCTCTACAATACCAACAGGATGCTTCTGACCCTTCGACAAAGAAGAGATCCTCAACAAAACCCTCCCACTCTTCAACCTGTCAGCCCCTAACCTCGAGGAAATGATCTCCACCTGGAACAATAGCCTGGGTTCCATCGCTCACCTACTAGCCTCAAATAAACCAAACAAAGCACCAAGGAAAAGAAAGACTGCTCCATTGTACTCTACTGAGCTATGAACATCACTCCTCCACCTAAGGAAGCTTGAAAGGCAATGGCGTCGCACACGCTCCACTGATGACGAGAGAGCATACACTTCCTACCTAAAGAAACACCGTGAAGCAGTCACATAGAAAATGAGGCAATATCATACAGAGCTCCTGCAGTGCTCCTTAAACAAACCACATGATCTATTTAACCTAGTGAAGACCCTAACAAAGAAACCTTCCGCCACCCAACAAATCATGATACAACCACAGGAATTTGCAGATTACCTACAATCCAAAACAGGCCAGACCAACATAACCACAAATCCCATTCCTTTAGATGAGTCACACCATCCAACACTACTGACCGTCTTCTCAACCCCATTGGAGAAAGGCACCAAGGATATCATCACCGCCATCAACATCACCACAGCGCCAAATGACCCTTGCCCAGCCTTCTAGATAAAGCCATTGCATGTGAAATTCAGCCAATTCCTATCCAAACTCATGGACCTTTCTTTCTCAACAGGGACGTTCCCACAAAGCCTGAAAGAAATATCCATCAGGCCACTTCTAAAGAATCACAAACTAAATCCACAGAAGGTGGATTCATACAGACCAATCTCAAGCATTCCACTACTGGCCAAAATAATTGAAAAGGTTGTCCAATGCCAAATCCAACACCACATCGATACCATCGCTCCTCTCGACCCATGTCAACACGGATTCAGAGAATCACATGGTGTCGAGACTCTCCTGACCACCCTCTTCAGTACCCTAATCAACGGAATGGCCAACATCTGACAAGGATTTGCACTAATTTTCTTGGATATTGCCACAGCATTTGACTCTGTCAATCATGATCTACTCATGGGGCGCCTCAAGGAAAAGAGAATCCATGCTGCAGCTCTAAACTGGTGTAAGTCATACATTACAGACAGATGGCAACATGTAAGAACAGGCTTCACGACCTCCATACCTTTCCAACTAAAACAAGGTGTACCACAGGGATCCTCGCTCTCGGCCCTGCTATTCAATATATACATGCAACCCATCTGCTCACTCATCTGCTCATTCAACGTTGCCTGCCTGGTATACGCCAACGATGTACTGCCGTTTTCAACCGACCAGCCAGATTTTTCACCACTAACAACCTGCTTCGATGCTGTCACTGACTGGCTCCACACCCAAAACCTCAGAATAAACTTCAAAAAAACGGACACCCTATTCATAACCAGGAGCCAAACATTTACACCTCCCACATCATTAAATGTAAGAGACGCTGAGCTCCTAAGCAAACCCACGATCCGCTATCTAGGAGTCACAATAGACAAACATCTGTACATGAAAGCCCTTATAAATAACATGGTCAAGGCAGTCTACCACAAGTACAGACAATTCGGCACCTACGTCCCCTACTGGAGCCAGATGACTTCAGGACAATTTATCAAGCACTTATAATCCCCCACTTTGACTACGCCAACTCAATTCTACATGGACTCCCGAAGAACACACTGAACCTACTTCAGCTGGCAATGAATGCCGCCGCCAGAATACTACATGGAGCTTCAAGGAGGGATCACATAACCCCAATCCTGAAACACCTCCACTGGCTGCCTGTCCACTGCCGACTCTCCTTCAAAATACTAATACTAACCTTCAAAGCCATCAACAATTGCTCATCCGCTTCACTCACGGACCTCGTCCGCCCCACAGATCCAGATAGTCATTCGCCGCCAACACACTGATAATCCCAAATGTAATCACGAAATGTTCGCAAGCAACAAAGGACAGAGCTTTCGTGTTCTATGCACCCAGAAGCTGGAACACCCTACCAACCACCATCCGGTCCATTACGGATCTTGCACAGTTTAGGAAAGCACTGAAGCACCATCTCTTCCTCCAACACTACTCCCAGGCAAGTGACAAGCCACAATCAGACATACCCAACCACCAGAACAGCGCCCCCTGCACACTCACGCCCCATTGATGCAGTGCCACTTGAACAACTGTATAACCTGTAAATAGCAAAATGTATATAGCTATCTACTCTGCAAATAGTTGCTAAGCAACGCTGGTCACTGGTATCTGTGACCTGTGTGCCCAGCCTGTATATAGTTACCCACATTATTCCCATGTTATACTACTTGTTCATTGTAAGGTACAGTGCAGGCCCCCACCGCACTGTACAGGCTACTGGTTACCTGTAAACCACACTGATGATAAAGAGCGCGGTATAGAAATGATATTAAATAAATAAATAAATAAAACAAGGAATTGTTAAACAAATAGTAACAAAAGTGAGGAGGATTTTGAATGATTTTCTGAAGACTGTGTTCATGAGGAGGTAAATAAACTGATCCAGATAGCATACATCTGAGAGCATTGAAAAAACTTGGGGAAGTTCTAGAGGTTTCACTGTCTGACATTTTCAATGTGAATTTTACAGAATGTCCAGGCCTGCTGTCAATTCTTAACTTTGGCAAATGAAATCTACTGCGCTATCATTTGAAAGTTAAATGCTAGTGCAGTAAATTTCCTTGCTGAGAGGCTCATGACAGACATTTGCAGAGAATCAGGCAGCTGAAACAAGACTTAACCCAGGGTTAGTCATCTAGGAAAAGCCTTTATGTCCCTAGCTCTGTAGTGGTTAATTCTTTTTGTACTGCTAATAGGTCCAGGAATATTTCCAGAAATCAGTAACACAAATTCATGCTGGCCATGGCTGCAGGTGTTAGGATCCCAGTATCACCAGTACTCCCTGTTTCTAGCCCAAAACCTCTGCCTACTGTTAGAAACTACTTATCTTGGGACACATCTAAAGACGAATGCAGTTGGAGATCCTGCTTGCTATTAGAGCACCCGTCTCATCACTCTGGCCCTTACATCCTTCCTTAACCTAGTGTCACCAGTGCCTTTTTACCTTCTTATCAATGGATCCCTGCCCCTTCACAAGCAAAGGTCACATGCGACAGATGGAGCTTCTCAAAAGGTGTTTTCAATTAGTATTACAAACAAGCAGTGTAGCACAAGTCATAGCCAATGATTCCTGCAGTTTCTTTGATCTTGGACAGCACAAGCAGTCCTTTCAAAAACCATTTAAAGATCACCTCCTCCTCATACACACGCTATACAGGAAGGCACAGAAGAGCCAGGATCCAGCTTTCTCTTTTGTTTTTGGCCAAGCACCACACACATGGTGTGAAGAATGCCTTAGTTTTCCTTGGGAATGCTCTCACACAGTCGCCTGTGCACCTAGGAGGGGTCAGAGATGATTGTCCCTGTTTAATGTACATTACCAAGTTTAAGTTTCAATGTAAACTGCTTTGATTGAAATGATAAAGTGGTATATAAAGCCTATTAAATAAATACACAAGGGATTTTGATTTGGGCCAGAGTTTTGGAGCTTGGCTTCTTAATTGACTCTTACGAGGTGGAGTTTTGCAAACTCCATTTACATAGGTAAAAGATGATACTCATGCATATAGGTAGCAAAATCCACTGCTTACTAGTAGAAAGTTCCAAGTAAAGCTATTCTTTTTTGGGCATGTTTCTTTATAAAATCACTGTTCCCTCTCTGCCTGCCACCAAATATTTTTCCCATGACCTTATACATATTCCAGAAAAAGCTCTGCCTTTCAGTAAGTACCTGTATCTAATTCCACCTGTTCTATGTAAAATGACTTGGTATGATATTACCCATACCATATTACATACTGTTCATTGTAAACCGCACTTGATACTTGGGAAAGAGCGGTATAGAAATAATTGTTAAATAAATAAAATAATAAATAAATATAAGCCTTTTGTAAAATATGCTGCAAATTATAAATATCCTGACTTTGATGTTCCTTTCCCAACATAGACAGCCCATAGAAATTGGGATTCATATTTGGAGTCAACATTTGTTTGATATCTATTGCTGCTTTTCTGAGTAGCTCCGATCTTGTTGGAGAGGTCTGACACCAACATTTTTGATTAGACTGAATCATGTTGACCGTCATCTATTTGGCTGAAGGAATAAGAAAGTATTTTATTGTATTTGAGGGTTTTTTATAGCCTGCCCCGAGGCTGTTCATTTGGATGAGCTAAATAAATAAATACTTGGTATCGGTACAACTGTTTGTTTACAAAATAGTTCAACCCCATCTAGGAGCCCATTACTTAAAATGGATTTGGTCTTTTCATTCAATAGAGATTGTTTCCCTCACAACTGAATCCTTTATCTTTTGAATACAGCATGTGGCCCAGTGATTCAAAACTAGATGTGACCTGGATCATATTTGAACTTGGGTCCTTGTGCTTATCCATTGTATGACAAATTTATTAGGGCCAAGGCCTTAAGACCACTGGGGTGATAGGAGAGTATTGGTCCAACAGTTTATTCCTGATCTGTTAGCTTTGGACTTTCAGTGCAATCAAAAACAGTCTCTACTTTTTTCTGTTTTTGTTTTAGTTAACACAAAGTGTCTCCCTGCTTTTTGTTTATACTACGAGTTCAATCAGAAACAGGGTGGGGATCTGGCCTGTAAATCTTCATTTGCATTTACCTGGGATTTTTCTTCCTATTTCATCTGTTCCTTCACCCCAACCCATCCTTGGCTTGAGACCATGCACCAGGGCTTCTTCTGGAGTCCTGTAACCACAGACTCTGAGTCAAGTCACTAGGTGACAACCTTAAGCAATGATCATTACTTCCTCCTTCCCCAAAGAACTTTGAAATGTGACTCTGCAGCATCTATAACTCCAGCTATCTCAACACCAAACTAGAGACTTTCTGCATGAAAGTGCACAACAGTTACCACCTGAGTCACCAGGCTGAACCTGAACTATCCTCTACTGATCTATGGTATCAAGAGCATATTTTCTAGTCCAGTCTTTACAGTAACATTGAGGAGTGGGCTGGGAGTACAGACTGCAGCTCCTTTTAGAACTGGATGCACATGCAACCTGAGTCAAGCCATTGAGTCAGCATTTAGCTTCGAAACCCCAGGGCTATCAGTACTGCCTTTGAAGCATCCTCATCCCAGGCAGGCACAAGAATCAGATTTCCAGCTAATAAGTACAAAAACAATAGAAAAGAATATAAGTATTCTAGTAGTCAAGGAAAAATAATTGGCTGAAGAGTCTAGAAATTCAAATGTGTCATGATTATATATCTAAATTATCTCATACAAACTGATCTCAAATTAAAATTCTACCGCTATGCATGGTAAAGTCTATCACATATTTTTACAAAGAATAATGAATAATTTGACTGATTATATTTGAGAAGAAATAAATCATAATATGTTCAGTTATAATCACCATTAAGACTATTGATAAACATTTATTTATTTTTGAACACAGACATTCTCTGGGAAGATTTGATTTATAGTTTGTAAGTCTACTTTGCAATGTCTGTGCAAGTGCTGACCCTGAATATATCAATACTGTACAGGGTGCTTTTAGAATAATTTATGAGATGGAACTTGCCAGCAATACATACATATATAAATAAATGGGCTCTTGTCTAAAGAAAACCTATGAACTATGCTTATGTATTTTAGGTAGAATCAATATTTTATGCAAACTCATCAGCGTTCTTTAGAGTAACACCAAATACAGCACTCGTTGCAATCGGGCTCATTTAAGGTACAGTTGTGGTCAAAATTATTGGCCTCCTTGCATTTCTGCCAGCAGATTGATGTAAGAAACATATAGATGGCTACAAGAAACATTTGGAGACTGTCATCACTAGACAGGATTAATGGCACTCTTCACAACCAAAGATTAGTGAAAGGTGATATTAATCCTGTCCAGGTCATATTTTGTTTTTTTCTTCTCAGAAATTACTATTGTATATCTAAGTTGCACAGACAGCATTTTTTTTTGGTGTATATCTTTCAACATACTATTAAAATATTATGATGAACAAATGATTGAAATATTTTCAATTATTTCTCAAGATATTGTACACAAAATATCTAAAATGCAAGGGTGCCAATAATGATGACCACAGCTGTACATCATGGTATGCTTGACTGCAAGGTTCCACATTAGGAATCACCACTCAGGAAAAAGATCTGGGTGTCATCATGGATAGTACATTGAAATCCTCTGCCCAGTTTGTAGCTGTGGCCAAGAAAGCAAATAGAATGTTAGGAATCTTAAGGAAAAGATATTATAATGCCTCTGTATTGCTCCATGGTGTGACTGCACTTTGAATAATGTGTGCAATTCTGGTCACCATATCTTAAAAAGGATATAGCAGAATTGAAAAGGTACAGAGAAGAGTTGGTTGGAACCAGGAGTATATACAGTTGCTTATCCATTTCCATACCTTTACAGTTTCTAGAAAATGAATGATCCTCCTTCCATCCCAATCCCCCCTGGGACCTACTTGAGGGGCTCCAGGATTTGATAGAGAAGAAGGCAGTAACAGTGTCCCTCAGCTTATGACCCAGTTGCTGACATCTTTCAAAATGGTGGCTATAACCCCTAGCAGTAGTCTTAAGTACTACTGCTAATGAATAACCCCTAGCAGTAGTACCCCGAGACTACCACTAGGGGTAACTGCTGACATTTTGGAATAGACTGACAACTGGAGCAGGAACAAAGGGGCAGCACTTGAGTCCTCTACACTATCTAAGCCTGGAGCTCCCTAGGTAGGTCCCAAGGTGAATTAGGGAGTGGGAGGAAGGTTGGAGCTTGGTATCAAAGGAATGTGCTATGTCCTGGGGGAGGGATTCTTGAGGGGGAGTGGCTACCAGTTCTATATATGGTGCTGATGGGGGAAGATTCAATAGGAGGAGCAGTTTGTACAGGGAGATCACATTCCTTCACCCTTCACTGGGAGGCTCAGATGGTGGGGCGGTCAGGACCTTATGGCCACAACTTCCATGCTACTTTGTTAGTGATATAGAGGAAGGGCTTTCAGGTAAGGTTTGCCTCTTTGCAGATGATACCAAAATCTGCAATAGAATAGACACCCAGGAAGGGGTAGATAACATAAGGAGGGATCTAGCTAAGCTTGAAGAATGGTCTAGAATTTGGCAGCTGGGATTTAATGTTAAAAAATGTAAGGTCATGCATTTGGGCTGCAGCAATCCAAGGGAGCAATATAGTATAGGGGGTGAAGTACTTTTGTCCACTAAAGAAGAGCGGGACCTAGGCATGGTTGTGTCTGATGATCTTAAAGTAGCTAAACAGGTAGAAAAGGCAACAGCAAAAGCTAGAAGGATGCTTGGGTGCATACGGAGAGGAATGGCTAGCAGAAAAAAGAGGTGATAATGCCTCTGTATAAGTCTTTGGTGCGACCTCATTTGGAGTATAGTGTGCAATTCTGGAGACCACACCTTCAAAAGGATGTGAACAGGATGGAGTCGGTGCAGAGGGTGGCTACTAAAATGATTAGTGGTCTTCATTATATAGCATATGAGGACAGACTGAAGGATCTTAATATGTACACCTTAGAGGAAAGGCGGGATAGAGGTGATATGATTGAGATGTTTAAATACCTCCGTGGCATAAATGTTCAGGGAGAGAGCCTCTTTCAATAGAAAGCAAGTTCTGCTACGAGGGGACATGGGATGAGGGTGAAGGGAGATAGATTCAGGAGTGATATGCGGAAATATTTCTTTACGGAAAGAGTAGTGGATCAGTGGAATAGTCTCCCAGTGGAGGTGGTAGAGATGAGGATAATAACTGAATCAAAAAAGCATGGGACAAACACAGAGGATCTCTTAAGGTAAAAAGGGGACTGTTGTAGTTGTTATGGAAGGACAGACTAGATAGGCCATGTGGTCTTTTTCTGTCGTCGTATTTCTATATTTCTATGTTTCTACTTTTGTGCAATAAAGCAGCAGGAAGCATGATTATTTAATGTACAATATTATCTACTTTCATTTACAAATAAGAGATATGAAAATCTGAGGCAAGTTTACTAAAGTGTGGTAAGGTTTTGCACTTACCACAGTGGAAAATGCAGGGCAGATGCTGGCACACATCCTGAATTTATTGCACAGTTAAGCTTCAGTAAGTGCAAACCTTTACCAGACTTTAGTAAGCTTGCCTCAGATTTTCATATCTCTTATTTGTAAATGAAATGAAAGTAGATAAATATTGTAGATTAAATACATTTTAAATTTAATAAAGCAAATTACTAGTACAGAAGTAGGAAAAAATTGCACACCACAATAGAGAGAAAAACGCAGTAAATCATATTTTCTACTTCACTCAATATATAAAATGCTATAGAATGAAGGAAATGGTATAGAAGGAATAGCCTGGTGGCAGAGTTCTATGATTTTGTGTTTGCCATCACCTCTCTGTCTTGCATTTGGGAGTCCTGCTGAAACCCGCCTCCCCTCCCCCATCCTTGTTATTGATCTATTGACATACTGCATAGGTGATGAGCTTAAGACTGGGAGAAAGGGAAGAGAATTATTGCTGCAGGTGCAGTCTCAACCAGCCATAGAGAGGCGCTGAGGGATAGTCTGAGAAGATACATCTTCCTAGCTCTGAGCTAGTAAAAGTTAAAAGTGTTACGCTGGAGAACAGTTCTGGTGGAAGAATTCAATAACCAATGCAAAATAGGGAAAGTTCTCAACATATAAATATATTTATATAAAAATAGAACAGGGGGAACTGGAGAAAAAGGATGAACATACAAAATGCATTTATTGATATAAATAAAATATACTTGCTGCAGAAATAAATTTCAAAAGCACAGAATAAACCTTTCGGGTAATTCTATTTCTTCACTTCTAGATGGTAGCATCAGTACCAATAATAGGTCTGGCCATAGATTTCACTTTTCTGAGCAGTTCTGTGCCCTAGTAGTTGAACTGCTCGTTGGCTATGCTGACTGGCTGTTACAAAGGGCAAATTAGCATGTTGTAGACTGAGACAAAATGACTGTTGAATCTGCCCTGCGGCACTACTCATTGCTTTTAAGATGATTGAATTAAGCTGTGGAAGAACTTCAGGACTGTTGCTTGTGAGACAAATTGTAAACTGTGAAGCAGTAGACCAATTATGGTTTCTCATGCACACATAGAATTGCAGCAACTTAGGGTCACTCCATTTAATTTTATAACTTATCCATATAAATTTATATGGATATCATCACACACACTGAAAATCTACTCCCTTATATTATTTATTCCTGTTTAGAACCAAATTGTCCTATTGTTTCTAGAGTATTCTGCAGTGTTAGCTATATGGTCTGGGAATAAGTATGTTCATTTTGTTAGTTTTTAAATCTAAGAACAAAGGAAATGCCATACTGGGTCAGACCAAAGGTTCATCAAGCCCAGTATCCTGTTTCCAACAGAGTCCAATCCAGGTCACAAATACATGTCAGGTTCCCAAAAAGAAGACAGATTCCCTGCTGCTTATCCAAGAGGTAAGCATGGGATTTCCCCAGTCCACTTTAATAATGGTGTATAAACAGGGCCAGCACAGTGAGATGAGGCACCCTAGGATAATCTCAAGTCTTGTGCTCCCCCTGGCTGCCTGTCTGCCCTTCATTGCCACTCACCCCACACCGGAACTTACAGCGGCAGCAATAAATTGAAATAGCCCTGCAACATTTACCTGCAAACATTGGTGCCACTGGGCTGTCTGCTTCCATCCTTTTCGATGGCTGACTGCCTGTTTGCAGTTCCACTCTCGTGCAAATGGGAAGTCGGTTACCTGAGGGGGCGGAAGCAGACAGCCCTGCAGCACCGAAGTTTGCAGGTTAACAACATAGGGCTATATAAATCCATTGTTGCTGCTGTAGGTCCTGGTAAGGAGCGACAGCGGTGGCAACGGATGCCCTGGATGGCCAACACTCTAGGCGTCTGCCTAGCTGTCTAATAGTAGTGCCAACCCTGTTAATAAATGTTTCTTCCAGGAACTTGTCTGAGTCTTTTTTCAACCTGGATACACTAACAACTTTTCCTACATCCTCCGGCAATGAATTCCAAAGTTGATTATAGAAACATAGAAACATGACAGCAAAAAAAGACCACATGGCCTATCTAGTATGCCCTTCCATATCAACCACTCCAACAGTCCCCTTTTTTCCTTTAGATATCCCATGCTTCTTTGAATTCAGATACTGTCCTCGTCTCTACGACTTCCACTGGGAGACTATTCCACGCATCTACCACTCTTTCCATAAAGAAATATTTCCACATTTTACTCCTGAGTCTATCCCCTTTCACCCTCATCTTATGTCCCCTCATAGCAGAGCTTGTTTCAATTGAAAGAGGCTCTCCTCCTGTTCATTTATGCCATGGAGGTATTTAAATGTCTCAATCATATCACCTCTATCCTGCCTTTCCTCTAAAGTATACATATTAAGATCCTTAAGTCTGTCTTCATATGCTTTATAATGAAGACCACTGACCATTTTAGTAGCTACCCTCTGCACCGACTCCAATCTGTTTATATCCTTTTGAAGGTATGGTTTCCAGAACTGCACACAAAACTCCAAATGAGGTTGCACCAAGGATTTATACAAAGACACTATCACCTTCTTTCTCCTGCTTGCCATTTCTTTCCCTTTGCACCCAAGCATCATTCTAGCTTTTGCCGTTTCCTTTTCTACCTGTTTAGCTACTTTAAGATCATCAGACACAATCATGCCTAGGCCCCGCTCTTCTTTTGTGGACAGAAGTACTTCACCTCCTATACTGTATCACTCCCTTGGATTGCTGCAGCACAAATGCATGACCCTGTATTTTTTTAACATTAAATATCAGCTGCCAAATTTGAGACCATTCTACAAGCTTAGCTAGATCCCTCCACATGTTATCTACACCTTCCTGGGTTCTACTCTATTGCAGATTTTGGTATCATCCGCAAAGAGGCAAATCTTACCCAACAGCTCTTCTGCAATATCGCTAACAAAGATGTTAAAAAGAACTGGACCAAGGACAGATCTCTGTGGCACTCCACTGGTAACCTCCTTCTGATCAGAGTGAGTTCTATTTACCTGTACCCTTTGTTGCCTCCCACACAACCAATTTCTTACCCAAGCAGTAACTTTAGGGTCAGTCCCTAGGGTGCTAAGTTTGTTTATAAGTTGCCTGTATGGAATGGTGTCAAAGGTTTTACTGAAATCTAAATACACCACATCTAGGTCTCTCCCTTGGTCCAACTCCCTGGTCACCCAGTCAAAGAAATCAATCAGCTTTATCTGATAAGACCTGCCTATGGTGAATCCATGCTACCTCAGATCCAGTAATCCGTTGGACTCCAGAAACCTCACTATTTTCTCTTTCAGCAGTGCTTCCAATAATTTACTCACCACCGAGGTTAAACTAACAAGCCTGTAGTTTTCAACCACTTCCGCTTTTGTGCACTGAGTGAAAAAATACTTTCTCCAATTTGTCTTAAATGTGCCACATTGTAGCTTCATTGAATGTCTACTAGTCTTTCTAGTTTTTGAAGGAGTAAAGAAATAATCTACAGTTACTTGTTCCACTCCATTCATTATTGTATCATATCTCCCCTCAGCCGTCTCTTTTCCAAGCTGAAGAGTCCTAACATTTTAAGCTTTTCTTCGTAGGGATATTCTTCCACCCCCTTTATCATTTTGGTCGCTCTTCTCGGTACCTTTTCTAATTCCGCTATATCCTTTTTAAGAAAAGGTGACCAGAACTGCACACAATATTCAAGGTGTGGTAACACCATGGAGCAATACAGAGGCATTATAATGCAAATGCAATGTGTGCCTTCGAGTCAGTCCTGACTCCTGGTGACCCAGAAGCTCCTGGGTTTTCTTGGCAGTGTCACCGGAAGTAGATTATCCGTAGTTTTATTCTTCATTCCTTTCTTTATGATTCCCAGCATTATATTTCCTTTCTTAGCCACTGCTGCACATTGGGCAGAGGTTTCAAGGTATTATCTACAATGATGCCTACATCCTTTTCCTGAGTGGTGATTTCTAATGTGGGTAACCATAAGTTCTTATGAGTTTAAGGATTTAATTGAACCCAAAATGGGGCTTAGAAACATTCCTGGTAGAGAATTATTTATCTGTTTCATGTAATAGGAATTCTAGATTCAACACAAATGCATCTGAGAAGTAATGTGAATGTACATATATATATCAAAATAGTAGTTATAAATTTCTTGTTTTCACATTTCTTTGATTTATGATTATCTTCTCTGAAGTTTGCTTTCTATATTTGTATGTTTTTAGTGCTGTCCACCACCTATTTGTAACAATGCTAAGGTTGGTGGTTTATAAATTTTTTGAATTAAATTAATATACCCCACTTTATGGACCATTTTGGTGTGACGCAACATGGAATTACATAATATATTATAAGGGCAATTTTATAAATATTTTTTGTGTTTAAAAGCCTCTTATAAAATTAGATCAGGCCTAAAAGTATCTGTGGTGCCCTTATAGCGTAAGAGAGCTCATGGGAGGAGTTTAGATAAAGCATGGAGGGAGTCACGGTTTACATACATACGAATGTAGATGCGTAACATATGCGCTAATATTTATGCCTGCTTTCAAGCAGATGTAATGTTTATGCTTTTGATCTAGGCATGACTTTTGCAGGATTTGTGCTAATATTTTATATAGACACATAGGGGCATGATTATTAAAATGCATTAAGCACATGGGGCATGTTTATTAAACTGTGTTAGCTGTTACCACAGGGCTAAAGTGGAAAATTTGCCTGGGGGTGGCATCTAACAGGCCAAAATACAGGTATCTCAGGCACAGTTTTATGATATCTGCATTTTGTACAGTAGAGTTGGGGGTGGGATTGGGACTAGAAGTAGGCATGATGATTTTTGGTAGCCAATGTGTGAAAGTTTTCCATGTTATTTCTGCAAAAATTGGCCTGATTGCAGCTGCAGATATTGTCTCCTCAATAGTACTAACAAAAATGGCCATGATCTCACGGCGCTGCCCCCTAGCATGAGGATAGAAGGCAGGAACATTTTGGCCATTTTGAGAGGTTGCAAAAAATGAAGGAGTGGAGAGGCACACTTCTGCCCCTTGTTGCCACTGGGCCATCAGGTATTACAGGTATGACCTTGGGTGGATTGGGGAAGGGAGGCTATGGGGCCCCCAAGCTGGCTGGCTTGCAGGGAGTTAAATGTATTTGTCAAGTGGTCAGGACCCCAGTTGGCTAGCTAGATTTCTGTTAAGTATTGGGAGGAAGGCCTTTGGGCACCCGACTGACTAGTCAGGATAGTTTAGTTTGTCTCAGGATGCACCGATCAATCCAGGTCAGATCCAAATGGACATCAGGAGCTGTCTAGGGGGGACTGGTGCTGATGGGGGAGAAAAGCAATTTTCCTTATATTGGCTGTTCCACGGATCTGCATATCCATTGCACTGACAATATTGTCTCATTGGAGGGCAATTGGGTTATTGGGGGGGATGGTAGTCATTTGGGCACAGAGCTTCCTGTCCTGCTCTTGGATTTACCATGGAGAAACACGATACCTGTAACGGCAGGCACCATGGGACTTCCTGTACTACTTGCCGATGCAGGTACACAGATTTTCATGGCAAATCTAAAACCTCTGTGGAATCTGCAGGGGTAATGCTGGGAAATGATTCCTGCAGATACCATGAAGTTTGTTGACTTGTCGCAGGCCTACTGCGGTTTAGTAGACATACCCCTAGGTGTCTTTTTTTTTTTTTTTTTAATTTATAGCATTTTAAATCAAAAATCAAAAGAAGTTCACAGAACCATCTTGAAAGAAATAGAATAGATACAAATTAGCAAATAATTGAAAATAGAAAAACAAAACACAGCAAGCATTACAGAAAAACTGCACCAATGTATCCATTCACCCTAGCCCACAAATAGGAGGGGAAGTGACATATCTATTATCCATAGAGGAACCAAGCAATCATGACAGTCAATTTAAACCCGACTGTACATTAAATGAGCTCCAGGGAGGCCCCAATAGGAGATCCTAAGCGCCGTGCAGAAATAAAAGCCACAAGCTGGGAGGGATCATAAAACACATATGAAACCGAATGATATTTTACTAGGCACTTACATGGATGTTTAAAAAAAAACAACTCTCCCAACTGGAGAACTCCTGAACGTAATAGAAGAAACTCTCTACGCCGCTTCTGAGTTTCCCTTGATAAGTCCGGAAGAGGAGGCTGCCCTTTAAAGCCCCTAGGTGTCATTTAATAAAAGTCTCTGAAATAAAAAAGTGTTAAGCAGGTCTTCTAAATGCCATATAATTGCCCTCTTGTCTAAGTTCCAGAGAAGAGCATTCCTTTCATTTATAGCTCTAAAATTGAACAACATATCTAGTGTCCTCTTGTGCTTAAATCCATTACATAGAAGAACGTCAATTTATTTCAATGAACAGTTCTACTAACCCTAGTTGATAAAGTCAGAGGCTTTAACTTAAGCGTGTAGGCAGAAACCATACCATGAATAATCTTAAAAGCAAAGATAAAAAGCTTATATAAAATAGGAAACCAATGTAATTGAATAGGAAACAGAGAAGCCTGTTCCCAAGATCTTTCATCTAATATCAATTTAGCAGCAATATTGTTTATAGATTTTAATCATTCAAAAGTTTCATTGGTAAATCCAGATAACAATTGTTGCAATAATCTAGTAACGGCACAATGAAGATTATTGACTGAACTACCTGACACAAATTTTCATTTGATAAAAGATGCTTGATTTTTCTAAGAAATCGCAGCTTGTCAACCCATGCTAGATGCATAATGAACACAGCAGTAGTCATGCAAATGCATATAATAATGGAAAATAGAAGGTACCCATCTTTAATGGGGTGCTGGTAAACCACCAATGTGTTACTATCCTTTCTATAGTTAAATGTTCCTATGGGGTCTCAGCGAAAAGGTAATGCAATAAGGGGCATGACAACTAGTTCACAGGAAAGAAGCCATGTTGACCTGCATGCACTGGAAACTGTTGAATGGTCATGAGTACACTGTATACACAATAATAGCTAGTCACTCAAAGGTTCAGCATAGGAACATAGAAACATGATGACAGAAAAAGACCACATGGCCTATCTAGTCTGTCCTTCCATAACAACAACTACAACAGTCCACTTTTTACCTTTAGAGATCCTCTGTGTTGGTCCCATGCTTTTTTGAATTCAGTTACTGCCCTCATCTCTACCACCTCCACTGGGAGACTATTCCATGGATCCACTACTCTTTCTGTAAAGAAATATTTCCGCATATCACTCCTGAATCTATCTCCCTTCACCCTCATCCCATGTCCCCTCGTAGCAGAACTTGCTTTCAATTGAAAGATGCTCTCTCCCTGAACATTTATGCTACGGAGGTATTTAAACATCTCAATCATTTCACCTCTATCCCGCCTTTCCTCTAAGGTGTACATACTAAGATCCTTAAGTCTGTCCTCATATGCTTTATAATGAAGCCCATTAATCATTTTAGTAGCAACCCTCTGCACCGACTCCATCCTGTTCACATCCTTTTGAAGGTGAGGTCTCCAGAATTGCACACCATACTCCAAACGAGGTCTCACCAAAGACTTATACAAAGGCATTATCACCTCCTTTTTTCTGCTAGCCATTCCTCTCCGTATGCACCCAAGCATCCTTCTAGCTTTTGCCGTCGCCTTTTCTACCTGTTTAGCTACTTTAAGATCATCAGACACAACCACGCCTAGGTCCCGCTCTTCTTTAGTGGACAAAAGTACTTCATCTCCTATACTGTATTGCTCCCTTGGATTGCTGCAGCCCAAATGCATGACCTTACATTTTTTAACATTAAATCCCAGCTGCCAAATTCTAGAACATTCTTCAAGCTTAGCTAGATCCCTTCTCATGTTATCTACACCTTCCCGGGTGTCTAATCTATTGCAGATTTTGGTATCATCTGCAAAGAGGCAAACCTTACCTGAAAGCCCTTCCGCTATATCACTAAAAAAGATGTTAAAAAGAATCGGAACAAGGACAGATCCCTGGGGCACACCACTGGTAACATCCTTCTCCTCAGAGTGAGCTCCATTTACTTGTACTCTTTGTCGCCTCCCACCCAACCAATTTCTAACCCAAGCAGTAACTTTAGGGTCCATCCCTAGGGTGCTCAGTTTGTTTATAAGTCGCCTGTGAGGACAGTGTCAAAGGCTTTACTGAAATCTAAATACACCACATCTAGAGCTCTCCCTCGGTCCAACTCCCTGGTTACCCAGTCAAAGAAATCAATCAGATTTGTCTGACAAGATCTGCCTCTGGTGAATCCATGCTGCCTCGGATCCTGTAATCCGCTGGACTCCAGAAACCTCACTATTTTCTCTTTCAGCAGCGTTTCCAATAATTTACTCACCACCGAAGTTAAACTAACCGGCCTGTAGTTTTCAACCACATCCTTACTTCCGCTTTTGTGTAAAGGCACCACATGAGGATCTCTCCAGTCCTTTGGCACCACTCCCGACTCCAACAAGGCATTGAAATGGTCAGTCAGTGGAGTTGCTAGAACGTCCCCAAGTTCCCTCAGTATTCTAGGGTGTATCCCATCCGGTCCCATCGCTTTGTCTACTTTAATTTGAGCTAGTTTCTCACGAACACAGTCTTCTGAAAATTGTTCAAGATGTCCCTCGCTTCTGTTCTTATTTGTGGGTGTTTTCTGAGGTCCTGCTCCTGGTTCTTCATCTGTGAACACAGAACAAAAATATTTGTTAAGCAATTCCGCTTTATCCTTATCAGCTTCTACATATTTCCCCACTGCACCCTTGAGTCTGACAATACCACTTTTGCCCTTTCTCTTCAAACTAATATATCTGAAAAATGTTTTATTCCCCCATTTTATTGCATTGGCTATTTCTTCCTCCTTTTGAATCTTTGCCTTCTTGACTACTTTGCTAGCTTCTCTAAGTTTTTCCAAATACAGATGCCTGTCTTCCTCTCTCTGTGATCTCTTGAATTTCATGAAGGCCTCCCTCTTTTTCTTCACTTTTTCAGCTACTTCCTTCGAAAACCATAGCGGTCTCCTGTTCCCTTTGCCTTTATTTAACATTTTAACAAAAAGGTTGGTTGCCCGTAAAATACCCCCTTTCAGTTTTGCCCACTGTTTTTCTACATCCCCCAGCTGTTCCCATCCTACTAACGACTCCCTGATGTATTGGCCCATCTTCGCAAAGTTAGTCTTCCTAAAGTCTAAGTTCCTCACCTTGGAATGGATTCTAACAGCCCTAGTCCTAATACTGAACCACACCATCTGGTGATCACTGGATGCAAAATGATCTCCCACTACAACATCAGAAACACTTTCACCATTGGTAAGCATCAAGTCCAGTATGACCCCTTCACGTGTGGGGTCTGTTATCAATTGCCTGAATAGTTCTCCCTGTAGAGAATCCAGGATCTCCTTACTTCTAGATGATACTGCAGCAGGAATGTGCCAATCAACATCTGGCATATTGAAATCTCCTATCAGTTGCACTTCCCCTTTCCTAGCAATGCTGCGTATGTCTTCAATTAACTCTCTGTCCACCTCTTCCTCTTGTGAGGGAGGTCTGTATATCACACCAATGTAAATAGATTTCTCTTTCCCTCTTTCTAGTTTAACCCACAATGCCTCCTCTCTCCCTTTTAAGCTCTGTAATTCCAAAGCTTTAATAGTAGTTTTTACATATAGTGCCACTCCTCCTCCCCTTCTTCCTACCCTGTCCTTTCTGAATAAAGTATAGCCAGGTATAGTTACATCCCAGTCTTGGTTTTCTGTGAACCATGTTTCTGTAACTGCCACTAAATCCAAGTCAGCCACTCCCACCAAAGCTTCAACTTCAGGGATCTTATTTCCCATGCTATGGGCATTAATACACACTGCTTTCCATATGTTACCCCTGTTACCCATTTCCATAAATGTATTTAATGTATCACCTATCTGGGGGCTTTCACCTACCTGGGGGCTTTCTTCACCCATCCCCAATGAATCTAGTTTAAAGCCCTCTTCAGTAGATTAGCCAGTCTACTACTGAAGATGCGTTGACCTTTCTTGGACAGATGGATGCCATCTCTGCTCTGCAACCCTTGGAACAGCATCCCAAGGTCTAGGAAACCAAAACGCTCTTGATGACACCATCCGCGCAGCCATGCATTCATCTCCAGGATGCGAGCCTCTCTGCCTTGGCCTTTACCCTCAACAGGGAGGATTGAAGAGAACACCACCTGTGCACCTAACTGCTTCACCCTCTGTCCCAGAGCCATGAAGTCACTTTTGATACGTTCCGAGGTATACCTGGCAGTATCATTTGTTCCAACATGGATTAGCAACATTGGGTAATAGTCAGTGGGCTTGATGAGTCTCGGCAAACTCTCCGTAACATCTTGGATTTTGGCACCAGACAGACAGCATACCTCTCTGGACATCAAGTCTGGTCGGCAGATGGACACCTCAGTACCCCTCAGAAGAGAGTCTCCAACCACCACTACCCTTCATTTCCTTCTGGTCACTGATTCTGCTACTTTGGGGTACTTGAGCTCTGGTTCTTACCTTTCCAGGGATGCTTTCACCTCCTCCACTTCCAGGGCTGCATAATGGTTCTTCAATTCAAGGGCTAGAGAAGTTGGATTGGTGATTTTGCAGGCCCTGGTGACTTGTGTCCAACCATCGACATTCTGTTGGCACCCATCTTCTCCTGTGCTAGAGAGCTTGGTTGCTGCAAGAAGCATCTCATCAATGTTCTTCTCACTGTCTTGAATGCTCCTCAGCCTCGCCACCTCCTCTCTGAGTTCCTCCACTTGTTTCCTCAGAGTTTCTGCATGCAGGCACCCTGCACATGGAACCGGTCCTTCAACTGGCATTAGGACCTCTGTCTGGACCGAGGCAGAATCTATAACGGGGGCAACAGCTTTAGCAATACGATTTTTCCCAGCCATTGTTCTGTTCGTGGAGCTTAGGTATCTGTTAAAGTAAAAGAGAAAGATCTACCAAATACCAGCCGGTTTCACAGCTGTCCTTTCAGAGAAAAAGCAGTTAAATCTCTTTAATTATATTCAAAATGTGCTGGTCCAATTCTCTGTGATTTGTTAAAGAGGGAGGTGCCCTATAAAGCAAGACTGCTCACTAGGGGTGGGTGGGAGTCGGGGTGGGTAGGGAGGGAACTAACACCTGATTAGGTTTTAGCAGTTTCTAAACCTGAGGAGGTTACTGGAGTTCAGCAACCTACTGTGCTCAAGGAAAGTTCCCCTAAAGCACCAAAAAGAAAGTAACCTTGCTTTAAAAAATATATAAAAAACCCTTTTAAGAGCTCCCAGTCAGAGAGCTAGCAATGTAATATAATAAAACAAACAAACAAACCCTCAAATCCTTACTGTTTGTTGATCTGTGGAGCCCTGGTTAGGAATGCCTCAACAGGGCAGGGCACTGGAGCCTTTTATGCAGGCTTCAACTGCACTCAGGAAACAGGCCCACTAACTCCTGATTAGGTGTTAGCAGTTTCTAAACCTGAGGAGGTTACTGGAGTTCAGCAACCTACTGTGCTCAAGGAAGGTTCCCCTAAAGCAGCAAAAAGAAAGTAACCTTGCTTTAAAAAATATACAAAAAACCCTTTTAAGAGCTCCCAGTCAGAGAGCTAGCAATGTAATACAATAAAACAAACAAACCCTCAAATCCTTACTGTTTGTTTGATCTGTGGAGCCCTGGTTAGGAAAGCCTCAAAAGGGCAGGGCACTGGAACCTTTTATGCAGGCTTCAACTGCACTCAGGAAACAGGCCCACTAACTCCTGATTAGGTGTTAGCAGTTTGTAAACCTGAGGAGGTTATTGGAGTTCAGCAACCTACTGTGCTCAAGGAAAGCTCCCCTAAAGCAGCAAATAGAAAGTAACCTTGCATTAAAAAATATACAAAAAAACCTTTTTAAGAGCTCCCAGTCAGAGAGCTAGCAATGTGATATAATAAAACAAACAAACAAACCCTCAAATCCTTACTGTTTGTTTGATCTGTGGAGCCCTGGTTAGGAAAGCCTCAAAAGGGCAGGGCACTGGAGCGTTTTATGCAGGCTTCAACTGCACATAGCTATGTAAGCATAGCAAAAAAATGGAAATAGGTAAGTGAAGTCCCCTATGCAATCTCTGGAACTCTAGCAGAGTCCTCTAGGATGCTGAGGAACTCAAAAGGAAGGCTAGTCTTGTAGACTGCAAGGTCTACTGCAAGACAGGACACAGAAATCACAGGTAGGAATATCAGCCATTCACATGTATCTTTATCTTCCTTCTGTAGGGAAGGAGTTGTCCAGCCTACTAACCCATGTGATGGTGACCTGCTCCATGGTAACCAGTAACTCTACAAATGAAAACATTTACAATTGATCTGCTCACTTCAAAAATTGTAGTGTATGAAAAATGAAATTAATGAGCAAACAAAAAAATTATCCTAAAATTGGGAAAAAAATCATTTAAAATGAACATGAACCAAACTTTTTTTGCCATGCATACTCCTAGTGCTTCCATTTCTTTTACAAATGTTATGAGTCTATTATTATGATAAACCACTTTCACTGTATATCATATAATAACCCACAATTTCTCATTTATATAGGCACTTATCTTTTGGTGAACTCTGCCAAAAAATTCTTCTCAAGTTTAATTACATCTCTTAGAGCTAATTCTGTTTGTCTCATGGCAACATTTGCTTGCTGAAGGAAAGCACATTTTTGGAAGTCATTTACATGTATAAACAGCTAAAACCTACACATAAAGACATTTAAAGTCAGACCAAGGTCCATCAAGACCATCATCTTTTCTCTGAAACTGTCTACTCTGAGTTGCAAGTACTCGGCAGATCCCAAAAGTAGATCCTTTTCCCATTGTTCATATCTAGGAAGGAGCAATGTCTCTTCCAAGTCTTCCTGGCTAATTCTGTACGTTTTTATGAACTTTTCCTCCAGAAATTTGCCTAAACCTTCTTTGAATCCCACTATGTTGGTCATCTTGACCACATTTTCCAGCAACAGATGCCATAGTTTAATTATGCGCTGTGTAAAAAAAAATAACTTTTTATAGTCATTAGTTTCTGGGCATGTCCTTTTGGCTTTGTGTTATTTGATATGTTAAATAATGGTCCCTATTTAACCATTCCACCCCACTCATAATTTATAAACTTGTCTTATATCCTCTCTCAGTCATTTTTTCTCCAAGCTAAAAAGCCTTAACCTGTTTTGCCCCTCTTCATAAGAGAGTTAAGAACATAAAAACTGCCATACTGGTCAGACCAAGGGTCCATCAAGCCCAGTATCTTGTTTGCAACAGTGGCCAATCCAGGTCACGATTACCCATCAGGTTCCCAAATAGGTACACAGATTCCATGCTGCTTATCCCAGATGTAAGCAGTGGATTTGCTTCCCCTGTTACCTACTTTTTATATCATTTTTGTCACCATTCTCTGGAGAACCTTTTCTAGTTGTATTATATTCTTTTTGAGATGAGGCAATCAGAAGAGCACCCAGGCAGACACACCCAAGGATCCATACAGAGACATAGGGCCACTGAATATCCCAACAGGCTGCCGCTGCACATCCCGATGCTAACTGGTTAGCATCCAGGCATTCCGGGAGAAGTACCCAGCCATAGTTGGGCAGTGGCGATACTGAGCCACTATCTGGTTATGATAAAGCACTGCAAAGACTGGCCTAACTTTCACTGAGGGGATGAATATTGCCGCTGCCCAGTTAGCTTCCTGGCAATCCAGGTAACCTAGATATTTAATGCTGGGGCCCAGATATGATCCCAGCATTGAATATCAGGGTTTAAGTTTCAGCAGCGATGACTAGCTGCTGATACCATGTTAGCTGGGATTTAATGTAAAAAAATGTAAGGTCATACATTTGGGCTGCAGCAATCCAAGGGAGCAATATAGTATAGGGGGTAAAGTACTTTTGTTCACTAAAGAAGAGCAGGACCTAGGCATGGTTGTGTTTGATGATCTTAAAGTAGCTAAACAGGTAGAAAAGGCGACGGTAAAAGCTAGACGGATGCTTGGGTGCATACGGAGAGGAATGGCTAGCAGAAAAAAAGAGGTGATAGTGCCTCTGTATAAGTCTTTGGTGTGACCTCATTTGGAGTATAGTATGCAATTCTGGAAACCACACCTTCAAAAGGTTGTGAACAGAATGGAGTCAGTACAGAGGGTGGGTACTAAAATGGTTAGTGGTCTTCATTATAAAGCATATGAGGACAGACTTAAGGATTTTAATATGTACACTTTAGAGGAAAGGCGGGATAGAGGTAATATGATTAAGATGTTTAAATACCTCCGTGGCATAAATGTTCAAGGAGAGAGCCTCTTTCAATTGAAAGCAAGTACTGCTACGAGGGGACATGGGATGAGGGTGAAGGGGGATAGATTCAGGAGTGATATGCAGAAATATTTCTTTACGGAAAGAGTAGTGGATCCATTGAATAGTCTCCCAGTGGAGATGGTAGAGATGAGGACAGTAACTGAATTCAAAAAAGCATGGGACAAACACAGAGGATCTCTAAAGGTATAAAGGGGACTATTGTAGTTGTTGATATGGAAGGACAGATTAGATAGGCCATGTGGTCTTTTTCTGTCGTCATATTTCTATGTTTCTATGTTTCTATTTTCTAGACTTACAGTGATGTGATTTCATTGCTTTGAATCATCATCGTCAGAAAAGGTTTCTGGTGTATGTTTAACCCCAGCATCCCCCCAGTAAAGTTTAAGCAAATAAATTAATTTCTCCTCCTTGACCATATCTTTTACTTCTTGGTCATGCAGTGGTCCAGCCTACTTCCTTACAGGTTTATTTATGGCTTTGGATGACTTTGAAAAATGTTTTAGTATTAGTTTGTATCTCTATAGCAAGCTTCATTTCAAAGTCTCCCTTGGCCTATTACGTTTTTCATCTAGCTTGCCAGCACTTGGCTCATCTCTGTTTTCATTATTAGGATCTGCTTTCTATTTTCTGAAAGATGTTATTTTGGCCTTCACTTCCTCCTCCACCTTAAATTATGTTGACTGCCATTTGGACTTCTTTTGTTCTCTTGATGCATGAAATAAATTTTATCTGTGCTTCCAAAATGGCCTTTTAAGATAATGACACTTAATGCAAATTTGTGACCTTGGCAAATGCTACTTTTAATATTTTCTAACAATTTTCTTCATTTTATCATAGTCTCCCTTTTTAAACTTAAGTGGTACAGCAGTAGTATTTTTTTAATCTTTGCTTAATGATGACAAATTTGATCACATTGTAATCACTATTGCCTAGTGACCCACTACCTATTATCCCTTGATCTAAGTTGCATTCCCCTCTGGTCAAATACTAGACCAACTGCTCCATGAAGTGGTCATTTATAGCATCTAGAAACTTTACTTCCTGGGCATGTCCCAGAGACATTTACCCAACCAATACTGGAGTAATTGAAATCCTGCATTATTGTAACCTTTCTAATGTCTCTTAGAGCCTGATTCAGAAAGGGGCACGTCCAGGCCATCCAGACGGCCCTGAGCAGGACGGGCCCGTTAGGACCCAATTCTTTAACACAGGAGCAAAATATTCCCAAGGCATACAGAATCGGGCCAGAGGATGGCCCAGTGTGCCCAAGCATGGCCAGCAGGACATCTATCCCTCAGGCCTGTAGTGCCCTAGCACTTACCCTGCCGCCTGAGCCCCAGATTGGGTGGCAGGACACAGTTCTGGTGGCCTGCTGCTCCAGTGGTGGGCTGCCATGCTCCCACGGGGGGCTGCTGGGTGGGATCGGAGGGGTGACCTGTCCTTATTCCCATGCCATTCCCCGGACATACAGGACCATAAGTGGAATCGACCCTATAGGTCTGGGGGTCGGGACCACTCATGTCCCACCCACACCCCTTCCCCATCATGCCAACATCCCCGTGGGACATGCTGCCCTGCTATTTCCCTACTAGAATCGGGCCCTTAGTATTTCACTGTCTGTCTTTGTCATGTCCAAGTGGACAATAGTATAGCTCCTCCTGCATTATACTTATAATTTCTATCCATAAAGATTCTACATTGCATTTTGTTTCCTGCAGAACTTTTATCCTGTTTGACTCTTTGCAATACTTAATATATTGTTCCACCCCTCCACAAGTTTGCTACCCTGTCACTTCAATATAATTTGGACCACGGAATGACAGTATCCCATTCATTAGGTATCCCTTCTACTAGGTCTCAGAAATACCTATGAAGAGTAATTTTATAACTGTACACCTAGTTTAAGGCATCCAAAATGTTTATTTTATAAGAAAAAGTGAATGCTTTAAAAATACTATATTTTGACATATGTTTGCATTTTTAAGAGACAAGTGCTGCATCCTAGGTACCTGATTGTAACTCACCTTGATCTACCACTGGAAAGACATGAGCTAAATACTAATTAATAAAAAAAAAATAAATGAAAATGTTATTCCTGCAGATGTTTAGATTGCAAATGATGGTTGCTGTTGGGAGCTGGTGATCATCATTTGTTGCAAGATCACTTGGACTGGTTGAAATGTTAAGATAAGTGGTATCTTTTTTTTAATATTATTTATTTATGCAATTTTAATATAATACAGCAAAAGAACAAATATTCCTTGCAGAGATTACAGAGTATGTAAAGATAATAGCAAAAGAAAAACAATGAAAAAATGACTAATACAATAATCATACACTGTTGTAGGCCACAATTATGAGGAGGGAGAGAAAGGAAATATCAAACCAAAGCAGAGCCTTTGGCTAAATAACTAATACACCTTATACAACAAAAGAAAACCAAAGTGACTACGGGGACCCCCGGAATATATACACCAAGGAGGATTTAGATGGAATAATTAACACGAATTACTCAGGTGGAGAAACAGCAGACAGTCTAGCATTAATAAAAACATTTAGGTCACTCGGATCAGAGAAAACATATTTCAAATCATGAAGAAATACTAAGCATCTGCAAGGAAATCTAAGAAAAAAGGTTCCCCAATTTTTAACACGCCAGACTTATATAGCAAAAACTGCTTCCTCATCTTTTGTGTTTCCTTAACTAAATCCGGAAACATTGATATTCTAAAGCCTAGGAAGGTTTCCAATCTTCTCTTAAAAAACATTTTTAAAAGCCAGTCTTTGTCCGAAACTAACGCACATTGAACTAACACTGTTGAAGACGTGAGAGTTGAACCTTCTCCCCCAGTATCCTCAAGAAGGCCGGTGACATCCAAAATATTAAAGTTCACATTGGATACCGCCACTGAGGTCTCAGCATTCTTCTTCCGACGAGGTAGATAATATACCTTACTAAGAGGTGGAATCAAATCAGTGGGAACTTTCAAAAATCTCCAGCATATACCGTTTGAACATATCCAGAGCCGTGACTTCAGGGAGACATGGAAAATTCAAAACACGAAGATTCGCTACCCTGGAAGCATTTTCTAACACTTCCAATTTATATTTAAGGATCCCATTCTCCTTAGTCAGGGCCGAGGACACGTCAGAAACAGTCTCCAGCTGAGAACTTAGAGTATGATTTTTTACCTTAATCTGCTCACAGGTAGACATAACCACATCAATATTTACAGCATTCTTCTGGATGTTAACTATATTTTCCCGGACCCAAGACATCAACATTGCAGTTTGTGAGTTAATCGAACTGGAAAGACTGGCAATCACTTCCCAGATGGTCTCTAAGGTAAAATCCTTAGGACGAGTCAGAGGAGGTAATTCTGACGAAGGAGTTGAAACCAACTGCGGGACAAGACTGTCCACTGGAGTACTCGGCACCAAACTTCCACCCGAAGCCTCCCCGAGACTATCAGGGGTCAAAGAAACCAATCGCTCAGACTGCACCCTCTCCACAGCTGGCATCCCCACCTCAGAAGGTGCTGCAAGAACTGAGGGAGGTTCCAATGCAGCAGGGCATAGTGGTGGACTCCTCACTACAGGAGAGAGAGATGTTTCGGAATCCGACGGAAGCGTCTGAGCCTCTGCACTAGGTGCGACCAAGCTGGCTCATATCTCCTGGATCTTCTCCGAAGGTAGCTTGACGAAACGGTCCATCGGACCAGAGCTGGGTGGTTGAGGCTCAGAGGGGAGAGCCCTCAACTTCCCCTTCCTCTAGGCATAAGTGTTCAAAGAAACAGCACCGCAGCCATCTTGGATAGTCTCAACCCCCCCTTAGAATGAGTGTTGCCTTTTGATAGGTCGTGGTATCATAATATGTGAACTTATTTGAGCTGTTCCATACTTTGTTGCATTGTGGAGGTTTTTTTAAGACCAGCGAGGATTAGTCCACAGTCTAGGCACTTACGTATGTTGCCTATATCTAGCACAGAGCCTGATAGGAACAGACTTGGATCCTGTCATTAAAGAGGAGCCTTGTAGATAGTTAATGTAATCCTACTCCTGGGTGTGATACTACTTAATAAGTCATGATATGATTGTTCCAATTGCCATAATCTTCCATATGTTACTGTGTCAAATATGGTAATAATGTTGTATTTTTGTTTGGCATTATTTGTTTTGGGCTATGGAAGTTTGTATGGCAAGTGTGTGCCTGGGGCTCGGTAAAGGTCAGTATGGTGATTACATTATATTATTTTGTGTCTTTTTAGTGTAGTTGTATACTTTTGTGGTAATAATGTTGTATTTTTGTTTGGCATTATTTGTTTTTAAAGAGAAATCCTTGAAGAAGCCGTTTTTGGCGAAACTGTTAAACATACGGAAGATTATGGCAATTGGAACAATGCTGGCTGCAATACAGTGTTTGAGTTCCGTTCAGGTAATGGCATGATTGATCTTTCCAGTGTAAATACACATTGGATAGATGGTGCTAATTCACTAGAAATATGTAACGTGATGTGTTTTGAGGCTTTTTTTTTTTTTCAATTTTTTATTTATAAAAGTTTTCAAAATTTACAAGAAAACAATCATGTACACATAACATAATTTGTAATAGGAAACAGCTAAAGAAACAAATTAAGTATTTAAACCACTTCAAGGAGGGGTGCTGCATAATTTAAACAAAATTGAAATGGTTCCTAGAGGACTGTACCTGCTACTTTGTGCCTGAGACCTGATTGGTTCCCTGAGGTTGGAGGCTGCTCCCTGCGGCAGGTGGGGCCTTCCAAGGGCTATTTCATCGGGCCCTGCTCGCGGGACGCGAAGCGGGCGCGTCCTGTGGGCGCTTGCCGAAGGGGCGTGACCAAAGGGGCAGGTCCGCCCCTTTGGCGCCCCTTCGGCGTCAGTTCGGCGCAGGAGGTTTTTTGTGATGGGGAAACGTTGCAAACATTTTTCTCAAGCGGCTCAATCTAAAGCAGTAAAAGTGGTAGGCCCGATGGATGCACATGTTGTTTCGGGAGAGAAAATGGTTCCATCTTCACCTGCTGCTTTGTTGGACGCTGATGTTGAAAACTTGCTTTCTGTGAGTACTGTGTCCTCCTGTGACGATTCCCTAGGAATGGGGTTGTCTCCTCCCATTCAAGAGGCCAAGTTATCGCCTGCATTAGAGTTGTCTTTAATTTCAAAGGGTTGTGATGTTGGGGAGACTGTTGGGTTACCGGGTTCCTTTTTACGTTTGGAAAGTGATCTCTCTCCTCCTTTACCCTCTGCGATTTCCTTTCCATTGCCTGGGGAACCTCAAACCCCACCTGCAGATTTGTCCCTAAAAGATATATGGTTAGTTACCTCACGTATTGAATCTGTATTGGGGGCTTCACTGCAGCGGGTTTCTGAGTTTTCCAAGGCAACGGTTCAGAAATTTGCAGATCATGATAAAAGGTTGATGTCTGTTGAATGTAAAATTGATTCATTTGTGACGGATTGCTCTGCTACTAAAGGTTTGCTAGCTTCTTCATTACAAAATTTTAGTTCCTTGCACCGTCAAGATGAGGTTCTTGAGAATTTGATGAGATCTAAGAATCTTCGGTTATTGAACTTTCCCTGTACACACTATTTATCACCAATGATCCTATTTCAAAAATATCTGAAAGAGATTTTGTTGATTACTGATGTTTTAGGTTCTTCAATTTCAAAAATTTATTATGTTCCCTTGAGGAATTCTAATCAACAATTTAAAGGTGAGGGAAGTGTTCCTTTAGTTTCTGGAAAGCTATAACTGATAAAGTTTCCTCTTCTACTTTGGATATCTCTGCTTTTCTGGAAACAACATCTGATGATATTTCTTCTAGAGCCACTTTGTTAGTCTCCTTTATTTCGGAATTAGATAAAGATAAAATATTGCGGGCTTATTTTCCAAAAAAGTTTGAAAAGTTTTGTGGTCAATCAATTCAAATTTTCCCTGACGTGTCCAGGACCACACAGCTGCGGCGCAAAGCTTTTTTAGAGCAGCGTCCGCGTGTGTTGGCCGCTGGTGCTGTCTTTCATTTACGTTTTCCATGTAAATGTCTTATTATGTATCAGGGTAATCGATATTTGTTTTTTGATCCTAAACACTTGATTGATTTTCTTAAAGATAAAGTTGAGTAGTGTCTCTTTTTAAGTGTTTTGAGGCTTTATTGTTTGGACTGGTTCATAGGTGGGGTGCTGTGGTGTATGTAGTTGCTCACAAGAAGAATGACTTTGGGAAGCCATGATACCTTAATGTGGAACACCTGCTTATGAAGGGAATGAAGATCTACGGAATACAGTGAAGTTGTATATTGGATTCTTTGGAGGACCAGCATTCATCAAGGAGAGATATATACATTTTTACCCTAAGAATAGGGATTGCCTGCATTGACATATTGCTATTTTCAACAGTTGGTTTGTCTTATTGTATTTAAACTTTCTGTGTTCGTTGTTTTTCTAGATACCAACATTTTAAATTGTCCTACATGTATATGTGGAGTTGTATAGTTTTATGTATTGGTAAGAGGTTACTCATTGATGGGTTTTTGCCAGAATTTGATACATATTTAGTGAATATTAGAATGAAATTTATATGTATACACATTAATGATATTATGTATATTTGTAAAATAGTGGTGTATACCATTTTTGTATTTTGTAATTATTAAAGTAATATTTATTTATTTATTTATTTAATTGCTTTTCTATACCGCACTATTTATTATCAGTGCGGTTTACAGGAAACGTATTTGTGCAAAGAGGGCAGTTCAATGCACTTACAATAAACAGGGTAAATAAACATGGATAACAGGTTAACAGGTAACAACTATTTACAATTTAGTATGCAGGCTTATACACCTATCTCGTTGGTAAGTACAGTTGATACGGCAATGACATTCTGTAAATTAAATAGAGGTGGGTTCGGAAGGTAGTGGTGTTGTGGGCATGGGGCTCATGTGGAGAGAGTTGGACATGAGTGAAGGTGGCTGAGAGCTGTCATTTGAGATGGAGAAGTACTGGGTAAATAGGTGACGTTTCAACGCTTTCCTAAATTGAAGAAGGTTGTTGATGGCGCGGATGTCAGGTGGGAGAGCATTCCAGCAGGAGGGTGCGTAGAAGGCAAAGGCACGGTTGCTCGTAGTCTTGGAGCATTTAATGATTGCTTTGGGAAGGATGAGAGTGTTAGTAGCAGCTGACCTCCTCATCCTGTTGGGGGGGGGGGGGTTATCTGGACTAAGTCAGAGAGGGAGGTGGACGTGCAGTTATGGATGGCCTTGAAAGTCATTGTTAGAATCTTAAATGAAATCCTGTAGTGGACGGGGAGCCAGTGTAGGTGTTTTAGTATGGGGGTAATGTGTTCCATTCTGGAGGCTCCATGTAGAGTTCTTGCTGCAGCGTTCATTGCCAACTGTAAAGGATGTAGGGTGCTCTTCGGAAGTCCGTGCAGTATGGAGTTAATGTGGTCAAAATGAGGCATTACTAGAGCTTGAAATACTGTTCTGAAGTCAGTCGGGTCTAGCAGTTGTCTAATGTGGCTCAGTGTTCTGATTTTATGGTATACTGCCTTTACCATATTAGATATCTGCTCCTTCATATTGAGTTGTTGGTCAAGGATGATACCAAGGTATCGTATCGTAGGTTTGGCGAAGAGTTCGGCATCACGCACTTTTATGGATGATGGTGGAGTGAATGCTTGGTCTCTGTAGACGAATAGGACTTCCGTTTTCTTGAAGTTTATTTTTAGCTTCTGAGTGTGTAGCCAGTCTGTAACCGCGTCGAAGCATGAGGACAGGCGGGAGAGATCTGGGTGCTCAGTTGATATTGTTGTGTACATCAGAACGTCATCAGCATATATTAGACAGTTGATATGGAAGGATCTAATGATGGCGCAAATGGGTTGCATGTAAACATTAAAAAGAAGTGCTGAAAGTGAGGACCCTTGTGGTACACCCTTCGCTTGCAAGAATGGATCTGATCTTGAGGGGCCGGAGCGAACATGTTGCCATCTTTCATTTAGATATGATGTGCACCATGATAGCGCAGTGCCGTGCACTCCCTTCTCAGCAAGGCGGGAGAGAAGTAGGTCGTGACTGACAGAGTCGAAGGCAGCTGCGATGTCTAGAAAAATGAGAGTGAAGGCTTGCCTGAGGTTGTCGATACCTACAGTTAGGGTGTTAAATAACGTGGTTAAGAGAGTTTCAACCCCATGTGACTCGCGGAACCCATGTTGGCAGGTGTCCAAGGGTGAGTTATTTTCAATGTGGTGGTCTAGTTGTCGGACTATTTTTTCCATAATTTTGGCTAGGAACGGGATGCTTGACATTGGTCTGTAGGAGTCAATTTTAGCAGGGTCAAGTCTGTTGTTTTTGAGCAGGGGTCTGATTGAAGTTTGCTTCAGGCTGTTGGGGAAGGTTCCAGTCAGGAAGGAAGTGTTAATAAGATTGGTAAGGAATGGGCTGAGTTCAACACGTAGTGTTTTTATCCATTGTGCTGGGCAAGGATCATTCGGTGCCGTGGTGGTATTTATGCTGTTGATTATGTCTTGGAGTTCTCTAGTGGATGGGGTTGTGAATGTTGTGAGCATTTGATGGGTGCCGGCTAAATCAGAGGTTAAGGAGGAGGGGGGGAGCCATCCGGATTTGTCATCCAGGGCACCGGTTGATTTATATATGAGTTATATTTGCATTGTGTATTTTGTATGGTTTGTATATGTTTGCAAATAGGTGGTGTGTTTTGTAGCTTGTTTGATTTGTCCACATTTTTTGATTTAGTTAGTCAATATGACTGATGATGTTAGGGTTGATAATGATATTCAGACATCACTGGATGTTTTTTTGTTTTTCTGACCAAGAAGCCACCAAGTTATTGAAGGGATCACGGTTGTTTGAGGATAATATCTTGGGACAAGATGTTCAGGATTGGTCTACAGTAACTACCTTACGTTGTAAAATAGTACGAACGGAGTTACATTCAGAAACTATGAAGGAATACTGTCGCGAGCGGCGTATTCCGAGGAGATTATGTATATATAGGGCACCGCACTTGTATACTACCAATAGCAAATTTGTAGAAAAATGGAATGCTATTTTGTCTAAATGTTCATTTGATTTGATGTTACACATTATAGAGATGTCTATTGTAGAGGTATCTTCTTTACAGAAAGAATTAGATAGCATCCTCACAATGTTGCATTCCCAAGATAGTTTTGAGGTTAAAGCGAAGGTGGTTGATGACCAGATGGTGCAGTATCACCAGGAGGTTCTTCAACGGAAACTTAAGAAATTTCAGAGGGACACTGCTGATTATCATAAAGGGGAAGTTTATCCCTGGATATATTTGCGTCCTCCTTCTAAAGAAAAACATGTTACTTTTGAAGAAACGTCAGAGGAGTCTTCTGATCTCTCCGATAGGGAATCTTTTTTAGAGAGGGGCAACAGTCCTCCCTGAGGCCGCAGTCAGTACCGGGAAGGCCCAGGAATCAGAGATGGTCTCGCATAGCAGCCAATTAGCAGAGGTGGTTCGATGGTCTCGCATAGCAGCCAATTAACAGAGGTGGTTCGAGCAGGGATGTTAATGCGATTGCGCCAACCTCAAAAGGGCTGGTATTTAATTTGTCACATCGATAATTAACAGAAACTGAAATTAAGATATTAAACAATGGTTTATCGTTTGTTCCTACCACCTCGGTTGATGATTTTGCGGTACCGGTTAGTGTGCAGAGATTTTTACGCAAATTGCGGATAAAGTTATATTTTTCCATGCTGTCTGATTCGATGCAACCTTTTATCACCGAAGGTACACCTTTTCACCCCAAATCTTTTTGGGTTCCTCCTGGGACTATAGATACGAGCATTGTAGCTTTTGAAAGAGTTATTATTGAGGGTCTAAAATCCTTATCGAAACCACGTGTGAAACATAATCTATCTAGACAGGAGTGGTTGGCATTGAAATCCCTACAGGCAGATTCTTCTGTGGTGATAAAACCGGCTGATAAAGGTGGTGGTATAGTGATGCTGGACAAAGATATGTATGATCATGAAATTATGCTACAATTGACCAATAGGAAGTTCTATCGTCCATTGCAGGGGGACCCTACACAGGCTATACAATCAGAGATATTGGAGGTTTTGGAGGGGGCTTTGTTACAGGGTTTAATTATGGATCAATTAATGCGTCTTTTGTATATTCAACATCCCCATATTCCAATATTTTACGTGGTGCCAAAGATACATAAATCCTTATCTCAACCCCCAGGTCATCCGATTGTTTCAGGTATTGGTTCGATTTTAGAACCATTATCACAATATTTGGATTAGTTTTTGTGTCCATTGGTACAACAAGCTTTTTCATATATTAAAGACTCTGGAGATGTTTTGACTTATTTGGACACATGGAGATCTGAGAAAGGGTCATATGTATTAGTTACCATGGATATTACAGCGTTGTATACGAACATCCCCCAGGATAGGGGATTAGAGGTAGCTATGCATTATTTATCAGGTTTACACTTATCATCGGCGAGGAATGGATTTTTTCGTGATTTGTTAAGTTTGGTCTTTTGTAGGAACTACTTTGAATTTCAGGGATGTTATTTCCATCAGGTTGAGGGAGTTTCTATGGGTGCTACTGTTGCGCCTTCCATGGCAGGGTTATATGTACGTTTTTTTAAGGAAGAAATAGTTTTGAAATCCTCTTTTTGGCCTTTTGTGGTAAAATGGGTGAGATTCATAGATGATAAATTTTTTATTTGGAAAGGCTCAGAGGGAGGGTTACAGTTATTTTTGGACTGGTTAAACATTCAAGATCGTCATTTACAATTTACTCCGGATATTTCACGTACATCTGTCCATTTTCTCGATATTTGTATAAATTTTGATGGATCTATATTTGCTACTTCTATTTATACGAAACCCATGGATAGAAATAGCTTATTGAGTTTTCATCCGAGACATATTAGAAATAATATTCCAGTGGGACAATTTTTACGTTTGCGTAAATTATGTTCCTCACGTGAAGAATTTGTTTCACAATTAAGTATCATGAAACGGAAATTCCTTGATCGTGGTTATCCTCCTCTTATAATTCACAGGGCGTATAAGTGGGCATTTCATGTTCATTGAGAATGGCTTTCTTTTGGCACTCACAAGAAATCTGCACCAACATTAACTTGTGTATTACCATTTTCCTCTCAAGCAACACAAGTAAGAGATTTAATTCTCTCTCATTGGGGTATTTTGGGTGTTCATTCTCCTTTTCGGACACCTCCGATGTTTGCGTACAAGAGAGGAAGAAATTTGAGAGATATTCTGGTGCATTCTCATTCTTATCGGAGTAAGGATAATACCTTACTGATAGGTGGTCATCATAAATGCAGTTGATGTGTTGTTTGTTGAGTCACGTTAGAGATCCGGTCCTTTATTCATCCAACTTTGGGATTTGTTTATAATCTACAGGGGGATACTAATTGTTTGACAAAATGAGTGATTTATGCCATTCTTTGCCCTTGTTCAATGATATATATTGGACAAACTTCTTGTCCATTTAAAACACGTATCATTGAACATATGTCAGCTATTCGTCGTGGTGTGGAATTGGCTCCTCTGGTGTCACATTGGAGGCAGAAAAATCATCTTGAAAGTGATTTACAGTGTTTCATTATATTACAAGTAAGGGGTGGAGAGGGTGGTAATTTCCAACAGTTGCTGTGTCAAAAAGAGCAACAATTCATATTCCGGTGGCAGATTGTGGAACCGCAAGGGTTAAATTCCCAAATCGAATGGCATTGGTTTTACTGAAATTAGATTGGTGGATTTCAGTATAAAACTGCTCATGCGCTGGTGTTTTTTAGAGCTTTGTTTTGGGCTATCGAAGTTTGTATGGCAAGTGTGTGCCTGGGGCTCGGTAAAGGTCAGTATGGTGATTACATTATATTATTTTGTGTCTTTTTAGTGTAGTTGTATACTTTTGTGGTAATAATGTTGTATTTATGTTTGGCATTATTTGTTTTTAAAGAGAAATCCTTGAAGAAGCCGTTTTCGGCGAAACTGTTAAACATACGGAAGATTATGGCAATTGGAACAATGCTGGCTGCAAAATAGTGTTTGAGTTCCGTTCAGGTGATGGCATGATTGATCTTTCCAGTGTAAGTACACATTGAATAGATGGTGCTAATTCACTAGAAATATGTAACATGATGTGTTTTGAGGTTTTATTGTTTGGACTGGTTCATAGGTGGGGTGCTGTGGTGTATGTAGTTGCTCACAAGAAGAATGACTTTGGGAAGCCATGATACCTTAATGTGGAACACCTGCTTATGAAGGGAATGAAGATCTATGGAATACAGTGAAGTTGTATATTGGATTCTTTGGAGGACCAGCATTCATCAAGGAGAGATATATACATTTTTACCCTAAGAATAGGGATTGCCTGCATTGACATATTGCTATTTTCAACAGTTGGTTTGCCTTATTGTATTTAAACTTTCTATGTTCGTTGTTTTTCTAGATACCAACATTTTAAATTGTCCTACATGTATATGTGGAGTTGTATAGTTTTATGTATTGGTAAGAGATTACTCACTGATAGGTTTTTGCCAGAAATTGATACATATTTAGTGAATATTAGAATGAAATTTATATGTATACACATTAATGATATTATGTATATTTGTTAAATAGTGGTCTATACCATTTTTGTATTTTGTAATTATTAAAGTAATATTGATTTATATGTGAGTTATATTTGCATTGTGTATTTTGTATGCTTTGAAACAGTGACATTCAACCTATTGGGGTTGAAGGAGACAAACAACTGAGAGGATTTATGATGTACCTTCATGCACTGTAAGTAGAAGGCCAGAACACGCTTGCAATCCAGTGTGTGTAATGCTGCCTCACCATGATTGGTGTGAGAATGGGGAAAAAATGTCAGAAGGACAATGGACTGGTTGAGGTGAAAAGCCAAGACTACTTTTGGCAGATAATGTGGGTGCATGTGCAGCACTACCCAGTTCTGGTGGGTATATGGAATGTATGCGACCAGAGCCTAGAGCTCACTCACACATCAGGCTGATGAGACGGCCACCAGAAAGAGGACATTCCAAGTCAAGAACTTCAGTGGGCATGCGTCTAGTGGCTCAAAAGGAGCTTGCATGAGCTGGCCAAGGACCATATTCAGATCCCAAGAGACCGTAAGGGGCTTAACTAGAGGCTTTGAAAGAAGCAAGCCTAGCATGAATCAACATACCAGAGGCTGAGCCTATACAAGCTTTCCCTCACAGCCATGATGGAATGCTCCTATCGCTCTGAGGTGAACATGCACGAAGTTGAACTTGAGGCCAGAATTGGAGAGAAGTAAGAGATTCTCCAACAGCTGGTCCATAGGGCAGACAAAGGGGTCCAATGCCCACCAGTGCACCAGACAGCAAACTGCCCCCTTTTGAACACATAGGCTTTACTCATTGACTCCTGCAAGGATCTCAGTGACACCCTCAGGGAGGGCAAGCTCCACAAAGGCTACCCACTCAGCATACATGCCGTAAGTGCCAGGGAGTGGATGTTGGGATGCAACATGGAGCTGCCCTCCTGCAAGATGAGGTCTGAGTCAAAGCCCAGGTGAAGAGGTTCTTTCTGCAAGAGCTGCAGCAATAATGGGAACCATGACTGTCGAGGCCAGTAAGGAGCAATGAGAATCATGGATCCCCTTTTAGCCTTGAGCTTCAGGAGCATCTTCATGATGAGTGGAATCGAGGGTAGCCATAGATCAGGTCTCTCTCCCAGTGGACAAGGAAGGTGTGCGGAGCCAGGTGATCGCTGGCAGGCCTCTGGAAGCAAAACCAAGCTACCTGGGCATTCTGTGCCATAGCAAAGAAGTCCACATTGGGAGAATCCCTCTCGCTAAAGATCTGGTCCACCACCTCCCTCTTGAGGGTACCCTCCTGTTACTGAAGAACCTGGTTGAGGAAATCGGGTAGGCCATTGCTCTTGCCGGCCAGATAGGTCACCCTGAAGTCCAAGCTGTGAAGCAAGGCAAACTTTCAGCCTTCCAACACAGAGATAGGAGCCTGTGGCCTCCTGTTTGTTCACATAGAACTTGGTTGTCCATCTGGATCAGGACCACCTGATTTGCCAGTGCGCTCGAAAGCACGGAGAGGATTTGCAATGGCCCAGAGCTTGAGGAAGTTGATCTGATGGAGGTTCTCGCTTTCAGACCACAGGCCCTGGGTGTGGAGACCATCCAGATGCATCCCAGCCAAGCTTGGAGGCATCCATCATGAGCAGCCTACAGGGTACTGCTAGATGGAATGAGAGGTCCTGACACAAGTTTGTGGGCATGAGCCAACATTTCAGGGACTGTGTGAGTGGCATAGTGACCACCACCCTGTCCTGCAGGCAACCTGAGGTTTGCTGCCATTGAATTTGCAAGGTCCATTAAGCCCGTGGCATGCAGAGGCAAGACTGGAGGGTGACATGTACTGTGGCTGCCATATGTCAAAGGGCTCTCAGTAGCCTCCAGGACATGGTGTGGTGCTGATACTGCAATGTGCCCACCACCTTGATGAAATGTTGCAGGCAGTCTGCCAGAAGAAAAGTTCTCGCCAGAGTAATATCGAGGAGGACCCTGATGAACTCCAGCTGATGTACTGGCTAGAGGTGAGACTTCAGATAGTTGATGATGAAGTCAAGTTCTTCAAACACCTGAATGGTAAGCTTGATGGACTCCTTATAAACCATTCGTCCAGGTACGGGAAGACAAACAAATCCCAGGTCCGAAGGAAGGTGGCCAGGACCGCCAGACACTTTGTGAAGACCCTAGGGGCTGTGGCCAGCCCAAAATATAGCACCTGTCACTGATAGTGCTTGCCACCCAGCAAGAACCAAAGGTACTGTCTGTGATGCAGGTAGATCGGAACATGTGCATATACATCTTTCAGCTCCAAGGAGCATATCCATTTGTCTTGTAGGAGGAACAGGGACAGCATTCCCAACAAGACCATTTTTAATTTTTCATGCATCAGCCAGTTGAGGTTTCACAGATATAGAATAGGGTGGAACTCGCCAGTTTTTTTAGGGACCAGGAAGAATCTGGATTAAAAGAACTGCCTGATCTGGGCTGGGGGAACTGATTCAATGGTGAGGTTGACCAACAGGGTCATGACCTCATTCTGCAGGAGGCTCCAGTGTACGGGGTCCATAGGGTACTCCCTGAGATTGTAAGGGGGTGGCAGCTGGGTGTAGCACCCAGGTGTCAGAGGTGATGAGAGGCCACTGGTGGGCAAAGTGGATGAGCTGCACCCTCACCTGTGGGAAAACCTTGGCAGTTGACAGTCGACTGACTATGCTCCTGAAGACCCCATCAAAAACTGCACCCAGATTTTCCGGAGGGGTGGGTTACACCTTTGGGGTTTTCTCCCTCTGCTGTGAGCAGGGAGCTTGGACTTTAGCCTATGCCTGCAGCTGGGAGGGAAAGTACTGACACGGGCACGGAAGGAAAGCCTTTTTGGTTGGTTGTTTTTTCTGTGCAGGATCCACAGTCTTTCAGGAGAGCCTGGTGATGTTCACCTGCTCCTTTTCCAGCTCTTTGGCCTTTTCCTCCACAGGCTTGCTGAAGAGGTTCTCACTCTGACAGGGGACATTGGAAAACCTGTCCTGGACCTACTGCTCCAGGTCAGAGGATTGAAACCAGGCTATCCACCTCATGATGATACCCATGGCCACCACCCTACCAGCTCATTCAAAGGCATCATAAGTGCCCTTGACCATAAAGTTTGAGCAATCCTTGCCATGAGTTACAAGGCCTCAAAAAGACTTGTGGCAGTCCTTGGGAATGAGGGAAGAAAAATTGTCTATGTCCAGCATGACATCCTTGAGGAACATGGCCATGCAAGTCTGATAGGCCAGGATCCTGGAAATCAGCATTGGACCCTGAAAGCAAATCCTCTCTAAGGAGCCTTCCACATGGGTGGCACCAAGGAGTATGTTTTGGCACTCTGTGCGCTTCAAGGCAGACTTGACCACAATAGTATTGTGGGGTAATTGAGGCTTCTCAAACCCTGGGGCTTTTTGGACCCAGTACAGGGAGTTAAGCCAGTGGCTGATGGCCAGAAGCATAAGCAGTGCCTCCCACAGCTACAGGACATGATGGATGGGGACTGTCATTCCATCATGCATCAATCAAAGGGGTATTGGAGGAGTTCCAGTTCTTATGACCTCGGTTCCTCTTCCAATTCCAGAGAAAAGGGGATGGCCTTGACCATATCCCCAACAAAATCCTGGAAATACAAGTCTTCCAGGGGTGACTTCCACCTACCAGAGGGAGTGATGGGTTGGATTAGAGATCCTGGGCCAAAATATCCAACACTATTTATTCTGCCTCAGTTTCCCATTCCAATTTGGATTCTGAGAGGAAGTTGAAGTAGTGCTGAGTCTCTTCTGAGCATTGACTGCACGGCTCAGGAGAGGGTGTACATCAATGGTTCCATTTGCACCCGGCATGCTGATGGTGATGCCCCAGGACCTCAGACTCCATCACACTTGAGAGGGCAATGACTCCAGCCACTGGTATCAATACCAGTCTCCCATCTGATGTCTCAGCCACGAGGGGCCGGGCATGGGTCTTCAGGATAGTCTGGAAGGAGTGTGGTGATGCACTCTGCACTGTGAAGCCTGCACTCCACAGGACTTCCACCATTGCCAAGTGAGATTCTAAGGACTGTAGGCATTCCTTCAGAACCACCACTGATGAAGACATCAATGCTATAGCCACAGACATCGCTGGTAAACCCTTGGGTGGGGACTCCATGATGATTGGAACATCTGGAGACATCCGGCTGCTTTCCTGGGCACTGGGAATGGACTCCGCCATCTGGGTCAGGTTCTCCCACTGGGGAAGCTTGTTCAGTTGTTCCCAGCCCTCACTGTCCATCTCATGCCAAGAGGGGCTGCGATGATGCTGCACACGGATCTTTTCCTTTTGCTCCCCTTTCAACATAGATGGGGTCTCTGTAGAGGGTTACTTCTCTCCACTCAAACTCTTCTGCTCTGACTGAGCCCTCTGCTCTTTTTCCTTGGCCACCTCAGGCGTGGATGAGGCGGTTGGAGCTGAGAATGCTGAATCAGATAGCCAAAGAGGGACTCCTTCTGGTTTTCTCAACCCTTCAGCCCTCAATGTGTCATCTGCAAGCAGAGTTCACAGGACACTGGCATGTGGTCGAGTCCAAGGTATTGCAAGAACCAATTATGGTGGTCAGTGGCAGAAAAGGTCTTGTCACATTTGGGGCATTTTTTAAAGCTTGGACATGCTGAAAAAGACCGCCTCAGCAAAATCAAATTGAAAAACAGCTGTGAATGGGAAAAAGCCCCGAAGTGGGAAAAAAATGCCAAAAAGGCACAAAAAACTACAGAAAAAAAAAAACACCCAAAGGCAAACCGATGACAGGAGGGTGTAAAAACAAGCAAAAGATCAGCCACAAGGGCAAGAAATTCAAATTTTTTTTTCTGGACTGCAGGAATACATCATAGGGGCTCTGTGGGAAAAAGAAGATGGGAGAATATGGCACCATGATGGGCGTGGAAGGCAAGCGCGAATGCGCAGCATACTTCCCAAAAGCTTCTTTTGGAAGCCAGGGAGTGTTTCATTCAAGGCTCTGTCAGTGATGTCAACCCATATGTAAGGACTTATTTCCTACTTGTTCATGGAGAAGAATGCAACCTGACACTGCTGTGTTTCAGCAATACATGCCTGCATCAGGCGTAATCCCACAATTTAAGAATATAATATAAAAAATGACAATTAAAACCAAATTAAACCAATAAAACATACTTAAAACAAAAGCAATAAAAAGTATACAAATAATAATTTGCAACAATCCAAAATAAAATATTTTACAATATAGCTATATATAAAATAGCATACATACCAAAATCATAATGCATACAAATATAATGAAAATAATAAATTCATACCAAGGAAAGTAGATATAATATAATAAACATAATAAAAAAGAGAGGCAAAAGGAAAATTATCATTACTTATACTTTCCATATACTTGAGTATAGAGTGTGAGTATAAATATGAAAATTATGACAAAATGTGAGTATAAAAAATAAAAAGGTATCAATCACACCAGTGTCCCCTAATAATTGAGCCATATACTGTACATTAAAGGGCTCCAGGAACCATAATATTAAACAGATAAATCCAAGGATCCCAAGATACTTTCAGACCTATCAATTTCTGAATGCTGTATTGTATTCTCCTCCAATACCTCTGAATTCAAGAGCATCACCACTGTATATGCATTAGGTATCCTATCCATCCATACTGCCTCCAACAAGGAGGAAGGGAACAGTTGCTAGGCCTGGAGCGGAGGTAGCGCAGCAAGTCACCATTAAGTTTAGGTAGATTTGCCAACTGGCTCCACCGTATGGGCACCATTCTATGAGGGAGGCCACCTACTCCAGGTGCCCATGAGACTGGGAACACCACTGCAGGGACAAATCCACCCGCCTAAATGGAAAATGGGTCTGCATTCTTGATCTAAGCTCAGCAACTATATTAATATTCACAATTTCAGACTTCAAATAATTCATCTTATAGCCAGATACTCCAGAATATGCCAGAAATAGCCACAGTAAGTTGGGGAGAGCTGTCATGAGTGATGTCAAAGATAAAAGAATAAAGAATCCTCAATTACCCTCCTGCTATAAAGGGAGGGTAATTGAGAATTTTGTATTTATATACCCCTGTTTTAAGAGATCATCTTGTTGATATATAGAAAGATATGAGAAGGGGCTGATAAATCTCTGGCCTTGTAACGAAACAGAAAGCTATGGGCACACTTCAGTTCCGGTGGTCTGAATTATCTCTCTACAGTTTTGTTTTAAATAAAACTTTCAATTTATCTTCCCCAGGCTTCAGTATTGCAGAAATAATCACCTCCAGTGGTGAAGAGGCCTTTTAACATTGCATTAAAAACTTCCACAATTAACGGGGTCAAACACATCCCAAACGTCTTGTAGCATTCCAGCATGAAACCTTCACTACCCAGAGCCTTTCCAAAGAGGAGCTCTTTAATAGCCCTGCTGCACTTCCAGGGCTGTGATCTATACCTCCAAATTCTACCAAAATGCAAGCAACTTACCCTCTTTGTTACCTTTTGTGCCTATTGGTCCAGTTGGGCTCTTGGAGCTACCAATTAACTCTATAGTTTCTCGACCCATTTTGCTGCTGCTGATGCTGACATCACAGCAAATCTGTTCTCATGGTATGTATCTCATTATGCCTGAGAAGAGAATCAGGCCCCCTGCCCCTATGTACAGTATATGTTAAACTATGCTGTAAAGACCCTGATGAGAAAATACGTATACCGTATTTTTCGGACCATAAGACGCACTTTTTCTTCACCAAAAAATGGGAGGAAAAGTGCCTGCGTCTTATGGTGCGAATAGAAGAAGTTGCAGAGCGGCAGCGGGTCCCCCGGGACCTTCCGTGTCCCTGGGGACTGCATCATCCCTCCCCCGCCCCGTGTCCAGGCTTCTCAGGGAGTGTTATTGGCAGAGCGGCAGCGGGTCCCCCCCGTGTCACCTTGCCCAGGCATTAGTGGCAGAGCGGCAGCGGGTCCCCCCTCACCTTACCTTGTCCTTGGGAAGCCGATCTGTGCAGGAGGTGCGATGCTGCTGCTGTGCTGTGTCACCGCCGTATGCTATTGGAGGATAGCATGTAGTAGGCCAGGGGTCTCAAACACGCGGCCCGCGGCCCGCGAGAGACCTTTGTGCGGCCCGCGATGCAGAGGCCAAACCCCCCCCCCCGGCTTCTGCTGCTGCTGCCGCTGCGTGGCAGCGGCAGAATCAACTGTCCCGCGGCCCCTTCCCATCTGCCCGGCAAAGCATCTTCTGAGCTCCATCAGCGGCAGCTTTCAGGACCGCGAAGAGAGTAGTATTTCCCTCTCGCGGCTCTGTTAAGCATGCCGGGGCTGATGGGAATTCCCATCAGCCCCGGCAGGCTAACAGAGCCGCGAGAGGGAAATCACTCTTCTCTTCGTGGCCCTGAAAGCTGCCGCTGATGGAGCTCAGAAGATGCTTTGCCGGGCAGATGGGAAGGGGCCACAGGACAGTTGATTCTGCCGCTGCCACGGCAGCGGCAGCAGCAGAAGCCCAGGGTTTGTTTTTCATTTTTAAATTTACTTGGGCTGATGGGGGGGGAGGGGGTTAGGACTAGTAATGGGGGGGGGTTAGGACTAGTAATGGGGGGGGGGTTAGGACTAGTAATGGGGGGGGGTTAGGACTGAAAATGGGGTGATGGGGGGATAGTACTGAAAATGGGGTGATGGGGGTTAGGACTGCAGGTGGTCTGATTGGGGGGCTAAGACTGAAAATGGGGTTATGGGGGGGCTAAGAATGAAGATGGGGTGATGGAAGGGTTAGGACTGGAATTGGGCTGTTGGGGGGCTTAGGACTGATAATGGGCTATGGGGGGGGGGGCTAGAACTGGTAATGGACTGGGGGGGGGTGCTAGGACTGGAAATGGGCCGAGTAGAAGGGGGAGCTTGAACTGCAAATAGCTGATGGGGACAGGGTTTTGGAATGGAAATGGGCTGAGTGGAAGGGGGCTTGGAATGGAAATGGGCTGATGGGGAGGGGGCTTGGAAAGGAAATGGGCTGTGAGGGGAGGGAGCTAGGACTGGAAATGGGCTGATGATGCGGGGACTAGAAGGGAGCGGATGCTGGGTGGGGCAGGAGCTAGAAGGGAGTTGATGTTGGGGGACGATTAGAATGGGATGGGGCTGGGAGAGTGAAATGGAGAGGGGAAATATATTTTGTGTGGGAGGGAAGAAAAATCTACAATTGGGCGGGTATTGGGAGAGTAAGTGGGGATTGAGGATGGAGGGGTAAAATTTGAGTGGATGAAATAGAAATGAGGAAAGAGCAAAAGGAGAATGATTAGTATGTTAAAGCAGATGTAGAGAGAATGGAAAAAAACTAGGAAAGAAGAAAGGACAAATGGACAGCAGACAATGGAGCGTTAGCAGAAGACACGAAGAAACCAGAAGAAAGTGGCTGGAACAATTGCAACTGAAAAAAAAATGCACAAAAGGTAGAAAAATATCTCTTTATTTTGAATTTATTAACTGAAATATGTCAGCTCTTGGAAATGTGCATCTTTAACGTCTGCACTTTATTTAATACAAGAGGAAATCAATTTATAGTTTTATTTCTACAGTGTTTTACATTCTAAGTTTGGCTTTTGGGGTTCCCAGTTTAATTGCCTTAGATGGAAGTGAAGACTGTATTTTATACGAAGACAGCGAAGAAAGTGATGTCAGTGATTGTGACCAAATGAGCTTCATGAATTCTGACTCTAGCGAAGAAGAGTTCTTGGGGTTTTCCGAAGACTAGAGTACTCAAACCTTTGTCTTTATGTGTTAATGACAGTGTTAATGACAGTGATAATGGTTCTTAATGCCACTGTTGACTGCTGTTCAGTTTATATGGTTCAAATATTATTCTGTTATACTTTATTAAATATTTTATTACACTATTTGGTTCAGAATATTTTTTTCCTATTTTTCTCCTCTAAAAACCAGGTGCGTCTTATGGTCGGGTGCGTCTTATGGTGCGAAAAATACGGTACATTGTTAAACACAGATAAACGCTCTGACCCCCTTCCTTATGTACATGATAAAATGGGCTGAGGTCTTAATGAAAAAGTATATATTGCAACCCACAAGGGTCAGAAGAGGAACTACTCCAACCATATAGTCAGTGATGGCCCATTCACTAGGCAAACTAGGTGGTCGCCTAGGATAGCAGCCCCAATGGGCGGCATCAGTCCCCCTCCCAGCGAAGTGGCATTCAGCACTGCCTGGCCTGTCATGGCCTACTGCCACTGTCCCCTCCAACAGGAAGTTTCATCAGAGGGGAGCAGGAGTGGCAGGCTGTAAGCATGCCAGGGTGGGCACTCTACAGCTTGATGCAGTGGAAAGATCAGCATGCCGTCCCCCCTTCCCCAGGTGAGAAGATAGATGCTGGGAGGAGGGGGCGGCATGGAGGGTTTGCCTAGGCTAACAGAAACTCTTGGGCCAGCCCTGCATATTTTCAGTCACAGGCCAGAGGAAAGCCCCAGGAGGGAAAGAGAAGCAGGACTAGCTACAGATGCCAGGAAAAAAGGCATGGCTCCTTTAAGGCTAAGGCTTCCCAATCTGTGTTCACTCCTCTGCCCAGCCGGCATGACCTACATCTAAGAGAGATAGAGCTGGGATCATGGGAGGAGTTCCCAGGGAGAGCCTTCAGTGACACTTGGGAAGGATACGGGGCAGGTGACACCAAGGATATCCCTAGCACAAGTCACTGAAGTACCAACTTCTGTGCTGTGCTGAACATTTACTGCAGCACAATATCCAATATCAGGCACAGCAAGCTAATAAAATTGAGCTGCTGAAACACTCTCCCTCCACGAACATCACATCCACCTCCAGGAGAGACAGCTGCAAGCAATGGTGGCCCTCAATGAATCTATCATGAGACTGCACAGAGACTTGCAGCAATTCATGGGTCAATCTGTCATGGTCCATCTACTCTCTGCTCCAAACCCGCCTATTCAGCACCCTAACAAGTGATTGGCTATTAGCGTGTTAACTGTCATTCCCATGGGCTCGAGCGCGCAGTTAACAGGCATAACACACTTTAGTAAAAGTGCCCCTTAGTTTGTTTACACTGACATTCATTTTGTATGTTGACATATGGCTTTTTATTTTTGGCAGAAGTATAAAGGGACTCTCTCCATTTATTTTGTGCCCTTGTAAAATAGGCATAAAATAGGGACCTTTTTTGGACTTTCCACATAGGCAGCTTATGGAACCTGCATTGTTTGAACGAATAGGAAGTGGAATGAACCATCTGTCAAGCAGTCTCCTATGGGAAGTCCCACAAAGGTTCATTCATTCAAGAAGTTATTGTGAACAGGATGTAACCTGCAAATCATAAGAATTTGTAGACTTTAGTCCCTATTTTGCTGGCTCCTATCCTTGACTAACCTAGTAGACTTAGTAGAGCAGATCCTGTACTCTCCCAGGAAAGCCAGGCTTCCAATCCCACTGAGGCTCCTTGTGATCTTCGACAAGTTGTGTAACTCTTCTTTGCCTCAGATACAAACCTAGTTTATAACACTTCTGGGGACAGGGAAATACCTACTGTATCTAGAGCTACTACTGAGAAGCTGTGAGCCAAATCCAAAGCTAAATTCTACTGGCAGTAGCAGCTCTCAGCTCTGTCATGGTGCTTTCTCCTTTAACAGAGGTGGTTCCAGGAGACTATCCCCACCCCTGCCCATTGCATTGCCCCACAATATCTTTCCTGCTTTCCAACAGGATATCCCTTTCTCTCTTTCTTCCACTGCTTGCCCATCATCTAACCCATTTTTCTCCTATCTTCTGTCCAGCCCAACATAGCACCACTGTTGCATAGATCCTTTCTTTCTTAATGCGAGCAGAGGAGAGGAGTCCTTCCTTTCCTATTCTTATCATTTACCACTAACACTCCATTTCTTCTCTTCTCCTACTTTTCCCTCTTGCTTCTTTCCCCAGCATTTGTCTTCCTATCTCCTTTTACAACATCTGGCCATTACTTCTTCCAATACACTCTCATAGCAGCTGCCCTATCTCTCCCTCTCCCTTCCTCAAGAGCTGCCCCTACCTCTCCCCTCAGCATCCATTACTTGCCTATCCCTAGTCCCTTCCTTCCCAAGCAGCTATCTCTCTGACTCTTTCAAAGCACCACCCAATGTCTCTTATTCCTCCTGGCCCCCTCCTAGTATTCTTTCCTCCCAACCTTCATCCAATCCTTCTATTTCTCTTTCTATTCCTTCCTTTTTCTTCTCCAATACCTGGCCCCTACCTGACTTTTTGATTAACCAAGTGGTAGAAGCCTCTGCCATAACTTACCACCACTCTTCAAGGCCAGCATTGCAAGCAGTACAAAAATGTGGTCAAGGGCTTACTTATACTGATCTCTCAATGCATGAAATTAACATAAGGAAGTACTTGCACCCAATCACATGTTTTGAACATGTTTGTGATGCTGTCCTTGAGGAAATAGGAACAGTGAGGATCTGAGGCACAGGATCACTCTGCTCTTTCGGAATGATACATCCCTCTCTTGAACTGATAAGGCCTAGGAATTCTCACCAGCCATGATTCCCCACTTGGCAGAATCTTCTCTCACTTAGGCTAACAGGGACAGTGGATCCCTACCATCCACACTATTTCATCCAGCCTGCTACACTACCCCTTCTACTGCTGCCTAAATTCTGGTTCTTTAGATGACCACCAAGTGTAGCTAGTGGTAAAACCAGGCCTAATCTACTGTTAGATTAGCAAACATTTGAATCAGTAAATCTTTACTATTTGTAGGAACACCCAAGAGCCCTGAAGCTTTGTTTCCTCCTACTCATCATAGATATGGGGTTCCGGTAATACACAGAGTCTTTTGGTTTATATTCAGCAGCCCCAATTGGAATAGAATAGAATGGGGGCAGGCCTCAGCTGCCCACAAAGTAATTCCTTCTCTATAGTGAGGGAGCAAGGAGGGGCTACATGTGCTTAACTGTACATAATGGTGCCTCTCTGTTTAACTAATCTCTTTATATGAAATCCTGAGATCTTGTTATGTATTTAGTATAACATCTTATTCTAAATAGCTAAGGGCTGAGAAAGCAATGAAATGTAAGGGAAGAGAGATAGCACCTAAAAATATAATGTGGTACAGGGTGATAAGACAGTTCAACTAGAAAGTCTTGTCATCTTAAAAAATAAAGGACCCATCAAGTGATTTTTAACAAAAATAAGTAATAGAATGCAAGTTTTCCACTAAATCTGCCCTGTCCAATAAGTAAGCCAGCAAAGTATATGGGGCCAAAAAGCAGTTAGATGTACTCCTTTTCTAGAGGGCCTGTCTACTAAAGTTTTTTTTCCCATTTTGTTCCTATGGGGAAAATGCTTAGTAGACAGGTCCCTAGGTCTCCCTGCCAAGGTACAGTGCTTTGATTTGACAGACTAACAAAAACATGAAGTCGTTGCAATTAATCACTGGGCTTTTGGTTGAAAAGAAAGAGCAAGCTGCCAACCTTGGAGTCTGCACTTGTAGGAGCAGTGAAGTGTGTGCTTGATTATTTAATACACGACATTTCAGAAAGAAAATTAAGGCTGAAGAAAAGTCTGTTTACAGGCATTCTCCTCATCATTTCTGTATTGCATATGTTAGCATATGCTTTGAAGCACAATACCTGAAATGAAATAATTCTATAGTAAAATCCATAAATGAGCTTTTTCATGAGAATAGAGTTATTGAAAATCTAGTTGCATAATTGATATCTTAATGCTGAATTTGCTTGTCTAATATTAATTGCTGACAAACCAATAGTAACACTAACAAAAATAGGATTTTAGTGTTATAAAGGCAAGAAAAAAATTGCAATGCTTCCAGTTCCAATTATCAGATTGCAAGCCATGGAATTCTATGATTATAAAAGTAGCACATTTTGCCAAAACCATACAAGTTAAAGCGAAGACTACAGTTCCAAACATCTGCAATTTGTGGAAACCAGTGTCTCCACATCGTTCTTCTAGACCAGTCTAGACAAGTGGTTTATGTTCCCCTACCAGCTGTTTGGTGGAGACAAAGAACCAATGAAAAGCCCAGGTTTCAATGACATCACGCCTTTGCCTCTATTTGCTTCAGCCATCAGAGATCCCTTCAGTTTTCCTTTGTCTCCAGCAGATGGTTGATGAATTTTCTTCTCTCTGTAGAAAATCTTAGGATTAAGAGGAAAAGAGATTGATTAAACACTCGTGAATGACCACCTCAAGCCATAAAGGGGTGACTCTCTCACTTGAGCGCAATGTGGGAGGCTCCACTAGACTGTGGTCTTTTTAGTAGCATTAGGAGTAGGGGAAATTGGTTAAGCTGCATGCCCTTATCATGGTAAGGGCCTGTTGAGCAGCCACAAATTGGAAGGATCTGGAAGAGTACACAACCTCAGTGCCCCTTCCTTCCTCCCCCTTTTCCTCCTGCTCTCTCCCAAAGATTGCAGAAGGCTCTCAGAGGGATCTACCTGCCAGCCACCTTTCACGCTTTAGTAGCATTAGAAGTAGGGAAAATTGGTTAAGCTGCATGCCCTTATCATGGTAAGGGCCTGTTGAGCAGCCACAAATTGGAAGGATCTGGAAGAGTACACAACCTCAGTGCCCCTTCCTTCCTCCCCCTTTTCCCCCTGCTCTCTCCCAAAGATTGCAGATGGCTCTCAGAGGGATCTACCTGCCAGCCACCTTTCACGCAGTGCTGTTAAAAATAAACCCAGCCAGTGAAGCCGTTCCAGGAGAGTAGCGCTGAAACTGGCATGGATCCTATGCCTGGGACTCTCAGAGGGTCAATACGAAGGCTTGACCTTGTCATTGTCCTTGTTGGGGGCTTCTGATTCAGCCTCTGAGGGATGAACTTTTTGGGTGGACTGCTAGCAACCACTGGCACTGTGTTGAGGTTTCCTGCTATTTTCTGCACACATTAGTAACGCTTCTGCCTGTTGTACACCTGGGGGTTGCAAAGTCCTAACATGCGTTCTGCCCAAGTAGCTCCAATGCACAATCTTTCTCTAGCACCTTTAACGCCTATTATGTAAAAGTGCAGTTAACACATGCCTGTAGGCCAATGCAGCCTTAGCACACACTTTTGTGATACTTACCCTAACTCTCTGTCTTCTTCCAGAAAACATTGTTTGGCCTGTAGAAGGCAAGGAGCCTCATTCTTGGATTCTGGACTCTGCCTTTCCTGTATGGCAGCTTCTGAGTCACCCCTGGAGGGCATGTTTTTCCCCTCTCAGCCGGGGGATACAGTTAGTATGCCCTTACATACCTCAGGACACGAGGTGCAGGATGACGCTAAGGGTAAGGATGCTGAGCCAGCCAAAGGCTCCAGGTATCATATCCGAGATCCGAGATCATTGAGCTTTGCCATGATGCCTGTATGTAGATAGTACATGTAAATAGTTCCCCTATGTTATCCAAGTTTGTACACCTGTTCTCTGTAAAAACAGAACAGCTTGTTGTTCTGGTCTTTTTTGTTTCATGTAAACCGCGCTGATGTCGAATAGTGCGGTATATAAGAGATTGTAATAAATAAATAAATAATAATAATAATGCTGTGAGCCGCTCTTCATCCACTAGGGGGTTTGTAGTGGCTATTCCCCCTGGTTTGGGGAACCTTTTCCGAGAGGAGAGCTTCTGGAGTCTGAATTGGCCTCCCCAGAATTCTTTTCCTTTTTGCAATAAGCCTGGTCCTTCTGGCATGGAAGTTCAGATCCTGCAGCCTCTAGGTGCCCCTGGACTCAATCGCATGCCAGGCAGGCTGAAAGTAGAAGTCCTGTTCAATTACCTTTGGCTAAATGTCCCCAGCATGGGGCACTCCCTGAAGATGAGGAACAGTATGTGTGAGACACTTCTTATTGACTATGCCTCAGAACTAGATGAATCAGTATTGGGTTCTGATGTGGATTAGGAGTTACACTCACCTTTAGAAGACTATGCAGAGGCCAGTTTGATCCATCTGTTCCAGAAGGAGGAGCTGGCATCATTGATTTCCAGAGTCTCATCTGCCTTGAACTTGACAGATGCTTCTGGCATGGAGCAACATCCAAAAGTACACCTGATTCTTCAAGGGGTGCTGAAATCCACTACTGTCTTCCCATTCCCAGAGGTGATCAAAGATATGATCTTGTCTGAGTGGAAAAGAGTTAAGGGTCTATAAGATCTATGGAGGAGGAGTAACGTGGTGAGTGGTTTGACATTCCCAAGGTAGATGCACAGGTCACTGTGGTTACCAGACGGACCACCATTCCTGTGGAAGGCAGATCAACCTTAAAGGATGTTCTGGATTGCAAGGTCAATTCCTTGCTGAAGATTCAGTTTGCTGTGGCAGCGCCTATTCTACAGCTTGGGTATTTACCAGTTTTATGTCTCGAGTCTTGCTCCAGTGGATTCAGTCTCTTCCGCCTGATGCTACTACTTCTCTCTTGAAGTCAGCTATGGCCTTCCTTTCTGATGCCATGTATGCCCTGGTGCACTTGCCAGCCAGGAATGGTGCCCTGAAGATAACATAAGAACATAAGAACATAAGATATGCCATACTGGGTCAGACCAAGGTCCATCAAGCCCAGTATTCTGTTTCCAACAGTGGCCAATCTAGGTCATATGTACCTAGCAGTTTCCCCAAGGGACACAGGTTCCACAATGCTTGTATTGGTTCAAGCATTGATATCCTGGGTCCCTTCTTAATAATGGCTTATGGACCTTTCCTCCAGGAACTTGTCCAAACCTTTTTTAAACCCAGCTACACTAACAGCCTTTACTAAATCCTCCGGTAACAAATTCCAGAGTTTGATTACACGTTGAGTGAAAAAATATTTTCTCTTATTAGTCTTAAATAGTTTACCCTGTAGCTTCATTGCATGTCCCCTAGTCTTTCTATATTCTGATAAGGTAAACAATTGATCTACGTTTACCCGTTCCACTCCGCTCATTAATTTATAGACTTCTATCATATCTCCCCTCAGCCGTCTCTTTTCCAGGTTAAAGAGCCCTAACCTTTATAGCCTTTCTTCATAGGAGTATCCTTCCATCCCCTTTACCATTTTGGTGGCTCTTCTCTGAACCTTTTTTAATAACTCTATATCCTTTTTAAGATACGGCGACCAGAATTGCACACAATATTCAAGGTGCGGTCTCACCAAGGAACGATATAGAGGCATTATAATATCCTTTGTTTTATTTTCCATTCCTTTCCTTATCATACCTAGCATTCTATTTGCTCTCTTGGCCACCGCTGCACACTGGGCTGAGGGTTTTAACATGGTATCCACAATGACGCCTAAATCTTTTTCCTGGGTGGTGGTTCCTAATGTGGAACCTTGCGTCGTGTAACCATAGTTTGGGTTGTTCTTCCCTAGGTGCATAACCTTGCACTTGTCCACATTAAATTTCATTTGCCATTTTGATGCCCAGTCTTCCAATTTATCAAGATCCTCTTGCAATTTTCCACAATCCTCTTGGGTTTTAACAACTTTAAATAGTTTTGTGTCATCTGCAAATTTGATAACCTCACTCGTTATTCCACTTTCCAGGTCATTTATGAATATGTCAAAAAGCAGCGGACCCAGCACAGATCCCTGGGGTACACCACTATTCACCTTTCTCCATTGGGAAAATTGGCCATTTAGCCCTACCCTCTGCTTTCTATCTTTTAACCAGTTCCTGATCCACAATAATACACTGCCTCCTATCCCATGACTCTTTAGTTTTGCCAAAAGTCTCTCATGAGGGACCTTGTCAAAGGCTTTCTGAAAGTCCAGATACACAATATCAACCGACTCACCTTTGTCCACCTGATTATTCACTCCTTCAAAAAAACATAACAGATTAGTAAGACAAGATCTTCCTTGTCTAAAGCCATGTTGGCTGTCTCTCATTAGTTCATGACTATCTACATGCTGAGTAATTTTATTCTTTATGATGGTTTCTATCATTTTTCCCGGTATTGACGTCAGGCTCACCAGTCTGTAGTTTCCCGGATCACCCCTGGAACCCTTTTTAAAAATTGGTGTTACATTGGCGATCCTCCAATCTTCAGGTATTAGAGATGATTTTAATGATAGTTCACAGATTACTAATAGCAGGTCTGCAATCTCATATTTCAGTTCTTTCAATACCCTTGGATGTATACCATCCGTCCCAGGTGATTTACTACTCTTCAGCTTATCTAATAGTTGTAATACATCTTCTCGATGTATCGATATTTCCTTCAATTCTTCTGCACCTTTAAATACCACTTCAGTCATGGGTAACATCCCTACATCTTCCTCAGTAAAGACTGAAGCAAAGAATTCGTTCAGTCTCTCTGCTATCGCCTTGTCGCCTCTTAGTGCTCCTTTAACCCCTTTATCATCTAATGGACCAACTGACTCTCTCACAGGTTTTTTGCTACGAATGTACTTGAAAAGGTCTTTACTTCGCGTTTTTGCTTCTGCAGCAAGCTTCTTCTCAAATTCTCCCTTTGCCTGCCTTATCAATGCCTTGCATTTGACTTGCCAGTGCTTGTGCTGTTTCCAGGTTTCGTCGTTTGGCTCTTTTTTCCATTTCCTGAAAGATGCTTTTTTGGCAACAACAGCCTCTCTGACCTCAACTTTAAACCATGCTGGCAGTTTTTTGGACTTCTTTCCATTTTTCTTAAAGTGTGGAATACAGCTGGTCTGGGCTTCCAAGATAGTATTTTTCAACAACAGCCAAGCCTGATGTACGTCTTTAACCTTTGCAACTGCTCCTTTTAGTTTTTTCTTGACTGTTTTCCTCATTTTATCATAGTCTCCCTTTCGAAAGTTAAAAGGTAGTACTGTGGATTTCCTTACTATCCCTCCTCCACTAATTAAATCAAAGGCGATCATGCTATGATCACTATTGCCAAGTGGCCCCAACAACCTTATCTCTTGCACTAGCTCTGGTGTTCCACTAAGGATTAGGTCTAATATGGCTTCCCCTCTGGTCGGTTCATGAACCAGCTGCTCCAAGAAGCAGTCATTTATATCTTCTAGGAACTTTATCTCCCTAGCATGTCCTGACGTGACACTGACCCAGTCGATACCGGGGTAGTTGAAATCACCCATTATTATTACTGTGCTGTAACTTTTGTTAGCTTCCTTGATTTCTTTGAGCATTTCATCATCCATTTGGTCATTCTGGCCAGGCTCTCGATAGTACACCCCCACTGCCATTGCCTTCCCCCTTTTACATGGAATTTCAATCTATATAGATTCTACAGCAGATTTTGTTTCTTGCAAAACTTTAATCCTTTCTGACTCAATGCCCTCTCTAACATAGAGAGCAACCCCTCCACCAAATTGATCAGCTCTATCATTACGATATAGTTTGTACCCAGGTATCACAGTGTCCCACTGGTTGTCGTCCTTCCACCATGTCTCTGATATTCCAATCATATCTAACCTTTCATTTAGTGCTATGTATTCTAACTCTCCCATCTTATTTTTTAGACTTCTAGCATTTGCATACAAGCATTTTAGAGAATGTATTTTATCCATATTAATTTGTCTGTTAGACATGAATAATTTGGGATCTTTAAGCTCTGTCTGCTCCATACTTGAGGGCATTTGGGCTACTTTACTCTTTTGTGGAACCTCTCTGCTTTTGGTAGTATCCTTCAAAGATACATTCTTCCGAACCATCTGCTCTTGGGCGACTGTCGGCTTTCCCCTAATATCTAGTTTAAAAGTTGCTCTATCTCCTTTTTAAAGGTTAATGCCAGCAGCCTGGTTCCATCCCGGTTAAGGTGAAGCCCATCCCTTCGGAAGAGCCCCTCCTTTCCCCAGAATGTTCCCCAGTTCCTAACAAATCCAAACCCCTCATCTCTGCACCATTGTCTCATCCACGCATTGAGACTCCGGAGCTCTGTCTGCCTTTTGGGTCCTGCGCGTGGAACAGGAAGCATTTCGGAGAATGCTACCCTGGAAGTTCTGGATTTCAACTTCCTACCTAAAAGCCTAAATTTAGCCTCCAGAACCTCCCTACCACATTTTCCTATGTCATTGGTACCAACATGTACCAAGACAGCAGACTCCTCCCCAGCACTATCTAAGACCTTATCTAGGTGGCGCATTAAAGATGGTGTCATGGCTTGGATTTGACTCTTTCACTGGATGGCAGACACATCCTCCAAATTCCATTTGACTCAACTGGCCTTTAAGGGGAAACTCCTGTTTGGAACCAATTTGGAGAAACTGGTGAAGATCCTAGGTGAGACAAAATCTTACTGCTTCCTGGAAGACAGATCCATGGGGCCTGTGAAGTGGGCTAGTGCCCCTTTCTTGTCAGCCTCTGCCCAACCACCAAAGGCACATTGGCTGGATTCCTTGGGGTCTTGGGACTATCGGCACTACTGACTTTGAAAACCTTTTTTCCCCTCTGCTTTAGGGCCTTGGGCTCATTTTCAGTCCTTTTGTGGAGCATGTGGACCCAGGGACTCAATCCGATCCAGAGAAGGACCTTCTTAAGCCATGTAATGATGGCTTAGGGGCCCATTCTCTGGTGCTTTTGGTGGGCAGCAGGTTTTGCATCTTTTTTCAGGAATGGACCCAGCTTGCCAAGGATCGCTGGGCGCTAGACACCGTTCAATTCACTTATGTTCTGGAATGCAAGGAGCTGATTCCTGATGCCTTCATTGTTTCCCCTTGTGGGTCTGTGATCAAAGATGCCAGTGTGAACCACCTTGGACAAGTTGCTTTGCCTAAAGGTGGTTCCCACTGTCCCCCCAGACGAGCAGTGCAAGGGCAGATACTCCATCTACTTCATGGTACCAAAGAAGAATGGTTCCTTCCACCCCATTCTGTACCCAAAGGGGTCAATAAGAACTTGTGTGTCCTGTGCTTTCGGATGGAAACCTTACGCTCCATGATTCAAGCAGTGCACTGAGGGGAATTCTCGGCATTTCTAGCTGAGATGTATTTTCATATCCTGATCCAAGCATATCAGCAGAAGTATCTGTGTTTTTTCATGCTTGGCTCTCACTATCAGTTCGTCACCTTTCTCTTTGAGCATCCACCTCCCCAAGGACATTCTCAAAGGTCATGATGGTGCTGGCTGTGGTGCTGCGGTGCTAAGGGATCTGTGTCCATCCCTATCTAGACGACTGGCTCATCCAGTTGTCTAGATTCTGCGTAAATTACTATAGATTAAAAGATTCCACGTAAATTACCATATTTATGCGGATGACATAATGATCTATCTCCCTTGGGATATTTTGAACCCTCCAAAGAAACTACTTGCTGACTGCTTCTCAGAAATTATGATATGGCTTGAGAGCCACAATCTCCATATTAACTTTTCAAAAACTGATGCCATGTATGATACTAGAAACCAGAACTTCTCTCCCCGAACTCAATCAAAATCAATGTCATCAACATTAAAGTTAAAAATGAAGTGAAATACCTAGGGGTCATAATTGTTTGCTCCCTCAGCTTTAGCTCCCATATAAAGCAAACAACAAAAAATATATTTTATAAAATCAAACTCTTTAAACATCTCCATCATCTACTCCACCTTCATAATTTTAGATCAGTAATCCAAGCAATGATTACCCCACACCTTGACTTTGCTAATTCCATCCTTCAAGGTATCACCAAACAGAACATAAGAACATAACATATGCCATACTGGGTCAGACCAAGGTCCATCAAGCCCAGTATTCTGTTTCCCACAGTGGCCAATCTAGGTCTAATGTACCTAGCAGTTTCCCCAAGGGACACAGGTTCCACAATGCTTGTATTGGTTCAAGCATTGATATCCTGGGTCCCTTCTTAATAATGGTTTACGGACCTTTCCTCCAGTAACTTGTCCAAACCTTCTTTAAACCCAGCTACACTAACAGCCTTTACTAAATCCTCTGGTAACAAATTCCAGAGTTTGATTACACGTTGAGTGAAAAATATTTTCTTTTATTAGTCTTAAATAGTTTACCCTGTAGCTTCATTGCATGTCCCCTAGTCTTTCTATATTCTGATAAGGTAAACAATCGATCTACTCTTACCCGTTCCACTCTGTTCATTAATTTATAGACTTCTATGATATCACCCCTCAGCCGTCTCTTTTCCAGGTTAAAGAGCCCTAACCTTTTTAGCCTTTATTCATAGGAGTATCCTTCCATCTCTTTTACCATTTTGGTGGCTCTTCTCTGAACCTTTTCTAAAATTGCTATATTCTTTTTAAGATACGGCGACCAGAATTGCACACAATATTCAAGGTGCGGTATCACCATGGAACAATATAGAGGCATTATAATATCTTTTGTTTTATTTTCCATTCCCTTCCTTATCATACCTAGCATTCTATTTGCTCTCTTGGCCGCCGCTGCACAATGGGCCGAGGGTTTTAACATGGTATCCACAATGACGCCTAAATCTTTTTCCTGGCTGGTGGTTCCTAATGTGGAACCTTGCATCGTGTAACCATGGTTTGGGTTGTTCTTCGCTAGGTGCATAGCCTTGCACTTGTCCACATTAAATTTCATCTGCCATTTTGATGCCCAGTCTTCCAATTTATCAAGATCCTCTTTCAATTTTCCACAATCCTCTTGGGTTTTAACAACTTTAAAAAGTTTTGTGTCATCTGCAAATTTGATAACCTCACTCGTTATTCCACTTTCCAGGTCATTTATGAATATGTCAAAAAGCAGCGGACCCAGCACAGATCCCTGGGGTACACCACTATTCACCTTTCTCCATTGGGAAAATTGGCCATTTAGCCCTACCCTCTGCTTTCTATCTTTTAACCAGTTCCTGATCCACAATAGTACACTGCCTCCTATCCCATGACTCTTTAATTTTGCCAAAGGTCTCTCATGAGGGACTTTGTCAAAGGCTTTCTGAAAGTCCAGATACACTATATCAACCGACTCACCTTTGTCCACCTGTTTATTCACACGTTCAAAAAAACATAACAGATTAGTAAGACAAGATCTTCCTTGACTAAAGCCATGTTGGCTGTCTCCCATTAGGTCATGACTATCTACATGCTGAGTAATTTTATTCTTTATGATGGTTTCTACCATTCTTTCTGGTACTGATGTCAGGCTCACCGGTCTGTAGTTTCCCGGATCACCCCTGGAACACTTAATAAAAAATGGTGTTACATTGGCGATCCTCCAATCTTCAGGTATTAGAGATGATTTTAATGATAGTTCACAGATTACTAATAGCAGGTCTGCAATCTCATATTTCAGTTCTTTCAACACCCTTGGATGTACACCATCCGGCCCAAGTGATTTGCTACTCTTCAGCTTATCTAATAGTTGTAATACATCTTCCCGATGTATCGATATTTCCTTAAATTCTTCCACACCTTTAATTACCACTTCAGTCATGGGTAACATCCCTACATCTTCCTCAGTAAAGACTGAAGCAAAGAATTCATTCAATCTCTCCGCTATCACCTTGTCGCCTCTTAGTGCTCCTTTAACCTCTTTATCATCTAATGGACCAACTGACTCTCTCACAGGTTTTTTGCTACGAATGTACTTGAAAAGGTCTTTACTTCGCGTTTTTGCTACCGCAGCAAGCTTCTTCTCAAATTCTCCCTTTGCCTGCCTTATTAATGCCTTGCATTTGACTTGTCAGTGCTTGTGCTGTTTTCAGGTTTCGTCATTTGGCTCTTTTTCCATTTCTTGAAAGATGCTTTTTTGGCAACAACAGCCTCTCTGACCTCACCTTTAAACCATGCTGGCAGTTTTTTGGACTTCCTTTCACTTTTCTTAAAGCGTGGAATACAGCTGGTCTGTGCTTCCTAGAAAGTATTTTTCAACAACAGCCAAGCCTGATGTACGTCTTTAACCTTTGCAACTGCTCCTTTTAGTTTTTTCTTGACTGTTTTCCTCATTTTATCATAGTCTCCCTTTCGAAAGTTAAAAGGTAGTACTGTGGATTTCCTTACTATCCCTCCTCCACTAATTAAATCAAAGGTGATCATGCTATGATCACTATTGCCAAGTGGCCCCAACGCCCTTATCTCTTGCACTAGATCTGGTGTTCCACTAAGGACTAGCTCTAATATGGCTTCCCCTCTGGTCAGTTCATGAACCAGCTGCTCCAAGAAGCAGTCATTTATTTCATCTAGGAACTTTATCTCCCTAGCATGTCCTGATGTGACACTGACCCAGTTGATACCGGGGTAGTTGAAATCACCCATTATTATTACTGCGCTGTAACTTTTGTTAGCTTCCTTGATTTCTTTGAGCATTTCATCATCCATTTGGTCATTCTGGCCAGGCGCTCGATAGTACACCCCCACTGCCATTGCCTTCCCCCTTTTACATGGAATTTCAATCCATATAGATTCTACAGCAGATTTTGTTTCCTGCAAAACTTTAATCCTTTCAGACTCAATGCCCTCTCTAACATAGAGCGCAACCCCTTCACCAATTTGATCAGCTCTATCATTACGATATAGTCTGTACCCAGGTATCACAGTGTCTCACTGGTTGTCCTCCTTCCACCAAGTCTCTGATATTCCAATCATATCTAACCTTTCATTTAGTGCTATATATTCTAACTCTCCCATCTTATTTTTTAGACTTCTAGCATTTGCATACAAGCATTTTAGAGAATGTATTTTATTCATATTAATTTGGCTATTGTTAGACCTGGGTAATTTGGGATCTTTAAGCTCTGTTTGCTCCATACTTGAGTGTATTTGGGCTACTTTACTCTTTTGTGGAACCTCTCTGCTTTTGGCAGTATCCTTCAAAGATACTTTCTTCCGAACCATCCGCTCTTGGGTGACTGTCGGCTTTCCCCTAATATCTAGTTTAAAAGTTGCTCTATCCCCTTTTTAAAAGTTAATGCCAGCAGCCTAGTTCCATCCCGGTTAAGGTGAAGCCCATCCCTTCGGAAGAGCCCCTCCTTTCCCCAGAATGTTCCCCAGTTTCTAACAAATCCAAAACCCTCATCTCTGCACCATTGTCTCATCCACGCATTGAGACTCCGGAGCTCTGCCTGCCTTTTGGGTCCCGCGCGTGGAAAAGGAAGCATTTTGGAGAACGCTACCCTGGAAGTTCTGGATTTCAACTTCCTACCTAAAAGCCTAAATTTAGCCTCCAGAACCTCCCTACCACATTTTCATATGTCATTGGTACCGACATGTACCAAGACAGCAGACTCCTCCCCAGCACTATCTAAGACCTTATCTAGGTGGCGTGTGAGGTCCGCTACCTTCGCATCAGGCAAGCATGTTACCAGGCGATCCTCACGTCCACCAGCCACCCAGCTATCTACATGCCTAATGATCGAATCACCAACTATAATGGCTGTCCTAACCCTTCCCTCATGGGCACATGGCCCTGGAGAAACTTCCTCGGTGCGAGAGGGTTTTACATCACCTGGAGGACAGGTCCTAGTTACAGGATCACTTCCTGCCACACCAGGGTGATGCTCTCCTGTCACGTGACCTCTCTCCTCCATTACAACAGGGATGCTGCCAGACTGGAGGTGGGACTTCAGGACTATATCCCTGTAGGTCTCATCTATGTACCTCTCTGTCTGTCTTATGCTTTGCAAGTCTGCTCCTTTAGCCTCTAGAGAACAGACTCATTCCCTGAGAGCAAAGAGCTCCTTGCACCTAGTGCACATGTAAGACCTCTCACCAACTGAGAGAAAATCATACATGTGACACTCAGTACAAAAGACTGGAAAGCCCCCATCCCGCTGCTGGACTGCTGTCTTCATCTTAGTTTTAAGTTTGTGTTTAGATCTAAGTTCTTTATTTACTAAGGGTTGCTATGGATATTTATACTAATAACACTGTACCTAATACGTGTAATATACCTTGCTCACCTGAAGCTTAAGTAATCTCAGGTCCTTAGTGTATGACTGATTTGGGTAATGAGCTTCACCTGAGAGCACCTCCTGTCTTTTAAGATGTGTAAGTACCTAGAAAGCTATGATTATCCCAGGGGTGGGTGGGTGTGGGGAGGGAGGGAGGGAAATAACACTTATTAAAAGAGGGCTGCTACACAGTACCCTGTCTTGTGCTGCTGAGGTAAGCTATATTCTGATTGATTTAAATTATAGCTCTTAGCTGCTGCTAGGCTCTAACTTCTTATGAAATTTAAACTACAACTCTCTGCTGGGTTCTAAATTTAACCAGAAAGCTCTCTTCTGTGTTTTAAATTTAAACTAAAAGTACTTTGCTGATGCTAGGCCCTGAGTGACTATTAAATGTAAACTACAAGCTCTCTGCTGGGTTCCAAATGTAACCAGAAAGCTCTCTTCTGTGTTTTAAATTTAAACTAAAAGTACTTTGCTGTTACTAGGCCCTGAGTGACTATTAAATTTAAACTACAAGCTCTCTGCTGGGTATGAAATGTAACCAGAAAGTTCTCCTCTGTGTTTTAAATTTAAACTTAAACTGCTGCTACTAGGCCCTGACTGATTTAACAAAAAATAGTGGGTTCACAGATTAATTAGCTTTAATACAAAGAATTCCTTTTAGAAAATTACCAGAAGTATATACTCACAGTTGCAGATCTCTCTCCAGTCCTAATAGTCACAAGAAACAAATGTTTCTCCCCTCCACCAACTCTAAAAGTCATAGATGCAGAACTTCCAGTCAAATCCAATATACGCTACCTTGGGGTGATACTGGATCAACAGTTGGACTTCAAGGAACACATAAAATGCACCGTAAAAGCTATCTACTTTAAGACTAAAACCCTGCGGCACTTGAGATCTATGATGGAGCCTGATGACTTCCGCACCATCTTCCAAGCGCTAGTTACACCGCACTTCGATTATGCTAATATAATACTGCATGACCTCCCGAAGATTACCATCAACCCTCTACCGTTAGCCATGAATGCAGCAGCCCGTGTCCTCTGCGGAGCATCAAGGAGAAAACACATCTCCCCCATTCTAAAAGATCTTCATTGGCTCCCAATAAGCTGTAGAATCCTATATAAGGCCCTCCTCATTGCTTTCAAGGCGTTTAGCAAGATATCACCTGCATCAATTTCTGACCTTATCACACACACCGCAAACAACAGATCTAGGAGATCTCTTGCTGCAGACATGCTACTCATACCAAGCGAATCCATAAAGATTAACCAGTCATCCATCAATATGGCATTTGCGAACTACGCCCCCAGGTGTTGGAACAAACGTCCTCCCAGCATTAGAGCAATCAGGGACCTTGGACAGTTTAGAAAAGCCCTCAAACACCACCTCTTCATCACACATTTTACTCATCTAGACATCCCCCCCCTCACCCCTCCTCACCCTCACAACCTCAGACCTCTCCTATCTGACCGCATAGAACCTACAGGGAGTACCAACTTCTAAATTTCTAAAAATGTATATAGTTTCCCTCAGTTTTTACCTCCACGCTAATGCCCTGTTATTTGTAAACGATGGCCAGACTTAACTGACCAAGTGTGATATTTTTTCAATGTAAACCGCACTAATGACAAAGAGCGCGGTATATAAGAAATGTTAAATAAATATAAATAAATAAATAAAACGTGTATGTACGAAATGTAGATGCATTTCTGAACATGCAAGGTCAGATGTGTAAACGCAGAATGGAATACTGCATTATACATCCTGCCAGAAAACATGCAACTCCCATATAGCAGTGTTCTGGCTACATTTAAGTAGCACGTCTGACCCGTGACATGTTTAAGTAACATGTGTAACATGCAACATGCCGAAAACATGTCCAACTGTACAGTTGTTCACGTGTGACAGGAAACAGGAAACCCCACCACTACCAGAGCCCTAAAAGATGGCCATCCGAAGTGTGAATTTCTCAGAGGCTGAGACTCACTGCTCTGCAGGATGGTGCTGGAGGAGGAGGGTGTCCTGCTCCCCACAGGGCACAGAAGGCCAGCCCTTGCTGCATCACGCAGGGGCTGGGAAAGGATAAGGAACACCTTGGTGCAGTAACTGGCGCAAAGCGGGATAGGGAGGAGTCAGGGGAAAAGCATGTGGGGGAAAACAACAGTGCAAAGAGCCAGGAGGTAGCTGCCAAGTGAAATGGGAAAAGGAGCAGGGGGCAAACTGGGTAATCACACAACCAAATGACAGTGAACACACAAAACAGGGCCCACACAGGAAACGCGCAAACAAAAACACAATGGCAAGGTGGAAAAAAGGCAAAATGGACAAACCTGAACACAGTGAAAAAAAACTACTGTTTGTAACAATGCAGCAACATGGTCCAAAACACAGCACAGTGGAAACATAGAGACATGGTGCTAGTAAAGACAACTACCCAATCAAAAGAACACATTGGTATCTAACTTATGTATTGAAAACACCGGATATGTAAACTCATTAGTTCAGTACAAAACCCTCAAGAGATTCGAACATCAGTCCCTTCACAAAGGTTCTAAGCAGAGGAGAAAATACCCCAGTAAAGCTATTTCTCCCTCTATGCAGCAAGAATAATACATGCCTGAAGGGGATGTACCTTATCACACCATCATAGCATTAACATACCCCTCTTTTTCATAAATCATATTTATGAAATCCTTTTTATCACATTACAAAATATTGAAACCTTGGAATGGCACAAATCCCATTTTCACTTTAAACATCTTAATACTCAGCCTCAGATACACAGAATCCCCAGCAGTAAAATCAAATGAACTGCATAGTCGCCATGTCTCAGAGTGAGCTTCCAACTGTCATCTGAAACAAAATACAGTAGAACCCAGCCGGACACACATCTGCAACAACATCCCAGCCCATCCCTTTAGACGTAGCTTACAAGCTGAAGATCAAAATCCAGAGCTGAGTGGTGTCTCCAAATGATGTATTAACCTGGAAGGCCTCTCCTGAGGGCATATCACTCTACCCTCACCCTACCAAGATCTCTGTTTTGTGAGAACTCTGCTTCATCAGGGGTATTGCTTACTATGCGCACAACACATGGCTGACCTAGGCAAACACCACAATACCAACCACCACACCAGCCCCCTGAGAGCCCATCCTTTCAGAAAACCCCCTCCCTTCCCCAGAATGTTGCACAGTTCCTAACAAATCTAAAAACTTCTTCCTGCACCATCCTCTCTTCCACACATTGAGACTCCAGAGCTCTGCCTACCTTTTTGGTCCTGTGAGTGGAACGGGAAACATTTCAGAGAATGCTATCCTGGACATTCTGGATTTCAACTTCCTACCTAAAAGCCTAAAATTGGCTTCCAGAAAATCCCTCCCACATTTTCCTTTGTCATTGGTACCAACATGTACCAAGACAGCAGACTCCTCCACAGCACTATCTAAAACCTTGTCTAGGTGGCACGTGAGGTCCACTACTTTCGCACCAGGCAGGCATGTTAGCAGACAATCCTCATGTCCACCAGCCACCCAGCTATCCACATGCCTAAAGCATGAATCGCTACCTGTAACAGTCATTCTAACCCTTTCCTCATGGTCACATACCCCTGGAGAAACCTCCTCAGTGTGAGAGGGTTTACATCACCTGGAGGGCTGGGTCCTAGTTACAGGATCACTTCCTGCCACACCAAGGCCATAACCTCCTTTCACGTGACCTCTCTTCTCCATTGAAACAGATAGGCTGCCAGACTGGATGTGGGACATCAATACTACGTCCTTGTAGGTCTCGTCTACACAGTATATCTCTCTATCTTCCTTATCTCCTCCAAGTCTGCTACTCTAGCCTCCAGAGGTCAGATTCATTCCCTGAGAGTAAAGAGCTCCTTGCCCCTAGTGCACACATAAGGACCCCTCACTAACTGGAAGAAAATTGTACATGTGGCTTTCAATGCAAAATACTGGATGGCCCCCATCTCGCTGCTGGACTTCTGTCCGCATCTTAGTTTTAAGGTTTTGTTGAGATATTTAAGTTGTTTACTTACTTAGAAACATAGAAATATGATAGCAGAAAAAGACCACTTGACCTATCTAGTCTGCCCTTCCATATCAATTACAATAGTCCACTTTTTACCTTTAGAGATCCTCTGCCTTTGTCCCATGCTTTTTTGAATTCAGATACTGTCCTCATATCTACCACCTCCACTGAAAGACTATTCCTTGCATGTACCACACTTACCGTAAAGAAATATTTCCACATATTACTCCTGAGTCTATCCCCTTTAACCCTCATCTATGTCCCTTCATAGCAGAGCTTGCTTTCAATCAAAAGAGGCCATGGAGGCATTTAAACATCTCAATCATATCCCCTGTCTTATATCCTTTACAACGAAGCCCACTAATCATATGAGTCTGTCCTCATATGCTTTATAATGAAGTCCGCTAACCATTTTAGTTGCCACCCTCTGCTCCAACTCCAACCTCTTTATATCCTTTTTAAGGTGTGGTCTCCAGAATTGCCAACAATATTCCAAATGAGGTTGCACCTGAGGTTGCTAGGGATAGTTGTACAAGCACAAGTATACTTAATAGGTTTAAGGAACTTTGCTCACATTAGGATTGATTTCAGGGCCTTAATTAATAAAGCTATACCTGATGAGGATAACCAGCTACACCTGAAAGTGAATTTGAGTACCTCTGTCCCTTTAAGAGCTTATAAATCTAAGATTTTTCCTGGGGTTGATGGGAGGGAACGAAGCACTTAATAGAAGCTGGCTTAATAAAACAGTGCCCTATGTAATTTTAAAAAACACAGAGATTTTATCAGTTTAAACCCAACGAGTTCCCTTTAGTCCTAGAGTCTGAAAAATTACCAGCAGGTAAATACAATTGCAGAATCCTTTCCAGCAAGAGCAGCTTTTCTCAGTGGTCCTGCAGACTATTTGATCTAGACAATGTCCTGCTTGATGAGTTGCGTTGTTAACAACTGGAATTAATCCCAATGCCTGCATCACTGCTGCACAAGTCTTAATGCCCTAAACTGATAATCCTCCAAATTCAAATGGAAATCACCAAGAGTAATATTAATGTTTCTAAACTAACAGGGAACTCCAGAGACAAACTCAGTGATTGCAAAAGGATGTACATTATCATTGGAGGATGCTAAAAAAATAAATAGTATAGTTTAATAAACAAATTCCCTACCTTCACCCCTACTACTATATATGATTGAATTACTATTTTTGTCGGACTATTTGCCTTAAGAGGACACCCTCTCCTGTAGCAAATATTCCTTTTATTCATTTTAATGAGCTAAAATTTAACTCAATTTTCACCCAACCAGTGAAAAACTGGGAGACTCACATCCTGTGATCACCACTGACATTTAAAAAATGCCAACTTAGCTTTCAGACGAACATTCAAATGAACATCAAGACAGGTTTCAGGAAAACAACTCCCACTGTACAGTAATTCTTGTTTTTCAAAAAGTGGTTAAACTTCTTTTCATCACATTTTTCCACAAACAAAGCCGTCAACCTTTTCACTCTCATGGACGGCAAACAAAATCACCAGCACAAGAAGCTACATAGCGCCATGTTTCAGATCTGAGAATCCTCTCAATCCTTCATCAGGCTAACACTCAGGCTGAATAAAATGCCCCCATCTTAATTCTTTTCTTATGGGGAAAGTCCATCTGACGTCAGTTGACACAGATCCAATTAGAGTCCTGAAAGCTTGACTAGCAACAGGCTATTCCAATCAAATTCAAAGCCATCAGGTATCCCCAAGCTCGACTCATAACAAACTCCACCAATCGATTTCAAGGTTCAAGCCTTGGGGAATCACTGTTTGCAACTGAAATATCCATTTTTGTTCAAGATACTATAATCTTTGTGTCCTTTCTCCTCTTTGATATGATGGGGGTACATAATCAATAATCCGCCAATTGTATTCATGAAGAAAATGCCCTTTAAGAACACTATGAGGGACAATCAGTGCCATTAGGACTTGATTCTGAAGCCGAGATCGATGTCCCAACAATCTTTGTCTTACAGGTCTTGTCGTGCGTCCTATATATTTAAGAGAGCATGGGCATATCAGCATATATACCACATATGACGATCTACAATTAGTGTGATGAAATGCTGTATATGTGATATTAGAAGCTGAATCAGTCCATTGAGGGCCCGATGTTATAGTAGTACAGAAATCACATTCCCCATAGGGATCATGGCAATTATAAATGATCCTACTAGCTACTAATGAGTCTTCCCTACGTGTCACATAATTCGCTACATTCCGACCGCCAAGGATGAACATTTAAAATATGCCAGTATTTTTTTTTAAAGTTTACTAACATTCTCAGTAAGATGCATATAAGGTAGTACACCCACGATAGATGTACAAGTTTTAATAGGATTCACTTTGTTATCATTGTAATGCCACCATTCGGGGTGATTAAATTGGGCCCGTTTATAGGCTCGGTAAATTAAATCAGCAGGATATCCCCGAGTAAGATCCTAATTCCTTTGCATGTTTATGGAATTCTGGCAATGTTGAACACAATCGGTGAATACGAAAAAATTGACCCAACGGGAGTCCCCGACGTAGGGAGCTGGTTGATGACTGTGAAATTTTAACAACTTATTCCTCTGGATTGGTGTTTAATACAGAGTCGTATATAAGTTGTCCCCTTGTTTGTATATAGTAAGGTCTAAAAAATTAATCTGATGAAAATGAAATTCTGGAACAAACTGAATGTTAGTCTTAATGGAATTCAACCAGATGAAAAATTCTTGTAACTGGGCCAACGATCCAGACCACAAAAAGAAGACATCATCCAAAAATTGAGTCCATAAGGAAATATATTGAAACCACTGTAAAGAATAGATGTAAGTTTCTTCATAATGAGCCATGTACAGAGTGGCCACTGATGGGGCCACTGTGGCCCCCATAGGAATTCCAAAAATCTGCAAATAGAATTGCAAGTCAAGCCAAAAATAACTACATTTCAATATACATTCCAACAAAGAAAGGAAAGAGTCCACTGGTAGTCTGGGTGGTAATCTTAAATCCAACGATGATAAAATCTCCATTGCTTCCTATTGATCTATATTAGTATAAAGGGAGATCACATCCATTCTTACCAGAAAGACCTTATCCAATTACAGTGATGTCTGTTGTAAAATCGTAATGAAATGAGAAGAGTCTTTAATATAAGATTTAATAGAAACCAGTAAAGGCTGCAAAAAATAATCACAGAATTGAGACAATGGTTCTAAAATTGAGTCTCGACATGATATTATTGGACGACCTGGAGGAGCTGTCAATGACTTATGTATTTTCGGTACCATATAAAATATGGGTGTAGATGGATAACTTTTATTCAAAAATTCATATTCCTTCTTTGTAATCCAGCCTTGTAGAAAAGCCAGTTCGGTCAATATCTTAATCTCAATAGCTAAATCAGTTAGAGGATCTTTCTCTAATCTATAGTAACCAATATCATTCAAATGGGCCATCATGATGTCCCAATAATAATCAGTGTCCTGTACTACTATAGCACCCCCTTTATCTGCCCGATGGATAAGGTATTGATCGCAGTTGTTGTAATGCCTGTCTCTGTTGAACAGTAATATAAAAAAAAAATCTTTAAAGGTAATCTTTCAAGTTTCTCCAATTCCAATAATATAATCCTCTGGAAAGCTATTATACTAGGGTCAGTCCCCCCGGGGGTATCCACTTTGATGGACATGTCTTCACTGAGCCATCATTAACTCCAATCAGTTCTTTAGAAAAAAACATAATGATATGTAATTTTCTAAACAAATTGAACAAGGCTCTATGTGTTTCAAACGGGTCATATATAACCGTTGGAACAAATGATAAGCCCAGCTCTAATAGTGACATCTGTACCTCAGTTAACAGTATCCGAGATAAATTTATTACTGCTATCTGGTGTGCGAGCAGGTAGACGGCCCCCAGCGGCGTCCCCCTGAGTGAATCGATACAGCCGGCATCCTCGAGGGCGTCTCCTTTGAAAATCCCATTGTATCAATCTGGTATTAACCGATAAATGAAGGCCGCGTGGCGGAGTCCAGGCCGGCCGCCTGTAACCGGGCGGCGCGGCAAGCGACGAGGGGAGGCGCAGGGGGGGGAAGAGAGGGGGGGGGTTGCTAGGCGAGCAAGCCGCGTCCTGCAAACTCATTGGCTCCCGTACTGTGGAAGCGGGAGCCAATGAGGGAAGCCTGGACGGAGAAGCGGCAGTTGAGTTCGGGGCTTCGGAGGGAGCGGTAGAGCCGGGAGCATTTTTAGAGCCGGACGGTGCGTGCGGAGCGGGGCGAGCTGCGAGCAGCCGTGCTTACCAGTTCCCGGCTGTCGGGCTTCGGACGGGCCTTGCGGGTGCTGCGGCAGATCCTCGGAGGCGGGCAGAGCTGCCGAGACGTGGCGTGTGCGGCACGTGGAGGCGGTGGACTTTCGCGGGGCCGGAGGCGCCTGGGTGCGGCAAGTATTTTTATAAAATTCCTTGAAATATAAAATAAGCGGCACCTGCGGTACTTGGCATTGCTGGGTTGGGCGCGATTATGCCAGCGGGCGGCAAGCAACGAGGCAGGGCGTCACAAAAAGCCTCGGGCCCTGCAAGGAGGCAGACCAGGCAGTTGAGGCGGGGATCGCTGGGGGGGAGGGCGGTGGAAGCCCATACCCGGGGGGGCGGGAGGGGGGTGGTGTGGGGGCTCGAGGGAGAGGTATGAGAGCAGGTCGGGTGGCTAGGGCAGAGCGGGCTGCGTCACGTGGGGCCTCAGCCTCCGGCCGGGAGGGGGGGAGTTGTGCTGCAGTACTGTCAGAAGGGGCTGTAAGAGCCACTGCACGTGGGTCCCGTTCCCGGTCACGGCCGAGGGGGGTGCAGAGGGGGGAGGCGTTTGGAGTGCCGAGGGGAGGGGGGCGGGGCGGAGACCCTGGGTCGGGAGATGGGTGGGGGGCATGGGGGGAAGGGGCTTCCTGGAGCCCTGGGGACAGGGGGTATGGGGGTGCGGACAGTCCTTTTGCCAGTGGACTGCACATGTTTTATCCAGGATGGGGGGTGCAAAGGGGGGCGGGGCCCATGCAGGGCGGCACGGCTTGGGATCATTGGGCGAGGGGGGGGCAGGGGTCCTCCGGGGCCGAGTGGATGGGAGCTTGGCGGCCGGCCGGGCCGGCAGATCTTCCTTCCCCTGTTTGTCCTGCTCTGTTTCCACAGATGTCTTCGCGAGGAGCTGGCGCTGCAGCGCGGAGCGGAGAGGGCACCCAGGATGCGGTGCCCCAGTCGGCGACGCAAGAGTTCGGTGGAGTGGGAGACAGCTCGCCGCTGAATGAGCAAGTGCTGAGTCCCGCCGGAGCAGTCGGGGGCGTGGCGGGCCAAGGGGACCCAGGTGAGTTAACTGCGGTGCGTGGTGATCCGACGGGGCGCAGGAAGAGGTCGGCAAAACGCTCTGTGAAGCGGCGCAGGAAACATCGGAGGGGCGGTAAGAGGCGGCGCGGATCCGATTCATCGTCTTCTTCGTCCAGTTGGTCGTCTACCTCCTCTGTGCTCGGTGATGGCGCGGGGCTCGGGGCGCGGGGTGGGGCGACAGAGGTGCCGCTGGGGGGCGCTTCTTCGTTGGCGGCTTATGCAGAGTTGTGGGTGGGGGTCCCAAAGAAATTGCGGCGGAGGATCAAAAAGCGTAGGTATATTGATATTTTCCGGTTGATGGAGGGGCGGAGGCGTTACGGGGATAGCAAGAAGAAGAGGAAGGAGGATGAAAAAGCGGGGAGAGTTAAAAAAGTTTCGCGGAATGTCGTGAATTGGACGAGATCGTTTTTGCGTTTAGCGAGCGTCTGGGGCCATTATCATCCTGAGCAACATGGGATGTTGTTGGCATATGCAGATGCAATATTGGAGGCGGCGCAGATGCATGAGGGTTGGTCGTGGTTAAACTACGACGAGCGCTTTCGGGATAAAATGGAAGAGAATCCTTCTCTGTCTTGGGGCTCCCAAGACATTAACTTATGGCTCACACAGATGTCTGCAAAGGGGGGGTCTGGGGGGTTCGGGGGTGGGAAGTTAGGGGGCGCGGCCCAGGGGAGCGGGGGTCGTTCCTTTCGGAGTTCCGGAGGTGGGGTGTCCCAGAAGGGATTGGCAGGGGGATCCGGGGATGTGTGCTGGAGGTTTAATAAAGCCTCGTGTCCCTTTCCCGACTGTAAATTTAGGCATGCCTGTTCAAGCTGCGGGGGGGGGCATCCAGCGGCCAAGTGTGGCAAGAAGCCCCCCACCCCTGCCGGTGGGCCTCTGCCAAAATAGGGCCTTACGCTCCTTGGCCCCTACCCCAATTAACGTACCGGCTTTACAGGCGAGGTTGGCCGGTTATCCCAAAAGGGGCGACAGGGCCATTTTAGAAGAGGGATTTCGGGTGGGGTTTATCATTCCGGTGGTGGGGGAAGTGCGCGGCCGGTTGTCGCGCAATTCACCTTCTGTCAGGCGGTTGGCGGCCGTGGTGCATGACAAGTTGTTAGCTGAGTTGCGCCTGGGGCGGGTGGCGGGCCCCTTCCTTGATCAGCCGTTCCCAGAGTTTGTGGTTTCTCCATTAGGGATTATCCCCAAAAAGAGGTGGGGAAGTTTCGATTAATTCACAACCTGTCCTTCCCGGTAGGGGAGTCGGTTAATGATCATATACCGCCGGATATGTGCACGGTGCGGTACGCGTCATTTGATCGGGCAGTCGAGCTGGTGAGGTGTGCTGGGCCAGGGGCGTGGATGGCGAAGGTTGACATTGAGTCGGCTTTTCGACTCCTGCCGGTGCATCCCGATAGTTTTCATTTGTTGGGATTTCGGTTTGCGGATCACTTTTATTTTGATAAGTGCATGCCGATGGGGTGTTCAGTGTCCTGTGCTTACTTCGAGAAGTTTAGCACCTTTTTGCATTGGGCATTGGTGAAGGAGGTCGGTTGTGCAACTGTTGTTCACTATCTAGACGATTTTTTGTTTGTGGGGAGTGCGCATTCTGGGGATTGCCAGGCGCTGGTCCGGGGCTTTATGTTATTGGCGGGTGAGTTGGGCGTTCCGCTAGCAGATGGAAAGACTGAGGGACCTGCGCGGTCCTTGACCTTCTTAGGTGTAGAATTGGATTCGGCTGCGATGATGGTGCGTCTTCCTGGTGATAAAGTGGTCCGTTTAAGGGTGTTGGTAGCCAATGCCAGGGCATCCCGTAAGTTGACGTTGAGGGAATTTCAGTCCTTGCTCGGGGCGTTGAATTTTGCATGCCGGGTGATTCCGATGGGTAGAGTGTTTCTGCGTCGTTTGGCGAGGGCCACAGCGGGGGTGCTCCGACCGCACCATCGGATTCGGGTGTCCGGTGGGATGAGAGCGGACTTACGGATTTGGGATGTCTTCCTGAGGGATTTTAACGGGTCGTTGGTTATGCTAGGTGAGGAGATGTCCTCGGATGAGTTGCAGTTGTTTACGGATGCGGCGGGGGGGATCGGGCTAGGCATTTATTTGGCAGGGGCATGGTGTGCCGAGGAGTGGCCGCAATGGTGGCGGGATACGGGGCTCGTCAAGAACGTGGCTTTCTTGGAGCTCTTTCCCATATGGGTGGCATTGGAATTGTGGCCTGACCGTTTTCGTAACAGGCGGATATTGTGGTGGTGCGATAATGCCGCAGTGGTGAGTGTCATTAATAACTTTACCCCCCGGTGTCGGCAGGTGGCAGAGCTCATGCGGGAGGTGGTGCTGTCGTGTTTACGGTTAAATGCCGTGATTAGGGCTCGCCATATTCCGGGTTGCTGCAATGAGTTAGCTGACGCTCTTTCTCGTTTACAGTGGGAGCGTTTTCGCAAGCTCGCACCTGGAGCGGCGGTCGTCGGGTGCCCGGTCCCCGAGCGCTTGTGGCAAGTTGGCCTGGGGAGATGATGAGCATGCTTCGGAGTTCAGTAGCTCGCTCCACCTGGGCAGCTTATTGGCGTGGCTGCGGCAAGATAGAAGACTTCTGCGAGGCGACCGGACGGAGCATGGATGCGGTTTCCGATAGGCTGTTGGCCGACTATGTGGTGGCAGCAAAATCTGGCGGGCTGTCCAGAACGGCAGTCCGGAGTCATCTGGCGGGATTCATGTTTTTTGCAAGGGCGGTGGGTTGGGCCCCGGCGGGGACAGGTTTCTTAACCGGGAGATTGTTGCGAGGTTGGGAGCGGGTTGAGCCTACCCCAGGGACCGTCGACGGCCTCTTACCCACGTCTTGTTGGAGAGGCTGTGTGCGGTGCTACCCGAGGTGGCCTCATCCAGCTATGAAGGGGTGCTGTTCAAAGCAATATTCTGTTTAGCGTTTTTTGGGGCGTTTCGGGTTGGGGAGTTGGTGGCCTCTTCTGGAACTTCGGCTGGGGTGGGTGGTTTGCTGTTGCGGCATGTATGTCTTGATGCAGCAGTGTTGAGGGTCTGGTTGGCCCGGTCCAAGACCGATCAGTTGGGGCGGGGGCAGTGGGTGGTGCTTCGAGCGTTGCGCGCGGCCGCTACCTGTCCGGTGGCGGCCATGAGGGGTTATCTTCGCCTTCGTCCTGTGGGCGGGGCTTTGTTGTTTCTTCATGCGGATGCTCGCCCGGTGACGAGATTTCAGGTCACCGCGGTGTTGCGCTTGGCCCTTAGGCTGATTGGGGAGGAGCCGCAATTTTTTGCGCCGCATTCCTTCCGCATAGGGGCTGCGACTAGCGCAGCAGCGGCGGGTCTCTCGGCTACTGAGGTGCAGAGCGTGGGGAGATGGCGGTCTAAGGCCTTTTTGGATTATGTTCGTTTCTAATGGGGGGGGTGGGACTTGGGGATGGGGGGGAAAACTAATGCTGTCTTTCTTTTGCAGAACGGGAGCGGTTGGCGGGTGGCTGCTGGTTGATTGGCCACTCGTACCTGTTCTGGGCAGGTCGCCGTGCAGCTGTGCGGCCTGTGGGGCCGAATTTGGGCCTGGATTCCGCAGTGGTGACCATCTCATGGCTGGGTGAGCGGGGTTTGCGGTGGACGCAATTGCTCCCCTTGCTTCGGCACCATGCCAGACTTCGAGAGCCGCCTCGCTTACTTCTGCTGCATTTGGGTGGAAATGACTTATCAGCATGGACTTGTAAACAGTTAATACGAGCTGTACTGAAGGATTTGGATCTGGTGTTGCGCATTTTCCCGGGCATTATCCTGCTCTGGTCGGACATTATCCCTCGGCCGATTTGTCGGGACCAGCGGCGGTGGTCGCGGGGCCTGGCAAAGATCAATCGGCAAATCGGCCGATGGGTTTGTGAGCATCAGGGATACCAAATTCTCCATTCCTGGGTGGAGGTGGGTTGTGCGGGTTTGTATAGGGGGGACGGGGTTCATTTATCCCCGGTTGGGCTGGATCTTTTATTGAATGATTGGCAGGAGGCTATTGAGTGGGTTGTGATGCGGGATGCTCGCTGGTCGCAGCTTTGTTCTGGGGGGGCGGCGCAGTGACGTGCTTGACGACTGCGCCGGTGGCGGGATCCCGGAGGTTTCCGGGGTCCGGAAGCTTATGATAAGCTTGGGACGGGGGTGGGGTACCCCCGACCCGGACAACCCCCCTGGCTGGGTTTTTGCTAATGATATGGCGAAGCCGGGGGCTAAGGGGGGGGAAGTAGGAATAAGCGGAGCCGCTATCACCTTGCTAGTGATATGGCTGGTGATGGGAGGACTCCGCTGGGTTTTGTTATGGGATGTTTTATATTCATGCATTTAAATAATGAATAAAGCTGCGACCAGTTTGTTGACCAATATGCCTTAGTGTCTGTCTATTTTGTACCCTGGGGGGGAAAAGGGGGTGAGGGGGGGGAATTACACAGAAGGGGAAAATCAAGGAAGTCGAGGAGCGGTGAGTCCGCGCTCCTTCGGTTAATGAAGGCCGCGTGGCGGAGTCCAGGCCGGCCGCCTGTAACCGGGCGGCGCGGCAAGCGACGAGGGGAGGCGCAGGGGGGGGAAGAGGGGGGGGGTTGCTAGGCGAGCAAGCCGCGTCCTGCAAACTCATTGGCTCCCGTACTGTGGAAGCGGGAGCCAATGAGGGAAGCCTGGACGGAGAAGCGGCAGTTGAGTTCGGGGCTTCGGAGGGAGCGGTAGAGCCGGGAGCATTTTCCCGCCCGCCCTCCCTTTGTTATGCTCTAGGCGGTTCTGTTCAGAGTTGAGGGGTGTCGCAGTTGGTGGGGGAATGGGGTCTGGCGGGATCCCGGAGGTTACCGGGGTCCGGAAGCTTATGATAAGCTTGGGACGGGGGTGGGGTACCCCCGACCCGGACAACCCCCCTGGCTGGGTTTTTGCTAATGATATGGCGAAGCCGGGGGCTAAGGGGGGGGAAGTAGGAATAAGCGGAGCCGCTATCACCTTGCTAGTGATATGGCTGGTGATGGGAGGACTCCGCTGGGTTTTGTTATGGGATGTTTTATATTCATGCATTTAAATAATGAATAAAGCTGCGACCAGTTTGTTGACCAATATGCCTTAGTGTCTGTCTATTTTGTACCCTGGGGGGGAAAAGGGGGTGAGGGGGGGGAATTACACAGAAGGGGAAAATCAAGGAAGTCGAGGAGCGGTGAGTCCGCGCTCCTTCGGTTACTCATTTGTACATTAACCAATTACTCATTTGTTCTATTTACTACAATATCAGTGGAATCACTATCAGTATCTTCCAACGAAGATTCAAAAGTTACATGCTTTCTATTATCTGGTCTCTTTTGATCTATATTTGTCTTTTGTTGTCTCCAAGTGTATACTTGATCCTTTTCATAGTCAAGCTCATCAAGGGAGAATTTCTTAATCTTAGATGTTTTTGAAGTCTCCCGCAATTCAGTTAATTCCATTGATAAAGCTGACCAATTAGCATCAAAATTTTAAGCTATCATATCCACCCTCAAGTTAGTCTCCAATGTTTCCAATTCGGACTTTAATGATTTTTCCTCTTCTGACAGTCTGTCAGCCAATAATGCTATTAAATCTAAACCACACTTGTTCAAGATCATATTCCATTTCTGTAAAAATGTTTTTTTCTTCTATAAACATATGAGTTGGGTTTAACACTCTTAGTCCTCTACGAATCATTTGTTGTTTAGAATATTGAGTCATAGTAGAAGCATGTAATTGTACTCGAACTGATTTACAATGTAAATTTTTAAATTCTGTCCATGCATCCACTGGACCCATTAATATAGGGTTAGTATCATCATCAAAAAAAGCTGGATGTTCTGAAATATAGCGCTATGTAGCTGCTTGTGCTGGTGATTTTGTTTGCTGTCCATGAGAGTGAAAAGGTTGACGGCTTTGTTTGTGGAAAAATTTGATGAAAGGAAGTTTAACCGCTATTTGAAAAGCAAGAATTACTGTACAGCGGGAGTCGTATTCCTGAAACCTGTCTTGAGGTTCATTTGCTGTTTGTCTAAAAGCTATGTTGGCATTTTTTAAATTTCAGTAGTGATCACAGGATGTGAGTCTCCCAGTTTTTCACTGGTTTGGTAAAAATTGAGTTAAATTTTAGCTCATTAAAATGAATAAAATGAATATTTGCTACTGGAGAGGGTGTCCTCTTAAGGCAAATAGTCCTACAAAAATAGTAATTCAATCATATATAGTAGTAGGGGTGAAGGTAGGGAACTTGTTTATTAAACTATATGATTGGAATTTCCCTGGGTGTTGTTGTTGTTGTTAAGTGCTGTCGAGTCGGAGTCGACTCATGGCGACCCTCTGGATAGCTATCCTAAATTGTGTTCGATCTTCAGTCAGGCGGCTCATTGTTGACAGACTGGTATCCATAGCTGCTGTTATTGTATCGATCCATCTCATTGTTGGCCTTCCTCTTTTGCATTGACCTTCTATCTTGCCAAGCATGATGTCTTTCTCTAATGATCTCTCTCTCCGCATGATGTGTCCAAAGTATGAAAGTCGAAGTCTTGTCATCTGAGCTTCTAAAGAAAGCTTAGGTTTGATCTCCTCTAGTACCGACTGGTTTGTTCTTCGGGCAGTCCATGGTATACACAGTAACTGTGGCAGGCCGCATCCGGTGCCCTAAGCCCCTCCTTACTCACCCCCACCTCCCTCAGCCTTCTCACCCCCTCCCCCACCCTTTTCCCCACCTTTACAAATTTCACAGACAAGATTTTCTTATTGGAAGTACCAACCGGTCGCAGCTTTATTATATTTCAAACAATTAACTTTACAATATCAAACAGTTCTGTAAACAATCTCCCCCCAGCGGAATGATACCCCCCCAGCCATAATTAGCAAAGTGGGGTCGCATCCGCTCCGGCCGTGTCCGACCACCGGCCAATTTCCTACCGCCCTTTCCCCGACCTCGCCATATGACTAGCAAAGGCCAGCAGGGCTTATCCGGGTCGGGGGCACCCCGCCCCCGCCCAAGTATGGCCAAACGGCTCCGGGCCCCGGAAACCTCCGGGATCCCGCCTTGACAACACCACCCCAACTGCGACACCCCGAAAAAACCACCCCACATACAAAATTGAAGGGAGGGAGGGCGGGGAGCCTTTCCGTCTCCAAAACCGCCGCCGGAGAAAAAGGGGGGGGCATAAAACGCTCCTACCCTATAAGCCTTCTAACGCCGGCAGCTCTGATTGGCTCCGCTCTCTCCATCTGCGGAGCCAATCCCTTTAAAATATGCTGCCGGCGTCATCATCCTCCGCGCTCTCTCTCCCTCTTTCCTCCCCCCCCCCCTTTCCTTTCTGCAGAAGCCGGAAGGAGGGCCGGGACCGGGCCGACCGCCCGGTTACCGGCGTCCTTCGCGACTCCGCGCTCGGACTTGAATTAACCGTGGCAGGCCGCATCCGGTGCCCTAAGCCCCTCCTTACTCACCCCCACCTCCCTCAGCCTTCTCACCCCCTCCCCCACCCTTTTCCCCACCTTTACAAATTTCACAGACAAGATTTTCTTATTGGAAGTACCAACCGGTCGCAGCTTTATTATATTTCAAACAATTAACTTTACAATATCAAACAGTTCTGTAAACAATCTCCCCCCAGCGGAATGATACCCCCCCAGCCATAATTAGCAAAGTGGGGTCGCATCCGCTCCGGCCGTGTCCGACCACCGGCCAATTTCCTACCGCCCTTTCCCCGACCTCGCCATATGACTAGCAAAGGCCAGCAGGGCTTATCCGGGTCGGGGGCACCCCGCCCCCGCCCAAGTATGGCCAAACGGCTCCGGGCCCCGGAAACCTCCGGGATCCCGCCACCGGCACTGGCATATTAATGCCCTTGTGCCACCCCCCCAATGCCCTGCTGCGACCAGTTAGCATCCCTGTGTAAAAACACCTTCCAAGGCCTCTTGCCAATCATTCAACAGTAAATCTATACCCACAGGGGACAAATGAACACCATCAATCCTGTACAACCCCGTACACGCCACTTCCACCCACGGGTGAAGAACTTGAATCCCACCTTGCCCAATTAACCACCGTCCTATTTGACGATTTATTTTTGTAAGACCCCGCGACCAACGCCGCTGGGCCGCACAAACAGGCCTTGGAATAATGTCTGACCAAATTAACTGGATTCCCGGGAACATACTCAATAATATAGTTAAATCTTTTATAACAAATCTGATGAGTTGCTTACAAGTCCAGGTAACTAGGTCGTTGCCACCTAAATGCAACAACAACAGTCTCGGCTGGCCCCTCACCCGCTCATGGTGCCGGAGCAAAGGCAGGAGCTGAGCCCACCTCAACCCCCTCTCACCCAGCCATAGCAGCGACACTTGAGCAGGATCCAGCCCCAAATTAGGCCCCAATGGCCGCTCAGCCGCCCGCCGGCCGGCCCAGTACATGAAAGAGTGCCCGATCATCCAACAGCTCTGGACACTCCCTCCTGCAACTGCAAAAGAAAAGAAGAGTTAATCCATATCAGGTCCCCCCCCCCTTTTTTTTTTTTTTTTTATAAACGAACATAACCCCGGAAAGCCTGAGAACGCCACCTCCCAATACTCTGAATGTCCTGCTGCGACAGGCCCGCAGCAGCAGCACTGGTAGCCGCACCAATACGAAAAGAATGAGCTGCATAATGTTCGGGGGGCTCGCCTACGACCTTCAATGCCAACCTCAGAACTGCTACCACCTGAAAACGTGTAAGCAGTCGCCCGTCCGCATGCAGAAACAACCCCCCAACTTGCAATGGGCGTTCCCGTAAGAAAGCACGCATGGCGCTCACCGGACAAGTGTGAAACCCTGGAATCTCACTCAGCCGGACCCACAAACCCTTGCCTTGCGGATCAGTCTTGGATTTTGCCAACAAAATTCGCAACTGCCTTTTCTCAAAGCAAACATGTTGACGCTGTAGAATCCCCACATCTCCCCCCTTTGATGATCGCGCCACCAACTCCCCCATGCGAAAAGCCCCAAAAAATGCCAAAGTAAAAACTGCTCGAAAAAGCGTCGCCTCATACTGCGACGAGGCCACCACCGCTAAGGACTTGCATATTCTTTCTAGTAAATCATGAGTGATGGGACGCCGGGCATCCAGGTGTAAAGGTGCTGCTCGACCCCATCCTTGTAAGAGCCGACGGGCTAAGGCACCCCCTGATGGGAAGTCCCAGCCCACCGCCTTCACGAAATACTCGAAACCCGCCAAATGACTACGCACTGCCGAGCGAGTCACTCCATTCTCCTTAGCCCATACCACATATTGTCCTAGCAATTGAGCTGAAACCGGCCCAAACTGCCAACCCGAGCATTCCAAAAATTCCACCACCTTCTGACATCCTCGCCGATACGCTGCCCATGTACCAGCCGCTACAGAACACCGCAGCAAGTCCTTCATCCCGGACGGCCAAGACTCCATAACTTCCAAGGGACCGCACCTCCTTCTGTATCCGCTTGTGGCGCCAATCGTCGGAATTGCTCGAACTTGAAACGGGAAAGAGAATCAGCGATGGCATTAGCATACCCTGGAATATGTTGAGCTTTCAGGTACACATTTAACCGCAAACAAGCTAAAATTACTTCCCTCATCAAGTTAGCCACCAAAACACAGTGCGGTGAATAATGGTTCACCACCTGCACTACAGCCTCATTATCACACCACCACAAAACCTTTTTGTTACAAAGTCTTTCTGGCCATAACTCTAATGCTACTAAAATGGGAAACAGCTCTAAAAAGGTTATATTACTAGTAAGCCGTGACTCAAACCAGGACTGCGGCCAACGCTCTGCACACCAAGCCCCAGCGAAATAAATGCCCAAACCTATGCCCCCTGCTGCGTCTGTATACAATTGCAAATCCGCACTACTGAGCTCCGGTTCCATTAAAACTGTGGTCCCATTAAACTCCTCCAAAAAGACCTGCCAAATCCGCAAATCTGCCTTCATTGACTTCGAGACCCTCAAATGATGATGAGGCTTACGCACCCCTGCTGTAGCTGCTGCCAAACGCCTCAAAAATACCCGGCCCATCGGTATCACCCGACAAGCAAAATTTAACGAGCCTATCAAAGCTTGCATCTCCCTCAGCGTCAAGGATGATGATGCCAGCACATTGGCCACTAAAACCCGCAATTTGCGAATTTTATCTTGGGGAAGACGTGCCACCATTAAATCCGAGTCGAGCTCAACCCCCAAAAAAGTGATCCGCGTAGTAGGACCTTCCGTCTTTTCTTTTGCCAACGGTACCCCCAATTCCTTGGACAAATCCACAAAACCATCCAGCAATACACGGCATTCCTCAGATTGTTCCGACCCGACAAATAAAAAATCATCCAAGTAATGCACTACCTGCACCATACCCACTTTACGTTCAATTGCCCACTGTAGAAAAGTACTAAACTTCTCAAAGTATGAACAAGAGATGGCACAGCCCATCGGCATGCATTTATCAAAATATATACCATCTTGAAAGCAAAATCCCAACAAGTAGAATGACGCAGGGTGCACTGGAAGCAGTCGGAACGCAGACTCAATATCTACCTTTGCCATCTGCGCCCCACGCCCAGAGGATCGTACTAGGCTCACTGCCTTGTCGAACGACGCATATCGCACGGAACAGAATTCCCGTGGAATATAGTCATTAACCGAATCTCCGATGGGGCTGGACAAATTATGTATCAGGCGGAATTTCCCCGGCTCCTTTTTCGGTATTATACCCAATGGAGAAATTACCATTCTTGCGAATGGCGGACTGACGAATGGGCCCGCTATCCTACCAAGCAACAATTCCGCTGCCAACTTTTCCTTTACCACCGACGCAAAGCGCTTCACTGACACTGAATTCCGTCCCGCCGACCCCCCCACCTGCCCACACACTGGGATCACAAAACCATAATTAAAACCAAAATATAAAGCCTCCCTATCCTTTTGTCGAGGGTACCGGCCTAACCACGCATTCAATACTTGTACTCTAACAGGCGTGGGGGCGAGGCCAAAGAACCCTGCATTACTTTGCGCTAGCAGTAGGGGGCTGGGAGATCCCTTTTTTGACACATTTGACTGCTGAGTGCGCTCCTCCACAGAGGGAACACACGTGGCGAAATTTGCAGTCTGGAAAAGGGCACAAGGTCTTGTTGAACCTCCAACAAACGTCTCCTGTCCCATTTCCCCCTGTACGCTGTTGTACGAGACTCGCTCCCCCACGAAAGGACCGACCAGTCCCAACCCCACTCGCGACCGCACCTTTAGCCCCTCCTCCGACACCAACCCTGGCCGACATCTGGGTCAACCACAAATTAATGTCCTGCATTCCCCATGCCACAAGTCTATTCTCTTCCATCTTGTCTCTAAATTTCTCATCATAGTTTAACCATGACCACCCTTCATGTGTCTGCGACGCCTCCAAGATTGAATCCGCGTAAGATAAAAGCCTCTCGTATTGCCCCGGGTAATGCTGTCCCCAAACACTAGTCAAACGCAAAAAAGCACGTGTCCAATTGACCACATTCCGTGAAACTTTCTTAACTCGCCCCGCCTTCTCATCCTCCTTACGTTTCTTCTTGCTTTCACCAGAACGTTTGCGACCTTCTAGCAACCGGAAAATATCTATATAACGCCGCTTTTTAATTTTATGTCTCAACTTCCGTGGAACTCCCTCCCATAATTCTGAAATTACCACTGCTGAAGGCAAACCACCCTCTGAACCCCTTCCTAAAACCTTTTTATCACCCTTCCTCAGCCGGCACGTGCTATCTTCTGATGACGTCAACGAAGAAGACGACACCGAGGACGAAGTGGACGAAGAACTGGACCTGCGACGCCGTCTACAGGAATGTTTTCTTTTTGCCGTCCTTTTTGCTTTCTTTTTACCACTCTCCCTACTCTTCTCACCCGAATCCACCTGTAACTCACCAGCAACACCAGTCGCAGACGCCACCACCTCCTCCGGACCCATATCCACTGTACTGAGCTCAGCATCCCGCTCTCGTCCGCCAACTTCTCGAACCGCACCCTCACTGGCCATCCCCCGCTGCTGGCTCAAAGTCGAATCCACGCGTTCTACTTGCCGCTGTCCACTGTTGTCTCTTCCTGATAATGGTGTTGGACCCTGTGGAGACATAATAGGAAAAAGAGGGGGAGGGGGAACAGGAGAAGACCACCCTGGCTGCCATGCATCCAACCATTCAGCTCGAGAGGAACCCTGTCCACCCCCCAACCAGTGTCCCCATTGCGAGGGACCATTCCAAGCCCCATATGTACCCTGGCCCCTCTGAACACTCTCCCAGGACGCCCTGTCTCGAGGATTTATGGTATGTGCAGCTACAGGCATAACCATAGGTCCTAATCCCAAATTCCCATAACCCCATCCCCCTTGAGTTGGACACCCTTGCTCCCGCTCATGCCCATCCTCCACTAAATCAGCCCCATCCCTAACAGATCCGTGCTCATTTAAAGCCGCGGGCAGAGACCCTGAAGTAGCCCCCCCACCTCGTGCCTGAGGCTGTCCTCGCCTATTTTGCCCCCTCGCTCTGGAGCCTGCAGCCCCTTTTTTTTGCACTGATGACAACCCTTCTCCCCGACCTCGTAGAGGCGCCTTTGCTCGAGGCGGCCTCCGACTGGCAGTTCCTCGATGTCCCCGGCCCCCACCGCTACCCCCCCTCCCAGCAAACCCACCCCTACCACCAGCTTGAGCACCCCTTGCCTGAGCAGCCCTATCAGGGGCCCCTGCCCCAGCCCTCACTCCACGTGCCATTCTACAACGGAGCACAGGCCCCTATCAAGAACGCCTGGTAGAAAAAGTTCACAGGGGTTCGTTTTTTTTTTTTTTTTTTAATCTCTTTGCCCCCAAGGGTCCCTTCTCATCCTTCTCAAATTGAGCCCTCAGCTGACAATGCCTCCGTAGCACAACGCCGAAGATCCCACGCCAATTCTCAACCCCCAGCAAAAAACCCCGCTCAAGCCCCGAGAACTTACCCGGCTGCCCCAACTGCCGTATAGCCCTGCTCCCCCGTGCTGCCCCCGATTTCACGCTCACCAAAAAGCCGGACCCGAGGAGCCTTTCCGTCTCCAAAACCGCCGCCGGAGAAAAAGGGGGGGGCATAAAACGCTCCTACCCTATAAGCCTTCTAACGCCGGCAGCTCTGATTGGCTCCGCTCTCTCCATCTGCGGAGCCAATCCCTTTAAAATATGCTGCCGGCGTCATCATCCTCCGCGCTCTCTCTCCCTCTTTCCTCCCCCCCCCCTTTCCTTTCTGCAGAAGCCGGAAGGAGGGCCGGGACCGGGCCGACCGCCCGGTTACCGGCGTCCTTCGCGACTCCGCGCTCGGACTTGAATTATTCGCCGCCAGCACCATAATTCAAAGGCATCAATTTTCTTCCTGTCTATCTTTTTCACTGTCCAGCTTTCACATCCATATGATGTTATTGAAAATACCATAGCTTGAACAAGTCAAATCTTTGTATGGAAAGAGACATCTCTGCTCTTGAGAATCTTATCTAGGTCTTTCATAGCCTTTCTGCCTGATTTCTTGACTGCTTGTTGCTTCTTAATTGATAGTTGATCCAAGTAGGTTAAAGTTATTCACGATTTCAATTTCTTCTCCTTCGACGATGAACCTGTTGATTATGCCAGTTGTCATGATCTTTGTCTTCTTTACATTAAGGTGCAGGCCCATTTTGAGACTATGTTATTTGATTGTGAGAAGCAAATGTTTCAGATCATCTTCACTTTCCACCAGTAATGTGGTATCATCAGCATAGCGAAGATTGTTGATGAGTCTTCCACCAATCTTCACACCTCTGTTATCTTCATACAATCCTGCTTCTCTGATGATTTGTTCTTCATATAAATTAAACAGGTAGGGGGAAAGTATGCAGCCTTGTCTTACACCTTTACTTATTTTAAACCATTCTGTTTCTCCTTGTTCCGTTCGAACTGTTGCTTCTTGATCAATGTACAGATTGTGCAAGAGAACGATCAGGTGTTCTGATATACCCATGCTTCTTAATGTGGCCCAGAGTTTCTCATGGTTTACACAGTCAAAAGCTTTGCTATAGTCGATAAAGCGCAAATAGATATCCTTTTGGTATTCTTTAGTCTCTTCAAGGATCCATCTCACATCCGCAATGATGTCTCTCGTTCCTCGCCCTTTTCTGAACCCTGCTTGCACTTCAGGTAGTTCTTGTTCCAGGTATGATTGTAGTCTTTTTTGAATAATCTTCAGTAGAATTTTGCTGGCATGTGGGATCAGAGCGCTTGTGCGATAATTCCCACAGTCAGTTGGATCACCTTTCTTTAGTACTGGTATAAACACAGATCTTTTCCAGTCAGTTGGCCATGATGCTGTCTTCCATATTTCTTGGCAGAGCCTTGTAAGTACGGTAACAGCTGCATCAGATTGCTGTAATACTTCTATGGGAATGCAATCACTGCCTGGTGCCTTGTTCTTTGATAAGGCTTTCAATGCTGCTTCAACTTCTTCTTTCATCACCAATGGTTCCAGATCATAAGGTACAGGTTGAAACGGCTGTTGGTCCACTTGATCTTTATCATATAAAAACTCTGTATATTCCTTCCATCTTTTCTTGATCTTCTCAGCATCATTCAACATAGAACCTTGAGCATCTTGTAACATTCCAATTCGAGGCTGGAACTTTTTCTTTAACTCTCGTAGCTTTAGGAAAGCTGATCTTGTTCTTCCTCTAATAGTTTCTGCTTCTATTTCCTTGCATGCATCATTGTAGTACTTTTCCTTGTCCTGTCTTGCTGCACGTTGGAAATCTCTGTTGAGTTCTGTGATTGTCTTTCTTTCTCCTCTGGCTTTAGCTTCTCTGCGTTTCTGGGCATTTTTCAGAGTTTCTTCCGTCATCCATTTTGGCCGTTTTTTCTTTTTTACCTTTTGTAGAGACTTCTCGCTTTCTTCCAACACAACCTTCTTGATGTCATTCCATAACTCTTCTGGAACTCTATCATTTGTATCTAAAGCAGCAAATCGATTTTGCAGGCAGTCTTTAAATTCCAGTGATATATTCTCAAGGTCATATTTTGCTGCATTCATGAGTGGTTTGCTCTTTTTCAGCTTTAGCTTGAGTTTGCATACTAGTAGTTGATGATCTGTACCACAGTCAACTCCAGGTTTTGTCTTTGTTGATGTTATAGAGCTTTTCCATCGTTGACATCCACAGATGTAGTAAATTTGATTTTTACACAATCCATTGGGTGAAGTCCATGTGTACAGTCGCCGCTTGTGTTGCTGGAAGAAGGTGTTCGAGATGAATAGATCGTTGGTCTTGCAGAATTCTATCAGTCTTTCTCCAGCTTCATTTCTGTTGCCAAGTCCATATTTTCCAACTACTTTGTCTTCTTCTTTGTTGCCAACCTTTGCGTTCCAATCACCCATGACTATCAGGATATCTTGTTTGCATGTTCTGTCAATTTCAGCTTGTACCTGTTCATGGAACTCTTCAATTTCATTCTCTTCTGCAGCTGTTGTTGGGGCATATACTTGAATTATAGTTGTGTTGATAGGCATTCCTCGAAGACGAATAGAGATTAAGCGTTCGCTGACTGCATTGTATTTCATTACAGTTCTTGCAAATTTCTTCTTTATTATAAATGCAACACCATTTCTTCTTTGTCTTTCATTTCCAGCATAGCAGACCATGTGATCATCTGATGCAAAGTGCCCGATGCCAGTCCATTTCAGTTCTCTGACACCCAACAGATCAAGTTGTACACGTTCCATTTCATTCTTGACCACCTCCAACTTCCCTTGGTTCATGCTTCGTACGTTCCATGTTCCAATGTGTAAGACATCTTTACAGCTTCTGACTCTCATTTCATGCGCAGCTACATCAGCAGTCAGACGTCCTGAGGGCTTTGATCCAACCACATCATAAATGCTGGCTTTACTCTGAAAGGTTTTCAGTTCTTCCTCAGTAGCTAGAAGAGTGCCTTCCAACCTGGGGGTCTCATCTTCCAGCACTACAGCACAATTTGTTTTGTTGTAACTATCCATTGGGTTTTCATGGCAAGATACAGAAGTAGATTGCTGGGCCTTTCTTCCGCGTTGTTTAAGTTTGGTATTGTTGCCGTTGTCACAGAAATGTGATCCTCCACCGTCAACACTATCCCATTCTGCTGCTGCCCAGATGGGTGGTTTGTCTTGGTCTGGCATCTCAGCTGAGACCTGTCCATCTTGGGAGACCCTGCCAGTAGTTAAACTACCGAGTTTATTAAAAAAATAAATAGAGCAAATTGTGATCATTGTCATAACCAACCCTCCCAACTACTGTCTTCTCAAGAATCTGATATTCATTCAAGTTATTTTTAATACCTTTGATGCCATTGAATTATGGTGATGGCAAAGAATACTGTGCATACCATGGACTGACCAAAGAACCAATCAGTTCTAGAGAAGATTAAACATAAACTTTCCTTAGAAGCTCAAATGATTTTCATAATTTGGACACTTCATGTGAAGAGAAAGATCCTTAGGGGAATACATCATACTTGGGAAGGTTGAAGATCAATGCAAAAAAGGAGGACTGGCAATGTGATGGATCGATATAATAACAATAGTGATGGATGCCACTTTATCAACAATTAGCTGCCTGACTAAAGACCAAGCATTGTTTAGGACAAGTATCCACAGGGTCACCATGAGTTGACATAGACTCAAAGGCACTTAATAATAACTTTTAATTATAACACTACCTCCTCTCTAACCAGACCTAGGTTAAAGCTCAAGGACATATGCCGCAGGGTATTTAATATTGCTGAATCTCCCATCATGTGCCATGAGTCAGATATACAACAAGGGTCTGATTTTATAAGAGAGCTTCATTTATGTGCTTAAATCCCTATTTTAAATGATTGCACATGTAAATAGGCATTTACGAGGTGTGACAAAAAAGAAACGAGACTGTGGCAGCCATGTCCATGACTCAATGCCAATTGGCTAACCGCTTATGTCACTGTATTGAGCAACATCTCACCACTATTCTGCTATATTTTTCATCTCTCTCACTCTGTTTTTCTTTTTCAGGTTTTTTTTGTAGCCCACTGCTCCATTGATTTGTCACACAACTGGAGGTGGCAGAAATATGGAGCAAAAAAATCAACTTGAAATTTCTGGTTAAGTTGGAGAAGGGCCAAACTGAGTGTCTCCAACTTCTCAAAAGGCTTATGGAGAAGATGCAATGTCAAGGCTGCGAGTCTTCAAGTGGCACAAATGGTTCAAGACTGGTCGCGAGGAGGGAGAGGATGACCCTAAGTCAGGACGTCCTTCCACAACAAAGACGGCTGAAAACATTGACAGAGCCAACCAGCTGGTGCGGAGTGATCGCAGATTGATGGTGTGGATGATAGCTGAGGAGTTCAGCCTGAACAGCGAGTCAGCATGGACCATCTTGGTGCAGGAGCTGGGGATGCGGAAGGTGTGCACCAAGATGGTGCTCAGGCTTTTATTGGATGACCAGAAGGAGCACTGGTTCAATGTTTGTTGAGACTAGTTAGAGAAGATCGGAGAAGATCCAGAGTTCATTGGCCAAGTCATCACAGGAGACGAGACTTCGGTCTTCCAGTATGACCCTGAAATCAAGAGACAGAGCCTGCAGTGGAATGCTCGACTGTCACCCAGACCCAAGAAGGCGTGCATGTCCAAATGAAGGATCAAGGTCATGCTGATCGCATTCTTTGACCAGAAGGAAGTAGTCCATCATGAGTTTGTGCCTGAGGGTCAGACAGTCAGCCAGCACTTCTACCAGCAGGTCCTCAATTGCCTCCATGACTAGATTTGGCGCAGCAGGTGGGATCTGTGGAGAGACAAGTCGTGGCTGCTCCACCACGTCAATGCACCCGCACACACCGCGCTCAGTGTGAGGCAGTTCTTGGCCAACAAATAGATCACAGCTCTCAACCACCCTTCTTATTCCCTAGATATCGCACCATATGACTTCTGGATCTTCCCCAGGATGAAGGCTGTGCTCAAAGGAACACATTTTGCCTCTGTAGAAGAGATCAAGGCCACTGTGATAAGGGAGCTGAGGGACCTCAAGGAGGAGGACTTTAACAAGTGCTTCCATACATGGCAGAAGCAAATTCAGAAGTGCATTAACTCTGAGGGGGGGGGGGGATTACTTTGAAGGGGAAAATGCATAATTTTCTCTGTAGATTTTGTAATAAAACATTTATAGGAGAGTCTTGTTTTTTTTTTGTCACAACTCGTATACATATATTTTAAGCAGTCACTATTCACATGCATACTTAGCATGTGTACTTTCAGTGTGGGTGTGCACAGGGCAAAACTTGGGCAGACCATAGGAGAGGATAAATTTATGCATCTAATTTATAACATACTATAACTTTTGTGTGTTCATGAGTATTTATGCTTGCTCTAGAGCAGGTGTAACTGCCATGACTAGATTGAGCATGTAGTTATATCGCTATTTGATAAAGTATGTGCATTCTTCACTCTATAAAATAGGCATCAAATACAGACATGGCAACACATGCTAACTTTGCAGGAGTTGATTAAATTACTCTTCACATGTGTTGGTCCTTGTGAAATAACCAAATTATGTAATAGTTGAATCTGGTTCCTAATGAACACAGCATTAAAATGCCTTAGAAGAAGGTTAAATGATTTAGGTGACAACTCAAGTGGATTGTTTTCTTAAACAGGCAAGATCAAATAGGTGCACTGGGTCTGATATTGAAATGGCCAGGCTATGCACTGATAAGGCACATAGCCCTACCCACCGACAACTTACCCCGGATATTCAATGCACATGCCCTGGACCCACCAAAGCTAACCGGGTAGTGGCGATATTGCACTGCTACCCGGTTAGCTTCCTCAGGTAAACTAGGCCATCTTTTGCTATGACTAGCTTTACCCACTGATTGCTAACTTGGGGTAGTAGTGCAATATCGCCGCTACCTGGTTAGCGACAGTCTCCGCCTCTGTTCTACCCCAGAATGCCCACAACATGCCCCGATACTAACTGCATAGCATCGGGACATGTAGCGGGGTTAAAAGGGGATATTCAAGGGCACTAATCATGTAAGTGCCATTGAATATCCCAATTTAAAGCATTTACAGTTTACTGGGCTGTAAACCATGTAAATGCCTTTCAAATATTGGGCCATTCATTCCTATTCAATAACAAATGCTAATGCTTAAGTACTAGTGACTCATACTACCTCTGTTAATAACGTTTTTTTTTGTGTACTCACCCATAACAAAGCAAAAACCCTGCAGTGTAATGGTCAAAATCATAATCTTAAACAAAAACAACATTTTCATCGTTGCATGCGAATTGGCATGCAAAGGAGATGGAAAGGGAATTGCCCCTTCAACGTGCTCCTTTGATGGCCCTTTTTTACAATGTGCTGCACTGGCACCATGTTTTAAAAGCTGAAATTAGTGCTCTTAAAGCGATCTAGTGTATCTGGATTTTCAGAAAACCTTTAGCAAGGTCCCTCATGAGAGACTCTTGGTGAAATTAAAAAGTCATGGGATAGGAGACAGTGTACTATTATGGATTAGGAACTAGTTAAAAGATAGGAAAGAGAGAGTAGGGCTAAATTGCCAACCTTCTCAATGGAGAAAGGTGAATAGTGGAGTACTCCAGGGATCTGTACTGGCTCCTCTGCTTATTAGCATGTATTTATTTTATTTATTTATTTATTTATTTAAATGGATTTATATACCGCTTTGTCCTGAAATCAAAGCGGTTTACACTTCAAACAATCAAAGAACAGTGTCAGTAGGAGTAGGCATGCAGTGTTAACACAGGGGAGTAGTTGTGGGAGTGAAGGCAATGATTCTTGGTGAGCTATATACAGGATGAGCTATGTACAAGTAGTTATATACAGGGATGGTAGGAGGGGACGGGGGGGGGGGCAGAATGTTAGGTAGGCATGGGCTAAAGTACAGGTTATTTATGTGATGTCACTATAGTGTTTAATTAAAAGCGTAGTTTTGAGCTGATTTCTGAAGTCCTTGATGTCTATAGTTGATCATAGTTCATCCTGGAGGGAGTTCCAGAGAGCGTGGGCAGCCAGGGATAGTGCTCTACTTGTCGTGTCATGCCTTGCTTTGGTAAATGCTACGGGGGTGATAATGCAGCCTGAGGTGCCTCTCCTCCTTGGTCTGGTGCTTGTGTCGGATTTAATGAGGGGTCGCAGACTGTTTGCTGAGAGGTTGTGTTTGATTTTAAAGATGTTTAGTATTGCTTTATATCTGATGTGGGAGCTGATAGGGATCCAGTGGAGTTGGTTGAGAATGGGGGTGATGTGATCGTGTCTTGATGATCCCGTTATTATTCGGGCGGCAGTGTTTTGAGCCATCTGCAGGGGCCGGAGTGTTTATTTTGAGAGTCCAAGGTAGATGGGGTTGCCGAAGTCTAATATGGGTGTGATTAGAGCTTGACAGATGGTGCAGAAGTGATCCTGTGAGAGAATTGGCTTGAGGCGTTGGATGGTTCTCATTTTGAGGTATGCGTTTTTGGTGGTTCTGCTGATGTGCGACTGTAGGTTCAGGTCTTTGTCGAGTGTCACTCCTAGGTATTTTACTTTGGTCATTATTGGTATGGTGATGTTGTTCAGTCTAATGTTGGGAGGTAAGGTGAAGGCGGTATTTCGGGTGATGATTAGTGCTTCTGTCTTGTTGCAGTTTATTGTCAGGTTGTTTTCTAGCATCCAGAGTGTCATTTGCTGAAGACAGTCTGATATTTTGGTATAGTCTGGGCTGTCCAGATTGATTGAAGTGTATATCATGATGTTATCTGCGTAGATAGTATATTGTATATTGTGGTTCTTAATGATGTTGCATATCATTTGAATGTAGAGGTTAAATAAAAGCGCAGATAGGGAGGGATCCTTGTGGTATGCCCTGGCTGATTCTTATTGGTTGGGATGTGATGGTGCCATTTTTGACTTGGAGCTGTCTGTTTGTGAAGTATGAGATGAACCACTTCATGGTGGTGCCGTGTAGGCCGATGTCCTGTAGTCTTGAGTGAAGTGTGCTGTGGTCCACAGTGTCAAAAGCTGATGAGATGTCTATGAATATCATGATGATGCCTCTCTTAACGTTGTCAAAGATTTGGATTAGATTATCATGGAGGAATATCAATAGTGTTTCAACACCATGGTTTGGTCTGAAGCCGTGTTGATTTGGGTCCGGCGGGGCATGGTTGTCAATGTGATCCTGACGTTGGTGTTGAAACAACTTTTTGATAATCTTTGCTAGTAGAGGGAGGCTTGAGATGGGTCTGTAGGCGGCTGGATTGTTCTTATTTAGTTGGGATTTTTTTGTGATTGGTCATATTGTTGCAAGCTTTAGATTGTTTGGCATGATGCCTTGGGTTAGTGAGTTGTGCACCATGTTGTGTATGGTGTGGATGAGGTCCTTCTTTACCACTTTGATCCAGACCACTGGGCATGGGTCTGTTGGGGCGGTGCTGGTGTTGATCGAGGCGATGATGTGGGAGATTTGATCCATGGATGGGATGCTGAACTTGTCCCATGTTTTCTTTTCTGGTGTTGGTTTAGCGGTGGTGCTCATGATCGGTTGACGTGGGGCAGTGAGTTTTTCTTGGAGGTAGTTTGCGAAGGTCTGTGGATCTATTTGATCAGATTTTTCAGGATTAGGTTCATTGGTGAGGGTTTTCACTATTTCAAAGAGTTCTCTAGGTTTGTTGGCCGATTTGAGAATCAGGTTTGTGTAGTATTCTCTTTTCTTTTGGTTGAGGAGGTTGTTATACTTTTTTTGTTTTGATTGGTATAGGTCTTGTGTGTTGGTTGATTTGCTGTGTCTCCATCGTAGTTCTAGTTTTCTTAGATCTCTTTTTGCATTTTTGATATCCTTTGAGTACCAGGGGGTGTGCCGGTTTTTGGCGTGGTGAGCTTTGTAGGTCTTGCACTCGGTGGCTTTGGCAGCAGAAGTGATGGTATTGTTCCAGTTGTCAATTTGCTCATCTATGTCATCTGATTTTGTGATCAGGTGTGGTAGGGTGTCTTGTAGGAATTGGTCCTTGTCAAAGCTTTTGAATCTTCTATGTGTGGGTGGGTTGTCTTGATAGCTGATGGGGCCTGACCCTTGTAGCTCAAGTTTTATTTCTATTATATGGTGGTCTGACCAGGGCACTGGTGTGATCGAGGGCCTTGTGCAGCTGTTACTTTCTAGTAGGTAGTTGGGAGCGAAGATGAGATTGGGTGATGATCCATGTCTGTGGGTGGGGGCTTTGATTAGTTGAGTGTATTGTAGGGAGTCCATCGCTGTTAGAAAGGCTTCTGTATCCTTGGTTGTGGCAGATTTGAGATTAAAGTCTCTGAGTAACAGCAGAGGTTTGTGGCTGGTGTTAACTGCACAGACAGATTCCAGTATGGAGGAAAGTTCATCCCGGGGGGGGGGGGGGCAATGAGGAGCTCTATAGGGTAAGCATAGGGCTAGTTGCTTGTTTTCAATGATGATTGTGTTGCATTGACTTGTATCTGTAGTGGCTCAGGATATGAGCTTTAGGCTGTTCCTTGCGATGATCAATACTCCTCCTCCTTTCCTGTGAATGCATGAACAGTTGAAGGCTGAGTAATTGGGGGTTACTAGCTGGTTGAGGATTACGTTATTCGTAGGTGTGAGGCATGTTTCTGTGATGCAGAGGATGTCCGTTAGTAGTGCTTCTTTGTGGTCTGCTATGGTGTTGATCTTGATTCTTATGGACCTGGCATTAATGAGTTCAATGGAGATAGGTAGGGGGTTGTTTGAGAATCTGGGTGCCTTGTGGGAATGTGTGTGGGTGTCTGCCTTGTCTTTTGTAGTATTTCTTTGTCTGGCTTTTGTGTGTGTGCTCTGCCATGTTTCTTGGAGGGGGGGGTGTATATTAGTGGTAGTGGTGGTAGCCATGCGGTGTTTGCAAGTATATAGTGGGTGGGTGTGTGATTTGGAAAGAGTTGGATGAGGAGGAGGCATAAGGGCAGGTAGTGCATTGCTGTCATGGTTGTGCTTTGGGTGATTACCTTAATGGTTGTTCAGATTCCGCTTTTTTGGGCTTAGTGCTGTTCTTGCTGCTGGCGTATCGATCTCGTGGTGTCGGCGCCTGGAGAGTTGTGTGTTTCAGTTGGAGGCTTTGGTGTGCTTGCATTGTCTATTGTCGTTTTGCGGGTGACAGTGTGACCGCCTCCGTGCCCCACCAAAGGGCCACGCCAAACGGCCCTCTGGCGAGGCTCTCCGGCACGGGCGCGCCTGACGGTGGCTCACGTTTTGAAGTTATCTGCCTGTCTGCCACAGCCCTGATTAGGCTAGAGCCTTTGAGTGGGAGGGATTAGTGTTCCCGCTCAGTCGCTCGACCCCAGTCGGGGAACATTGATGGTGGCGACGTGTGAGGAGGTCTGCTTCTGTGTCCTGATGGCGGCTCGCCTTTTGATGTTGGCTGCCTGGTCTCCCACAGCCCCGAATGGGCTGGAGCCTTTGAGCAGGAGGGATTAGCGTTCCCGCTCAGGCGCTTGACCCCAATTGGGGAACTTTGATGGTGGTGGCGTGTGAGGAGGTCTGCTTCTGTGTCATGATGGAGGCTCACCTTTTGAAGTTGGCTGCCTGGTCTCCCTGGAAAATGGAATAGTGAGTGAGATGATCAAATCTGCAGATGACACAAAATTATTCAAAGTTGTTAAAACTCAAGAGAATTATGAAAAATTGCAAGAGGACCTTAATAAATTGGAAGACTGGACGTCCAGCTGACTGATTAAATTTAATGTGGGCAAGTGCAAAGTTATGCACCTAGGAAAGAATAACCCAAACTATGGTTACACGATGCAAGGTTCCACATTAGGAACCACCACCCAGGAAAAAGATTTAGGTGTCATCGTGGATAACATGTTGAAACCCTCAGCCCAGTGTGTAGCAGCAGCCAAGAAAACACATTTTTTTTTTAGTGCCATCAAGTCAGTGTTGACTCCTGGCGACCCATAGAATGCTAGAAATCTTAAGGAAAGGAATGGAGAATAAAACCCAGGATATTATAATGTCTCTGTATCGTTCCATGGTGTGACCGCACCTCGAATATTGTGTGCAATTCTGGCCTCCATATCTTAAAAGGATATAGCAGAATTAGAAAAGGTACAGAGAAGTGCTGCCAAAATGGTAAAGGGGATGGAAGGATACTCCTACGAGGGACGGTTTAAAAGGATAGGGCTCTTCAACTTGGAAAGAGATGACTGAGGGAGGATATGATAGAGGTCTATAAATGTATGAATGGAGTAGATCGGGTAAATGTAGGTACGTTGTTTACTCCATCAAAAAGTAGAAAGACTAGGGGACATACAATGAAGCTATAATGTAACCCATTTAAGGCTAACAAGAGAAAATATTTTTTCACTCAGCATGTAATGAAACTCGGGAATTTGTTACTGAAGGATATAATAAAAACTGTTAGTATAGCTGGGTTAAAAACAAGTTTGGCCAAGTTCCTGGAGGAAAAGTCCATAAACCATTATTAAAGAGGACCCAGAATATGTACTGCTTACCTCAAGACAAACACTGTGCAACCTATGTACCTTTTTGGGCACCTACTAGGTACTTGTGACCTGGATTGACTACTGTTGGAAACAGGATACTGGGCTTGCTGGACCTTGGTCTGACCCAGTATGGCATTTCTTATGTTGTTATGTTCTTAAATGATGTCATAGAGAGATATTCAAATATACATATAGCTTTCTACCATGACCAAGTTATTCCTCCTCTAGTGTCTAAATATTCAAGATTTCTACAGTATGCATGAGATGTCTGTGATGCTTACTTTGCATGAAAACATGTCCCACATATATTAAGAATATCTTGAAAAAGCGGATTTGAAGTGGGGGGGGGGGGGAGGGAGGTAGAACTGAAAGGAGAAACATATCTTTAGAAAGATAGAGAAAAAAATGTCTGAGTCTGAGAAGGATTAAACTAGATTAAACATTGCAGTGCCTCAAGAGATATAGTTAACTTCCCCTTGCAGATCCTTAATGCACAGTTAGCTCCAACTTGCAACCTCCTCATACTTAACTCTGCTGCATGAAGTTACTCTTCCTCCTCTACTGGGCACATACCTCCACCATATGTAAGTTGCTAAACTCTGGCCCAGATAAAAAACAAACCCCTGCCCAATACACAGCAAATTCCTTCTTCTGCTGTCTCCCCATGCCCCCCAGCCTGGACCCTCTCTTAACCTCCACTGCAAGCCTATGAGTGGGTTGGATGGTTTAGGTATTGATTTATATAAAGCATTTTGGATGACATGCCAATCTCACACTGGTTAAAATATAACAAGATATTCTGATACCTAGTGTGTTCCTCTGTGCCATATATGAAACAGTAATTAGTGTTATACCTAAAAACGGGAAATCTAGGGACTATTGTAGGTCCTATCTCCCCATCTCCTTGTTGAATATAGATTTTAAAATATTTGCAAAACTCTTAGCGGAATTGTTAGCAGGGGTTATGTGAAAAATAGTTCATAGAGACCAAGTAGGATTTATTAAAGAAGACATGCAAAGAATAATGTGCAGAGGCTCTCAGGGGTGATTCAGACTGTCAATACAGGGCCCAAGCATGGCATAATAATTACACTGCAAGCTAAGAAGGCTTTAAATAGGTAGGCTGGGGGTTTATGGAAATGATTCTGTGGCTTGTAAGCACAGGGGACAATTTGAGACTTTGGATATTACCTATGATTAAGCAGCCACTACGGGGCACTACGGGGTCTATTCACTTCCCTTCAGTCCCAGCAAATGCCTCCCCGTATGAACAGGGAGTTTGTATGGGGAGGCTTAGACAGGGTCAGGAGGGGGTGTTGTGGAGGTGGAGTGAGGGCAGGCAGTGGGCGGTCTGCGACCCCAGACGTAAACGGCTGATTCTGAAGTCGTCCCTGTACGTCTGGGGCATCAGATCTTGACGGGGGACTTATTCATGTCCGAGGTGGAACAAGTCCCCCTGGATGTTGGGGGACAGCAGGTACGGGCAGCAGCAGAGAAGTGAGGGAGTGCAGGGGATTCCCTGCAGCCTGACCCTGACCAAGGAAAGTCAGATGAAGGGTCGGGCTGTGGGGAAAGAAGATTGTGGTCGGTGACGGGATGCCATGGCACCGCAGTTCCATTCAGGATCTTGACTGAGTTAGCCGGGCAGGGGTCTGTACATGCAGGCTGATCTAAATCAGGTCCCAGCCTGCACATACAGGCCCTAGACCCGATTCTGATCCCACAGGCCTGGAGGCTGCGGGATCATAATCGGGTCTGTCTCTGTGCGTCGCTATTCCGATCGGACGCACAGAGGCCTGGCCACATACATTAGAATATGCCTCCACAGGTAATACATTTGAATGGGAGAATGTCAGAATCCTTTCATTTAGAGAAGGGAACCAGGAAGAGTTGCCTCCATCCCTCTGATTGTTTGTTCAGTTTATTGTACTCCTGGTGGCTCATATTTGGTTGTTCCCAGGGTTTAATGAAATTGAGGTAAATGGACTTGAGTCAGCCAATCTGGAATTTAGGTAGCACTCTGGAATTGGTTCTATCCCTTTGGTCATGAGTTCAGCTTAGGTGTGAGGACAACTACTGAGCGAGTAATGGATTTTATTATTTCTTTATTCAGGTATCTAACTTTAGGGGCTAACAGGGATACAAAACTAGTTATAAAGTGCATTTACGCATAACAGAAACTTAAAGGAACATTCAAATATAGGAGAATTATGTTAATCATTTATCCTGACCTTTCCATCTGCAAGCAAAATGCAAACACATCTGTCTAGCTAGCTCCAAGACAAAGCAGACTGCTCTCTCCTCATTGGCAGGATTTATTTAACACACTTAACAGTTTTGTTTTTTTTATACCACTTTATCATTTTCAATCAAAGCGGTTTACATTGTAACTTAAACTTGGTAAATGTGCATTAAACAGGGACATTGATAACTTGGATTTTTCTGAGCAATGGAGGCTTAAGTGACTTGCCCAAGGAAACAAGGAGTACTAGTAGGAACTTGAACTCTGGTCTCTTGGTTTCTAAGCCAGTGCTCTAACCACTAGGCTACTCCTCCACAGGATGCTGAAGGTGGCTCTTTTGGGTACCAGCAGAGGTTTCTTTCAGTTCTCTAGCTATGGCAGAGAGACCCTTATTAACAGGTCAGAGCTGTTGGCTCCTTAATTTACTAACGCTAGGCTTCTTCGGAGGCTGGTACAGTTCCTTGTAAGTCAGGTCTAGAGGCATCTTAGGTTGATAAGAAACACAGTCCTGGATCTTGTGATCCACTCTCCTACATATGTATAGGCCTTTGTTCAGCATCATGGGAGGACAGAGTGCAGAATCTCCATTTTGTAGAGTGATAAAATACCCATGCTACCCTGGCAGTGTGCATTGAGGCAGCAACTGGATGGGATGGGGGTGTTTCCAACACAGCGCAGCTAGCATGGGTGGAACTAACAGCACCTCAATGGGTGGCGTCTGCAGCAGGTTTGCCATGCTACAGTGTGGCAACTGCAGGAGGATATATGTACATTTCCCCTGCAGTTATCCCCAAGTCCTGCGCTGGTAAGGCAGCCCGCACACATGTTACCAGTTCAGGGCTTAGTAAACATGCTCCTTAATGTGCATTTAGTGTGAAAACTAAAGTACATTAAGTGCAAAGCCTCCATGGTAACTGTTGGGGGCATGGGCAGCATGCCCATGGATGTATACTTTAACGTGGGGCAATTAACATGGATGCACCTAATGCTACCATACAGGCATCATTAGGTTCCCCATGCTAATTGCCGCAATGACAGCTAGTGTGTGATATGTACCCCTGCGCTAACTGCAATATGCTTTCTAAGCCTACACTCTGTTCATACCCTGTCCATAAACTGCCCATCCCCACCTCTTTGCACTTAATGCATGTTTTATTGGCCGATAGCTGTCATGTCCATATGACAGCATCTGCTAAAAATAACATTAACCACTTAGTGGGCTTTAGTAAAGGGACCCTAAATGACAATGGTGGATTTTAGAAAGACATCCCAGATTGCACTTGGATGTCCTAGTCAGAACATCTGAAAAAAAATCAGGCATGTCCAGTTACAGACATGATTTCACACATGTGGACATGCCCAACATGGACATCTGCAGGGGCGTCTATATAGACATCCTCAGAATAGTATTTCAGAATCTAGGAATTTATTTATTTAACTAGGCTTATAGACCACTTTTCTACCAGTCAAAGCGGTGTACATTCATATATATGTTACCCTTGTCCCCGAAGGGCTCACAATCTATGTTTTTTGTACCTGAGGCAATGGAGGGTTAAGTGGCTTGCCCAAGGTCAAAAGGAGCACCTGTGGGGATAACCTAATGGTTAGAATATTTGGCTGGTACCAGGAAAGCCAGTGCTCAAATCCCACTGCTGCTATTACTGGAATTGTGCTGAGTATCGGGGATGATGGAGTTGTTTCTTCTCTTCACCGTCTGGATGTTTTTCAGCCAAAACAAGCACTTTTCAGATGCCTGTTCCTGTCTGGAGTAGGTCTAAATTTAGACATGACTGCAGACATCCAGGACATTTCTGAGATCAGGTGGGGATGTCAAGATTCCTGGGAACGTCCCAGCCATGCCTTTACCATGCCCCCACATCCACAGACCCGGCTTCGAAAATGGCTCTGAAAAATGCCCATTTTTGGACATCCAAAGCTCAAACAGGGCTTCAAAATGACTTCTATAGCGTTTTTGAAGGGATTATGTATTCTCTCATTAGCCTTCAAATAAAGCAAGAAGAGATACTTTAATTGTCTTCCTTCTGTATTACAATGTCTAGACAACACTGTCCCTCTCACTCACTGTGGTCAATAAAGAAATGACTCATGTTAAAGGGACCGTTTCCCATTTTGTGCCTAAGGAAAACATTCATTATCGCATAAGACCCTAGAAGTTGGGCTTTTTGGCTTTAGAAATGTACCCTGATATTGTATCCTGAATTGTTTCAGATTCTCTCTAGATTAGTGGCTCTCAACCCAGTCCTCTGGTACCCCCCTCCCACTCCCAGGCCAGCCAGGTTCTCAGGATATCCACAATGAATATGCGTGAGAGCGATCTGCATACAGTGGAGACAGTGCATGTAAATCTATCACAATGCATATCCATTGTGGATTTCCTAAAGACCAGACTGTCCTAGGGGATATTGGAGGACTGGGTTGAGAAATACTGCTCTAAATGAATGTGCGATAACTAAATATATTTGAAAATACTTTGATCTGTGATTTAAATCATTGATATGATATCAGTGATCTAATTTTTGAAAAGTGTAATTTTTCTTGCTACCTTCCCCTTTCCCTCTGAGATCCATTTGAACAAAAGGAATTTTGTTTTAATCTAGTTTTCACATGTAATAAATATAACAACGTGCAAGAATATAAAATGCACCGTCTTTGGATCTAATCAGATTGCAGACTGTAAACTGGCATCATGTTTTTCTTAAGAACATATTTTACATTCGTATGTAGTGGCAAACCAGATTTCGACTTTTTACATTTATGTCCAGTTCTATCATAGAAAATTAACTTGATGTCTTTTGCTTCAGTGGTTAATCTCACTTTCCTGGTGGAAAAGGCCATCTTCCACAGCATTTAACATCTTCAGTGGGGAGCAATATTTTGTTATATGGAAGCATCATGGCATTGCATCGCATCATGTTGTGACATGTCTGAAAGAGGAATCATAAGTTCCCTGCTGACAATTTCAACCGATGTATATCTATATTTAGATGGGAAAATGACTAGACCATGCTGCTTGCCCAGATGGAATAAGATCATTAACACAAGTACTGTGAACAGTACTAAACATTAGCAGACATCTAGAAAAGACAAGATGGCTGGACGTGAATTAACACCAAGAAATAAGTTGTCATTTTAATTTCAACTGTTTGAATTTGTTATTTTCAAACCAGTTTCTTCATTACAAAATGTGTGATACTGTCATCAGCTGACAACATGATATCCAGACTACTTTAAGTGCTTCCAGTTTTACTACTGTACTGCTTTTCCACACTTAAAAAACACAATATGAATATATAAATTAAATTAGTAATATTTGACAGAGAAATAAAGGCTAGTAAACAGGTTGTAGGTGACACCTTTTTATAGAACTAACTTAATACATTGTCCAATAAAATATGATAACCACAGTTACTTCATTAATATATAGTGACATAGGGCCCGATATTTATCTGGGCAAGGTTAAGCTCCGTAGCCACTGCCAACCCATTAACCCCAGATATTCACTTTCATGGCGACAGATGTGAATATCCGGATCTGGCCGCATTGCCTGGTAGCCGCGAGGCTAACCATGCAGCATCGATATTGGATGATGCACGGTTAGCGCTCGAAGCCTATCTTATAGGCGCTGAGCGCTAACTATGCAGTTTCCAATATTGGTGCTGCATGATTAGCTCTGTTCCCCGACTCCGCTCCGCCCCAGTACATCCCAATACTAGCCGGCTAGCATCGGGGCACATAAGGGGCTTCGTTGTGGATATTCGACGGCACTATCCAAGTACGTGCCATTGAATATCCAATTAGCAGGCATTTACAAGGTTAACTGGCTGTTAACCGTGTGAATGCCTTTTGAATATTGGGCCCATAGTAAATGATTGAAGTTAAAGACTAGCGATGTGCATGTAAAAAAATGTTTTGTTGGGGGTTTTATTTTATTTTATTTTTTTTGTCGTTGTGGAACCTGTATCCTTTGGGGAAACTGCTAGGTACTTGTAACCTAGATTGGCCACTGTTGGAAACAGGATACTGGACTTGATGGACCTTGGTCTGACCCGGTATGGCATATCTTATGTTCTTATGTTCTTGTGCACCTTTCAAGTATTTAAACATCTATATCATATTTCCCCTGTCCCTTCTTTTCTCAGGTGTAAACATACTCAGATCTTCAAGTCTGTTCCCATACAGCTTCCAGAAAAAACCCCCCATATAATTTATTTTCTTTTCATCTCAACCTCTTCAAGTCTTTTTATATCGTTAGCGAGATATGGCCTCCAAAACTGGACACAGTACTCCAAGTCAGACCTCACCAGTGACCTGTAGAGGGGCATCTTTCCTTCCTCCTTCTTTTGGCTGGTTATGCCCTTTCTGTGCAACTTCGTTTCCTTCTAGCTTTAGATGTCACCTTGAGATCCTAAGATATTATCACCCCAAGATCTCTCTCTAGGTCCGTGAACATCATCCTCTCACCCCCTACTGCATACGGCTCCTTTAGATTTGTGCACCTCAAGTGTATCACTTTGTACTTCTTTGCATTAAATCTTAACTGCCAAGCATTAGACTATTTTCCTAATATTTGTAGATCATTTCTCATGTTGTCTACTCCCTCTGGGGTATCCATTCTGTTGCAAGTCTCTGTTTCATCCAGAGAAAGGCAAACTTTAATTCTAACCCTTTGGCAATATCACTCGGAAAGATATTGAACAGAAAAGGCACCAGACCCAATCCTTGAGGAACACCACTACTCCTCTTTCTTCCCAGTGAATTCCAGTTATCACCAGCCTCTGTCAATCAACCAGTTTCTAATCTAGTTTATCGCTTCATGCTGCTTAGTTTATTCAGAGCCTCCTATGAGGAATAGTATCAATATGTACAGAATTGGGAAAATACTTGTATAGGAATGGGGAAAAAAGGCAACATCTGGATAGCCATGCATGCTAATGTCCATAGCATGGGAAAGAAAGCTCATGATCTAGATACTGTAATGGAAGAGGCTGGCTTGGATTTAGGGATGCTTATGGAAATGTACACGGAAAACCATGAAAAGCATATAGTCATACTGGCTATAATCTATTTGGATAGGAATAAAAAGGGGAAGTGGTGCAATATACAAAACAATCATATTAAAGTAACAGAAGTGCAAGGCTTACAAGGTACGGAGGAAGCATTGTTGGTTAATCTCGAAAGAGCCTTTTATACTGGAGTAATATATAGATTTCCTTTACAAGCAATACAAATCGCGATTTAACTAAAGACATTCAAAAAGTTATTTTTAAAGAGGAAGTGATGTTGCTAGGTAATCTAAGTTTGCCAGATCTTGCCAGCAGCAGTGTCATGTACAAGTAGGGAGATCCTAGATTTTCTCTAGAGAGAACCGTTCCTGCACCTGCTAAAGGAACCCACATGGGAATGGTTGACACTATTCCTCGTACATATGAATACTTGGAGTGTTTTTGATGTCATGCTGGGTGGTCATCTAGGATTTGGTGATTACCAGATGTCATTGTTCAGTATCAGAGCAGAAATGGAAATGGGCCATTCAAAATCAAGGGTCATAGACTTTAGAATATCTAACTTTATTAAGATGGGGAAGTACCTCAAGGCGTCATTAATTCCCTGGGAAGATCTAGAAAAAGTAGAAAAGTAGTGGTCAATCCTTTTTATTAAAATTGTCTGTGATACCAGAAGATTGGAGGGTGATCAATGTAATGCCTATGTTTAACCCTGGAATTACCGAGATTTTTTGCACACACTGAATACCGTTGGGGTCATAAATGACCCCACGACGAATTTTAATTGTTAACCATGAAAAATTTAAACTAAACAGACAAAATATTATTCTGAATTAATTATTTATTATATGAGGGTTAAATGTTTTTAAATGTAATGTTTTATCATAAAATTACATAAAGAAGAGTTGCCATGAAAGCAGTTTTTGCATGCACTTGATGAACACAGTAAAGTACTACAGTCATTTGCATGAGACAGACAATGTCTGAATGTTCTTTGCAAACATTGCGCTTGCAGGAGGTGCAAACTATGTTGCTTTTCTTGTCTTTTTCTCTGGAACAGCAGTGACACCTTGCCCTTTTCTTTGGGAGCCCGACATTGCAAACAGCATCAGTGGCTTCTTCAATGCTGGAAGAAGTCTCACTGCAATTACTCTGAAGCAGCTGCTTTCCTAATTCCAAGAGGAATAGATGACATCTGTGCTTTGACTTGGACTGCCATTCTGGATTTAGTGACATCCAAACAAGGAAAGCGTTCAAAGCACTGATGTCCAATATGTTATAGAAGATTGTCACTGGCCAGTGTCTTGTCATTCGCTTTGTGGTATACGTGTGCAACATTTGATCTGCCGTATAAGTGAGGAAGCGGGCAGGGTCCCGGCGCACGAGAGCAACCGGGTGTGCGGCCCGGAGCGGGACCCTGCTCGCATTGGTGTGGGGGAGGAGGTGGGTGCGGGGGGAGGGAGACGCCGGAGGAATTGTTTAAATTGATTGGCTCCGCTCACGGGGACGCGTGCGGGGGAGCCAATCAATGATGTGCAAGCGTGTTCTCGGGCGCTGGTGGTCATGGCCCGAGCACATGTGAGGAGGTCGGCGGCTGGCTTGGTCGTGTCGGCAGTCCAGAAGAGCAGGCCTTGTAGGGACTCGAGGTCGGCGAAGGCCTTGAGGAGCGCGGAGCCGGTTGATTCAGTGCGAGGCCGAGGCTGCGAGGGAGCAGTATGCTGGACTGCGGGACCGGCCGAGGTCGAGGACCTGTACGGAGAGTGAAGGCGGTGACTGCGGCTTGGGGCTACCAGCAGCAACAGCAGGCGAGTGGGGGCTAGTCTTCGTGGGGTGGTTCAGGCAGCTGTAATAAAAAAAAAAAAAGAAGAAAAAAGGGAAAAGAAGAAAGGGCTGAGTGGGCAAGGATGACAGGGGGCAAAGGAAGCCAGCACAAGGGGCTGGCCGGGGGGCAGGGGGGCAGAGAAGGGTCAGGAGTAGGCACAGAGAGGACCATTGGTAGGGGAGCCCATTCTGGGAGGGGGTGGGGGCAGTCAGGGAGGTATGGATGGGGTAGACCTGGCTGGGGGGGTGGACACAGACACGGCTGGAGGGGCGCGGGCCGATACAGCTGGAGGGGTGGGAGCAGTCATGGCAAGGGGGCCTGGGGTGGTGATGGCTGGGGGGGCTGGGATGGATTCTGTGAGGGAGGACCACGGGCAAGGGGTTGGAGTTTGGGGGACAGGGATCATGCCCAGATATGGTGGCTGGGGTGAAGGGGCTAGGGAAGCTTTTTTCCCTTGGGGGGGGGGGGCAGCTGTTCAGATGGGTTGTGGATCCATAGGACAAGCGGCTTGGTAGCAGTGGATCGGGGGAGGGAAAGGTCCCTCTAGGGCCGAGTGGGCGGGGGCTTGGCAACCGTCATGGTCTGCATTGTTCCCTCCCCCGGTTTTTCCTATTGTGTCTCCACAGGTGCCCTATACGACGTCGTCAGGAGCAGTGCATGGGATGCAGGGGCATGCGAGGGCAGAGAATATGGACAAGCTATCCTCGGCCCAGTAAGAAACGTGGAATGCAACAAAAAGACGTGAAGTAAAAAACTTTGTATTTCTTTATTCCACTCCAGCCACCGGCCCGACCCTGGCCGTGTTTTGTAAAGACCTTCCTCAGGGGCAAATAATGGCTGTATGTCGTATGTATCTAATACTGTAAATTACTCCTCCTTTAAAAACATAGGAACGCCTGTGTAGTAAATTGACAACTGAACTCAGTGTGTTCCTATAATGCCACAATGCTACTCCTCAAAATATTGCATAACACGAAGTAGTGAAGGCTTTGACTGGCAATATGAAGTGTGATTCCATTGCGTGAAGACACATTGGTAGCAATACAAACTTAACACATTTCAGCAAAGATGTATAGTAAAACTAAACTCTAAAAATAAACTCACATGGTATTGCTTACAAAAACGCACTGTTAAACTGCATAGAAGTGGCGCCACTGCTTTTTTTTTTTTTACTTTCGATTTCAAGCGCGGTGGCCAATCTAGGTTATACGTACCTAGCAATATCCCCAAAGACACAGGTTCCACAATGCTTGTACTGGGTCAAGCATTGATATCCTGGGTCCCTTTTTAATAGTGGTTTATGGACCTTTCCTCCAGGAACTTGTCCAAACCTTTTTTAAACCCAGCTATACTAACAGCCCTTACTACATCCTCCGGTAACAGATTCCAGAGTTTGATTACACGTTGAGTGAAAAAATATTTTCTCTTATTTGTCTTAAATAGTTTACCCTGTAGCTTCATTACATGTCCCCTAGTCTTTCTATACTCTGATAGTGTAAACAATTTATCCACGTTTATCCGTTCCACTCCATTCATTAATTTATAGACCTCTATCATATCTCCCCTCAGCCGTCTCTCCTCCAGGCTAAAAAGCCATAACCTTCTTAGCCTCTCTTCATAGGAGTAGCCTTCCATCCCCTTCACCAATTTGGTGGCTCTTCTCTGTACTTTTTCTAATAACGCTGTGTCCTTTTTAAGATACGGTGACCAGAATTGCACACAATATTCAAGGTGCGGTCGTACCATGGAGCGATACAGAGGCATTATAATATCCTTTGTTTTGTTCTCCATCCCTTTCCTTATGATACCTAGCATTCTATTTGCTTTCTTGGCCACTGCTGCACACTGGGCGGAGGGTTTTAACATGTTATCCACAATGACTCCTAAATCTTTTTCCTGGGTGGTGGTTTCTAATGTGGAGCCTTGCATCGTGTAACTATAGTGTGGGTTGTTCTTTCCTAGGTGCATAACTTTGCACTTGTCCACATTAAATTTCATCTGCCATTTGGATGCCCAGTCTTCCAATTTATCCAGATCCTCCTGCAGTTTTCCACAATCCTCTTGGGTTTTAACAACTTTAAACAGTTTTGTGATTGTAAGATTGTAAGTTCAGAATGTTCAATATGTTAATTGGCAATAAAGCTGCGACCTGTTACTTCCAATAACTGTGTGTGCATGAAATTTGTGGGAAGGAGGGGTTGGTGGGGAGGAGGAGAAGGGGGATGAAAGGGAGGGGTAGAGCACCGGGTCCGGCTACCCTGTAACTACTCCACCTTTACTAGAATTATAGTCCAAGATCATGCGTGGTTTGTTGTCTGGACATGTGTTATCTACTTCTTCTTGATCATGCAAACTGCTCAGAAGAACAACCACTTTTCCTTTCTTCGGGCAATAGGAAACCAGAGTGGCGTCATCACGAAAGGCAAACAATGAAGTGAATACCTCTCGGCCCTTTGCTGTTACAAATTCTGGAGGTAATTCTTTTCTGCTCTTTCGAATTGTCCCCAAAAGTGTCATTTGTTTTTCTAGCAATTTCGCTGACAGGAATAAACTGCAGAAGAAATTGTCAACAGTAACATTTCTGCCAGATCGCGTCAAGCCTTCAGTGAGTTGCAGCACAACCTTTTCACCCTGATTCTGTTCCCTGTTTTGTCCGAGTTCCCTTCCTGTATATACTTGAAGAAGCAGAACATATGACGTTGCACTGTCACATAACATCCATAGTTTTATGCCATATTTCCCAGGTTTGCTGGGAATATATTGTCTGAATGGAACACGGCCATGAAATGTAAGCAGTTGCTCATCCATGGTAACATTTTCACCAGGAACAAAGGCATCACTTAGAGTTGCTTACCAGGTATCAAAAATGTGTCTGATTGGAGCAAGCTTATCCACGCCTCGTTGTTCATGTCTGTTGGTTGCATCATCAAATCTGAGAGCACAAGAAATTTGCTGAAAATGGTTACAGGCCATATTTTTGCCGAAAACAGAAGGACCATCTTCAAAGTTCCACAACTGAACTATGGATTCATTTAGTGACTTGTACACGCCTGAGAGGATCAGAAGTTTAAGAAAACATTGAAATTCTCCATCTGTCAAATCTTTCCAGGTGTCATCATAAATGTGTCTTCCTTGTTTGCTCGTCCACATCATGATTTCATTCAATAAGTTCTTCCTCATGAACAAGTGGAATGCTGCGAGATGGCCATCAACATTTCATACAGCATACCTTGTAGGACCTTGTTGTACGGGCATGACATTAGCTCTGGTGTATCTTCCAGCAGCTTGCTTTATAGGTTTCCTGTTCCATGATGTGGCATCCTCAGATACATAGGCTTCAATGGCAACATTTGTGCTTATAGTTGATGACCTCTTAGCTCCTCTACAACCAAAACTAAGATTCCTCAAAAATGATACTGACACCGAGGACTCCTGCCTTCTTCCCCGTCTAGCACAGACTCGACCTTTGCCTCGACCTGTAACTTGACTCTTTGCTGCAGGCGATGTTACCGGCTCAACATCAGTCTCACATTCACTTGGCAACCAACTGCTGTCGCCATCTGAATCATGACTGTCATCATCAGATTTATCACCCAAACTTGGCTGATATGCCTCTTCGCTTGCTGAATATGCTGCACCATCAGACGACTCAGAGCTGTCACTGTCAGCATCTCGTTGCAATATTTCTCTTACTTGGGCAGCTGAATACTTTTGTTTTGACATCATAAACAATAACCTAAAATAAATAAACAAAGATAAAGTTGAATAAAATGCAAAGCAGTTTTACTATAGGTGTACAATAATCGTGATGAATGAGCTGAAAGCCTTTAGATTTCATCGGAAATAATGAGAGAATGTGATATCGATTACAGAAAATGTATAATTTTCATAAAATAAGAGTACAAAAAATAAATGATACATAATTAATGATAAATACCTTTGTCAGATCAAAAAATTCACAAATCTGCAAATTGCATCACGATCCAAACCGGACATAAGCACTCTGTGCTGCAATTCATCACTAGCGTCACCTAGCGGATGAAAATTATTCCTCTCATGGCACAATATAAAGAGAATATTGACATGTGAAAAGTCATAAAAAGATTGCATTCTTGAACAACTAGTTTCTGAGATACGTGTTGTGAAACTTGCAATATGGTCACTTTTGAACCCATCGGTACTCCCAGGGTTAAAAAGAGCTGTAGGGGTGATCTGGGAAACTACATACTGGTGAGCCTAATGTAGGTGCCAGGCAAAATGGTGACAATCATTATTAAGAACAAAATTACTGGGCACATGGACAGACATGGTTTAAAGCATAGGTTACAAACTTTTTGCCCCATAGACCACTTGCCGATTATTTTTTGTTTTCCGTAGACCCCCCTGCCTGCCTAATATTGAATTTTCCTAAACTTATTAACTTCAAATGTGTTTTTGACAGCTGACACAGTATTGCTCACTTTGATAGGGTTTTTTATAGAGTGGACAATTGTAAAAAAAGAAAAACATGTACATTTCTTATTCATACCTTTATTGAAAAGACACAAAATACAAGTAAACATTTGGATTTGAAACTAAACAAATCAGAACCTAGTAAAATTCTTACATACAATTAATACACAGATAATGCTGTTAATGAGAGGGATGAACCTGATGCTCTGATAGCAATTGTTCAATATTTGGCTTCAAATTAGTGAGGTATAGTCTTAAATCTCCACGTCCAGTGATTTGCAATCGATTTCTTTTTTCCGTAAGAAGATTGGCAACCGCGCTAAAACCACTTTCCATGAGGTATGAAGATGGAAAAGCTATCAAAAGCTTTCTTGCGATAGTCCATAATGCAGGATAAGCAACAAGTATATCTTTCTGAAGCCAGAACTGCCGATACCCCTTTCTGAACTGCACCTTAAGTTCTTTGTTAGTGCTTATTCCGATCAGTTCTTCTTGTAATATGACATCCGATTCTTCAGTGTCACTGTATGGATTGATAATCCACTGTGGAATTTCCATAATTAAAACATCCTCAAACCTGGTTTTAAAGTCTGTGTGAAGGACATTTAAATGTTGAACGTAAACCAAAACGTCATCATCCTGGACGTTTGTCAATGACAAGTTGGGTAACTGGGAAAATTCTCTCCATCCAATGTTTTGCTTCATTAGATACATTCTGGCAAGAAAAGCTGCAATGATGGACTTTGTTTTTATTAAATTCAGACTGTCACCTTGTAACTGAAAGTTAACCTCATTAAATTTAGTAAACAAATCTGTTAAATAAGCAATATCTGGTTTCCATTTGATTAAATTTTCTTTCAAAATGGGATGTTCAGCATTCAAAAACTCTAAAACTGTCTCAAAATGTGAAAAAAATCTTGTCAAACATAAGCCTTTTGAGAGCCAGCGTACTTCAGTGTGAAGGAGTAATCAATGAAAGTCCTCGTCATTTTCTTCACACAACTGCACAAATAACCTAGAATTCAATTCATTGCTACTAATCTTGCTTACTGCATTTATGACGAATTGAAGAGATTGATGCAATCTGGAACTCAGATTTTTAGCTACTAAATGTTGTCGATGAATGACGCAGTGAACTGCAAACACCCTGGGTACATTTTGTTTTAAATGACTTTTAAAACCTCTATAGTGCCCAAACATGGCTGGTGCTCCATCTGCTGTTGCCGATATTATATTTGATAAAGGGATCGCTTTTTCCATGAAATAATCTTTCAAAACATTGAATATTGATTCACCTTTAGTGTCTGTTGTCAAAGTTCTCGCAAGGAGCAGTTCTTCATGGATTTCTTGGTCCATAACAAAACAAACATATGCCAATAATAGTGCTTCATTACCAGGTAACGTTGACTCGTCCAATTGAATAGAGAAATGGTTCGTTTGCATATAATTACACAAGAAGCTTTCAACATCATGACTCATTTCATCAATATGTCTTTGAACTGTGTTGTTGCTCAAATGAATTCTTTTGAATATATCATATGCAGGCTTGTGTAGAACAGTTTTTAAATCCTCTTGAACGGCTGGCAAAATCAGCTGTTCCCCAATATTATGAGACTTTCCTGATTTTGCTATGAGTAGTGAGATATTGTAAGATGCCCATAAACCATCATTGTCTCTTTTTGATGTTGAAGCGAGCATACTGTCCACTGTGGTTCTCTTCTGAAGTTTTTCTTTTAGTTTTAAAGTATGTCAAATCTTTACTTGTTTTATCAGGGTGACACCTTCTCAGATGATCCTCCAGCTTGGATGGTTTCATAGCGTCATTGCTTAAAACTCTGTTACAAAAAAAGGCACATGGGCAGATGTTTGTCCGACAGGGATGGAATGAATCCGAACTTCAAATAATCAACGCTATACTGCCTGTATTTCTTTTTAGCCTGGGCCATGTTGGGTAGAAGTTATCTGTCGACAAAAATGAAGCTATCTAAATATGATAAGACAGATCAATTAAAAATTGATTCTTGCCGAGACAGCACACAAATATTTTAAAAATATTTTTAAAATATTTTTTAGGAATTTTGGAAAAATCGACTTTACCTAAAGTCGTGATCAGCGTCTACGGCTCTAAGCAATCGGAGCGACTACAAAAATATGTATAAAATTTTGTACTTACTTTTCCTAGGCACTGCTAAAGAAGATGATTTTGATTCACTTTGACTTGTACCCTATTTATATTTCTGAACATATTTTCAAACCACTTTTCTCCTCAAAACTCAGAAAACAAATGAGCAGTGTTTGTCTCTAACACTCTTATTTATAATTGATGAATCAAACAAGTCTGTGCAAAGCTTTGGTACAAGTCTGGACAAGTGTTATTCACTGCACTTACGCACACGATGCGTTGCTGCTGGTATGAAAACTTGTAAAAACTTGCACATGAACATAGCACACCACAAAGCAGATAGGTACTGACGTACTCGGGAGTCGCTTCACTGCTCCGTCCCTTTGATTTGGAAAAAGGTTTAAAAGAATTGTTGAACCCATACATTATTTATTCTATCAATTTTTATATTTATGATTTTAACATGAGTTGACCCTTTTTAACCTCCTTGTTTTTAATTTTGTGATTTTCAGCCATCTAAATATCTCTGGAGAACTTTGGAATGATATGCTTCTCGCATGTTTCTTTCGTATATGAAGCCTCCTTTCCTCTGCTAGTTTTGTCTCCTGTCATAAGGAGGTATATTCAATTTTACCAGTTGGTTGTGTGGTCTTTTATGACAGGCACTTAAACAATTTTATGAAATATAATTAATATATGTATTGTATATATATATATATATATATATATATATAAGTAATTTCTATGTCTATTATAAGTATTATTTTATTTTATTTTATTTATTTATTTAACTATTTTCTTCTATACCGCCCCTTCCAGAGATCAAGGGCGGTTTACATGAAACAGTTTAACAGTATTGTACACATCTGTATACATTTACATTGAACAGTAGAATTCAACTATTTACATTGAACAATAAAATTTAACTTTGTAAGGTATTGAAGTAGAACAATCGTCAAACTATTTACAATAACTATTTACAATATTATGTACACACAATCTGTGTTAAGTGTAATAAGACATTTACGGGATGCCTAAATGTTGATGATGATCTTCCTAAATAGGGGGGTCCACTCACATGGACCCCCCATTTACATCTCGTGCACCCCCAATTTTTTTTCTCGCTGACATGGACCCCCTGCAAGTCGAAATCAACCCTAGGGGGTCCATATAGACCACTTTGGGAACCATTGGTTTAAAAGTACAAAGCCAACAAAGATTTAGCCAAGGGAGATCTTGCCTCACCTACAGTTCTGATCAACATTATTGACACCCTTTGTTCAACCCCTTAATGTCCAATATCTCCTAAAAAAATGGCCAGTTAAATGGCTTTGGACTATATATGCACACATTTTGACACATAAAAGAATAAAAAAACCCAAGACCAATTTAAAAAGGAAATAGAAGGAAATAGTATAAAAACTGGGACATTGCCAGGATGTGATTATTGACACCCTTATAAATAAGAAAGTCAAAGTCTTGTTATCTGAGCTTCTAAAGAAGGCCATTTTATCTCCTCTAATTACTAACTGATTTATTCTTTAGGCAGTCGATATTATACACAGTATTTGTCACCAGCACTAAAATTCAAAGGCATAGATTTTCTTCCTGTCTTTCTTCATCAATGTCCAACTTTCACATCCATATGACGTTGTTGAAAATACCATGGTTTGTACAAATCAAATATTTGCATACAGAGATACATCTCTGCACTTGAGAATTTTGTAAGTCCTTCATAGCTAGTCTGTCAAGAGCAATTCACTGTTGGATTTCTTGAGTGTTTGTCGTTTCTTTATTATTGATCCAAGCAGGTTAAAATTGTCTACTATTTCTATTTCTTCTCCATCTAGGATGAAATTATTGATTTTGCCAGTTGTCTGGATCTTTGTCTTCTTCAATTTAATGTGCAGGTCCATTTTAAGAATACATTCTTTGATCTTGAGAAGCAAATGTTTTAGATCATCTTCACTTCCAGCCAATAATGTGGTATCATCAGCATTGCAAAGGTTGTTGAGTCTTCCACCAGTCTTCACACCTTGGTTGTCTTCATACAGTCCTGCTTCTCTGTTGATTTGTTAGGCTTATAAATTAAACAGGTAAGGGGAAAATATACAGCCTTTTCATACACCCTTGCTAATTTTAACCATCCTGTTTCTCCTTGTTCCATTCTAACTGTTGTTTATTGATCAATGTTAAAGATTGCTCATGAGAACTATCAGTTGTTCTGGTATACCTATGCTTCTTAATGTGGTCCAGAGTTTCTCATGATTTACACAATGAAAAGCCTTGCTGTAGATGATAAAACACATATAGAGATACTTTTGGTATTCGTTTGTCTTTTCAAGGATCCATCTCACATCCATAATGTTGTCGCTCATTCCTCGCCAATTCCTGAACCCTGCTTGCAATTCAGGCAATTCTCATTCCAGCTATGGTTGTAATCTTCAGTAGAATCTTGCTGGCATGTGGGACAGAGCAATTGTGTGATAATTTCCATAGTCAGTTGGATCACCTTACTTTAGTATTGGTATAAACACAGATCTTTCCAGTCAGTTGACTATGATGTTGTTTTCCAAATTTCCTGGCAGAGCCTTGTAAGTATGGTAACAGCTGCATCAGATTGCTGTAATGCTTCAATGGAAATGCCATCAATGCCAGGTGCTTTGTTCTTTGATAAGGCTTTCAATGCTGCTTCGACTTCTTCTTTCATCAGTAATGGCTCCTGATCATAAGGTAAAGGATGAAACAGCTTTTGGTCCACTTGATCTTTATGGTATAATGACTCTGTATATTCTTTCTACCTTTTCTTGATCTTCTCAGCATCATTCAACATAGATCTTTGAGCATCTTGTAACATTCCAATTCGAGTATGGAATTTTTTCATTAACTCTCGTAGCTTTAGGAAAGTCAAACTTGTTCTTCTAATAGTTTCTGCTTATATGTTCTTGCATGCATCATTGTAGTACTTCTCCTTGTCTTGTCTTGCTGCATGTTGGAAATCTCTGTTGAGTGCTGCGATTGACTTTCTTTCTCCTCTGGCTTTAGCTTATTTCTGGACAAGTTTCAGAGTTTCTTCGGTCATCCATTTTGGCCATTTTTGTTTTTTTTCACCTTTTGTACAGACTCCTCACTTTCTTCCAACACAAACCTTCTTGATGTCATCACAAAATTCTTTTAGAGCTCTGGCATTTGTATCTAAAGTGGCAAATTGATTTTGCAGGCAGTCTTTAAATTCCGGTGGTATATTCTCAAGGTCATATTTTGCTACATTCATGAGTGTCTTGCTCTTTTTCAACTTAAAGTATGCAATATTATAATTTAGACACATACTTGTGCACTCTTCTCATGCTCTATCCAAACTACGTCATTGTGCAAACCTACCAACAAAGTATGGGCCATCAAGCAGTTTACATACTGTTTTGCTGGCTGACATTTTATATGATATCGTTAACCCACATGTGCATTATTGACTAAAATAAACCCTAGTTAGGCAAATACTTGATGCCTTTAAATATGTGTCCCCTTATAAAATTACCCCAATACATTGCAGAAGGGTTTCTATTATATAAACCACTTTGCAATTGTTGAAAGATATACCATCTAATTTTAATAAACAAATCACAGATTTTACAGGTCGATTAAAGGCGCGGGCAGGGTCCCGGCGCCTGCTAGTAACCGGGTGCTCTGCCCGGCGCGGGACCCTGCCTGTGAACGGGGGGAGGGGGGGGAGAGTGAGGGATCGGGCGCCTCGTTGAGCCCGTGCCCGCGGCGCGGGGTTTAAATTGATTGGCTCCGCTCAGGCTCTGAGTGAGTGGAGCCAATCAGGGTTCAGCCTGCCATGTGCTCTGGCGTGCGCGTTGCTTGCCAGAGCACAGGCAGTTTGGCGGGAGGCTCGGCGGCCCACCCGCCCACCCAGCCTTTCTGTTACAAGGCTGGTGTTGGGGTGTCGCGGCTGGGGGGGTTCAGGCGGGATCCCGGAGGTTTCCGGGGTCCGGAGCCTTAGGCGACTCGGGACGGGGGTGGGGTGCCCTCGACCCGGACTACCCCTGGAAGACTTTTGCTAGTAATATGGCGAAGTCGGATAGGGGTGGTCGGAACGTTGCCGGGGGTGTGACCATGGCTGCAGCGGAGGCGAGGTCGCTTTGCTAGTAGCATGGCTGGTGACGCATCGCTCCGTTGCGGGGGGGGAGACGATTGTTGAAACAATTGTTTTGGTTATTGTTTTGGATGTTATTGAAATAAAGCTGCGACCAGTTTATCACCACACTTGGCTATTGGTGTAATCTCTGGGAAGGGGAAGTTGTGGAAGGGTGGTGGAAAGGGTGGGGGGGGGGGAAGTAATGTTGTATGCAGCAGGGTAAGCGCCGGGTCTGTCTACCCGGTTACTGTAACAATGCCACTTTGCTTTGTGTATTAGTGACATCCCTGCATGTGACTGGTTATAAAATTATCTTCAGATCTTGTGCATTTAGTGACTGAATTTCACTGTTGAATGCTTTTTGTTCTACCTTTGGCTCACCTCAAATCACTCCTTTTTGGGTATATAATGATTTTTGTCATTTTATTAGTCTCCCCTTTGAAAGTTAAATACTAGTATCATAGATTTCCTTACTGTTCTCCCTCCATTTATGATATCAAATTTCATCACTATTACTAAGTGCCTCTAATAGCATAACCTCTTACACTAGATCCTGTGTTCCACTAAAGACTATGTCCAAAATCTCTCTCTTTAATGTTGTTTCTTCAACCAGTTGCTTCATGAAGCAGTCATTTATTTAATCTGCAAACTTTCTCTCCTTAGCATGTCCTGACATGACGTTTATCAAATCAGTACTTGGGTAATTGAAATCATCCATTATTACTATGTTTGCAATTTTGTTAGCCTCCCTGTTAACATTTCTTCTTTTGTCTGTTCATTCTGGCTAGATGGATGCTAGTATATCCCCACTGCTATTCTCTTCCCCTTCACACATGGAATTTCTATTCATAAAGATTCTGCAGTGCATATTTTCTGCAGAATTGTATCCCGTTTGACTCAATGATCTCTTTAACATATAGTACCACCCTTCCACCAATTTTATCTACCCTATCTTTCCAATTAAATTTGTACCCTAGTATCACAGAATCCCACTGGTTATCCTCCTTCCACCAAGTCTTGAGATGCCAGTTATATTTACCTCTTCAGTGCTATGTATTCTAACTCTCCCATGTTATTATTTAGGCCACTTGAATGTTTATACAGGCATTTCAAAGCATTTTTCTGTTCATAGTAACAAAGTGCTTATCAATTTGCAGGAGTAATTTGAAATCTTTTAGCTCTGCTTTTAACTTAAAGGCACATGGGTCATTTAAACCTTTATGCAACCTCTCTATTGAAATGTCCTAACTTCTCTGTTTTGTTAGTATCCTTCAAGGATAAATCATTCTACACCATGGTCCTCACTTTTGGGTCTAAACATATAATAATGGGAAGAGGTGATGAAAGACATCCCTGTCAGATATCTCCTGATAAACCAACATTTTTAGAAACTATTTCATTAGTTCTGCTGATTTAGATTTTGTAAAAATGATTTTAATATAGTGTAGAAAATTCACATTAAGGCCAAATATGTCAGAAGAATAGAATAATATGACCACAAAATTCAGTCAAAAGGCTTTCTCTGCATCAATACTGCCAAGAAATACATTTTTTGCCTGTCGTATTGCCATTACTACTTCTAACACTTTGAACATGTCAACTACAATGTGTCTTCCTTTATGAATCTTACTTGATACCTATGTAGAATTATATACCATATCCCAACCTGTTTGCTAATACTTTTAGCATTCAACTTCACAACCTGATTGAGAAGGAAAATCAGTAGACCAACTACATTTGATGATGAGAGAAATTTAACAACTGCTATGGAACGTTCATCATTTCTTTAGAAATGGGGAATGTGCTCTTTAAGCATGCTATAGAATTCAGAATTTAATCTATCTGACACAGCTAATTAGATATTTTCAGATTGAATCAGTGCCTTTAGTTTTTCTGGATCTGTTTCCAGTGTTAGGCAGCTTATATTTTAAAAATATCCCTGACAATAAGGTCCTCAGGGCAGAACAATCGAGTGTCAGAACAATCTTTTAGAATATTGTGATTTTTGCTATAAATATTAGTTTTGATCTTTATTGTTAGTAGTAAACCTTATCTCCCCTTGGGACCTAATGCTGTATGTTAGGTGCAAAACTATGCAGTATCTGCTGGGGGAGTGTCCAGCATCTGCTCTGCAGATACTGCACAGGACAGGCAATTACCTTACCGGGGCACGTTCTCTGCACTACTAGTATGGGTACTCCCATGGTACCTGCAGATGCAGGGAATGCAGGCTAAAGGGAGGGAGAAGAAGGGGGGGGGGGCAGAGAAAGTAGTTTCTCTGTCCTCCTGAATCTGCAGCGGTCTCCCCTCAATGCCAAAATGCTGTCATCCTACTGCTAAGAGGCAGCACCATGAGACTGGCACAATTTTGGGTTATTTGGGTTGTCGGGTTTTCAATTGGTTAATAAAGGCTCTGTCTTTCCACAATATCACGTTTTGGACTGGTTCCTACAATTTTGGAAGGCGCCAGAGATGCAGCAGGCCCAACCACCAGAGAAACCCTGCTAAGATCCAGGGGTCATGATGGGGTCTGGGGCCCAGCTGGCATGCTGGATTGATCGCTACCAGAGTTGGGGAGCCCAGTGAACCTCACCCTAGAGGTTTGGTGTTGTCTGGGGGGTTGGGATTCTGAAAGGGGGTATTTTGAAGGGACATGTGTTGGTGACAAACTGTGACACTGGCATGGTTTCAGCATTGGAAGGGCCCGAGGGGGGCTGAAGAGGGGATCGCAGACCACTGCTGCTGATTGAGAGCGGCTGTGCAGTAGCACCTCTGATAACTCAGCTGCACTTAACTCTACCTCTTGAGGTGATGTCATCTGCAGTCGCACTCTTGGCGAATGGGACAGCCAGCTCAGGGCAATTGCTTGCAGGTTGGCTGTCTCTTGTTGTCATGCCTTCTACCTGCCCTGACCCCACCTTTACCCTCTTCTAACACTCAAAATGCAGATAGTGTGGAAAATCACCACAGCTATCTGCCTTTTGCTTGTGTTAGCTGTCAATGAGGCAGATAGCCACGTTGACAGCTAAAGTGGTTTAGTAAACATGTCCCTTATATTTGAAATAAGCAATAGATGTCCATACTTTTCTTACAGTTATATATTTACCTCAGTTTGGGCTGCTCCAAAATCTTCCTTAGCCCTAATACAGGGCTTTGATGTCAATTTATACTTGTTACAACTATGTCTGCCCTTATTATAAAACAGAAGACATAAGAGGGTCAGACCAAGGTCCATCAAGCCCAGTATCCTGTTTCCAATAGTGGCCAATCCAGATCACAAGTATCTGGCAGGTTGAAATGAAAATCAAGCCCTTAGTTTTTGTGAGGATCCTTCACTGAGTTATGCATTTCTATTGCCTTTGTTTTCTGCCTGGAATTCAGCCATGATTTTTGCAGGATTTATGCTAGCATTTTACTAAGATAAGTAGGCTTTTATTTGCGCTTATAAAATAGGCTTACAATAAGTACCTGCCAATGCATCTAAGTGCCCTGTTATCAAATTACCCTTCATGTATGTAAATATTGCTGAAAATGATTTTTTTCCCATGTATCTTATAGTATAACATATTTACTTTGTGAATCTGTAGTCATTTCTTCAAGCTTGAACTGGATTGATTTTGGTGTCTGCTGACACTGGTGCCTACTAGATTTTTTTGAGCATGACAAATGTCTTTATTAAATGAGGTACTTATGTTGCTTTTATAAAATATCCACACTCCTGTAAGCCCCAGACACTTCAAAAATTCTATTTAAAAGCCAAATGACTCTAAATACATATTTATTTATTTATTTATATTCTCTTATATACCGCACTATTCAGCATCAGCGCGGTTCACATAGAACAAAAATCTCAGTACAGTCAACTTGCATGAGTTTACAGATAACAAGGGAAGGAACTTGGATAACAAGGGAAACTATCTACAATCTATTTACAGGTGTAATCAAACTGAATAGATACATGTTACTAGGAACAGGGTCAATCGTTATAGAGAATCAGCCTAATCATGTTAATGAGACATCGTGGAATTAGTTGGGATCAGTGATGTCAATGGACATCAATGTCAATGACATTGTGGACTTGGGTAACTAGGTGGGAACACTGATGTCAATGGGTGTTGATGGCTCTATAAGATACTTATTGAAGAGGTGGAATTTGAGGGCTTTCCTGAATTGTGATAAGCCGTTGGTGGCCCGGATATATATAAATTAAATACAGACCGTCATAAACCGAAGAATCACACTCTCCATATATTTTAATCATAAGACCTTGTAGAGTTTCACTTTCTCCTTGTTTCTTATTAGACATTCCACATAAGCAACTCTTTTATAAAATGACCTCCCCTCGCACACACACACGCAGAGTAGGTGCGTTGTAATTGACCGTCATGAAAATGATGCATGTCTATAATTAATGAATTCCACATTTTAATTGCACCTTTTTTGATTCCAAAGTCTTTCTTATGTGAGTAATTTTCAGTGATGAATATGCTTCATTTCCTCTGGTTTCCTCAGAACTACCAGTAAAAGGGCAGGGGGAGGGGGGGTGTAAACACGCCTGGGAAATTTATTACAGTGAGCAATCACCAGGATTAAGGTAAAATTATAAAAACACTGACACAGACCTGGGCCAAGAAAAAATGGGACATTTGTATGCATGTGGTAAAAGAGTTTGTTATAGTAGTCATAGAAAAATATGTCAGGATGGCATTTCACCATATGAAGAGATTATGAATCATTGCAGAATTCAGCAGCAGAGCAGGTAAAGTTCAGCAGACTCCAAGTTTTTGCTGTTTGCCTTCCTTGCAGGTCAAATTTGTTAAATATGAATTTGAACACCTGTAACTTGGATGTTTAGATCAATTAGAACTCATAAATCACAGAAATGCAGCCATAGAAAATGCTCTCTTACAATATTTCACAAGAATATTGGTTCATCATAGTCTGTTCATTTCAACATTGTACATACAGATAAATGAAGTTGTGTGAAGAATGATCTGGAAAGACAGAAAAGATATGCTGCAGTACAAAAGCTTATTTTGTAATATAAAGGTTTGTCAGAGATGAGGGTTTCTGACACTGACTGTAAATAATTGTTTCTCATTCCTATTTTATATATGAATATGGCATTGTACTAGATCAGTGGTTTTCAATCCTGTCCTCGGGATGTACTCAACTGGTCAGGTGTTTAGGATACCTACAGTGAATATACACAAGATATGATTCCATGCAATGGAGGCTGTCCACGCAAATTTATTTCATGTATATTCATTATGGATAACCTGAAAATCAGACTATTTGCCTGTGTCTCAATGAATGGTTTGAGAACCCCTGCTTTAGGGAAACAACCTCAAAAATATTATATACAGTAGAAGTTCCCAACTTTTTTTGATTGTGTGGATTCCTTATTAACCTCCAAAAACTTCATGGATCCCCAGATCATCCCCCCACTTTTTCCAGACTCCCCTTCCATCAGCGCCAAGCCTGGCACCCATTAGCCCTTTTTATCTACCTTTATCTTTCTTCCTCCAACAAGTCTTTCTCTCTCTCCCTCCATCCAGCCAGTCCTTACCAATCTCAGTCTCTTTCATTCCCCCAGGCAGTTCCTTCCAGCCCACTTTCTTCCCTTAGTCAGTATCCACCAGCTTCCTATGCACCTTCTCTAATGATCTCACGGATCCCCAGGGCTCTACAGATCATAGCTTGGGTACCACTGATGTACAGCAAACTCTTGATTGTTTAGCTCACCTTTGCACAACCAAATTCTCAGCTTGATGCAGCAACTTCACTATGCTCTAGTGCAGTGTTTTGTCAAGATCTTTCCATGCTAGTCCTGCTCCCTGATGCAGAAAGCAAGCTAACACAGGAAAATCATGAGCAAGACCATTGCGCTAAAGCATAACACAGTGGGCATGCTAATCTTGTGCAAAATAATTATGTTTTATTGACTTGATGTAAAAACCGCACTGAAACAGCACAGTTTTTTATACTTTTCTTTTAACGCTAGATCATTATGTCAGCTTCGGACAGGTATCAATAGATCCAGAGGGGAGCAAGAGGATCATCTGAGGTGAAGATTGACCTGATCACAGTTCTCCCCCAACCCCAACACCACTGATCATCGGTGTCCTGGTGGCCCCTACCCCCATCCCCCTGAACCTCCAAATGACCTTCCCTGGTGGCCCAGTGACTCCCACCCTCCACCCCCTAATTCTGAATTCAAAAAAGCATGGAACAAACACAGAAGATCTGTATAGGTAAAAAGGGGGCTATTGTAGTTGATATGCAAGGGCAGACTAGATAAGCCATGTGTTTTTTTTCTGCTGTCATGTTTCTATGTTTCTATAAGGCTTTTCCTGGTAGTCCAGTGTCCCCTACTCCCCACCCCCAAACCTCTGAAAGACATTCCGCGGGGGGTCCAGTGGCCCATATCCCCAGCCCCTGCTACCAGCATGATCCCGCTCTACCTAAACTGTAATGGGGTAGGAGTGATGCCCACATGCGCATGGAAAATAGTAGTGCCTGATGCCATGCATTGCGTGGCAGGACCTGATCCCAGGATGCACTGCCAGGAACCACCATTTTCGCTCCTGTCTCCCAACAGTTTAAGTACAGGGGGAGTTGAGAAGTAGCCTAATAGTTAGGTCAGCAGGCTGGAACTGGAAAAAAGAGCATTCAAATTCCATTTACACTCCTTGTGGCCTTGGGCAAGCCACTTAACCCTCTATTGCCTCAGATACAAACTTAGATTGTAATATCTCTGAGGACAGAGAAAATAACTATTGTTCCTGAATATATCTTAAGCTGCCAGTGTAAAGACGTGAGCTAAATACTAACAACTAAAAAGATCAGGAGTTCGGGGGATGGTGCTAAGGGCCACTGAACCACCTGAAGTGGTTAAAAGCAATCCAATACATGCTCATAGGTGTCAGAATGCTAACGCAGACCCCTATGTGCATGGGTGTAGGTTACTCCCCTTGTGTAGAACAGTTTTTTTGCACAGAGCTTACAGTATTTGCATGCAGTTTGCTTAGAGCATCATTGCACAAAATATCTGCACTAAACCTTTATTATGAAATCCTGAGCTAGAGCTTTAGTACCGGGTTCTAGCACAAGGTTTCTGCATTGAGTTTTATGTTGGTTAATTGAGGGCTGCAGATGGTAGATGTCTACTGAATTGCAGCTAGATTTCAATGTGAATGAAACACTGTAAACTTTTTTATTCCATTACTATTTTGCAAAACACTTAAAAACTAAAATTGCAATTTACAGCTGGATTCTGTGAGAAATGAGCCAACTATCTCTTTTTCCTGGCAGCTTTGATCAACGCAAATGCCTAATATCATAGAATAACTATGTGAACAGGAAGTGCAGCAATATGTCTGTAGGCATTACCATTATACTGTCAAAGAAATTAGGGTCTGTCTGACTGGAAATGGGAACATATAAGGTTGGAAGATAACTGAGGCAAGGGTACCCGGTGCTCCGGGCCCTGCCACAAATATCCCTCTCCCCCCCCCGCCACTGTCCCCCCAACACCCCAACCCCCAAGAAAAACACTACACCACTTTTATGGGAACAAAACTGGTCGCAGCTTTATTAAATATTAACCATTAACAATATTCAAACCACATAAACCATAACCAGCCCCCATAGCGGAATAGTACCACACCAGCCATGCCGTAGCAAAGTGCCTACCACCGCTACGGCCCTACATTTTCCCCCCGGCAAGTTTCCTATCCCTTTCCCCGACTTCGCCATGCCCATAGCAAAAGTCGGCCAGGGTTTATCTGGGTCAGGGGCACCCCACCCCCGCCCAAGTGTACCTTGAGGCACCGGACCCTGGAACCTCTGGGATCCCGCCACTGGCACATGCAACAGGTCTGTTGATGCGCCGCCCCCCAAACCTAAAGCTGCGACCAGCGGTTATCCCGCAAAATGACATACTCCAGAGCCTCCTGCCAGTCGTTAAGGAGCAGATCCATGCCAACTGGAGACAAATGCACGCCATCACTCCTATAAAGACCAGCGCAACCCACCTCCACCCAGGGATGCATAATCTGATAACCCCCATTCCCGCAAACCCACCGACCGATCTGACAGTTTATCTTAGTCAGCCCCCGTGACCACCGTCGCTGGCTCCAGCATGCCGGCCGAGGGATAATGTCCGACCACAACAAAATTGTCCCAGGGAACATTCGCAAAACCACTTCCAAGTCGTCCTGCGCCACTCTAATCAGCTGACGACAGGACCATGAGACAAGGTCATTACCCCCCAAATGCACAATCAGCACTGCCGGTTGACGCGACGTCCTCATGTGGTGCTGTAGCAAAGGTAGCAGCTGCAGCCAGCGGAGTCCTCGCTGCCCCAGCCATGAAACCGACACCATCGCAGGATCCATCCGCAAATTCAGGCCCCCAGGCCGAATGGCAGCATGCTGACCAGCCCAGTGGACAAACGAATGACCAACCACCCAGGCACCACCAGGCTCGACACCCCCATCTGAAAAACAAATGAACAGTTAGTATCCCCCACCCCCAAACCTAGCCAACCCCTCACAGCCGTATGTAACCCTTGAAAGCCCGTGACCGCCACCTGCCTATACTCCTGACTTCATCATCGGACATCCCGGCCCCCGGCACACTAGTAGCCGCACCGATACGAAAAGAGTGAGGAGCAAAGCAAATGGGGTCCTCTCCCCAAAAACGTAGCGCCAACCTAAGCACCGCCATTACCTGAAAATGGGTCAACACCCGTGCATTCTCATGCAGAAAAAGAACACCGACCCGCTCAGGACGCACCCTCAAGTACTTCCTCACCGCCAGCACCGGGCACGAAACGAGTCCCGCGACCTCCCTCAATATGACCGACAGACCCCTTCCCTGCTGATCAGTCTTGGATTTCTCCAAAAGGATCCGCAGCAGCCCGCCTTCCAAATGCACATGGTGCCTGTGTAAGCCTCCCCCGCCCCCCGGCCTGCCCGAATTCGCCACCAGCTCCCCAATTCGAAAAGCCCCAAAAAAAGCAAGACAAAAAACAGCCCGGAATAGCAAAACCTCGAACTGGGAAGCAGCCACCTGAGGCAACACTGCCAGGAGGCGCACAAGCAACTCATGCGTAATCGGCCTACGCTGATCCATGGAGGATGGCCAAAGCCGTTCCCACCCCCACAGAAGGCGACGTGCCAAAACTCCCCCCGAAGTAGAGCCCCAGCCCACGGCACTCGCAAAAAAGTTAAACCCCGCTAAATGCGAACGCACCGCCGCTCTGGACAGCCCGCGACCTCTGGCATCCACTATATAACTGCCAATGAGGGCATCAGGCACCCTGCCTGCCAGCCACCCCCTCTCCCTTAAAAACTCGGCCACCTTGTCACAACCACGCTGGTACGCCAACCACGTCCCAGCCGCCACCGAACTTCACAGCAGGCTCAGCATCCCTCCAGGCCAATGCTCCACAATGTCTCAGGGACTACAAATCCTTCTCTGTCCGCCTCTGGGGCCAGTGCATGGAACCGCTCCCACTGAAAACAAGAAAGAGCATCAGCTATCTGATTACTGCAACCAGGAAGGTGCCGGGCACGAACAGATACATTCAAATATAAACATGCTAATACTACTTCCCGCATCAACCTAGCCACCCATAAGCACTTGGGTGAGAAACGATTAACCACGCTAACCACAGCCTCATTATCACACCACCAAACTATCCACCGATCCCGCAACCTATCCGGCCACAACTCCAGTACAACCAGAATCGGAAACAATTCCAGGAAGGTGATGTTAGCGGTCAAACCCGAATCGTGCCAATTCTGGAGCCACCGATGCGCACACCAGGCCCCACCGAAGTAAACCCCAAATCCAATGCCCCCTGCCGCATCCGTAAACAGCTCCAACTCCGCGCTGGACACCTCAGCGCCCAGCAAAACTGAAGTCCCATTAAAATCCTCCAAAAATCGGCTCCAAACCCGTAAATCTGCCCTCATCAGTTCAGTGACTCTGATCCGGTGGTATGGCTTCCGCACCCCAGCCGTTGAAGCAGCTAAGCGCCTGGAAAACACTCTGCCCATAGGGATCACCTTACAGGCAAAGTTCAGAGATCCCAGCAAGGCTTGCATCTCGCGCAAGGTTATCTTAGAGGACACCAGGACGTTAGCGACCAACGCCCGTAAACTAGCCACCTTCTCAGGCGGCAACTGCGCGATCATCTCAACAGAGTCCAATTCCACCCCCAGGAATGTGAGCCTGGTCGTAGGCCCCTCCGTCTTCTCCGCTGCCAACGGCACACTGAACTCTAGCGATAGCTCCTTGAACCCAGCTAACAGCTGTGGACACTCATCGGAATGGGTCGAACCTATGAACAGGAAATCGTCCAGGTAATGTACCACATTCCGCAAGCCTGTCTTCTGACACAACAACCACTGCAAAAATGTACTGAACTTCTCGAAGTAAGCACAGGAGACGGAGCAGCCCATAGGCATACACTTATCAAAATAATACTTCCCCAGAAAACGAAAACCCAACAACGGAAAAGAGGAAGGATGTACCGGTAGAAAGCGGAAGGCGGACTCAATATCCACCTTCGCCATCAGCGCTGCCCGCCCCGCCGCCCTCACCATCTCAGCCGCCCTGTCAAAAGATGCATACCTCACTGTGCATAGCTCCCGCGGGGTATGATCATTCACCGACGCACCCGACGGACAGGACAAATTGTGAATGAGCCGAAACTTTCCCGGCGCCTTCTTAGGCACAATCCCCAAAGGAGAAATCACCATGTCTGGGAAAGGAGGGTCAATAAACGGACCCGCGTTGACTCTACAGCCAACTTGTCCTGCACCACAGCTGCAAACCGTCACACCGAAGGCGAATTCCTGGTGCTAGCAGCCCCCACCACACCCCGAACCGGGATAACAAAACCCAACTGGAAACCCCTCCCTAACACCTCCCTATCCCGCTTCTGCGGGTATTGCTGTAGCCAACTCTGCAAGGATTCCCAACGCACCGGAGTCGGGGCCCGGCAGCCCCACTCATTAGGCCTTGGGTCCCGGCCCAGCGGTACCGTCGGACCCTCTTCTACTGCACTTAACAGCGGAGTGTCCCCTGCCACAAACTGAACATAAGCATTTGAATTTGCAGTCCGTAAAGGGACAGGTGGTCCTATTAAACCGCCAGCACACGTCGCTGCCCCCCCATCCCGACTTTCGGTTGCAAGCCACCCCCCGCCGATCGAAAGGAACGCCCCCCCCCAGATGCTCCCGCTGTACCCCCTTTCCCCCCACCACCCCCCATAGCTAGGCCCGATCTAGCAGACATTTGAGTCAACCATAGGTTGATGTCTTGTGTGCCCCAGGACAACAATCTATTCTCCTCCATCTTGTCCCTAAACCTTTTGTCATAATTTAACCACGCCCAGCCCTCGTGCATCTGTGAGGCTTCCAAAATAGAATCTGCATACATCAGCAACATACCATAATGCTCCGGCGAATAATTCCCCCACGCGCCGGCTGGGTGCAGAAACACCCGTGTCCAGTTTACCACATTGCGCGCCACCTTCCGAATCCGACCCGCCTTCTCATCCTCTTTTCGCTTTTTCCGGCTCTCTCCGGACCGCTTTCTGCCCTCTAACAACCGAAAAATATCAATGTACCGCCGCTTCAAAATTTTTCTCCGCAGCTTCTTTGGAACCCCCTCCCACAGTTCCGGGAACGCCACTACCGACGGGGCCCCCCCCCGGCCTAGACCCCGACACCCTGCCACCGTCGCTCTCCTGCCTCTCAACCTCACCTCCAGACAACAAAGAAGAATCCCCTGAGGAGGAAGAGGAAGAGGACTCGGAACTACGCTGCCGCTGGCAAAAACAATGCCTCTTCTTCCAAGCCCCATGCCCCGTACTGCCCAGCACCAGCGGGTGTGACGAATACACACCCTGGTCCACAGACAACTCACCTGCGGCCTGTCCATCCGGCGCAGAAGGCAGTGTAGGATCTTGCTCCACCTGGCAATACCCCTTGCCGCGCCACGCCGCAGTGACCTGGTCTCCATCCACCTCCACCTCCGTGGAACTTTGTCGTGCCGCAGCTCCCCTGTCCGCCGTCAGAATCCAATCCGGGCTCCCAACACCGAGCCCCCACGGAGGCTGCGTCATCCCCTGCACCTGTGGAGACAAAAACGAAAAAACAGGGGGGGGGGGAACTGCCGAAGGCCACATGGGGGACCATGGCGCGCGCCAATCAGATGTCGAAGTACTTTGCCCCCCGCTCACCCAGTGCTCCCAAGGCGAAGGCCCCCCTACCGGCACATAGCCCCCTTGAACCGACGGCCACACTGCCGCGGGAAGCGCACCCTGAAAACAAGGAGCCCCACCCATCGGCGATGCTCCCCTCTGCCCCTGCACAGGCCCCGCAAAAGCATCCATCCCCACAGCACCACCGGCCCCCCCTCCACTGTACTCCCGCCGGTGCCCTCACCCAGCGCCCCCCCTCTCCCGGGCAGATCAGCGCCAGTGTGCCGCACCCCACACGGCGTGCCCCCCCTACCACTCTCTCTCCCCCCCGAGCCCCTCCCACACTTGCCCTCTGCTCCCCCCGAGATCTCCCTCACCCCTGCACCACCCCCCGACCCCTCAAGGCCCCCCTTCTCAAAGCTGCCACCCCACACAACCTTCTTTGCCCAAAAGAACACCCCACAGCACCCTCAATCTCCCCCTTGCCCCCCCCCCCAGCTCCTCTCCTGCAAGACTCCACCCTGGAAGTCACATGCCGGCGCCCAGCAGTCCTACCCTACCCCCCTGCCCGGCCCACTCGACCCCCGCACGGTGGCATCAATCCTGACTCAGCCGCAATTAATTTAAACTATATATATTTTGATTTTGTGTTGTGGTACTGAAAAGGGCTGAAACAATATCTGCCCCAATCAATATCTGCCTGCGGGTCAGGATCAAGGCCCCGAACCCCACCACAGGTCGAACCAGCCACTCACTCCGAGCAAGAACCCCCCAGAGGGCCCGACCTCCCAGCCACTACCACTGTCCCACTTATGCAGCACCTGCCTTTTAGCTCCTCGCTGCCAACGTTCACCAGCAAAGGCCGCATCCACCGCCGAACACCACTGCCACTGACCGCACCAGCAAGCCTGATCCAGCACCGCTGCTGCCGCAGGCCCCAAAGGAAAAAAGAACGCAAGCCGGCACCTCTCAGGACTCCACGCCGCGACTGAGCACGCGGAGTCCCCAACCTATGCTTCCCCCCCAAGCCGCTCTCCTCCGGCAGCTTCCCATTGGCTCCCGTGTGGCTGCATTCGCCGGGAGCCAATGGGTTTAAACTTTGCCTGCCCATGCGCCTCCAGCTGCGGCCGTGCGCAGGGTCTCCACACCGGGCCGCGCGCCCGGTTACCGTCGGCCGCCGGGACCCTGCCCGCGGCCTCACTAATAATAGAAAGAAATACGATTGGAGAAAAATTGTATGCTTGGTTTTCTGATAGTTTTTTTGTTAAATTCCTGGTTTCTATGTTTTATGCTCACCAGTTCAAATCCAGGCATACCTACCAAAAAGGAGCAGTTTCAAAATCCATGGGGCAATTCTTTAAACAAAGAGAATCAGTATTTTCATGCAAAACAAAACTTAAATGACTTTCACACTTCAAAAAAGTACCAGATCACGTATTAGATTTGATATGTGTAAGTCTGAGATCATTAACAACTAAAGATGTTTCAGTAAATCCATTGTTGTGGCATGATCATTTATTTATTAAAGTAAAGGTGGAAAAATATAAATTTTCTGAGAAGAGGTCTGAAAAGCCTAAGAGAACATGCTCTTGAGCCCTGCTGAAAGCCAAGTATTTTATCATTAAAGATTTTTATATGTCACGAAGACTGTAACCTTGATTATGTAGCAGCATGCTAGAATAAAAAAAAAAAACAGGAAATGATGATCTAACTCTATTGAAGATTGTCAATGAAAGAAGAACTAAAGGATCAGCCTGGTTCACAGATTTGCTGTTGAAATTAACACAGTTGAGATGGAGACTTGAATGAAAAATGGCAAGGAGATAGATATATTAAGGAGTTGAAAGTGAAGTGAAGGTGATAATAAAAAAGCCCTTTTCTCTTTTGCCATTGTGATTACTGAAAATTATTTGAAAGAATTGTTTTATGCAGTCAATTCTTTCTTTACTCTTGTCTCTATGTACGAGGAAACAGATCGGTCAATTGTTAAAGGGCTTATTTTAGAAGCCTTATTTGCAATTTCCACATAGAAAATCAGGCATTCACGTGTAAATGATGATGTTAGAAAGACTGTATTTGCACATAAATGTCCCTAATACATATAAATTGCAAGGGGACACAAGTAGGGAGTGGCCTGGATGAGTCAAAAAATCTGCATTTGTATTTCCCATTTCATAGAGGGAATACATGTCTGGTTCTATAGCTGCTCCCTGGCATGTATGGATTTTATTTAAAGAGTTTGTTTCAGCCTGTCCTTTACAAGTGACATTCAGGGGATTATTTTCCTTAATCCGCTGTTGTTTATTTCACCCTCCAAATTGAAATTAGATAAAGATAGTGGTATCTACTATATAGTCAGGGATGGCGGCAGAGTTAGTTTAAGGTGTTAGTGCCCTAGGCAAAGCATACCGGCGGTTCCCAAACCTGTCCTGGAAGCTCACCAGCCAGTCAGGTTTTCAGGATATCCATTATATGAGCGAGATTTGCATACACTGCCTCCACTGCACACAAATCTACCTCCTGCTATTCACTGTAGATATCCTGAAAACCCGACTGGCTGGGGTGCCCCCAGAAAAGGTTTGGGAACCACTACTTTACTCCCCCCGGCTGTCAGAATCTGTTGTTTGTTTGAATGCCCAGTCCTTTGTCACCCCCCAGAAACTGCCATGACTGGGCTGCCACTGTCTATAGTTAAATGCTGATGGGTCCAACCCCACCCATTGATTTTTCTCACGAGCTCCTATTGATTTTTTCTTCATGAATCAGTAAGTAGATATGCTTTTCTGCACTATTTTGAACATGCTCCATGCTCACCGGAGTCTTTTCTAAAATACTTCTAGAATTGTGTACATTATGACCTGGATCTCATATGCTATCTAAAACATGCCTTTACATATGATAGTTTAGCTAATCAGTTCTCTGATAGTATCTTACAGTTATAGGTTGTGCTAGAATGAGTAGCTCCTGGAGAAATCCACTGCTTACCCCTAGGTTAAGCAGCATGGAATCTGTCTACCTTCTACGAACCTGACAGGTATTAGTGATCTGGATTGGCCACTGTTGGAAACAAGATTCTGAGCTTGTTGGACCTTTAGTCTAACCCAGTAGGGCCTATCTTATGTTATGTTAGGCTTAACACTATTCTTTTAAGTGAATTTGTGTAAATGGAATGGTGGGTGGGTGCCGTTGAGTCAATACTGACTGCTGGGGACCATGCAGCCACTGGAGTTTCCTGGCAAGTTGTGACTAAAAGTAGACTGCTTTCTTCTGAGGCAATGGAGGGTAAAGTGTCTTGCCCAAGACCACAAGGAGTGCCAGTGGGAACCAAACTCTGGTTTCTTGCTTACCAGGCTGCTGTTCTAACCACTAGGACTCCTCTTTCTTTCCTAACTAAAAGTTAGTACATGTTGGAGAAATATGTGATGGAGAACTCGCAGTAGAGGGGACATAGTCACCAGTTGCTTCTTTGTTTGGAGTAAGAATTAATAGGGGTAAAAAAGATCTGCATAAGTGTTTAGTCAAGCTGAAGATAGTAACTTTGTAAGAATTAGAAAGGCCAACACCATATGCAGGGCCACAGTTTAACACAGTGTTGGACCTCAGAGTAAAGCCCCCAGTTAGCCATACTCCCATGGTACTGCAAAAAAAAAAAAAAAAAGCAAAGGGGTGGGAGGGGGGTGGCAGAGGAGACAAAATTGTGGGAAGTTTCCTGCTGACTGGAAGAATTGAGACACTTAACGAGTTTCGGTGATGTGACTTGTGTCAGGGGTGTGGCCAAGTTAGATAAATAAAAGCTGAAATTGGGCCACAGAACACACTCATCTGGGTTGAGCATCTCAGGGCACAGAACCTGGTTTTGGAGAGAGCTGTGCAGCCCCTGCTACTTGGGAGTGTCTCCTGTTTTCTGCAGCTGGGGAAGAGAGAGTTCTTGGTCTTGCCATGGTGCCTCACAAGATGAGGTCTCCTGGGCTCACTGAGGCCTGGATGCAGCTGTTGAGTCTTGACATGTTGGTTGATCAGTTAGGCTGTGCGTTCACTCTTCTGCAGCACAGAGATTTTTGCCACTTCAGGAGGGTCTGGTGGCTGCTGTGCCCCTGGTTTACTGGTCTTCTGTTCAGTCCCATAGAACTCCACTTTCCTTTGTTGATGGCATGCCTTGCACAATGGGAGCAATGGGGCAGTTCTCTCCATCATGACAGAAACACTCTTATACTGACATGCAGCCTTGCATAGCCATTTGTCACTAGGTTTGCACTCAGAGCCGTGTTCATGAAACTTATCACAACAAGCACATGTTCAGCATCAGGGATGCAAAGATAGTTCCTAAGATATGTCTGCCCCTTACATCCATAAGAGTCTGGGTTGCAGGCATGTGCAAAGTACATATCCTACTACTCCTGCAACCTGGACCTATCTTGCAGTATCTGCATTGATGGCATAGCAATGAGAATGATTGCCTACCAAGCAGTTGGTCTGTGTTCAGTTTCTAGCCAATGCAGCATCATCTTCTTCTCTTCTTCACCTATGTCATAGTATCAATCTAGGCTCAAATCAGGCAGATCTCCATTTGACCATCAATGGATGCTGAATTTTTCTTTCACACGTCCTGGACAGGCAGCATTTACTCAAGCCCAATGATTCTGTAGAACTATGTTGGCAATTGAGGAGAAGTGCACCATTGCTGACTGCAAAAGGGGTAGCCAGCACAAGGTGGGGTTCCCGGTGAGACCACTCCAGCTAAGTGACACAGTGGAACCATAACCACAATCAAGGGGCAGAGCCTCTTAGGTGGCTATGAGGCAGGGTGCCCTGTTGAATACCCACTCAAATTAAATGAAGTGCAGAATATACTGGCGATTGAAGGCAAGGGCTGGCAGCAGGTGGGATGCCCTGACAAAACCTCACCCAAGCTAATGATGTGGCAGAATGCACTGCTGATTGAGGGACAGAGAACCCTAGTTAGTGGTAAAGCTGGGTACCCTGGCAAGTTCTCAGAAAGGCACTGTGCTCTAGGATTTCCTCACAAAGACCTTTGAGGAAAGGATAGGCTAGAGATAGCAGTATCTCAGGAGGCCGTGGTCACACAACACAGTTATAGTATTTCATCTGGTTTTGAATATCTGAGAAGCAATACTCACAATTCCACCTCCTTTTTTTCAGACACAGATTGGTCCTTAGGTATGTCCAGGTACCATCAATGGCAAATGGTTTGAGATGAGTTTACAGAAGGCTTACAGTTGCCTCTACACATTTATTATATGTTTGGATTGAATAAGAACATAAGAACATAAGATATGCCATACTGGGTCAGATCAAGGTCCATCAAGCCCAGTATTCTGTTTCCAACAGTGGCCAATCTAGGTCATATGTACCTAGCAGTTTCCCCAAGGGACACAGGTTCCACAATGCTTGTATTGGTTCAAGCATTGATATCCTGGGTCCCTTCTTAATAATGGTTTATGGACCTTTCCTCCAGGAACTTGTCCAAACCTTTTTTAAACCCAGCTACACTAACAGCCTTTACTACATCCTCCGGTAACAAATTCCAGAGTTTGATTATTTTATTTTATTAGTCTTAAATAGTTTACCCTGTAGCTTCATTGCATGTCCCCTAGTCTTTCTATATTCTGATAAGGTAAACAATCGATCTACGTTTACCCGTTAGACTCCATTCATTAATTTAGAGACTTTTATCATATCTCCCTCAGCCGTCTCTTTTCCAGGTTAAAGAGCCCTAACCTTTTAAGCCTTTCTTCATAGGAGTATCCTTCCATCCCCTTTACCATTTTGGTGGCTCTTCTCTGAACCTTTTCTAAAATCGCTATATCCTTTTTAAGATACGGCAACCAGAATTGCACACAATATTCAAGGTGCGGTCTCACCATGGAACGATACAGAGGCATTATAATATCTTTTGTTTTATTTTCCATCCCTTTCCTTATCATACCTAGCATTCTATTTGCTCTCTTGGCCACCACTGCACACTGGGCTGAGGGTTTTAACATGGTATCCACAATGACGCCTAAATCTTTTTCCTGGGTGGTGGTTCCTAATGTGGAACCTTGCATCGTGTAACCATAGTTTGGGTTGTTCTTCCCTAGGTGCATAACCTTGCACTTGTCCACATTAAATTTCATCTGCCATTTTGATGCCCAGTCTTCCAATTTATCAAGATCCTCTTGCAGTTTTCCACAATCCTCTTGGGTTTTAACAACTTTAAATAGTTTTGTGTCATCTGCAAATTTGATAACCTCACTCGTTATTCCACTTTCCAGGTCATTTATGAATATGTCAAAAAGCAGCGGACCCAGCACCTCGCCTGGTACGGGTGTTAAGACATCCGGAAAACTCCGTAAGAGCTCTAATAACTCCTGCTGTTGTGACCATGAAAGTTCCTCCCCCAACCTGGGGACCGGATCTCCCCTACAATCGGCCAATTGCGGGCCCAGATTCTCTTCCTCCTTTATCTCACAGCTTGCGGTTAAACCCTTTATCTCTGATTTACCCATAGAACCAAATCCTCCAGACCCTCTTATGGTAGAAGTTAATTCAGATACCTCTTCCAGGGATGGAAAACCTACCCGCTCACATATCATCTGGGCTATTCGGTCCCCTATATTTACCTTGAAATCCTCCCGTGCAAAATTAAATAGTAGCACCTTGATTGCCCCTCTAAAATCAGGGTCAATAACGCCTGCCCCCACATCTATAAAATGTTTCCATACTAAGCCTGAACGTGGGGCAATGCAACCATAGCAGTCTAGTGGTATTTCCACCTGTATCCCTGTCTCTACTAAGGCCCTTCCCTGACGGGGAATAATTATTTCCTCCACACTACATAAATCAAAGCCTGCGGCCATTTCTGTAGCCCGCTTAGGAATCTTTGCATTAGGAGTAGTGCGGCAAAATCTGAGGACAAACTTTGACTTTTTGTCGACGTCCTGTTTAGCGGATATTTTCCTGCCCTGTTGTCTCTGCCCCGTCCCGAACAAGGGATTAGGCACTGGCCTAGCCCTAGCCTCTGTTTTATGAGAAGATGTTATCTGCCTCTCCTTATACCCATCCCCCGGGGCGACTTTTCCATTCTTCGAGCGGGATAAACCCCCTAATGGAGACTCACTCTCGGCTTCCAAGGCTTTTGGCTGGGCTAGGGTGGATGTCATGCCTGTCTTGTGCTGTATACCCTCAGCTAACCCTCGCCTGAACTGGGGCCAATCCCTTCCCAGGACCAAAGCTTGAGGGAGCCTAGGTACCAGAGCTACAGGTATTTTCCATTTTAAACCTAAACCTTTTACTGATACAGTGTATACTGGGTAGGACGAGGCTGCCCCATGGATGCACCTTATCTTTATGCTGCTTTCATGTGACTCTGGGACCGAACTAACCTGAGACTTTATCTCCTTCCAGAGATTTTGTGAGATCATCGATTGATCCGCTCCAGAGTCCAGCAAGGCTTCTACCCAGACACCCTTTACTTCTACGCCCAAGAGAAATCCCTCTCCACTCTCCTTAGAATGGGTGGTCATTAGGGCTGTCCTAGCTTTGCAATCCCTTCTCATATGTCCTTCTTCCCCACAAGAAAAACATTTTCTTTGTACATAACGAGTGTTATCCATATGCAGTACTTTCGTCCCAGGCCAGCAGGTCACAGCTTGGTAATCCAATCCAGTCCGGTCCTTCTGCTACCAATCCGGGTCTTTCTCCTCAGCAGGCTCTCTGTATCCTCCGCAACTTTCTGTAGAAATTGTCCTTATTCTTTGCGGTTCCAGATATCTTGCATATATGTGGCCAAGGAAAATCCTAAAAACTACGCCACCTATGGTCTACTCCCAGCTGCCTAGGCGGTTGCCTATAGGTGGGGGTATGCCTTATAATGTCCCTTTATATGAGTTCCCAGAGCCGGGGCTTCTGGGAGTTGTAGTTTATGACCCGAGTTGTAGTTGTGAACAAATGAATGATTGAGCCGAGGGTTTTTGAAGGCAACACAGGAATTTTATTTTCTTCCTTTGTTCAAAGGAACCTCCGTAGAAGCTCAGCACAACACATAAACTGGGATACTTCTCCCCTCAAAGAAAAAAACTTCTATACAAAAACTTTCACCGTGTCACTAGTTACACTTGCTTCCTTCAGCAATGCAATTTCTTTCTTCAGCAGACAAAAATATCACTTAACAGTCTTTTGCTGACTTTAGGTATAAACAGCGGCTTTCAGTAAAGCCTTTGACACTGTTCCTCACAGGCGACTTATAAACAAACTGAGCACCCTAGGGATGGACCCTAAAGTTACTGCTTGGGTTAGAAATTGGTTGGGTGGGAGGCGACAAAGAGTACAAGTAAATGGAGCTCACTCTGAGGAGAAGGATGTTATCAGTGGTGTACCCCAGGGATCTGTCCTTGGTCCGATTCTTTTTAACATCTTTGTTAGTGATATAGCGGAAGGGCTTTCAGGTAAGGTTTGCCTCTTTGCGGATGATACCAAAATCTGCAATAGAGTAGACACCCAGGAAGGGGAGATAACATGAGGAGGGATTGCACAAAGCTTGAAGAATGGTCTAGAATTTGGCAGCTGGGATTTAATGTTAAAAAATGTAAAGTCATGCATTTGGGCTGCAGCAATCCAAGGGAGCAATATAGTATAGGGGGTGAAGTACTTTTGTCCACTAAAGAAGAGCCGGACTTAGGCGTGGTTGTGTCTGATGATCTTAAAGTAGCTAAACAGGTAGAAAAGGCGACGGCAAAAGCTGGAAGGATGCTTGGGTGCATACGGAGAGGAATGGCTAGCAGAAAAAGGGAGGTGATAATGCCTCTGTATAAGTCTTTGGTGCGACCTCATTTGGAGTATAGTGTGCAATTCTGGAGACCGCACCTTCAAAAGGATGTGAACAGGATGGAGTCGGTGCAGAGGGTGGCTACTAAAATGATTAGTGGTCTTCATTATAAAGCATATGAGGACAGACTGAAGGATCTTAATATGTACACCTTAGAGGAAAGGCGGGATAGAGGTGATATGATTGAGATGTTTAAATACCTCCGTGGCATAAATGTTCAGGGAGAGTGCCTCTTTCAATTGAAAGCAAGTTCTGCTACGAGGGGACATGGGATGAGGGTGAAGGGAGATAGATTCAGGAGTGATATGCGGAAATATTTCTTTACGGAAAGAGTAGTGGATCCATGGAATAGTCTCCCAGTGGAGGTGGTAGAGATGAGGACAGTAACTGAATTCAAAAAAGCATGGGACAAACACAGAGGATCTCTAAAGGTAAAAAGGGGACTGTTGTATTTGTTATGGAAGGACAGACTAGATATGCCATGTGGTCTTTTTCTGTCGTCATATTTCTATGTTTCTATAAAACCTGCTGATAAGGGGTCTCTATAATGGTCCAAAATAGAGCCCAATAAAGGAATGGGTCATCGCATCGGTTGGCTGACTCTGCATATTACAGGGAACTTGGCTCTGATCCGACTATGGTTATTCAGAGTAAGGTACAGAATGAACACAAATGGCATTTAAAAAGGGCTGTATCACAAAAAATGAACTGAGATTTTTGAGGGTTCATCATCCTAAGTTTCCAGGATTTTATTTGACACCAAAAGTTCACAAGATTTTGCAATGTTCTTCTGGACGTCCTATTGTTTCTGGTAAGAAGTCAGTATTGGAACCTTTGTTTATTTTTGTGGATAAATTTCTTAAATCCTTTCTGCAACAGAGTAGATCATATATCAGAGATACAGACCATATCATGTAGAAGTTGCAGACTATCCTTCATGTCTCTGATGATACATTATTGGTTACACTGGATTTGGGGTCCATTATACAAATATTCCTCAACAGGTTACATTTTCTATTGATCTATCCTTCAGAGTCATCCATCCTCCAGAGAGTTCCTATTCCATTTTTAATCTCTTCAGTAGGATTGGTGTTATTCCATAATTATTTCATAGTTAATTAGATGTTTTTGCAAATACAAGAGACAGTCATGGGAGTGATGATGGCCTTCACTTTGGCAAATCTGCATGATTGCAAATTTCAGGAACAGCAGGCTTATCTATGTGCTTTATGTCAATATATTTTGACTTAGTTTAGATTTATAGATGACATATATTTGGCTTGGAATTTGTGCAATGGTTAAATGCATGTCACTCCCCGCTGATATTTTCTATGACAATCTTCTGCCAATAAGGGACTCTTTTATTGCAGGGTGCTATGGTGTTGCACCCAACATGCTAATAATGTGCAAATCTATGGTGTGGTAGGGCAACACCGTGGTGTTACCTACCTGGGGCATGGAAAGCATGTTCCCCACAGTTAATGTGGTGCACACAGTCCTGTACAACAATAGTGCAGATGAATTTACCTCCACCTAGCGCACCTGCGTTACTTGCTTACTGTGCAGGCAGCATAGGTACACTGAGTGTGCATCGCTCACCCCACCCATTCTCTGTTCCTCACCTGCCCACTTGCCACACTAGTGTTCCATTGACAGTTAGCAGTGCCATCTATCCATGCTAACCTTCATGACCCTTTGCTTTCAACACATGTCCAATGCACACCTTTAGTACATACCCCTTCCAGTCAAATCCAAAGTAAAATATCTAGGAGTTATCCTTGACAAAACACTAAGCATGACACCTCATATAAAACAGACTGCTAAAACTATATTCTTTAAACTTAGGACCATTCAGCAACTCAGACCCCTCAGCAACTCAGACATTGGTGATTTCAGAATGGTTGCCCAGGCACTTATAATGCCACACCTAGATTTCTGCAACAGTTTATTTCAAGGTACATCTAAGAAAAACCTTCACATACTACAAATGGCCCAAAATGTTACTGCTCAGATTATTTTCAAAGCCAAGCTATCCGACCACATCTCTCCAATTCTATACGCTCTCCACTGGCTACCTGTTGCCAGTAGGATTCAATATAAAACATTAGTCACTATATTCAAGCTAATTAACGAAATAGCCCCTTCTCACCTAGCAACCCTGATCCAGACCCCCGCAGAAAACTGAATGAGAAGAAGGGTGAACCTTAACATGCTTCTAATCCCTGACTCTGTAAGAAAAACGAAGCAGGTAACAAGCAATACTGCCTTCTCTTATTATGCACCCAGTCAATAGAACAAACTACCATGCAGCGTAAGAGAGATTAAAGACCTTCTAACCTTCAGGAAGGAACTTAAACATACCTTTTCACCCAGCACTATTACAACTTACAGCTCACCCCCGAGCAGATGTCACAAGAGTACACAAATCACCTAACAAAAGTTTACCCTACCTAACTCATGTCCCACTCTCCCTTGCACTTTCCCCACTGATAACCCCACTATACTCCTTCCACCGAACTATAGACAGTCCTGTTCTGGCTGTTGTAAATAGTTAATATGTTTATTATCGATGTGCATATTTGTCCTACTCTCTATAAATAATGAATATGTGCTCAGTCTATGTAAAATAGTTAATATTTTCTCTGTAAAATAGTTATTATGTGCTCAAAAATGTTCTATGTAATTGATGTTTACCATATTCTCTGTAAACCGCCCCAATCTCTGGAAGGGGCGGTATAGAAAAAGCACACAAATAAATAAATAATACCAGACCCGTGCTGACAGCTAGTATCCTTTAGTAAAAGATCCCCCAAGTATCATTTTTGGATGTGATGGAATATAGATCTATCAATTCATAACAACGGTTTACCTAAGCCAGTTGAAAGGAACAATTTGTTGTGTTTTGAGAATCATCATCCTAGGAAACTGAAATAGCTCTTACTATTGGAGAGTTCTTGCAGGTACAACGTATATGCCATTCTGATCAAAAGGTCTGAGATCAAACTAAAGCTTTATCTGATAGATTAATGCAGAGGGGCAAGCCTTCATCTATCAAATGTAAGGCATTATAGAGAGCATTCTATGCCAATCAGACTGACTGTTGTAGAAAAGGGGATAGCCAGATATAGACAAGCATGTGTATGTAATTCACTTTTTGGAACAAACTGGGTTGATAGCCAAAACTATCACCTCGCATTGACATGTATTGGTATTACATTCAATTTTTACTCAGTATGCTGTATTTCCTGCACATATGGAAGGAAGATCAAGAACATGGCTGTCCACTCCAGTTTTCAACATGAAACCAGAGAAAGATTGATTGGTATGGTGCACAGCCCTTGTGGTAGGTGCGGCTTTTTTGTTTAAACAGCTACCAGGAGGGAATGGATTAATCCTTTAAATGGCAGACACTATTAGTTGCACCATACTACCTCTTGTCAGATATTTTTTGAGGTGTACAGTATTATGTTCCCATATACTGTACCTTGGTGCATGTAGGGAAGACTAACATGGAAGATCAAAACACGTTTGATAGGGCATAAATCAAGAATTATTACTGGTGCTTTAAATGCTACTTTAGTTTCACACTGGCAGCAAGCGGGCCATTCCTGGAGTGAGGCTAAGTGGACTGTTCTTGATCATGGGTCAGAGGAATCTGTTGGGAAAAGGGAATTGTTTTTGTACACATTGAACAATGGTGCATTTTTGATCTGCAATGTTTGGCACCATGAGGGCTAAACAAGGAAATGGAGTAATACTCAATATTGTGATTGATATATTGAAGAAATTTGTTTGTGCATTGCCTTGTGGTTAGCAAATTGCTTCTGCTCTTGTATTTTTACAGTATTGATGTCATCATGTTTGCAGACATCTTCCTGGAAGGTTTCCTTAACAATCAAAAGTATCATCCAATGATGTGCTGCATGTTTCAAACACCATGTTTAGCATCAGAACATGACTCTGGGACGCAATTTAAGGATTTCAGTGTGGCACTGCTTCAACTTATGAATAAGAAACCCTTGAAACAGTTGGTGGTTACCCACAAAACTCAAGTTAGGACTGGAAATCAAACTATACACAAGTGGCTTATTAGCTCCACTATATTTCTCTGAACAGTAGCAGCTATGGATTGTGACCTGTCCGGAGGAATGTGCCAGAGGGGGGTGGGCACATTATTTTATATTGATGGTGCCTTGGATCTGTACATCTGCAGCACTGATAAAATTGACATATATGGATGGGAGGGGGGAGACCAATTGGGGGTTCTGGCAGGCAGATGGCCACTGCCGATTGGCAGCAGCCACGATACCGTGTAAACACGATTGCCTGCAGATACTGCCACCTCTTGAGGCGGCATTATCTGCAGCCACAATCAGGTCATTTTGGCAGCTACCATGCAAAATATTTTCATGCAGTGGCTGCCAAAAATAAGAACTCCTGCTTCCTGCCTCAATCCCACTTCCCCCTGGGTCCAGCATATGCAGAAAAGTGTCAATGATATCTTCATGTCTCCTGCGATAGCTGTTACCTCCAGGTGATAAAGCTGTGTTAGCCTTACAGTGTTCAAACAGCTGTGTTAGATGCTAATGTCCTTTAGTAGGCCTGCCCCTTATGTTAGGACCAGTGATTGAATTTTGAAAAGGCATATACAATGTTTAAGGTGCTGATGATTTTCCAGCCTGCTGAGGTCCCTTTAACTTTACATGGCTGTTCAGTGTATTTGAAATGCATTTGAATCTATTAGGGATATGTTTACCAAGCTGGGCTAAAAGTTAGCATATGCTGTTTGTAACTAGTTTATATTGAATAACATGGGACCTACAGTAGTAAAACATGCTTAGAGTGATATGCAGTTTTCATGGTGGATATTTTTATACTTTATAAGTTCACACTTTCTAGTGTGGAAGTTTTTGGGGTAGTAGTTTTCTATATAAATGCTGCTTTAGAAATTGCACTGAAATCATGACTTTCTTTATTGCCAAATAAAATTACATTCACGTTTCTATGAATGCTAAATCTCTGCCTTTGTACTTTTTTTTTACCAAGGCCTCTAAGGACATAGCTATGGACTAAATCATCTCCAAATTATTTTATGTCAATTGGGAAAACTCTGGTTGCTAGACGTAGGTCTATATGGGACAGCAATAAATCATCTGGCATCAAGAGGTTCACAAGTTAATAGTTATAAAAAGGCTTGCGGAATTTTCATGTCTGCCTTAACTCTCTCTGGGGTTTACCTAGTATTGCAGAATCAGTCAACCACTTTCCTGCACAAATTGTCTGGTGTTGTACTTGCAGGCTCCAAAATCCCTACTCAACATTCTGCCTTCAGGTCAAATTAACAGAACTGACACATGAATGTAAGAACCCACTTGAAGATTATTTTCAGCTATGTACATGGGCAGGACTATTATAGAGTAATAGGATCTGGACAGGAATAGGTAATTTGCAAAACTAATTTTTTTTTTTTTAAACTTTTATTTTCATTTTGCAACAAACAAAAGAAACAACACACCAAAGGAGACAAAACAAGTATACAATAAGGAAAAGTAAACCCAATTACCCCCCACCCCCATGCTTCTTCTCTAGCCGATTATGTCAGCATGTGAGCGCTTCCAAACAACAGTGATTATACATCAAAACGATCAAAAGAGTATCTACGATACAGAATGATCATGGGACAGAGATATATACAAATTTAGACAGTCAGATGAGAGCATTTAGCAGAATGTACATAATCATTGAGCATCTTCCATTTAGACCGATGATGAGGAGTCTGAATGGGGGAAGCAAACATACGAGGTATTTGTTCATATTTACTGTAGAGACAGACATGATTCCACCATTCATTGGGGCTCAGATGGGAGCTATTTTTCCAGTATTTCGTAATTAGGAAAATAGCAATGCCAAGCATAAAGTCCAAAAGGAAGTAAGCCGTTTTTGGAAGAGAGGGGATCCCCGCAGCTGAGCGAAGTCCCACTATCCTCCAAGAAAGGGGCTCTTGAAAGTGCAAAATAGACTGGATACGACCCCAGACCCGACGCCAGTAATACTGTAGTGCGGGACATTCATACAGGTGCTCCCCGGTCGGGGTAGAGCGACGGAGGTGAGCGTTTCCCGCTCCAGCAACTCCGGCCCAATCCGGGCCGTGGGAGGACCCAGCTGCCTTCCTTAAAGGCAGCCGCAGGCAGGAATCGGCCCTTTCAGCCCCAGCAACTGGCTTCAGGTGCTCCCCGGTCGGGGTAGAGCGACGGAGGTGAGCGTTTCCCGCTCCAGCAACTCCGGCCCAATCCGGGCCGTGGGAGGACCCAGCTGCCTTCCTTAAAGGCAGCCGCAGGCAGGAATCGGCCCTTTCAGCCCCAGCAACTGGCTTCAGGTGCTCCCCGGTCGGGGTAGAGCGACGGAGGTGAGCGTTTCCCGCTCCAGCAACTCCGGCCCAATCTGGGCCGTGGGAGGACCCAGCTGCCTTCCTTAAAGGCAGCCGCAGGCAGGAATCGGCCCTTTCAGCCCCAGCAACTGGCTTCAGGTGCTCCCCGGTCGGGGTAGAGCGACGGAGGTGAGCGTTTCCCGCTCCAGCAACTCCGGCCCAATCCGGGCCATGGGAGGACCCAGCTGCCTTCCTTAAAGGCAGCCGCAGGCAGGAATCGGCCCTTTCAGCCCCAGCAACTGGCTTCAGGTGCTCCCCGGTCGGGGTTAGAGCGACGGAGGTGAGCGTTTCCCGCTCCAGCAACTCCGGCCCAATCCGGGCCGTGGGAGGACCCAGCTGCCTTCCTTAAAGGCAGCCGCAGGCAGGAATCGGCCCTTTCAGCCCCAGCAACTGGCTTCAGGTGCTCCCCGGTCGGGGTAGAGTGACGGAGGTGAGCGTTTCCCGCTCCAGCAACTCCGGCCCAATCCGGGCCGTGGGAGGACCCAGCTGCCTTCCTTAAAGGCAGCCGCAGGCAAGCGCGCCCGCGCCTTGCGGGCCCGCGCCTGAGGGCCTCGCAAGAGGGCCCTTTGGCGTGGCCCTTAGGCGGTGGCACGACAAGCAAAAACCAACTCCACTCCAACAGCGTGATCGAAAGGGTCGGAGCTCCAGGCCACCCCAACTCTCCCCAGTCGGGGGATCGACCTTCCAACAGCGGGAATATCCACGGAGCCTCCTCTGCCCATTGGGGCACGTGACCTGCAACTGTAAAGATTACACCGGCAGGCTTACACGCGCCGGGCAGGCTTACACGCGCCGGCCAGGCCACGCGCTGGAGGACCCTTTGGCGTGGTCCAATAAAGGACTAGAGACGCTCTCCAACAACTAAAGAAAATCAGCTCAGGCATTAAGCTAGAGCTCCTGCAAAACTGAACTCGCTCCTATCCAGCCTCATCCGGACACTCAGCTGATACAGCAAGTATATCTCATCTATTTGTTTAACCTTGTTTTGACGTACCAACATACCTACTCGTATTGTTGAATGTACCCAACATTTATAGTAACATTAATCATTAATCATTAATCCCACCCACCCTTTAACTACAGACTCTAACAGCTAAGCATATACATATACTATTGCTAGTAGCTTTAAATTTCCCACCATTGTTCCTCTGGTACTATTGCCAATAGTCTACCTAATTTAACTGTTGCTAGTAGAAAAGGGTACACGACTGCCAATAGAAAAGAATATACTGTTGCCAGTGGAAAAAGCTAACTTGAAAACTGTAATTTCATAACAATTACTGCTGCCAATAGAGATAGATATTTTGTTGCCAGTAGAAAAGGAAATACTGTTGCTAGTTGAAAAGGATATACTGTTGCCAGTAGAAAAGGATATACTGTTGCTAGTTGAAAAGGATATACTACTGCCACTTGAAAAATATACTGTTGCCAGTAGAAAAAGATATACTGTTGATATACCATTTCCAAAATGTATTGCTCTAACACCTTCTGGCTAAAACTTATAAGCAGCAGTTTAATAATCCTGACACTTATCACACTGACAAATAGTCAAAATAACAATAATTACAAACTAATCCCAATAATTCAGAGAAGCGCCCGCCCGGATCCCCCTTCATCTCAAATGCATATCGACATCAACATAAAAATAAATCATCACAGACTAATACATATAAAACCTACCACATTCACCCATCTTCACACCCAACCAACAACCACCCAAACATTGTCTTGTATATTAATAAATGCAAGATCTATGAAAAATAAATTACCCATCTTCACTGACTTACTAAATGATCAAAAGCCAGACATCCTATGTGTTACCGAAACTTGGCTAACCGACTCTGATGTTGTTTACCTAAACCAACTTAACACCAACATCTATGACATATCTCACACACACAGAAACTCTAAAAAAGGAGGTGGTGTTCTTATAATGACAAAAAAAGAACTAAAGGCTAAACCACATCCATCTGATCTCCCAAATAACATTGACACCATCATTTTAAAAATAGATCACTTCAAAATTTGCTTATTATACAGGCCACCGGACCAAAAATCTGAAAACTTAGATGCCCTAATAGAACTCCTCAGCTCATCCACATCCTCCAACCCTATTATATCACTAGGAGACTTTAACCTCCCATCCTTGCCACCTTCACACTCAGCCCTTTTCTTGGAATCAATTGCAGATATGGGTTTCCTCCAAATAATCAATACAAAGACTCATAAGAAAGGAGGAACCCTTGATCTAGTCTTTTTACCAGATGCTTTCCAAAAACATTTCAACCAGTCATCGCTTGAGTGTACACCTGTTCCTTGGTCAGACCACCACCTGATCAAATTCACCTTAGCCTACACTGTAAGAAACAATAAAAATAATTCACAAATTACCCCTCCACCTAGATTTACAAAATTTAACGCTGATGAATTTATCAATCTAACTATACCCCATCTCACCCTTGTACCAACTGACCTAGATGAAGCTGTCACAACTTGGCACAAAACAATTAACAATGCAGCTGCTTATAAACAATCCATCAAAAAGAAAAACTACTCTAGAATAGGAGATGCCCCCTGGTTCAACAGCACCTTAAGACATATGAAGAGAGAATTGAGAAATATTGAATCTAAATGGCGCAAAACCAAATCCATCCCTTATTACAATGCGTACCACAGCCACCTTAAAATGTACAAAGAAGCTTCAGATAGCGCAAAGAAAAATTACCACTCAAACATACTAAACAAATCCATTAATAGACCAAGAGAACTTTTTAGTATCGTCCAAAACTTAACCAATAACACATATGGGACCAGCAACGATAATATTGATATCTCTGCCCAGACTCTAGCAAACCACTATATGAATAAAGCAAAATCATTTGCTTTCACACCAAATCCTCTATCCCTTTCCCACCAACACCAATCTGAAAAATGGTCCAACTTTCACCCTATAACCAAAGACACTATCAAGACTACTATTTCAAACCTTAACACTACGACCTCTCAACTTGATCCATGTCCGGTAAACTGGATCAAGCATACCCTTATTACACTATCCCCCTTTATCCTTCCCATAGTCAACCTGTCGCTGCACCAAGGATACTTACCACCTTCCCTCAAACATGCACAAATCCGTCCAATAATTAAAAATAACACCCTTGACAAAACATCACCCAACTCCTACAGACCTATCTCTAGTATCCCATTTATGGCTAAACTGATTGAAAAGATCGTCCAAACTCAAACACAAGATCATATAGAAACCTCAGCCCCACTTGATGATCAACAATATGGCTTTCGCCCTTACCATGGTGTAGACACCCTATTAACAGTACTCCTCGATACATTAATAAGAGGCATTGATAACCATAAACAAGCTTTCATTCTCCTCTTTCTAGACATCTCTGCAGCGTTTGACAGTGTACACCATGCTCTAATGCTTAACAGACTAGAACAAATAGGAACCCACTCAACTGTACAAAATTGGTTCACCTCATATCTAACTGATCGAACACAAACAGTCCGAACTAACACTGAAACTTCTAAAACATACAAACAGGAAATTGGTCTCCCACAAGGCTCCGCCCTCTCTGCCCTCCTATTTAATATATATATCCAACCGGTCTGTGACATCTTCAAGAAATTTAAAGTCCACTACCACATATACGCAGACGACATGATGATGTACATTCCATTCACAATCCCAACACTCCCACTACAACTGTTAACAGAATGCTTCTCTGAATTAACAATCTGGCTAAAAGAACACAATCTCCATATCAATCATTCTAAAACGGATATATTAATAGTAACTAAAAATCAATCCTACATACCTCCAACACACATCACTCTCCAAAATCACAACATTACTATAAAAAATGAAGTAAAATACCTGGGTGTCACTCTTGACTCACACCTTAGTATGGACACACATATTAGAAACATCACTAAGAAGATCTACTTTAAACTCAAAATTTTAAAACAATTACGTCCTCTTGTACTTCTACATGATTTTCTGAGCATTGTACAGGCCATCATCACACCACACTTTGATTTTGCAAATCTCACCCTACTAGGAACAACAAAACAAAACATTAAAAGACTCCAACTTGCCCAAAATGCAGCAGCAAGAATTGTAATGAAGGTTCCACCATTTGAACACATTACCCCTATACTAGCAAACCTTCACTGGCTCCCAATTCAATCCAGAATAAATCACAAATTGATTATCACCACATTTAAGACTTTAAACACAATGGCCCCAGTCCCCTTGACAAAACTTATCACCAAAGACATATCCCAAACTTCGCTTCGGAGAGGCCACACGAACAGAATTAGGATCCCGAAAGAATTCACAACTGCTAAAAAGACTACTAATAGGAAAGCGTTCTCACATGCAGCTCCCACCCTATGGAACTCCCTCCCTGAAGAAATAAGAGCATTAAATGATGCAAAGGAACTCCGCAAGAAATTAAAAACTTATCTATTCACCTCTCATTTTGGCACACTTGAAAATACCTTACCTCAGACAGGTAATGGTTAATAACAACCCAGGGTACACCAACTCTAATTCTCCTAGCAAACTACAATTACAATTAAAATCGAATAAATAACTACTTGTAAATCCTGTATATAAATATATGTAATAAATCAAAATATGTAAATAAGTTCGTTTGTTATTTAACAAGTTTTACCATATTTAGTCATTCATGATTAATGTATATTGCAAAATTGTACCAAGTTAACAAATGTTCCATGTAAAACAGCTACATTGTACCTAGTTAACAAATGTTCCATGTAAAACAGACTTGTAAATCTGTTCATTCTTGTTCATTGTAAACCGCACCTGATCTGTGGAAGGTAGCGGTATATAAGCAACTGTTAAATAAATAAAATAAATAAAAACATGAGGTAGTGAACCAATGGCCGCATGGCATGTCCAACAACTATTGCCCTGAGTAGTGTTCCATTTGGCTAATCTGTCAGGAGTGTAAAAACACCGGTGGGCTAGAAAGAAGAGTGTCTGAGTGAGTGAGGCGGATCGGGAAACCCGTGTCACTCTACTCCAGACAAGGCTCCATTGCTCCGGGGTCAAAGTCACATGCAATTCTCTCTCCCATGCTTTCTGCGCTATAGGGGTATCTCTAGTTATAGCATTACATAAGGTTTTGTAAAAATTGGATGCTACACCCGGTGAACTACCGATAGATCGGATAGTCTCCGACCAACCTTGTGTAGGGGACTAGGCGGCTGTCTATCTATCAAAGGGTCTAACACTTGATTAAAATCACCACCAAGTATTAATGGAGCATTGGCAGAGGCCTGTGCCAACTGCGCAATACTTGCATAGTAAGCAGGGTTGTCCACATTCGGGGCATAAATGCAAATACACGTGAATTCACTATCTCCAACCTTAAGGTGTACACGGGCCCATCTACCCTCCTTGTCAGCGCTAGTATCAATTACAGTAGCTTGCAAAGATTTCTTAACCAGAATGGCTACCCCGCACTGTTTGGAAACGGCGGGAGAATAGGCAGCCACCATGTAAGGCTTAGCATTGAGTTTCAGTGTTTCAGCAGAGTTTAGATGCGTTTCCTGAAGAAACACTAAATCAGCATGCTCATGGCTAAGATAGCTAAGGATTTTCTTTCTTTTGATTGGACTATTAATGCCTTTTACGTTGAGTGATAAGATTTTACATAAGGCCATTCAGAAAAGTTAAAAATTCTGAGCATGATAGCGCACATAATTTCACAATGTCCCTCATATTGACTGTATCTGGCTGTACACATGGCATAAAAGAAAATAAGCTAATATAATACAATGAAGCGCCCCACATTAAAAAAGAAAAACCGCAGTGCGGTAGAGAAGAAGCAGAACCCCAGAAATTACTGGCGACCATGTGTCTGCGGGGAGAAACCCCAGAGAAGGCCGAAATTGAAAAAAACACATAACCTGTAGGACTGTGCGTGCTCCGAATCCGACCGAGGCACACATCATGGAGGGATAGGAGACCAAAAAACAAAAAAGTCATATAGAGAAAGAAAGAAAGTCCAGGTAGTCTCTGTGCTTGACTATGACCACCGCATCGGGCCCTTCAAAATGGCGGACAGAGCCGGCAAATAAAAAGTCCAAGTCTTTGGATTAGCGCATCTGCTCTGCTTCTTTGAAGTCTAAAAATGTTGATAGTAGATCAGGATCTTCGAATGTCCTGGTTTGGTTGTGGAGAGTCACTCGGAGCTTCGCTGGATACAACAGGCCAAAGCGAGCCTGTAGCTGTTGAAGTCGAGGGCGAAAAGCAAGGAGTTTCTTCCGACGGTCAACGGTAGGCTTTGCCAAATCAGGGAAGAAGGAGACTTTGTGACCTTCAAATTCCAAATGATGATTCGCCCGGGCAGCATTTAAAATTTGTTCCACTTGTTGATATCGTAGCAAGCGAAAGATAATAGGCCGGGGGGTCGTTCGGTTGAGCGCCATGTGGGTAGGAACACGGTGTGCACGATCGATTTCCAGTTCTCTATGAAAAGTGATCTTCAGCAAGGAGGGAAGAGTTTTGAGCAGGAATTCTCTTATATCTCCTGCTTCCACCCCCTCCGGTATTCCAATGAGCCTCACATTGTTGCGACGGGCTCGATTATTGCTATCTTCTAACTCCTTTTGAAGATTCTGTATCTGGCGCTCAGCCTTGTCCAGTTTGCCCAAGCGCACCGCGTGCGAGTCGAGGACCCCCGCCATATTGTCCTGCCGTAATGAGAGACTTTCAAGTCGGTCCTGGAGCACTCCAAAGTCTTCTCGCATGGCTCGAAGCGCTTCTCCATTGGACTGCACCAATTCCTTCACGCCGCGTATTTCCTCTAAAATCTCCAGGTGCAGTTCAGGGTTTTCACGAAATGGAACCATCTTCTGTGGGGAGGACACCTCTGTTTTGGAGCGTTTTCCGTGAGAAGAAGAAGGAGACCCGAAGTCCAAGCGCGCTGGTTTATGGGCCGCCATCCCCCCCGAGGTACCCCGGTCAGCCCGGAGCAAAATAGTAAGTTTGTATAGGTATTAAGTCAGGATTCTAAGTAGGCCTCTCGGGAGCTTCAGCGCGAAGCGTCTTACCCGCTGGACATCAGGCTCCGCCCCCCGCAAAACTAAATTTTAATACTGTAGTTGGTGCGCTATTCTGCGGAGTACAAAATGGAATTTTTTAAACTGTTGTTACTATAGATATTTTAACATTCATTTGGAACCAGCATTTTAAAAATCAGATCATGAAAGAATAAAAAATGAAAATTATTTGAAAAACATGGGGGGGGGGGGAGCATATTCTAAACGAATAACATGGTTAACAGACTTGATAGCCACATTAATCATGGTGAATGGGATATTCAGTGACACATGCAGTAGTTGTTTTGTGTTGTTGAATATCCCATCCTAGCACTGCTAATTGCCTTGATGCTAACTGTGTAGCACTGGGGCATTCTTGTGGCTTTCCAGAGATAGCACTTGAGATACCTGGTAAGCAGCGATATTCAGCCACTGGGAGAATATCTTACAACTGGCTAAATTTGGGAACTTTAAAGGCAGTCCTAACTTTAGCTGGTTTTGCTACCTGGGCAGTGACTGAACATTACCACTGTCTGAATAGCTAAAAAGCTAACTGGACATACTGGATATTCAGTATTGGTGGCTGGATATAACCACGGCATTTAATATACTGGTCTATGTTAAAGCAGTGACGTGACAGCTAGCCGCTTTACTATAAATGCGCTTGCTGCCACTGCTGAATACCAGACCAAGGATATTAATGGAAAAACATCTGTTTTGCATATAATTTGCCAAGGTCAGTGGTTGCCAATCTTCTCCTGAGGTTGCCAATCTTCTCCTGAAGGACCTCCAGCCAGTTGGATTTTCAGGTTATCCAAAATATACAAGAGAAACATGTGGATGCAATGGAGGGAATACATGCAAATCTATTTCATGGATTTTCATTGTGATGTCCTGAAAATCTGACTGGCTGGGATTTCTACAGGATAGATTTGGGAGGCATTGGCCTAGATCAAGTTTTTTGTACAGAAGATTCACAAATGTAAACCAATTGCTTATCTACAGAAAGACAAGCATCCACTACTTAGAAGTTCTGAAGAGGAAGAAGTTAAAACAAAAGACATGAAGGCAGATTTTAGATAGGACATGGAATAGGGAGTTCAAACAATCCAGGTCAGGACATGGAGAATTCCCATGGATGCACATTCTAATGTGGCCGCTCAGGCCCTTGTGCAGTGATCAGAATTGGGACACCCAGAGGTAGACCCAATTTTGATTCCACAGGGGCTAGACGTCCTGAATGTGCAGGCTGGGTTTCAATTCTGATCAGGCTGCTCTCCCGGCAGATCCCCAGCTACCTCAGCCAGGTTCCTGAATGGAGCTGCAATGCCATAGCGTCCTGTCACCATGGCACTGTGGCTCCTGAATGCTGGCCACCGCTAATTTCGTTCTTTCCCCGCAGCTGAACTCTCAATCCGACCTCCCATGGCCAGGGTCTGGCTGAGGGAACTTACATGACTCCCCTACTTCTTTTCCAGGCCCTGCAGCAGGATCCCCTGACATCCAGGGGGACTTATTCCACCTCTGCAGTGGAATATGTCCCTCCTGTCTATGTTCACAGTCCTGGATGTATAGGGCTGACCTCTGAATCAGTCCTGTACGTCCAGGGTCACAGCCTACCCATACCCTGCCCTCACTCCACCTCTGGAATGCCCCCTTGTGGGACAGAATGACCCCCATAGTATTTCACAAAACATCCTGCCAAACATGGAGCTTCTGGTAAAACAAGTTCAGGATCTCAGTGCATATGTATCTCCACATCCTACAGAAGCAGCAATATCCAGAAGCTATACTGGCTACCATTCTCTTCACTGGCTACCAATCTCTTCACGAGCAAAATATAAATCAGTGCTCACCATATTCAAGATCAAAAATAGCATGTCAGCAGGAATACTACAAGAGCTCATCGGAACCAAAGCAAACAAAAGACCGGATAGAAACAGCACTAAAACCACAGTACCAACTCCTAGTTTATTCACAAGAACAAATAAATCTACATCCATGAGGACTTTCTCTCTTGCTGCCCCTGCTATTTGGAATGCACTCCTGGAAAAGCTAAGATCCACAACTGATATAAAAGATTTCCGGAAGTTACTCAAAACTATCCTATTCATCGAACAATTCAATGAAAACCCCCAATCTCAGTAATCTCTACATAGAACCATGTCCATTCCACCCCACAAGCCAATTTACACAAACCAAGATATCTGCACCACTCCCCCTCCCATTGCTCATACTTTGATGTATATAGTTTTCTTTCAAAACTCCCACCTAACCCTCCTCTTCGTTTACAGAAAATCTCTTGTGAGATTAAATCTTGTAGTATGAAGCTACAAGAATCTGTTTGTTTTTGAAATGTGATGTTACTGTTCACAGTTGACAGTTCTTTGTAAAAGTTATTGTTTAAAATTGAATGTTCTTTGTAAAAGTTGAAGTTAAAGTAAACCGCCTTGATTAAATGAAAAGGCGGTATAGAAAAACTGTTAAATAAATAAATACATGTGGAGAAAGAACATTAAAGTACCCACCACATATGCATCAGATCAGCACCACCAGTTCACCCCCTTATCACCCCTGACCTCAATCTCCCTCAGGTCACCTCCCAACCTTGATCTCTCCCCCAATCACCCCAACACATCAGTTTTGTCCCCTAACCCCTGAATACATCTGATTCCTTCCCTGATCCCTAACCCACCAAGGCAAATGATCCCCCCATACAAACAGGGCCAGCCCCAGAGTTAGTTCATGGTGTTAGCGCCCTAGGCAAACCTTAAACTTTGCACCCTTCATGGCTGTCAGAATCTATTGTTTAGCTTTGAATGCCCTGCTCTTTACCACCACTCTAGGTGACCAACTAATTTGTCTGGTGGTTGGGCCAGCCCTGCATACAAACTCTTTCCGTTGGATTGAGGACCTCCTTGGCCAATTCCCTTGGGTAACAGATTATTTTTATTTATTTTATTTTTTTATTTAGTATACATTTGTATACCGCTACTTCCAGCGATCAGCAGCGGTTTGATTACAGATTGGAAATTGTCAAATCATGACAGGAAATTTTTGAGGTATAAACACATTGATTAGACAGGAAAGCACAGCACACAGAGAACTATTTTACAGGGAACATGGGCTATGGAGGGTTAAGTGGCTTGCCCAAGACCACAAGGAGCACCTGTGGGACTAGAAACCCCAGTCCTTCCGGCCCAAGGTTGCTGTCCTCTAGTGGGATTTGAACCCCCGACCTTCCGGCCTGAAGTACCTTGCCCCAACCACTAGGCCACTCCTCCACTCCAGATAACCCCCAGAGGCCTCCCTCAGCAGATGTCCACCATTTATCCCCCCATTGCTATCCCAAGCCTTACCAGGGTCCCTGGTGTTTCATGGGAGCAGCAGCAATGCCCACTCAGTCCTGCTCCTTCGGCTCTGAGTTTCAAAATCACACCCATGAACCCTAGTGGTAATCTCTTGGTTCTGCAACAGTACTGCAAGATTAGTGCTAAAGGCTATGGATACCCCCATGTGGAATGTCCCAGAAGGGGCCTATTTTATAAAGGCAACATAAGTGTCAATGTGTCCTTATAAAAAGGTTCCAACAATGCCCTCTGGTAGCACACAAATCCTCTCATACCTCGTACAAAGTTATACTTGTTGTGGAGAGGATATAAATGTGTTCATGGTATGAGGGTAATTTTATAACAGGGTGCCTAGGTTAAATGGTCAAGAAGCTGAGGATGGTGAAATGGTGGCTGAGCTCGGGAGGAAAATAATTTAAGTGGGCTGCCAAGTGTAGGAGGTAGAAGATCAAATGGAGGAAACAGGAGTTGAACTTGACAAGTTGCAAGTTAAGCTGGAGCTGGTGCTGAAATTGGAGGATCTGGAAAAAAGGTCACGGAGGCAGAATTTGCACATAAAGGGGGTCCCTGAACTGGCAGAGTATCAGGATTGTGCACAGATAGGCCAGGAGATATTTGGAGAACTGTTGTCCCGGGAGGAGGGGGCATGTCAGATGATGACAATTAAAGTGAACCATGTGCACCAGACTCTGGGACCAGCTAAGAAGCAGACCTCCAGGGATATTGTAGTCTGCCTGCATGGCTATTCTATAAAGGAGAGGATTGCAGTACAAATGTGAAAGGCGGGCAAGTTTGACTGATGGAGCCACAAAATTATGGTGTATGCAGATTTGACTACTGTTACCATTGCGTAGCGCAGAACCCTTCCTGGAATGATGTAGTTGCTGCGGCAAGAAAAGATCAGATATAAGTGACTGTCCCCTGGAAGAGACTGTACTGTGAACAGAGTGACCAGGCACACAATAGACAAAGGAACTCCAGGAGGCCTTGGCAGAGCTAGGCCTTAAAGATCTGCCAACCACAGAGGCGGTATCATAGGGGCCACAAATCTGGCGGGGTCTGAAAAAGAAATGGGCAAAAGTGGACCGGACTGATAAAAAAGGAGGAAGATGGGGGTGGGGCTGATAAGTGCAAGGGCAAGGGGCGGGCAGAGGGGAAGGGTGTTCAGGGGGGGAGCAGGCCAGCGCTGGTACCGCTGAGAAGCAGGCTAGCCGGGGAAATAAGGGGCGGTGGGGTGGGCCAAGAGGTGGGCCAGCAGGTGGTACGGGGGGCCTGGGGGGGCGAGGGGGAGGGTGCCCAGCTGCGGAAAAAGAAATAGGGGGGACAGCAGGGTGGGGGAGGGCGCCATGCTGATGCGGGGCAGCGGGGGGGAGGGCCCCGGCGTTGAGGCACCCGGCGAAGGTGGTCTGGTGGCGCTGCCCAATTCTACCCCAGCTGTGGGCCTGCCGGTCAGGGAGGAGGCGGGCCCTGGATGCGTACAGGTGCCTCCTGGCACCCCTGGGGCGGGGTCGGGGCTTGGGACGGGGAGGCTTGGTCAGCTGGGGGGGTGAGCGGTAGTGATTGGTGGGGATGGAGGGGCCCCATGAGGGGTCCCGGGTTCCTGGGAGGTGGGTGTGCTCCTAGCTGGGAGCATTGGCAGAGTGGGGGGCAGGGCTCCTCGAGGGCAGATTGGTTGGGGGCGTGGCAGCAGCCCTGGGCTGCGGGGGGATCCCGCAGGGCCTTTTTCTTTTTTCTCTCCGCAGGTGCCTTCGGGATGGCCGAGCACGGTGAACTCGGGCTGGGAGTGTCCGCCGGCAAGTGCAGATGTGTCGCGGATTGTCGAGGAGGTCCAGCCGCCTGGCGGGGCGGCGCGAGCATCGCAGCATGCGGAGCCAGCGACGACGGGGCATCCGGAGGTCGCGGCAGTTTTGGAGTCGGCTGCGGCTGCTGCAGGTGAGTCCGGGGCAGCGCCCGGGGGTGGCAAGAGGGGGAGGGATTTGGGGAAAAAGCGGCGGCATTCTCGCCGCCAGCGTAGGAGGTCGGGATCCGGTTCCTCCACGTCCTCGGCGTCCACGTCGTCCTCGTCTTCGTCCGCTGGTAGTAAGAGCGATGGCAATGGGGGTGGGACGGGGTCGGCGGGGGCCGCAGGAGCTGCGCCGTCCGTAACATTTTTCTCCGAGTTCTGGGAAGGTGTGCCGAGACGATTGCGACGAAAAATTCAGGAGCGGCGTTACATAGATATTTTTCGCTTGTTAGAGGGCAGGAAGCATTCGGGGGAAAGTCAGCGCAAACGGAAGGCGGATGAGAAAGCGGGCAGAGTACGGAAATTTGCACGTAATGTGACCAATTGGACTAGGGCGTTCTTACGGCTGGCCAGTGTGTGGGGCCGTGCGCATCCGGCGCACTACAGGATGTTGTTGGCGTACGCGGACTCCATCTTGGAAGCATCTCAGTCTCATGATGGTTGGGCTTGGCTCAACTATGACGAGAAGTTCCGTGACAAGATGGAGGAGACCTGGTCGCTGACATGGGCTACACAGGACATTAATTTGTGCAAATGGCAGCTCGGCCGGCCGGTGGGGGGTTCCGCTGGCTGCAGGGAAAACGGAGGGTCCGGCGACGCGTCTCACGTTCTTGGGTATCGAGTTGGATTCTGTCGCGATGGTGGCACATTTGCCGTCGCACAAAGTAGCTAGACTCCGTGTTCTGGTGGCGAACGTCTTAGGTTCCCGGAGGATGACCTTACGGGAGATGCAGGCTTTGATAGGTTTGTTGAATTTTGCTTGCAGAGTGATTCCCATGGGCCGCGTTTTCCTGAGACGACTGGCCGCGGCCACAGCGGGGGTTGTTAAGCCGCATCATCGGCTACGGGTGTCGCAGAGCATTTGGGCCGACCTGGCCATTTGGGGGGAGTTTTTGCGTGAGTACAATGGGGTTACGGTGCTCTGCGAACTAGAGGTCTCCAGTCGGGATCTCCACTTGTTAACAGATGCAGCTGGTGGATTAGGGCTAGGGGTGTACTTCGGAGGCTCCTGGTGCGCGGAAGCATGGCCCGCTTCGTGGAAAGCTGCGGGCCTCACGATTAATATAACCTTCCTGGAATTGTTCCCGATACTGGTGGTGCTGGCGCTGTGGCCGGATCGGATTCGCAATCGGCGCGTCATGTGGTGGTGTGACAAAGAGGCGGTGGTCAGCGTGATAAAAAACTACACGCCGCGCTGCCCGTTGGTGGCTGACCTGATGCGTCAGATTGTGTTGGCTTGCTTGCGCTTGAATGTGGTGGTCCGGGCTAGACACATTCCGGGTAACACTAACTTAGTCGCTGATGCTCTTTCTCGTTTTAAGTGGGAGCTGTTCCGGAAGCTGGTGCTGGAGGCCAAAGAGACGGGGCGGGCGGTCCCTGCGGAGTTATGGCGGATTGGCCTAGGGAAATGATCGAGCTCCTGCAGGCTTCGGTATCCGCGGCTACCTGGACGGCCTATCAGCGGGGTTGCGACAGCGTGGTGGCGTTCCTGGAGGAGCGGGGATGGCGGCAGGGGCCACCTCCTGATCACAGGGTGGGTCAGTATGTTTTGGTGGCTAAGGCGTCGGGATTGTCACGAGCCACGGTGAGTAGGCATTTAGCGGGGTACTCTTTCTTTGCGAAGGCGGTTGGGTGGGGGGCAGCTGGCGGGGGATTTTTAATGCACAGGCTGCTGCAAGGCTGGGAGCGCTCCATTCCTGCATTGAGGGATGGGCGGTGACCCATAACGCACGAGTTGCTGCGGTGACTGGTTTCGTCCGGATACGAATGTGTGCTTTTCCGGGCGGTGTTTTCTCTGGCATTTTTCGGGGCTTTTCGTATTGGGGAATTGATTGCAGAATCGGGTCGTGCGGCCGGCAGGGGGGGGGCTTGCAGGTGCACCACGTGAAGTGGGCGGGGGGCGGTGTCGGGCTTTACTTGGCGCGATCCAAGACGGATCAATTAGGGCGGGGCGCATGGGTGCGCTTGCGAGTGGTTGAAGGGTCTGCCACTTGCCCGGTGGGGCTGCTGCGGGCGTACGTGCGAGAGCAGCCACCTGGTGGGGGTTATTTGTTTCTTCACAAGGACAGGTCAGTGCTCACGCGGTTCCAATTTACGGCAGTCCTCCGTCTATCCTTGAGCCTCCTCGGGGAGGATCCTAGGTTGTTCGCTCTGCATTCCTTTCGCATTGGGGCGGCGACCAGTGCTGCGGCGGTGGGTTTACCGGATGGGGACATACGGCGGATCGGTAGATGGACGTCTGGGGCCTTCCGCAGATATGTGCACCTTTAGGGGCGGTGGGGGGCGGGCTAACCACGTGTTCTTTGTTTTGCAGAGGCTGTTCCTTCTTCGTGTCGCTGTTGGGAGATCGGCCATTCTTTTGTCTTCTGGGCCGGTCGGCGAGCAGCAACGCGCCCGGTGGGGCCGAATATTGGATTGGACGCGCTCGGGGTGACTGTCTCTTGGCTGGGAGAGCGTGGGCTGCGCTGGCTTCAGCTCCTGCTTTTGCTGCGGCACCACGAGCGGATGCAAGGGACACCGGAGGCCTTGTTGATACACCTGGGTGGCAACGACCTGGTGTCCTGGACTTGTCAGCAGCTGATTCGGACCGTCCTTAAGGACTTGCGAGTGATCTTGACAATGTTCCCTGGTGTGCATTTGTTGTGGTCGGACATCATTCCCAGGCCTGTATGCAGGGATCAGCGGCGCTGGTTGCGGGGTTTGACAAAGATTAACTGCCAGATCAGCAGATGGGTGGGGGAGCAGGGGAGGTGCCAGATTTTGCACCCGTGGGCTGATGTAGATTGTGCCGGCCTATATAGGATGGATGGAGTACACCTATCCCCGGTTGGGATGGATTTGCTCTTAAACGATTGGCAGGAGGCCTTGGAAGATGTTTTGTGTGGGAAGGGTGCTGGTCGCAGCTTTGCCGGGGGGGGGGGGTCGGCTCGGGCTAGTAGTGGGCCCGAGCCGGTGGCGGGATCCTGGAGGTTTCCGGGGTCCGGAGCCAGAGCCAAGCTGGAGGGCGGGGGTGGGGTACTCCCGACCCGGACAGTCCCTCAGGCTTTTGTTAATAATATGGCGAAGCTGGAATGAGGGAGGCGAGGCAAGTTGCCGGGGTTGAGACCTGGTGGAAGCGGATGCGGCGTCACTTTGCTACTCACATGGCTGGTGAGGGCTCGCTCTGCTGGGGGGGGTAACGTTATCTGTGTTAAATTATTGTTGGTTATTGTTATCGGTTAATAAAGCTGCGACCAGTTTAATTCCCAATACAGTGTGTTGTATTTTGTGTAAGAAATGTCTGGGTATGGGGAGTTGGGGGGGGGAATTGGTAAGGGAGGAGGGGTGACCGGTCCACCGTACCTGGTTATAGCAAGGCCGCGGAGCCCCCCGGTGCACGTGGCCGGCACTAACCGGGGGGCGGCTGGTCGCGCGCGCTCTCGGGTGCTGGCCGTGAGGGTTCGCGGGGGCGGGCCCTGGTGGCGGCAGAGGGCCATTGGCTCCCGCGGCCCAGTGAAGGGTGCGGGAGCCAATGGGAGTGCGCAGACAGGATGAGAGGGGGTTATGGGTAGGCGCGGCGGCATCCTACGGCCTTTCCCTCATGGGAGCCGTAGGAGCCAGACGTCCCGCCCGCCCGCCCAGAGTTAAGGTTTCGGAGTCGGTGTTGGCGGTTGTGGGGTGTTGCAGCTGGGGGGGGGTGGCGGGATCCCGGAGGTTTCCGGGGTCCGGAGCCAGAGCCAAGCTGGAGGGCAGGGGTGGGGTACCCCCGACCCGGACAGTCCCTCAGGCTTTTGCTAATAATATGGCGAAGCCAGAATGAGGAAGGTTAGGCAAGTTGCCGGGGTTGAGACCTGGTGGAAGCGGATGCGGCGTCACTTTGCTACTCACATGGCTGGTGAGGGCTCACTCTGCTGGGGGGGGGGAGTAACGTTATCTGTGTTAAATTATTGTTGGTTATTGTTATCGGTTAATAAAGCTGCAACCAGTTTAATTCCCAATACAGTGTGTTGTATTTTGTGTAAGAAATGTCTGGGTACGGGGAGTTGGGGGGGGGGAATTGGTAAGGGAGGAGGGGTGACCGGTCCGCCGTACCCGGTTTTAAAAAAACAACACACTAGTTCCAAAGGAATGGAGAACAAAACAAAGGTTGTTATAAAGCCTCTGTATCATTCCATGGTGTGATTGCAACATGAACATTGTCTGCATTTCTGGTCACCATATGTTAAAAAGGATTTATAGTAGCAGAATTAGAAAAGGTACAGAGAAGAGCCACCATCAATGAAAATCTCTGCTATAAGAAGAAAACTTGCAGAAGGTGTGTTTTTTCAACATACATACTGCTTGGAAAATGTCACTGCTTAGAGAATTGTACAACATTTATTGTTTAGTAGCTTAGAAAATTGTTTTTTTCGACTGTTGATGTATTAAGCCTTCACCATTTATAGTTGACACATTCTGGTTACCTCGCCCTTTGCTGTTGGGGTCATGTTATAGCCTGGAGGGATACTGAGGTCTTTTCCTCTTATAGCAGAGATTTTCATTGATGCACTGTTTAGTTTTTCGTTGTATATTTAGATTTTTTGTGATATCAGTTTAGTTTCTGTTTTGTTTTTTTCTGGTTTTGGTTTAGGTTTTTGCCGGATATGAGGAGTTTCTGATTTCAATATTTGATAGTCATTCAGCTCCTTGTGAGTATTGTATTTGATAACAGACACATTGTACAGCCATAGTAGGGCTCACTGCTAAAAATAATGCAGCCCAGGCTAAATCCCATCCCCCAAAGAAGTCACTACACTTAATAGTCAAATGTTGACCTCCATAGTCCTCCATATTTATTTATTTAGCTAGGCTTATATACCCCTTTTCATCGGGTCAAGGCAGTTTACATTGAACATAGAATTTCAAATACATATCACATATAATGGTGAACTATATAGAGGTAAAGGAGGTTAACTATGTACAGGCAATAGTTTGGGTGTAAATAACTTATATAAAGTATGACTCAATAGAGGATGGGGTTAGGTAGTGGGGCTAAAATGTTTGGAAAATAGGAGAGTCTTCAGCTGTTTGCGGAAGGAGTGTAGGTAGGGGATACTTACAGGGTTTGGGAGTGTATTTCAAATGAATGGTGCATAGAGTTTGAAGGCTCTTTGGCATTCTTGCTGGTTATTCTTTGTTCTGGAGTTGGGTATGGTAAGTTTGTTGGTTGTGAAAAGTCTTCGGGGTCTGTTAGGGTTGAAGGAGGGATTGAAGATGGGTGGTTGGGTGGGAGTGCAATGCTTAGTGAGTTAGAGGTTGAGTTTTGTATTTGATTCTACTGGGGAATGGTAGCCAATTGAACTGTTTGAGGATGGGGGTGATGTTGTCAAATTTGGATATTACTTGTGTGGAGGGCGGTTTGTAATGGAAGGAAGATGGACTGTGTTAAACCTATTGTCTAGGCACCAGGCTTATCCCCAAGTGCTGATGTGACTTAAAAACTAGTATTGTCTGACTATAGCAGTATGCTCTGCCTTTTTCAAGTGCCTACTTTTGCTAAGTGCTTGATTGATGAGCTTTTTTGTATAAATGTACAGCTTTTATTAATTTGATGATGTTTCTTCTAACCAGCATTGTGGCGAGACTGCATCATATGTAGGGGTATTACCATATATGCGCAATACCTCGTTGGTGATGGATATTCTTAAGAAACATTGGTCTGTCTTGGCCTTACACCCTTGTTTCAGAAAACCTTTAATGGTGGCATTTCAGAGAGGGAGGAATATAGCTGATTTGGTAATACACATAGTACAGGACACTGCAGAGATTTCTGAGAAAGGACATTACCGATGTGGCTCATGTGACTTCTGTGCCATTGCTTTGGAAGGTCCAGATTGGGAAGATCCAATGACAGGGATTAGAAGTTTTAGTCGATATCATACCACCTGCTTGAGTAATTATGTGATTTATGTTATAACCTGTCCTTGCCGGAAGAACTATGTTGGTAGGACATCGCGACCCATGAAGAGAAGATTATAAGAACATCGATCCCGGATTAACATTAGAGTTCTTTCAGCACCAGTGGCGATGCATTGTCAGGAGTTAGACCATTCTTTTCAGGAGTTGAAATGGTGTATTCTTGATTTGTCCTGGAACACTCTCGAGGGGGAGATCATTTGTCCCGTTTGCAGTACAAGGAATAATCCTGGATCTATCATTTGCAAACAGTAACACCTGGAGGTCTGAATCTAGCCCTGGATTCATGGAGTTTGGTTAACTGAGTTGATTTTCAGAGTACATGCAATGATAGCCCAGATCTGCAATCAGAGTTTGAATATAAAAGTGGAAGAACAGGAAGTAGGATAATGACGTATTATGCATGAAGGACCGGGAGTGTCAGGGTCTGAAACATGACGTTGCGTACAGTTTATTATATGTCATTGAAATCGGTTGTGTTCCACATATGTGATGATTCAAAGAGAGAGAACTCTGAAGAGCAACAGAACCTACAGAGTAGGATGTTTGAAATCGCTGCTGATTCCAAAGAGTGAATTATTGAAGAGTAATAGAGCCAACAGAGTTGAATATCGACGGCGCTGTTGCAGGTTTTTTTTGCTGGCATTTGAAAAAAGTGGAATGTTCACTGCAGCTAAGCACTTTTCAGAATACTTCACTTTAGTTTATAATTTCTGAGGTTAATTATTGTATTATACATTGGTGTGGTGGTATGAGGGAGAGTTACCTCTTTTAAAACAGAATAAAAAGGAGGATTTGCCACGAGAGAGGGGTATTCCTTTCAAGGCAAACAATGCAACAAAAAATTTACTTTAGGACATTTATAGGGCTCAGGGTTTGTCTCCTTTGTTTTTCATTAGATTATTAGATATGATATGAACGGTGGTTTTGTGATATAGTAAATATACATGGACAGCACTTGCCAAGGATGTTCTGGGGTCAATAATCAGAGGCATTTATGCAGTTTGCAGGACCTGCACACCGCATAAGCCCCACTTGGCCCAATATTGAACAGTTGAATATCCCCAGAGACCACTTTGCAAACATTTTGTTAGTTTCAGGGTGGTCCGTGGGCAGAGCTGTGGTAGTCCTGGTGGCTCACATACATGTGCAAGTTGCTACATTGCCCATGTGTAGATTTGTAAAAAAGCTCCTTTGGCTCTATGAGTTGAAAAATACACATGCAGTCCTGAACATTCTTATAGATACTTTAAGAAAGGCTCAACATTTGACAGGCTTTTTCTATAATACCCCTGGAATTGTGTATGTCCCAACCATGATGTCTCAATCCCAATCTCCATGTACTATCTAAAATTTGCCTTCAAATCTGCTGTACCTTTCTGGAACAACTGCCTCGTAATTATACGTAGTGCACATCACATTCCACAATACATTCCTCTCTATACTGAACTATCATTTTCAGTTACTTAATATCAGGGTTTTGTTTGCCAAAGATAGCAAGACAGCCAGCAGTTTATTTGCAGCGATGGACGAAAGTGATCGCAATGTAACTGATATCCAGATGACAATTTTATAAGAAAATTCTCTGGAAAATATGGCAATTAATTTTATGCCATTCATTTTTCTAACAGACACACTCCCCTGATGCAGATAAGTTAAAAAACAATGTTTCTTATCGAAACACAATATTGTGTGGGATATTGGGATATTTTTTGATAGTTTTTTGGTGTTAGAATTTATATGGTTTCTAAGTATATAATTTTGTGTGTATCCCTCACTAATTAACCAGACTTGGGTGAATCAGGCCCTACAATTTTCTTTTGCAGTATTCCTTTGTTTTTAATTCAGTAACCTTTGCCTGCTTAGTTAAACTTAGGGGGTATGTTTACTAATCAGCGGTAGTGGCTTCCATGCAATATCGGAGCCGCAGCCCCATTGAATTGATTAGTGAACATACCCCCAAATTTTTATTAGATCTAAGCTTTTCAGTGCTTCCAGAAAAACTTGTACAAAATCTTCTACTCTGAATATACATTTCAGGAAACTTATGTGCAAAGGAACTAATTACAAACCTCATTCATTCTAAAAGTAATAATACTTGCATATCCTAAAGTATTTGTAAATGTTAAGCTGAATGCTGACTTAGTCATTAGACAGATGAGTTACTACAAGTTGCATCAGCATGATTTCCTGCTATTTAGTTTTTATTACTCGTAATGTGTCTGGTGCAGAAGAAAACATGGGTCTTTAATATTCAACATCAATCCTAAAATAAATACAAGGTAAGCATAAATGAATGGTCTTGCTACTAGCATTGGAAAATGTGCCCTTAAACTGAAGTTTGACTGTATTTTCTACTTAGCGTTTGCCAAGCACCATCACTATTGCTTTTCCTAAAAATATTTTCATTCCTTTCTCCCTCCATAGATGATCTGTGTCCTTGCTTCTCTCTTTGAACAAGTCATCTTTTTATCTCCTCTTCGTAGTCCTCTAGCGTTTTTGGTAGTTAAGCATTTAACATGCTTATAATTATAATTAAATGGACTTATAGGTTTACCATTGGCCACTGAATAAATAAGTCCACTATCCATAGACAGAAGGGCAGTTTTATAATCCGGCATCTAGTTTTAGACATTGAGAAGATGCCTATCTAAATCCATTTTTATGAAGAAAAGCAGGCAGCTACTATTCTTTATAAAATAGGGGCATAAGTGGCCTAAAACACATGTAAAATGTAGGCATTATCACTTATACCAGGCATAGAGCTGGCATAAATGCCCGCCCCTAGATGTTCAAAGTACACAGATAAGTTAATAGTATTTTATAACTTATAAGTGTAAATTCATGCTCCACCTATGCTTCACCCAAACTTTGCCCTCGTACATGCCAACACTTTAAGTATGCCTAAAGAACATGCATAAAGTCACATCTACATGCAGGTCATGGAAAATGCATGACTTCAGGACCTTTTACTAAAGCCTGATAAATGGTTAATGTGTGTTTTAATATATGGCAACTAACAGCTGGGAACACTAATGTTAGTGATTGCATGCTATGGCATGATGAGGCAGGGAACGGCAGAGTATAGACATGGAGAGCATATTGCTGCTAGCATGAGGGCAATTGTCAAGTGCTCAGTGGCAATGTGGCAGTTAGCTTGAGTGCACTTAATGCCATCTGAAGGAAAGAATTCAGGCAATATGTGGACAACCTTTTAAACCTTTTAAAGGGAAAGGGTGTGACAGATGGAAAAAAACAAGTGCAGGATGTCACTCCATCAAGAACATAATAACATTGCTAATAGTCATCATGTTAATCCGCACATCAATGGCAAGAGGGGAGAGGAGTTTGGAACAAAATCCATCCAAAATACAAGCAAACCAACCAACAATAACTGGAAGGCAATGAGCACAAATGCTCAAAGTCTAGCCCTGAAAGCCCTGATGGTGGAAATGGACTTGGACATTGTGACCATTACAGAGACATGATTTAACAAGTCACATGAATGGGATATAGCCATAGCTGGCTGCAATTTATTTAGAAAAGACAGAGAAGGCAGAAAAGGAGGAAAAGTAGCCCTATATGTCAAAAACAATATTAATGCTGCTGAAATGCAGGGGACATAGGGAAAAGAAGAAGTGCTATGGATTGTGTTAGAAAGAGGAGATGGTACTATCATCCATACTGGTGGAGTCTATAGGCCTCTAACTCAAACTAAGGAAATGGATAGTGTCGGCGCTCCCCCTTGGGGCCAGGCAGTTGCCTAGGTGTAAGAGGGTGCCCCGATCGTCCTTCTTAATGAAACTGGCCTTTTCGCATGGAGTTGTGTCTTACAGATTATAGCCAAGATTGAAGGTCACAGGAAAATTTATTTTATTTGGAAAAATAAAGTTCTACATAACCAAATTGAATTCTTTGGTTAGGAATTCAGCTACTACAAACAAAACTCAGGATGCTTCTCCATTCACTGAAACATAAGCCTTGATACACAGTCCAAGCCTTGGCTTTGTTTCTGCGGCTTAGTTTAAACACGTCTCCAAAATCAATCCTTTACAAGCAGAAATCTGTTCTCAGGTCTCCAGGATGCAGCACAGCTCCTAACTGTTTCTTTCACAGGTTTTAGCCGCACTTTAACTTCCTGGTCCACCAACAGTTTAAAACTTATGACATATTATTTTTCCCAAAGATGCTTTCAGACTTTAGTTTTCACAGGCATCCATTAACGCGTGAGGCTTATTCAACCAGCTCTCATTAATTGCTTAATTAAAGTCATGAGCTTCAGCAGAGAATGTTCTCCATTTAAAACTTCTGGGTTTCCCCAATTACTTTAAAACCCTTCAGTTTCTTACTTCTGACTGGCACAGAAAGAACATTCTATTTCCATATCTGAATAATCTTCCTCTATATAACTGTCTCCTATTTCCATTTCCTCTTCACTGGCTTCCCTCAGTGACTTGCTATCCACAGCGTCTGCATGGGAAGGCTTCAACTGCTGCAACACTGTTTTCAGCTGTTCCCATTGAGATCCCTCACTACATGAGGTTGTGGGGGAAGGGCAGGAAAGAGCTTTCTTATTCAGAACCTTTTTAAGAGCTTGTAATGGGCTCACCTTGCTAGCAGTAGTGTGTCTCCTTTCAGACCCTGCCACAGATGTACACTTGCTTTCTTGTCCTCCCAGGAATATTCCTTTTCTCCTGCTCCCCAACAGTACCTTGTTTAAAACAGGCTCTCCAAGGCTCCACGTTAGCTGCAGACTTCCTGTCAGCTGAACTACGTTCTAGGCTTGAGCTGTCTCTGTACTGTTTGCAAGAGGAATCCCTTTTTGTATGGCCAGTCCACCAGCTTCTAGAGAATATCTCCTCCTCAGAAGATTCCTCCCTCGAGCTTGCCTCTGCCCTTTTCTCCAGCTTTCTCTCAGACCTCCTCCTGGACCTCTCCTCTTTACCACGCTGCTTCTCGTCTGTGCTATGGTGTTGGAGATAGTGCTTCTCTCTGCCACACTGCTGAGGCCTCTTGTGACTGAAACTTCCCTGCTTAAATGTTTGGGGCTGTCCTATAGCTCTAGACTCCACCCGCAAACCATTCCCATTACCTCCCTCGGTTTTCAAGGGGACTGGGTGTGTCTCTGGTTCTACACTTCTGTGCAGGAAGTTTTTAGCTTTGTTTAGAGTTTTAACCCCTGCTGTGCCTGCAGTTCTGTTGGGCTCAGGGAAAAAAGACTGTTTTTCCCCTTTTTCCTTCCACTCTAAACCTGCTTCGCCACCACAATAGAGACTTGATCATTGATATTGCCAAGGTAGCTATGGAGAAGCAATCATACTGAGTGACTTTAATCTACCAGATGTGGTTTGAAGTATTCCTTCTGCAAATCTGGAAAGAAGTAAAAAGATTACACAGGTACACTAACAATTTTTTTTTTTAAACTGCCTCTAATGTTTCGATTGATTTTTACGTTTTTTGGTGCGCTGAATCCAAATCTGGTAACCAATTTGCTCCATCACGTACAGATTTTTTGCTACATTGGGTTAGCAGTTTGAGGTGAACGTTTCAGATTGAGTGCGATCGAGATAAAAGTTTCTTGGATGAATTCTTTATACTAATTGTTTAGTAGTTATTCAAATAAGAATAAAGAAAATTGTAACAAGGCAGCACATAAGAATAGAGTAATGTCAACAAAACACACTGTGATGGTAGCAAAATTGTCTGCACTTAAAACAGCCACATACATGTGCACAAACATTGAGCATATAAGAGCGAGGATAGACACAAAGCAAAGCAAAGAAATGTGCAAAAAATGTTGTACAGGTATGTATGTAAGAATAGAAAACGCAAACACCCGATGGTGTGAAATTAAAATTCTAATAAATGAGATCCGACACTGTGGTAATAACTAGCAAATTTTTATTTCAAAGTTTAGTAAAAACACGATATTTGTCAACACAGTTTAGATTTTAAAGTCATTCTTGGGTCAGTCAATCTCCTGGTGGGCCCGTTTCTTCTTCCCCCGAATGCTTCTCTTGGTGCGCTGCTTGGCGTATTTTTCATCTGGGGTTTCCCGCAGCAGCAACCAGCAGAAATCAGCCATCATAGTGGTGTTCCATCTTCCTTGGTACCTTCTCTCTGCGTCCTTGATGTCCTGGTGAAACCTTTCACCTTGTTCTTCACTGTACGCCCCCAAGTTTTCAGGAAAGTAGTTCACATGGGAGTGCAAGAAATGGACTTTCAGGCTCATGTTACAGCCTTGTTCTTTGAAGGCATTGAGCATCCTGGCAACAATATCCTTATAGTTCTCATCCCGCCTGTTCCCCAAGAATTTGAGAACAACATCCTTGAAGGAATCCCAGGCTTCTTTTTCCTTCTCAGACATCGTTTCAGCGAATGCTCCATCTGAAATGAGTTTCCTTATATCAGGGCCAACAAACACTCCTTCCTTTAGCTTTGCTTCAGAAAGTCGGGGGAACTTTGAGCAAAGGTACCGAAAGCACTCACCATCTTTTGGAAGGGACTTGATGAATTGCTTAATGAGACCCAACTTAATGTGGAGAGGTGGTAATAGAATTTTATCACGAGGTACCAAGCTCTCATGAAGAACATTTTTCTCACCGGGTCTCAAATACTCCCGAATTGGCCAGTCTTTTTTCCCCCAGTGTAGGTCGCGGGCCCGGCTATCCCACAAGCAAAGGAAGCAGGGATATTTGGTGAAACCGGATTGCTGCCCTAATAGCATGGATAGAATTTTAAAGTCTCCACAAATCATCCACTTATGCTCATCATAACGAATCTTCTGAAGAATCAGGGCCAAATTCTCGTATTTTTCTTGGAGAATAACAGAGTGAGCAATAGGAACTGAAGCGAATGTGTTGCCATTATGAAGAAGAACACCTTTTATGCTGTCTTTTGACGAATAATAGAACAGCCGCCATTCAGCAGGATCATACTTGAGTTTAAACTTTTCCATCACTCCGTATATATCGTTGCAAAATACCAAATCTTCCTCTTTGCTGAAATACTTCAAAAATTGTGTCTCGCGGTTGCGGTACCAATAAAAAGTTGTTCCTGGTGACAATAGATTTTTCTGTTTAAGCCGAGAACCTAGCAGTTGGGCAGCATCTTTTGGGAGTCCTAAATCCCGGACTAAATCATTCAATTCAGCTTGAGAGAAAAGTTCAGGTTTCGGATCTGGTTCAGTTTCAAACTCGGAAGTACTGGACTCATCAGGAAAAGCCATCTGATGAGTCTCATCATGATCAGAACCGTCCACACAAATATGATCCAAAGATTTCGGTGGTTCAGGCACAGGTACTTCGTTGCTATGAGGCATAGGCCTAATTGCTGAGGGAAGGTTGGGGTAACTTATTACGTTCTTATTTTTTAAGTTGTATCCCTTCACAATGCAAGAGCAAAAATAGCAGTCACTGCTGTGGTCTCTTTGTTCACGCCACATCATAGGTATTACAAAATGAAATGCTTGTTTTTTACCTTTCATCCATAAGCGTAGATCTTCCTCACATGTCTTGCACACTTTGTGAGGAGCCCACGGTTTGTCTTGATCGCCTAACTTCAAACCGAAATAGGCAAAATATACTTTTTTAATAAATGCAGAAATGTTCCTCTGCTGCTTTTTCACGGTATATTCCCCACAAATAAAACAAAAACTGTCTGGAGAGTTGACGCAACCTCTGGCTCTGTGAGCCATCACAAATACACAGCACTGCAAACTACAACTGTAGTGAACCACTTCGGAATAAAGCTGGATTACGACTGAGCAAACAAAAGGTAATAATGAACTTGCAAGAAACTGAAATTTGACAGGAACGTTCATGTCGCAACCACCGTGTTTGAGCGAGCGAACGAGGCGAGGCGAACAGGAAAGAACATGCGCCAGCGCGAGTACTGGATTTAGCCCCCCGCCTCCCAATTGTCCTGTTAATGTATAAAATGAATACAAAACACTCTAAAATATCATGAGGGAGTGTTTCTAGTTAGTTAACCATTACAACCTCTATTTTGGGCCAAGAAAATAAACTGCAGTCGGCTAAAAAGAAATTATGTGAACATTCCTTATATGGGTAAGAAATCTAATTTTGCAAGAAAACGTGACGTGATGGAACATTTTGGCTATTTTTCCTGGATTCAGCACCCCAAAATCTATAGGAATCAGTTGCAAAACTGGAGGCAGTTTTTTGGTAGTGTACCTGTGTTATTGATGCCTTCCAAGAAGCATTGCTCAGACAACCAGTGATGGAACTGACCAGGGAAAGTTTGATGCTGGATTTAATACTTATCAATGAAGATAGTGTGTCAAATATCCAGGTGGGTACCCATTTGAGCAGCAGTGATCATCACACAGCGTGGTTTGAGTTAAAAGCCAAAGCAGAGTCCAATCACAACAAAATCAAAGTCCTGGACTTCAAAAATGCTGACCAGTAAAATGGGAAAGTACCTGAAGGAGAAGTTGGCAGGGTAGGAGGAGAAAATGGAGTGGAATTGTAGTAGGCTAAACTAAAAGAGGCAATAAAAGTGGTAACGGATATATATGTAAGGAAAGTAAATAAAAACAAGAGGAAAAGGAAATCTGTATGGTTCTCCAAAGAAGTGCTGCACAAATAAAGGCAAAAATACACAGCTTTCACAAAATTCAGAAGATCTCAAAAAGAAGAACACAGAAAAGAATATAGAAGAAAGCTAAAGGAGACAAAGAGAGAAATAAGGATAGCAAAAACAAAGGCGGAAGAAAGGATGGCTAAAGATATGAAGTGTGGAGACAAAACATTTTTCAAGTATATTCAGGAGAAGAGGAAGATCAAAGGTGGAATTGCAAGATTCAAAAGTGCAGAAGATGGATTTGTGGAAAGTGACATTGAAAAAGCAAAAATGCTAAATAAATACTTTTGTTCTGTGTCCACGAAAGAAAATCCATATGAATGAAAAATAAACAAATGGGATTGGAGTAGATACTGCACCATTCACAGAAGATGATGTGTTTAAACATCTTGCAAAACTGAAAGTTGACAAAGCCATGGAACCAGATGGGATACATCTCAGGATACTGAAAGAGCTCAGAGAGGTTCTGACAAGGCCTTTAAAGGATGTTTTTAATAGATCCTTGAAAACGGGAGAGGTACAGCAGGACTGGAGAAGGGCTGATGTGGTACCTCTTCACAAAAATGGTTATAGGGAAGAGGTGAGAAACTATAAGCTAGTAAGCCTTACCTTTGTGGCGGAAAAATTAATGGAGGCGCTGTTGAAAGTGAAAATAGTAGACTTTCTGGAAACCAATGGATTGCATGATCCGAGGGAATATGGTTTTACCAGGGGAAGATCATGGCAAACAAATTTGATTGAATTCTTTGAGGGGGTGACCAGAGAACTAGATCAAGGGCATGTGATGAATGTGATATACCTAGATTTAAGCAAAGCCTTTGATATTGTTCCTCAACTGAGCAGCCTGCAGATGGGTCCCAAGGTGGTGAACTGGATTAGAAATTGGTTGACTGAAAAATGACAGAAGGTGGTGGTAAATGGAACTCTGAAGAAAGGAAGGTGTGTAATGGCATGCCTCAGGGATCAGTCCTGAAACCAATACTATTTGATGTATATGTGGGTGATATTGCAGAAGGACTGAATGGAAGAGTCTGCCTTTTTTGCAGATGACACAACAATTTGCAGCAGAGTGGACACTTCTGAGGGAGTGGACAACATGAAGTAAGATCTAAAAACACTGGAAGAATGGTCCACTGCTTGGCAGTTATGATTTAATGTGAGGAAGTGCAGAATCATGTACTTGGGATGCAGAAATCCAAAGGAATTGTATGTTATAGGGGCGAGAGACTGGTGTGCACAGACCAGGAGAGGGACCTCAAACTGCTAGTGTCTGAGGATCTCAAGGAAGCAAAACAATGTGATAAGGCAGTAGCCAACACCAGAAGGATGCTGGGCTGCATACAGAGAAGAATAGCCAGCAGAAAGGAGGAGGTATTAATGCCCCTGCACAAGTCATTGGTGAGGACTCACTTGCAGTATTGTGTTCAGTTTTGGAGACAATGTCTCACAAAGGACATAAAAGGACTTGAAACGTTTAGAGGAAGGCAACCAAAATGATTTGGAGCCTGTGCCAGAAGACATATGAGAAGAGATTTGAAGACCTAATTATATATACACTAGAGGAGAGGAGGAACAGGGGAGATATGATACAGACCTTAGAGTATTAATGAGCAAACAAACCTTTTTCAAAGAAGGGGAAGCTGTAAAACTAGAGGGCATGCGATGAAACTGCAAGGTAGAAAACTTAAAAGCAAAATCAGGAAATACTTTTTCACTGAAAGGGTGGTGGATGCATGGAATGCCCTCGAGGGAGGTGGCGGGGGCAAATACAGTGATGGAATTCAAAATGGCATGGGACAGACACAGTAGATCCCTTTATAGCAAGAGGATGAAATCAAAGCAAACTTATCTTTTAATAGAGGGGCGGGGTGGGGGGTGACCTGCATGAAGCTGCAGTTACAACTACTCTAGCCACCTTACTGGATAGACTAGATGGACCATACTGGTCTAACTGCTATCATATATTATATTACTTCTATGGGTGCGGTTAGGTGCACCCTCATTAAGTGAGCTGCAAGTTAAGGCACTCAGTCATGCATCAGTCACAGGGAATGAAGACATTTTTAGGCAAAGCTGTAGTGATCATGCTTTTTTTTTTATGTGCCATCAAGTCAATGCTGACTCCTGGCAACCCAGCAGTCCCTGGGTTTTCTTTATTTATGTATTTATTTAACGAGTTTTCTATACTGCCTTCTCATATATTCAAAGTGGTTTACAAGATAACATAAACATGAAGTACACATTGAACAGGGAGAATACATCTTGGAGGCATATATGGGGAATGCAACTAGGCAAACATATTTATAAAAGATTACAAATTCAGAATGTTAGGGTTTCAAGTTGAGGCTCAGTGGTTGGAGTAGTGGGAAGTAGCATGTTGGGTTAATGGGAGGCCATGTAGAATGAGCAGTATAAAGGGTAGTGTCTGTGGGTTGATCATGTGGCCGGGCCTTTTCTTCTGAAACTCTGGAAGGTAAAGTGACTTGCCCAAGCCACAAGGATTAACAGCCGTAATCAAACCCAGAGTTCTGAGGTTATAGGCTACTCTTCCACTCCAGTACATGTGTTTGGTAAAGGCTAAATAGAAAATATATTTTATCTAGCTTTAGTTTAATGGCACATTTTTCAGTGCTAGTGATAAGACCTTTCATTTATGTGTGTTTGTATGTGCTGGTAACACCCCCAACATCTAACATGGAGGCTTTGCACTTAACATGCATTTGTAATGCACATTAAGTGCAAAACTTTAGCAGCCATTAGTAAAAGGGCCACTTAAGTGCATTGATGGTGTCTATGCAGCATCTTATAAAATTACCTCCATAGGCTCAACATGAAAATTCCTTTAAGTAACTTGATACTATGGGGATACGTTTATAACACATTTTTCACATATAAATGCCTTTTTAAGTCTGTAAAAGGGTTTTCATTAAATTAACTCAGGGATTATGTGCAGAAAAAATGCATGCAGTGCCACATACTTTTAAGCAATTTGTATAGGTGTATTCTGGGACTGAGTTTGGATGAGCATACAAGTATATTTTAGTGCTAACATTTATACCTGCTCCCAAGCAGTAGACAATGTCTGCAGTTTTAATCTAGCCATTATTTCTGCCAGTTCACCTCTAGTATGTTATAAAGACACAGGGAGGCACATTTCAGAATGGGACATCCAAGTGCAGTCTGGGACATCAAAGCCAGAATGTCTGAAAAACAAACAAACAGGCACATGCAAGTTCAGGCATCATTTCAGAAATGCGGACGTGCCGATATGCATATGTATCAAATATCTATATAGATGTCCTCAGGATACAATTTCAGAACCAAGATGGCTGATAGCATAATGGTTAGAGCAGTGACTTAAGAGCACAACAGTCAGGGCTCAAATTCCAGTGTGGGCCTTTGTGATCTAAGGTTAGTTCTCCATCTTCTGTCCTGCTCTGGATTTTTAAGGTTAAAACAAGCGCTTTCCTGATGCCTAGTCCTGCCTGGAGCAGATATAAACATCAACGTGCCTGCAAAAGTCTTCAACTTTTCTGAGATCGAATGGGGATATGTAAGTGCATTGCCACTTGCTGGACATGCCTCTGCCATAGCTTGTGCCCACTTGGATGTCCCTGCACTGGAGACGTCTATGAATGTCATTTGTGGAATGGTTACAGAGACTTGTCTGTGATTTTGATGTCCAAATCACAACTAAACCTTTTAAAATGACCCTCATAGGCACCTGCGAGTATTTATAAACTAAGTTAAAAATAGGCACCTCTTTGGCCTTCACACATAGGTGATCTGTTATAAAAGTGCCCTCCGCCTGCATACTGAGGGGATGGAGGGAAGATGTAGCAAACGAGGAGCTGCAAAATTATCCAGATAACACTATTCAGCCACTGTCCAGATAAGCTGTCCATCTGATGTAAGCTTGTTGAATAGCAGGCTTAAATTAAACAGATAGCTGTGATATCTCTGATTGAATTATGTGTGCGTATGTTATTTAAAAATAAATATTTATGTTTCCAATACACATCCGAGAAACTCTTAAATGAAAAGAAATAGGAAATAAACAAGAAAGCAATGAAGAAATAATATATAGAAGAAAATGTAATCAATACATAGATCAATGGGCCTTGAAGGCATTCCCATTAAAGTATTACAGCAATCAGATGCAGCTACTCTAATACTTACAAGGTTCTGCCAGGAAATTTGGAAGATAACATCATTGCCAACTGACTGTAAAAGATTGGTGTTTATACCAATACAATAGAAAGGTGATACGAGGGACTGTGTCAATTACTACACAATCATGCAGATCCCACATATCAGTAAGATTCTACTCAAGATCATTCAGTGGTGACTACAATCATAGCTGGAATGAGAATTTATTGAAGTGCAAACAGGGTTCAGGAAAGGGCAAGGAACGAGAGACATCATCGCAGATGTGAGATGGAAACTTGAAAAGATAAAAGAATACCAAAAGGATATCTATATGTGTTTTATTGACTGCAATGAGCCCTTTGATTGTATAAATCATGAGAAATTCTGGGCCATGTTAAGAAGCATGGGTATACAAGAACACCTGCTAGGTCTTATGAGCAACCTTAATATTGATCAAGAAGCAACAGTTAGAGTGGAACAAAGGGAAATAAAATGAGCAGATCATCAGAGAAGCAGGACTGTATGAAAGCAACCAAGGTGTGAAGATTGGTAGAAGACTCAACAACCTTTGCTATATTGATGATATCACATTACTGACTGAAAGTGAAAAACATTTAAAACATTTGTTTCTCAAGATCAAGGAACATGGTCTCATAGGTGTCGGAATGAGATGGGCCACAAGAGCCCTGGTCCTACCATAATTTCCCTGCCTCACTGCCTGTCCTTTATCAGCTATGGCAGCAAGCATCATGCAGCTGTGGAATCAAAGACCAATTACTTCCCATTCATGATACAGGAGGTACTTGTGCTCTGATTTCACAGCTGTGTTGTACCAGTGACCAAAATAGATATGGCGGAGGCTAGAGGCAGAGTTCAGGCAGAATTGGGGTCCCCAAACAAATAGTCACTTTGCTGCCCCTGTATAGTCTTAAAATTGGCCTGCACCTTAACAGGAAGAAGACAAAGATCCTGACAACTGGCAAAATCAATAAATTTATCCTTGATGAAAAAGAAATAGAAATTGTAGACAATTTTAACCTGCTTGGACCAATAATCAATAAAGAAACAACAAGCACTCAAGAAATCCAACTATGCATTGTTCTTGGCAGACTAGCTATGAAGGACCTAGACAAGATTCTCAAGTGCAGAGATGTATCTCTGCATACAAAGATTTGACTTGTCCAAAACATAGTATTTTCAACAACATCTCTCCCCCTCTTCACTCCCAACTCCCCCCCCCCCATTTCTGCTACTCTCTCTTCCTTGTCTATGATCTCTGAGGAGGGAACCACATACCTTCTTTCCTCCTCCAAACTCACCACCTGCTCCTCTGATCCTATTCCCACCCATTACTTAAGCTCCATTTCCTCCACTGTTGTCCCTTCCATCTCTCATATTCTCAACCTATTGCTCTCCACTGAAACTCCCTGCAGCCTTCAAGTATGCTGTGTTGCACCTCTCCTCAAGAAACCCTCACTAGACCCTACCTGTCCTTCTATTGACACATCACCATCTTCCCCTTCATTTCTAAACTATTTGAATGTGTGGTTCATTGCCATTGCCTTGACTTTCTCTTCTCTCAAGCCCTCCTGGATTCTTTACAATCTGACTTTCATCCTTTACATTCTACTGAAACAGCTCTTGCCAAAATCTCCAACAACCTGTTCTTGGCTAAATCCAATGGCCTTTACTCAATCCTCATCCGTCGACCTTTCTGCTGCTTTTGATACTGTTGACCACAGCCTTCTCCTCGATACCTTGTCCTCGCTTGGTTTTAATGGCTCTGTGCTATCCTGGTTCTCATCTTATCTCTCTCATCACTCTTTCAGTGTTTGTTCTGGTGGATCCTTCTTTACTGCTATCCCTCTCTCAGATGGTGTACCCCAAGGATCTGCCTTGGGTCCATTCCTTTTCTCTCTATATACCCAGTCCCTTGGTGCACTCATCTCTTCCCATGACTTTCAGTACTATCTTTATGCTAATGACTTCCAGATTATCTCTCTGGTAATCCAAATCAGGATATCTGCCTGCCTTTCTGAGATTGCTGCTTGGATGTCCAAGCACTGCTTGAAATTGAACATGGCCAAAACTGAGCTTCTTATTTTTCCTCCTAAACCCTCCTCTCCCCTTCCTCCTCTCTCAGTGTCTGTGGATAACACTCTACTCCTCCCTTTTTCCTCAGCTCGCAACCTTGGGGTCGTCTTTGACTACTTTCTCTCCTTCTCCACAAACATCCAACTGATAGCTAAGACCTGACATTTCTTTTTCTATAACATCAACAAAATTTACCCATTCCTTTCTGAATCCACTACTAAGACACTTATCCACTCCTTAGACACCTCCCATCTAGGCTATTGTAACCTACTTCTTGCTGGTCTCTCTCTGAATCATCGCTCTCCTCTTCAATCTGTTCAACACTCTGCTGCATGGCTAATCTTCCACCAGCCTCATAATGCTCAAATTACGCAAGGGCTGCAGAGCAGAGATGGCATCCATCTGTCCAAGAAAGGTCAACGCATCTTCGGTAGTAGACTGGCTAATCTACTGAAGAGGGCTTTAAACTAGATTCGTTGGGGATGGGTGAAGAAAACCCCCGGGTAGGTGAAAGCCCCCAGGTAGGTGATACATTAAATACTTTATGGAAATGGATAATAGGGGTAACATATGGAAAGCAGTGTATATAAATGCCCATAGCATTGGAAATAAGATCACTGATGTTGAAGCTTTGGTGGGAGTGGCTGACTTGGATTTAGTGGCAGTTACAGAAACATGGTTCACAGAAAAACATGATTGGGTTGTAACTATACCTGGCTATACTTTATTCAGAAAGGACAGGGTAGGAAGAAGGGGAGGAGGAGTGGCACTATATGTAAAAACTACTATTAAAGCTTTGGAATTACAGAGCTTAAAAGTGAGAGAGGAGGCATTGTGGGTTAAACTAGAAAGAGGGAAATAGAAATCTATTTGCATTGGTGTGATATACAGACCTCCCTCACAAGAGGAAGAGATGGACAGAGAGTTAATTGAAGACATACACAGCATTGCTAGGAAAGGGGAAGTGCTACTGATAGGAGATTTCAATATGCCAGATGCTGATTGGCACATTCCTGCTGCAGTATCATCTAGAAGTAAGGAGATCCTGGATTCTCTAAAGGGAGAACTATTCAGGCAATTGGTAACAGACCACACACGTGAAGGGGCCATACTGGACTTGGTGCTTACCAATAGTGAAAGGTTTTCTGATGTTGTAGTGGGAGATCATTTTGCATCCAGTTATCACCAGATGGTGTGGTTCAGTATTAGGACTAGGGCTGTTAGAATCCATTCAAAGGTGAGGATCTTAGACTTTAAGAAGACTAACTTTGCCAAGATGGGCCAATACCTCAGGGAGCTGTTAGTGGGATGGGAACAGCTGGGTGATGTAGAAAAACAGTGGGCAAAACTGAAAGGCAATATTTTAAGGGCAACCAACCTTTTTGTTAAAATGGTAAATAAAGGTAAAATGAAAAGGAGACCGCTATGGCTTTTGAAAGAAGTAGCTGAAAAAGTGAAGAAAAAGAGGGAGGCCTTCATGAAATGCAAGAGATCACAGAGAGAGGAAGACAGTCATCTGCATTTGGAAAAACTTAGAGAAGCTAGCAAAGTAGTCAGGAAGGCAAAGATTCAAAAGGAGGAGGAAATAGCCAATGCAATAAAATGGGGGGGATAAGACATTTTTCAGATATGTTAGTGAGAAGAGGAAGGGCAAAAGTGGTATTGTCAGACTCAAGGAATATGAGGAATATGTAGAAGCTGATAAGAATAAAGCGGAATTGCTTAACAAATATTTCTGTTTTGTGTTCACAGATGAAGAACCAGGAGCAGGACCTCAGAAAACACGCACAAACAGGAACAGAAGTGAGGGACACCTTGAACAATTTTCAGAAGACTGTGTTTGTGAGAAACTAGCTCAACTTAAAGTAGACAAAGTGATGGGACTGGATGGGATACACCCTAGAATACTGAGGGAATTTGGGGATGTTCTAGCAGCTCCACTGAATTACCTTTTTAATGCCTCATTGGAGTCGGGAGAGGTGCCATAGGACTGGAGAGAGGCTCATGTGGTGTCTTTACTCAAAAGCGGAAGTAAGGATGTGATTGAAAACTACAGGCCGGTTAGTTTAACTTCGGTGGTGAGTAAATTATTGGAAACGCTGCTGAAAGAGAAAATAGTGAGGTTTCTGGAATCCAGCGGATTAAGGAATCCGAGGCAGCATGGATTCACCAGAGGCAGGTCTTGTCAGACAAATCTGATTGATTTCTTTGACTGGGTGACCAGGGAGTTGGACCAAGGAAGAGCTCTAGATGTAGTGTATTTAGATTTCAGTAAAGCCTTTGACACTCTTCCTCACAGGCGACTTATAAATAAAGTGAGCACCCTAGGGATGGACCCTAAAGTTACTGCTTTGGTTAGAAATTGGTTGGGTGGGAGGCGACAAAAAGTACAGGTAAATGGAGCTCACTCTGAGGAGAAGGATGTTACCAGTGGTTTGCCCCAGGGATCTGTCCTTGTTCCGATTCTTTTTAACATCTTTGTTAGTGATATAGCGGAAGGGCTGTCGGGTGAGGTTTGCCTCTTTGCAGATGATACCAAAATCTGCAATAGAGTAGACACCCAGGAAGGTGTAGATAACATGAGGAGGGATCTAGCTAAGCTTGAAGAATGGTCTAGAATTTGGCAGCTACGATTTAATGTTAAAAAATGTAAGGTCATGCATTTGGGCTGCAGAAATTCAAGGGAGCAATATAGTAGAGGGAGTGAAGTACTTTTGTCCACTAAAGAAGAGCGGGACCTAGGCGTGGTGGTGTCTGATGATCTTAAAGTAGCTAAACAGGTAGAAAAGGCGACGACAAAAGCTAGACGGATTCTTGGGTGCATACGGAGAGAAATGGCTAGCAGAAAAAAAGGAGGTGATAATGTCTCTGTATAAGTCTTTGGTGCAACCTCATTTGGAGTATATTGTGCAATTCTGGAGACCACAACTTCAAAAGGATATGAACAGGATGGAGTTGGTGCAGAGGGTGGCTACTAAATTGATTAGTGGTCTTTATTATAAAGCATATGAGGACAGACTTAAGGATCTTAATATGTACACCTTAGAGGAAAGGCGGGATAGAGATGATATGATTGAGATGTTCAAATACCTCCATGGCATAAATTTTCAGGGAGAGAGCCTCTTTCAATTGAATGCACGTTCTGCTCCTAGGGGACATGGGATGAGAGTGAAGGGAGATAGATTCAGGAGTGATATGCAGAAATATTTCTTTACGGAAAGATTAGTGGATCCGTGGAATAGTCTCCCAGCGGAGGTGGTAGAGATGAGGACAGTAACTGAATTCAAAAAAGCATGGGAAAAACACAGAGGATCTCTAAAGGTAAAAAGGGGACTGTTGTAGTTGTTGATATGGAAGGACAGACTAGATAGGCCATGTGATCTTTTTCTGTCATCATATTTCTATGTTTCTATGTTACCCCTCTTCTCCAGTCACTTCATTGGCTCCTTATCCATTTCCTCATCCAGTTCAAACTTCTGCTGACCTATAAGTGCATTCACTCTGCAACTCCTCACTACCATTCCTCTCTTATCTCTCCCTACACTCTTCCCCAGGAACTCTGCTCTTCTAGCAAATATTTCTATCTGTGCCCTTCTCTTCTTTTGCTAACTGCAGACTTCACTCCTTTCACCTTGGTGCTCCTTATGCCTGGAACAAACTAACAGAGTCTATATGTCAGGCGCCTTCTCTGACCCTTTTCAAATCCAGGCTAAATACTCACCTCTTCGCTGCCACTTTTGGATCTTGACTCACCTGATCTCCTTTGTGTTTCCTTAACATTACCTCTAGATACATCCCATATCTACAGCTACTGTGTTGTCTGCCTTGACTAGATTGTAAGCTCTGATGAGCAGGGACCATCTTTTACATGTGTCTATGCAGCGCTGCGTACATCTTGTAGAGCTATACAAATGTTCAGTAGTAGTTGTAGTAGTAGTAGTAGAAAGACGGGAAGGAAATTGATGCCTTTGAATTGTCCTGGTAAAGAATACTTTGTATACCATGGACTGCCCAAAGAACAAATCAGTCAGTATTAGAGGAGAACAATCCAAAGGTTTCTTTAGAAGCTCAGATCTCAAGACTTTGACTTTCCTACTTTGAAGAGAAGAGATCATTCAAGAAAGACATCTTGTTTGGCAAGGTTGAAGGTCAGCACAAAAGAGGAAGGCCAGCAGTGCAATGGATGGATACAATAACAGCAGCTATGGATGCCATTCTATCAACAATTTGTCACCTTACTGAGGACCTAACACAGTTTAGGACAACTATCCACAAGGTCGTCATGAGTTGGCATTGACTCAACGTAACTTATCAACAACATAGACCACAAAAATAAGGGGGGCAATATCAGTACAAATAAAAAAGAAAATTCAAAAACATAATAGCAATCCCAAGAGTCAAATCACTGCAGTGAGTGTTTTCAGTACCTTTGGGCTTTGGGCAATTCAAACACCGGACTACTCCATTGCTGACAAAAAATCTTTAAGTTGCTTGGGTTCAGCAAATAAAAATTGCTTACCCCCAAAAGAAACAAAACATTTACAAGGAAATCTCAAAAGCATGCTTGCACCTAAGTTCAGACCCTCAATTTGAGAGCCAGATATTCTTGGCATCTTTTTTGCTTTATCTCAAGTCAGTTAGAAAATATTTGTATTCTGGAACCAAAAAACAACTCAGACATATTCCTGAAATAGAATCTCAAAACAGCATTATGATTAGACTCAAAGGGCCCGATTCTGAGTCGTGGCTTATGGGGCTGCATGTCCCAGCAGGACTGCAGCCCTGCAAACCGTCCTGCCCTTATTCCCCCTCCGGCTCTCCTCTCACGGCTAGAGCAGCTGGACAGGCAGAACCAGGAGGGAACAGGGTCTGGGCAGAGCAGGGGTAGGCTGAGCAGGCAGGACATACAGGGCCAATTCAGGTCATGGCCCTGTACATCCTGCAGGGTCAGAAGGGACATGCTGATTATTCCACCTCAAAGGTGTAATAATCAGCACTGACCAGGCATCAGAGCTGGAGTTCCTCCCCGTGCCCGGGCCTGGTGCAGGGGATCCCTGACACCCGATTCAGGCCCTGGCTGGCCAGCCGTGGATTAGATGGTGGGGAAAAGGGGGGTCTGAGCTGCAGGAGCCAGGGAAGTCTGCAGGGAGGACATCCCCGCAGGCATGCAGGGGCACGTCGGGCCATCCTCGGGCCTGATACTGTGTGCCGCGAGAACGTTTTATTCCTGTGGTACAGAATCAGGTCCTAACAGTCCTATGCTGCTCAGGGCCATCTGGACGGCCCAGATGTGCCCCTTTCAGAATCGGGCTTAAAGGCAAAACTAGACACCAGAGTTGTTCTTTCCATAATAACTTCCAAAAAATCTTCCAGGAGTTCAGTCAGATTCATTTCTGTGAATTGCATCTTGTCCTGAGCTGCAATCTGAGGGCCTGCAGCAGTTCTGCCAAGTGATAAATACTGAGCCCAAGCAGACTCCACTTCCCACACCTTGACTAACTTTGCAACCAAGCTCTCCTATTGGTGTCAGTATCATCCATGGGAGGGTCTAGTACTGTTGCTACCTGCCCTAAAAAGATAACTTGTCAGGGTGAGAATCTTTTACCTCAGATCCCTTGTTCTCAGGTTTCCTTAACCAATGTTTCACAGGTAGTTACACGCATTGAGAAACTACTTTCTACAACCATTCTTCAGTTATGTGAATTTTCTCTAGAGACTGTTTCAAAGATTAAGGATTTTGAGGTCCATATGGAAACCCTTGAGAAGCAGTTTCCAACCTTGAACTCTTAGGTGGCCTCATTACAGTCAATGGGTATGTTTGGTATTAAAGATAGTTTAATTTTGCATCATAAATTAGAAGCCTTAGAAAATATTATCTGATGCAAAAATCTGAGATTTTTGAATTTTCCATTTGTTGTCCTCAGATTATTTTGAAGAAATATTTTAAAGAAGTTTTGTTGTTGCCTAATTTAGATAATATTTTGATTTCTAAGTGCTACTATATTTCATATAAGAACTTACATGAATCCTCAGCCTATGAAGTTTGCAATGTGTTGCTTTCTAAACCTGAATTTAATTTAACTGCTTTTTTTAGAAGATTCTCAGGACAATATTTCCTCTAGAGCCATTTTGGTGGTCCCATTTCTAAATGAGGGTGACAAGTCCTTGATTATGAAAAATTACTTCAAATAGAAGGACTCGCTTTTTTGTGGTTCAAAATTACAGGTTTTTCCTAATGTTTCAAAGGCAGCTCAAATAAGAAGGGACAATTTTTCTTTCCCTTAAACCAAGAGGTATGTTTACTAATCGGCGGCAGCGGCTTCCGTGCAATATCGGAGCTGCAGCCCCATTGAAGTCAATGAGGCCACGGCTCCGATATTGCATGGAAGCCATTAGCGCCGATTAGTAAACATACCCCCAAGAGTCTTGGCCTTGGCTGGCATATTTTACTTAAGATCCTCCTGTAAGTGTTTAATCATGTTACAAGGTTTTAAATATGCGCTTTTGGATCCTCCTCATTTGGAGAAACTTTGAAAAGGAGGCTGCTATTTCTTTAGCCTAGGTGGGAGTGGAAGGTTGTTAGTGTCATAGTTCTATGATGTCGCATTGGGATAATTGATGCATACACAGCTATTTTGTGTAGCGTATATGCAATTTGCTTTAAAGTTTTTGGATTTCTGTTTTATGCTCCCTGAAATGAGGGCTACATTTTCCCTATACATTTTCTTTAGTGGGGTAACTAAACTTTGCTTTGGTAACTTTCTCAGCTCTTGGGAGCTGCTGACACCTAATCAGGAGTTAGTGGGCCTGATTAGCCTGTGAAAGAACTGAGAACAGCTGAGGCCTGCATAAAAGGCTTCAGAGCCCTGCACTGTTGAGGCATTCCTAACATGGGCTATACATTTCAAGCAAAGGTAAGAATTTGAGATTTTTTTTTTTAATTGCTAGCTCTCTGACTGGGAGCTCTTAAAAGGGTTTTGGTACATTTTTAAAACAACGTTACATTCTTTTTGGTGCTTTAGTAGAAATATTTTCTTTAGTGAGGTAGGTTTAAAACTCTGATTTGATAGCTTTCTCAGATCTTGGGAGCTGCTGACACCTAATCAGGTGTTATTTCCCTACCTACCCCACCCAAACTCCCACCCACCACTAGTGAGCAGTCTTGCTTTATAGGACATCTCCACATTTAACAAAACACAGGGACTTGGAACAGCACATTTTAAATATAATTAAAGAGATTTAACTGTTTTTTTTTCTCTGAAAGGACAGCTGGGAAATTGGCTGGTACTTTGGTAGATCTCTCTCTTTTGCTTTAACAGATATCTAAGCTCCACAAACAGAACAATGGCTGGTAAAAATCATATCGCTAAAGCTGTTGCCCCTGTTAAACCTTCTGCCTCTGTCCAGACAGAGGTCCCAATGCCAGTTGAAGGACTGGTTCCATGTGCAGGTTGCCTGCATGCTGAAGTTCTCAGGATGTGGAGGAACTCAGAGAGAAGGTGGCGAGGCTGAGGAGCATTCAAGGCGGTGAGAAATACATTGATGAGATGCTTCTTGCAGCAACCAAGCTCTCCAGCAGAGGAGAAGATGGGTGCCTACAGAATGATGAAGGTTGGACACAAGTCACCAGGGCCTGCAGAATCACCTATCCAACTTCTACAGCCCTTGAACTGAAGAACCATTATGCAGTCCTGGAAGTAGAGGAGGTGAAAGCATCCCTGTAAAGGGAAGAACAAGAACTCAAGTACCCAAAAGTTGCAGAATCAGTGACCACAAGGAAGCGAAGGGTAGTGGTGGTTGGTGACTCTCTTCTGAGGGGTACTGAGGAGTCCATCTGCCGACCAGACTTGATGTCCAGAGAGGTATGCTGTGTGCCTGGTGCCAAAATCCAAGATGTTACGGAGAGTTTGCTGAGACTCATCAAGCCCACTGACTATTACCCAATGTTGCTCATCCATGTCGGAACAAATGATACTGGAGCAAAAAAAGAAGAAGCGGCAGATACACACCCAATAAACTTAAAAACTTTATTAAACCAAGGGGTGGCCAAAACCCAACACAGGCCGTGTTTCGTAATTACTTCATCAGGGGCTATCCAGGCGCACTAAAAAACAAATATATAGATTAATAAAATCAAACTAAAGAACAATAATCATATAGAAAATCTGGAAAATTAAAAATAATGGAAATAAAATTATAAACATTGATATATAATATAAGCATAAAGGCCAAAATGGACCATATCAGTGACCAAATATCTTAAGAACCTTAATAAAAATCATAAAAACCAAATATCTAATGTATTTGATTAACCAACAACTCCATAAATAAACACAGAAAATTCATCTATATACACATATATAATTAAATATGAAAATATGTATAATATAAATAAATAAATAATTAAGAATATGAACACTAATTGGAATACAAAAAATGATAAAATAACTAAAACATTTATAAGTATAAAATGCAATACACAAAATTACACAAAGAATATAAAACACAAATGGTTTTTAGATGGGTCCTCCTCTTCCAGTCTCCTCATCCCTTCTTGTTTCGCAATGAATTACAGTTGTGTTTTATATTCTTTGTGTAAGCTCCCAGGTAAGTGATACATGAAATACCTTTATGGAAATGAGTAAAAGGGGTAACATATGGAAAGCAGTGTGTATAAATGCCCGTAGCATGAGAAATAAGATCCCTGATGTTGAAGCTTTGGTGGGAGTGGCCGACTTGGATTTAGTGGCAGTTACAGAAACATGGTTCACAGAAAACCATGACTGGTATGTTACTATACCAGGCTATACTTTATTTAGAAAGGACAGGGTAGGAAGAAGGGGGGGGGGGGAGGAGCGGCACTATATGTAACTATACCTGGCTATACTTTATTCAGAAAGGACAGGGTAGGAAGAAGGGGAGGAGGAGTGGCACTATATGTAAAAACTACTATTAAAGCTTTGGAATTACAGAGCTTAAAAGTGAGAGAGGAGGCATTGTGGGTTAAACTAGAAAGAGGGAAAGAGAAATCTATTTGCATTGGTGTGATATACAGACCTCCCTCAAAAGAGGAAGAGATGGACAGAGAGTTAATTGAAGACATACACAGCATTGCTAGGAAAGGGGAAGTGCTACTGATAGGGGATTTCAATATGCCAGATGTTGATTGGCACATTCCTGCGTATCATCTAGAAGTAGAGATCCTGGATTCTCTACAGGGAGAACTATTCAGGCAATTGGTAACAGACCCCACACATGAAAGGGCCATATTGGACTTGGTGCTTACCAATGGTGAAAGTGTTTCTGATGTTATAGTGGGAGATCATTTTGCATCCAATGATCACCAGATGGTGTGGTTCAGTATTAGGACTAGGGCTGTTAGAATCCATTCTAAAGTGAGGGTTTTAGACTTTAGGAAAACTTACTTTGCCAAGATGGGCCAATACCTCAGTGAGTCATTAACAGGATGGGAACAGCTGGGGGATGTAGAAAAAACAGTGGGAAAAACTGAAAGGGGATATTGTAAGGGCAACCAACCTTTTTGTTAAAATGGTAAATAAAGGTAAAAGGAAAAGGAGACTGCTATGGCTTTTAAAAGAAGTAATGGAAAAGCTGCAGAAAAGAGGGAGGCCTTCCTGAATACAAGAGCTCACAGAGAGAGGAAGACAGGCATCTATATTTGGAAAAACTTAGAGAAGCTAGCAAAGTACTCAGGAAAGCAAAGATTCAAAAAGAGGAGGAAATAGCCAATGCAATAAAACGGGGGGATAAGACATTTTTCAGATGTTAGTGAGAAGAGGAAGGGCAAAAGTGGAATTGTCAGACTCAAGGGTGAAGGGGAGTAATATGTAGAAGCTGAAGAGGATAAAGCGGAATTGCTTAACAAATATTTCTGTTCTGTGATCACAGATGAAGAACCAGGAACAGGACCTCAGAAAACATCCACAAACAGGAATAGAAGCGAGGGGCATCTTGAACGATTTTCAGAAGACTGTGTTCATGAGAAACTAGCTCAACTTAAATTAGGCAAAGTGACCGGACCGGATGGGATACACGATAGAATACTGAGGAAACTTGGGGACGTTTAATCAGCTCCACTGACTGACCTCTTCAATGCCTCATTGGAGTCGGGAGTGGTGCCAAAGGACTGAAGAGAGGCTCATGTGGTGCCTTTACACAAAAGCAAAAGTAAGGATGTGGTTGAAAACTACAGGCCAGTTAGTTTAACTTTGGTGGTAAGTAAATTATTGGAAACGCTGCTGAAAGAGAACATAGTGAGGTTTCTGGAGTCCAGCAGATTACAGGATCCGAGGCAACATGGATTCACCAGAGGCAGGTCTTGTCAGACAAATCTGATTGATTTCTTTGACTGGGTGACCAGGGAGTTGGACCGAGGGAGAGCTCTAGATGTGGTATGTTTAGATTTCAGTGAAGCCTTTGGCACCGTTCCTCACAGGCGACTTAAAAACAACTGAGCACAAGTTAGACATCCTATTGGTCATGGAGACATGGCTCACAGATGCCGATACAGTCATCTTGAACCAACTCACCCCACCTAACTTCTCAATACACACCTGCCACAGAACCAACCACAGAGGAGGAGGAATCCTCACGCTCTCGAGAACCAAACTCCAATTCCAACAGACTGAGGCCAATAGTACCACATATCTGGACTTCATCACACTAGCAAATAAGCACAACTCTATCAACTTAATATAAAGATCCCCTTCATCCGCCCCAGATGACCTCTCAACAATAATTTTTTTTCGAGAGCTGTTTTGGTTATTTCACATAATCTTTATGTTTTTTGATGCGCTGAATCTGAAAATGACCTCCATTTTGTCATAGGACATCATGTTTCCTGACAATTTAGGTTGTGTTGTTAAGTGCCATCAAGTCGGAGTTGACTCATGGTGACCCTCTGGATAGCTATCCTAAATTGTGTTCGGTCTTCAGTCAGGCGGCTCATTGTTGACAGACTGGTACCGTAGCTGCTGTTATTGTATCGATCCATCTCATTGCTGGCCTTCCTCTTTTGCGTTGACCTTCTATCTGGCCAAGCATGATGTCTTTCTCTAATGATCTCTCTCTTCGCATGATGTGTCCAAAGTATGAAAGTTAAAGTCTTTTCATCTGAGCTTCTAAATAAAGCTTAGGTTTGATCTCCTCTAGTACCAACTGGTTTGTTCTTCGGACAGTCCAAGGTATACACAGTATTCGCCGCCAGCACCATAATTCAAAGGCATCAATTTTCTTCCTGTCTGTCTTTTTCACTGTCCAGCTTTCACATCCATATGATGCTATTGAAAATACCATGGCTTCAACAAGTCAAATCTTTGTATGGAGAGAGACATCTCTGCTCTTGAGAATCTTATCTAGGTCTTTCATAGCCATTCTGCCAAGAGCAATGCGTCGTTTGATTTCTTGACTGTTGTTGCTTCTTTATTGATAGTTAATTCAAGTAGGTTAAAGTTGTTCACAATTTCAATTTCTTCTCCTTTAACGATGAACCTGTTGATTATGCCAGTTGTCATGATCTTTGTCTTCTTTACATTAAGGTGCAGGCCCATTTTGAGACTACGTTCTTTGATTGTGAGAAGCAAATGTTTCAGATCATCTTCACTTCACTTTCAGCCAGTAATGTAGTATCATCAGCATAGCGAAGGTTGTTGATGAGTCTTCCACCAATCTTCACACCTCTGTTGTCTTCATACAATCCTGCTTCTCTGATGATTTGTTCTGCATATAAATTAAACAGGTAGGGGGAAAGTATGCAGCCTGTCTTACACCTTTGCTTATTTTAAACCATTCTGTTTCTCCTTGTTCCGTTCAAACTGTTGCTTCTTGATCAATGTACAGATTGCGCAAGAGAACGATCAGGTGTTCTGGTATACCCATGCTTCTTAATGTGGCCCAGAGTTTCTCATGGTTTACACAGTCAAAAGCCTTACTATAGTCAATAAAGCACAAATAGATATCCTTTTGGTATTCTTTAGTCTTTTCAAGGATCCATCTCACATCCACAATGATGTCTCTCGTTCCTCGCCCTTTCCTGAACCCTGCTTGCACTTCAGGTAGTTCTTGTTCCAGGTATGGTTGTAGTCTTTTTTGAATAATCTTCAGTAGAATCTTGCTGGCATGTGGGATCAGAACGATTGTTCGATAATTTCCACAGTCAGTTGGATCACCTTTCTTTAGTATTGGTATAAACACAGATCTTTTCCAGTCAGTTGGCCATGATGTTGTCTTCCATATTTCTTGGCAGAGCCTTGTAAGTATGGTAACATCTGCATCAGATTGCTGCAATACCTCTATAGGAAAGCTATCAATGCCTGGTGCTTTGTTCTTTGATAAGGCTTTCAATGCTGCTTCAACTTCTTCTTTCATCACCAATGGTTCCCGATCATAAGGTATAGGTTGAAACGGCTGTTGGTCCACTTGATCTTTATCATATAAAAACTCTGTATATTCCTTCCACCTTTTCTTGATCTTCTCAGCATCATTCAACATAGAACCTTGAGTATCTTGTAACATTCCAATTCGAGGATGGAACTTTTTCTTTAACTCTCGTAGTTTTAGGAAAGCCGATCTTGTTCTTCCTCTAATAGTTTCTGCTTCTACTTCCTTGCAAGTGTCATTGTAGTACTTTTCCTTGTCCTGTCTTGCTGCACGTTGGAAATCTCTGTTGAGTTCTGCGATTGTCTTTCTTTCTCCTCTGGCTTTAGCTTCTCTGTGTTTCTGGGCAATTTTCAGAGTTTCTTCCGTCATCCATTTTAGCCGGTTTTGCTTTTTCACCTTTTGTAGAGACTTCTCGCTTTCTTCCAACACAACCTTCTTGATGTCATTCTATAACTCTTCTGGAGCTCTGTCATTTGTATCTAAAGTAGCATATCAATTTTGCAGGCAGTCTTTAAATTCCAGTGGTATATTCTCAAGGTCATATTTTGCTGCATTCATGAGTGGTTTCCTCTTTTTCAACTTTAGCTTGAGTTTGCATACTAGTAGTTGATGATCTGTACCACAGTCAGCTCCAGGTTTTAACATAGTTGCCTAAATTGTCCTTTCATTTGGTTTGCAGCTTGTCGTGCTGTGAGGGCTTGCATGCATCAGTGATGCTGAGAGCTAAACTATCAGTATTTTAACTACTAGCAGGGTCTCCCAAGATGGGCAGGTCTCAGCTGAGGTGCCAATCCAAGACAAACCACCCATCTGGGCAGCAGCAGAATGGGATAGTGTTGACGGCGAAGGATCACATTTTTGTGATAACCGCAACAACACCAAACTTAAACTGTGCGGAAGAAAGGCCCGGCAATCTACTTCTGTATCTTGCCATGAAAACCCAATGGATAGTTACAACAAAACAAATTGTGCTATGGTGCTGGAAGACGAGACCCCCAGGTCAGAAGGCACTCAACTAGCTACTGGGGAAGAGCTGAAGACCTTTCAGAGTAAAGCCAGAATTTATGATGTGGTTGGATCAAAGCCCTCGGGAAGTCTGACTGCTGATGTAACTTCACATGAAATGAGAGTCAGAAGCTGTAAAGATGTCTTACACATTGGAACATGGAACATAAGAAGCATGAACCAAGGGAAGTTGGAGGTGGTCAAGAATGAAATGGAACGTGTACAACTTGATCTGTTGTGTTTCAGCGAACTGAAATGGCCTGGCATCGGGCACTTTGCATCAGATGATCATATGGTCTACTATGCTGGAAATGAAAGACAAAGAAGAAATGGTGTTGCATTTATAATAAAGAAGAAACTTGCAAGAACTGTAATGAAATACAATGCAGTCAGCGAACGCTTAATCTCTATTCGTCTACCAGGATTGCCTATCAACACAACTATAATTCAAGTATTTGCCCCAACAACAGCTGCAGAAGAGAATGAAATTGAAGACTTCTATGAAAAAGTACAAGCTGAAATTGAGAGAACATGCAAACAGGATATCCTGATAGTCATGGGTGACTGGAACGCAAAAGTTGGCAACAAAGAAGAAGGCAAAGTAGTTGGAAAATATGGACTTGGCAACAGAAATTAAGCTGGAGAAAGACTGATAGAATTCTGCAAGACCAATGATCTATTCATCTCAAACACCTTCTTCGAGCAACACAAGCGGCGACTGTACACATGGACTTCACCCAATGGATTGTATAAAAATCTAATTGACTACATCTGTGGAAGTCAACGATGGAAAAGTTCTATAACATCAACAAAGACAAAACCTGAACCAGATGACGAATCAAGTTCTGAGTTTGAAGATGATACAAGACCAAAATTGTTTTCTCAGGAGGAGATGAATGATTTGGTAAGAGACTTGAATCTTCCCAAAGATGCCGCTGAGTTACTCGGATCAAGGCTGAAAAGCAGGAATTTATTGTTGCAAGGAGTGGGTAAATTGACCTTTATTAACCAACATCAGCCATAGGCCCAACACAGGCCGTGTTTCGGAATACCCTTCTTCAGGGGCTAAATGGCTAAAACAAAACATAAAAATAAAACAACAAAGATAATTATTTAAAAACAAATTAAAACAAACTGGCTCAATCGGCGGACATAATTTTTAGTAAGTTCCATTTTAGTACCATATTGTTCATTGTCCTTGGTTGATACTTATATGTCATTCTATTTATACTCTATAGATTTGCACAATCATACTGATAGGAAGATTATCCTAAGTCAGGTAATATTTCCATCTTCATTTGTACTAGATTTTTTTATTTTTTTATTTATTAAATATTAACATACATGAGTTTTCTTCATCTCTCTTAAAATTAGGTCTATTTTTTAGTCACGTATTATCATTTTTATTGGTTCATATTTCATATTTGTATATACAATTTTTTGTATTTTTTAATTATTTTATTATATTTTTTAATTATTAATTTGTAAATATATCCTTTATTATGTTCATTATAGATGGCTATTTTTTAATATTGGCATTTAGTTCATAGTTAATTTGAGGTAGGTTTATCATTGTAACATTTGTTTTTTGTTCAGCATATCCTTGAAGATATTATTTGTTTTAGTCCTTTTTGATCAAGTTATACACTTTTTACTCAGGTATGTGTCATTTATATGTTCTTTTAGATGTATTATTAATCTATTTATTGATTTAATTGTTGTATTAATTAACTATCATCTAATTATTTTTTACATATTACAAAACAATGTTTTATTTATTTCAACTGTATTTTGATGTGATATTGTGTTTTCTTTTCAAGCTCTCTTGTTCTCATGTTAGCCGTACTTATGCGTTCCAGTTTTTACATTTATATTTATATAATTTTTCAATAATTTCATCATAATTTTTTTAATTATAATTTTTTACATTATACATTCAATTATGTCCGCCGATTGAGCCAGTTTGTTTTAATTTGTTTTTAAATAATTATCTTTGTTGTTTTATTTTTATGTTTTGTTTTAGCCATTTAGCCCCTGAAGAAGGGTATTCCAAAACACGGCCTGTGTTGGGCCTATGGCTGATGTTGGTTAATAAAGGTCAATTTACGTCCTCCTTTGCCATCCACGTTTTTTGTTGGACTGTTCTGGTACGTGGTGTTGTGCCCTTTGTTGGACCTCTTGTTGCAAGGAGTGTCATCTTCATGGTTCAGACATCGTGAAAAGGAGTTTGTTCCTTACTTCGCCCAGGAAGACAAGTTGGTTTATTGCATCGATGTCGAAGGTCTGATGGGTCAATTGAAAATCCAATATGATTCAGAGCAATGGTGTCTTTTTATAGATTCTTCAAAAAGAAGTCTCAAAGCAGTTTTACTCCACAACGGTTTTTACGCTTCCATACCTGTAGGTCATTCCGTACACTTGAAGGAAACCTACGAGAACTTGGAATTGGTTCTTCGTAAACTTAAATATGAAGACCATGGTTGGCAAGTGTGTGGGGACTGGAAGGTCTTGTGCATGCTGCTTGGGCAACAAGCTGGGTATACCAAATATCCTTGTTTTCTGTGTCTATGGGACAGTCGAGACCGACAAAATGACTGGACCAAGAAGAGTTGGCAGCCGAGGGTGCTAACAGTCGGTGAAATAAATGTCCTCCGAGAAACTTTGGTACTTTCCCATAAAGTTCTTCTACCACCTCTCCACATAAAATTGGGATTGATGAAGCAATTCATAAAATCGCTTCCAAGAGATGGAGAATGCTTCAAATACTTGGTCACCAAGTTTCCAGGCCTGTCGGAGGCAAAATTGAAGGAAGGTGTGTTCGTCGGACCAGACATTAGAAGGCTTATAGTTGATCAAGAGTTTGTCAATACCATGACGGATCCACAAAGAGAAGGGTGGATTGCATTTAAAGAAGTTGTACAGAAAGTTTTAGGCAATAACAAAGATCCTCACTACAAAAAGATTGTCGGACGAATGCTGAAAGCATTTCAAGCTTTAGGTTGCCTGATCAGTTTGAAAGTGCATTTCCTCCAGTCCCACCTTGACTACTTTCCTGAAAATTTGGGAGCTGTGAGTGAGGAACAAGGTGAACGATTCCACCAAGACATTAAAGAGATGGAAAGGAGATACCAGGGAAAATGGAGCATTACAATGATAGCAGACTACTGTTGGATGCTTCAGAGAGACATTCCAGATGCTACTCACAAGCGTAAATGCACCAAGAGGAGCCTCCCAAGGAAGAAGAATCGAGTTTAGTGTGTGTAGGTGAGCTCATTTCAGTTCAAAAAAGGATTTTCATGAAAATATTGTAATAAAACTTTAATTTTATAAGTCTATTTCCATTTATTTTGAGATATTGCCTTATTTAACAGTTACCTAAATTGTCAGGAAACGTGATGTCCTATGACAAAATGGAGGTCATTTTCGGATACAGCGCACCAAAAAACATAAAGATTACATGGAATAACCAAAACAGCTCTCGAAAAAATTTTTTTTGCAGACCTGTGTTATTAATAGTTTCTGTTTATTGTGCTATTTTTCTTTTGGTGGGCCTCTAAACATACCATAATTCATTGATATGTGCATTAATTTCATTACTTAATCGTTAAAGTTCTGTGGCTTTTATTGGTGCAGTTTTTTATGAAAATTATTCTAAATTTAATTTGATTCATTTCAATAGAAGATTATATGATTGCTAAAAACTACTCTAAATTGACAAGTCCTGGCAATTACCAGTAAGTCCATATGTTGCCCCTCCCTCTGCGCATACTAGGACATTAGTACTACATTGATATTTATATGAGCACATAGATTATAGTTGCACTTTCACCTCCCTTACATTTTATTTGTCCTTTGCTTTACCTGTACCTGTCTTTTGTCTATTTTCATACTGTGGTCATTTCTTCACACTGTGGTCATGTTTGTTGATTTTAATGTTACATGCTGACTATTAATTATGATATGGTTTTATCAACTTAATTTTTTGTTTTATCTTTAAATATTATGATGCACATAATTTGAATGTGTTTTAATTATATTAATTAATTTTGTCTTTACACTTTTATGTGATTCACTCATTAGTGCAATATTATTCTCTTGTGAGGTTTCCCCTGAAGATGGCAACGCCGAATTGCAGCAGTGTAGGGATCTGTTAATAAAGGACTTTTTATCTGCTCCCCCTTATGTGCTACATAGTCTATAGGGTTACATTAAGTGAAAATTTTTTAAAAAATGATATATTAACTTTAGAAAAACTGTGTTCAAACTTTGAGATAGAGATGGTTCTACAAGCATATTAAGTAGTCTTAAGTGTGCTTGAGAGAATTAAATCAATAAAAGCTTTCAGTTCAGGAGTACCATTTTAAATCTTTGGGGATCTATAACAATGTTTTATACTCTGTCATAAAAGAAATTTAATAATATAGGCTTAAGGATCTGGGGAACATTTTGCTAAAATTTAGTCAAGAAAATTACATAAATACTGCCTTAATTTTGTTCACTATTCCAAGAGCTATGCATATTATAGTTTGAAGACTGTCATGGTAACCTTTCTAAAAATCTAATCTTCTGATATTTATTTTAATAAGCAGAGCTCACTGTCAAGTAATTGTAAATATACATTAGCTGGAAACATTCAGTGATCCTACTGAATAATAAGATAAATATAGAGTACTAATCAGTTTTTCCCAAAACATTTTAGAATTGCTTTTCAAGAGATACAACTATTGCATATACAGTAATATTTTATTGCCAAAAAGAACTGTAATTCAGTACCATTCTTTTGTAGCATCTGTTATGATAGGTGTCCTAACTACTAGTTCAGAAAGGAGTGAAGATCCTCTGACCTAATTTGATTTCAGAGTATCATCCAAGGGTGGCCCAAGGGTGATGTGGGGCCATGTGCAGAGACTCATTGTGGGACATCATTTGCATAAACATTTGCATAATCCACTGGGCATCATTTGCATAATTTTAATGTGTTTTAAAATGTATATGTTGCCCATCTAAAATCCTAGGTGGCTTCCAAACATACATACACATTTTTTTAAATGGACATTACAATAAAATAAACATAATAATAATCATATAACAAAATTAATTTAAAACCACTTTCACACCCCCAGAAAAATGAAATCATTCTAAATATTTTCATGTTGGATTTGTCTGGTCAGTAATATGACCAGGTTATTGATGATCAAGGAAGGTATAAAATGAGAAAAACAAATCCCGGTAGCTGTGAATTCAAGATCCTAGTGACCAGGCTGAATTAAACTGTGCTAGAGCTGCAAAAGCCAAGAAATCTGCAGCAATGAAGTTATAGGACCACCAGACAAAAATAAACTGAGACGTTCCCTTAAAATTTGAGATTTTATTGAATCTGAACTGACAATTTTTTTTAAATTTAGACTGGCAGCATCAAGAACACAAAATTGCAAATAAAGACAATCCGTATTCCTTTATCCCCCATGACGGTATATAAATGCCTTAATAGAATAGAATAGAATATCCTGCAGTTGATTGCACACAAGGAACAAAAAAGAAAAAACACAGTAAAGGATCCATATAGCAAATCTTCCATTCAAAAGCAGCACTAACATCCAAAACTCATACAAGGAACCTACCTAGAAAAGATCAGCTTAATAATACTGCAGTGGAAGCTAGAACATCTATACACCCACTGGGAAAACTGAACAAGGCAATTCCTACCTTCAGACTCCATGCTAAAAGATCACCTGGCCTCGATCGCACACTTAGAATAGATAGATCCTCATCAAGTACAGAATGAGTGACCACAAACGAAAAATAGAAATATGTAGACTTAAACTCAAACCTCAAGAAGTCAGGTTCTGCGTATAGTGCAACACTAGAAAAATAGAAAGATGACTATAAACAAAGACAGCATATGTAAATTACAAATTTACAAATTCCAATCATAACGCTGCAAATAAAATACTTTTTTCTACCTTTGTCTTTTGGCCTTTTTATTTTTCTAATTGGAGGTGTTAGCTTCAGTTTCTGGTTTTGGTTTTCCTCCATTTTTCTCTTAATGTTTTCCAGGGTCTTAAGTGGCCATGAGGTAAAGTGGAAGATCAACTTGGGTCTGTGGCCTTGCAAAAGAAAGCAGCCTGGATGGTCTTAATGATCGAGGTCGCAGGGCCAGGTCCCGAGGCCAATAGTAACAGGGTTCCCGGGGCCCGGCACTTGGCCTCGTGCTCGTTGGGGGGGGGGGGGGCGAGAGAGAGGGAGGGAGAGAGGGAGGGAGGGAGGAGTGGCACAGTGGTTGGGACAGGTTACCTCAGGTCAGAAGGCCAGGGGTTCAATTCCCGCATGGGGACAAGCAACTTCAGGCTGGAGGGACTGGGGTCTCTAGTCCCATGGCCATTCCTTGTGGTCTTGGGCAAGCCACTTAACCCTCCATTGCCTCAGGTACACCTAGATTGTGAGCCCTTTGGGGACAAGGGAATAAAAAGTACCTGTTAGTATACATGTAAACCACACTGATTCTAAAGAGCACAGTATAAAAAATAAATTAAAAAAAAAAAAACAAGTGTAGCAGGAAAGGAGTGGCAGGGGTGCCGGTTGGGGGTAAGTGAGGTCTGGAATTCCACCTTGGTACCAACTCCTATCAAAGTGGAGTCATTGCGTCCGTGGTTGGTCTGTTTTGGTAGGAGTCATCAGGATAAGGCCAGGGAGGTGCTGTTATCTGGGTTCTTGCATGGATTTCCTATACCTTTTTCCGGTGAGGTGACTGACGTGTTTGCCAATAATAATAGTTCGGTCTGGTTGTTGGCGGAGGTGGTACGTCGGAAGCTTGTGAATGAAAGTACGTTGGGCAGGATAGCCGGTCCTTTTGTTGATCCACCATTTTCGCCGTTCATTGTTTCCCCATTGGGGGTGGTCCCTAAGAAGGAGCCAGGGCATTAACGGTTAATACACAATTTGTCTTTTCCGCCGGGGCAGTCAGTGAATGACCACATCCCGCATGCACTGTGCACGGTGCGTTATACGTCGTTTGATGCTGCTGTTGAGTTGTTGCGTCGGTGTGGTTAGTGTGCTCTGATGGCGAAGGTGGATATTGAATCCGCGTTTCGGCTACTGCCAGTTCACCTGTCGGCATTTCTGTTGTTGGGTTTTCAGTTCGAGTCTTTGTACTATTTTGATATGTGTTTGCCGATAGGTTGTGCGATTTTGTATGCTTATTTTGAGGCTTTCAGTTCCTTTTTGCACTGGGTTTTTGGGCAGCGGACGGGTTCGCGTTCCATGGTTCATTATTTGGATGATTTTCTCTTTGTGGGTCCAGGGCAGGTGGGGACTTGTGCTACCTTGTTGTCTTCCTTTCAGGAGATGGCCACTGACTTATGCATTCCATTAGCAGAAGGAAAGATGGTGGGGCCGGCGATGTGTCTCTCCTTTTTGGGGATAGAGATAGACTCGGTGGATATGGTGGTGCAGTTGCCTGCTGAGAAGGTTGAGCGGCTGAAAGGTTTGGTTTCGGCTGTGGCGTGTTCTTCCAAGGTTTCGCTCCAGGACTTGCAGTCTTTAGTGGATCATCTTAATTTTTCTTGTCGGGTTATCCCAATGGGGCGTCCCTTTGCCCGGCGGCTGTCATTGGCAATGGCGGGAGTTCGGCGGCCTCATCATCGGATCCGCATATCGGGTGGAATGCGAGAGGACTTGTGGTTCTGGGAGTCATTTTTATCAGACTTTAATGGATGCACGGTAGTGCAGTTACCCGAAGTGTCCAATGTAGATTTACAGCTGTTTTCGGATGCGGCGGGTAGTTCTGGTTTCGGCATATATTGCCAAGGGTTGTGGTGTGCCGAGGCATGGCCGGCTGTATGGTCTGAGTCCGGGTTGACGTGTAACAGAGCTTTTTTGGAATTGTTTCCCATTGTGGTGGCCTTTTGGGTGTGGCCTGAATGCTTGCAGAATAGGAGGGTTGTCTTTTGGAGTGACAATGCGGCAGTGGTGGAAATAATTAACAGGCACTCACCCAGGTGCCCGCGAGTGGCGGCTTTGATGAGGGTTTTCGTACTGGCTTGTCTGCGCCTCAATGTTACGGCCAGGGCGCATCATGTGCCGGGCATACAGAACTTAATTGCCACTGCTTTGTCCCATTTTCAATGGTCGCAGTTTCACCTGTTGGCCCCAGGGGCAGACGTGGCAGCATCGGCAGTGCCGGATCATCTTTGGCAGATTGGGACCCTGGAGTGATGGCGTTGCTGTGTTCCTCGGTGGCGCAGGGGACCTGGTCCTCATATTTGTGAGGCTACTCCAAGGTGTGTGAGTTTTTGAATGGGCAGGGTTGGAAGGGGGGAAGAGTGGATGATGGGTCATTGGGTTTGTTTGTAGTATGGGCAAAAGGTGAGGGCTGGTGCAGGTCCGCAGTCTTTTCAGCGTTAGTCGGCTTTTCCTTTTTCTGCAAGGCTGCTGGTTAGGGCAACACTTCCCCAAAGGGCTTCCTTTTTGGTGCAGCGTCTGTTGAGGGGATGGGCAAAAGAGCGTCCCAAGGGACAAGATTGGCGTCAGCCAGTGTTGCACGCATTGCTGTTGCGGATTTGGGAGGTGTTGCCTGTGGTGGCGGTCTCTGACTTTGAATCAGTGCTGTTTAGGGCCATGTTTGTCATTGCCTTTTTTGGGGCATTTTGTGTTTGTGAACTTGTGCCTCGGTCCAAAAAGCGGGGGGCTTTTGGAGGTTTGGAGGTTAAGCATGTGGCTTTGTCTGCAACTCAGCTGCGCATCTTCCTCCCTCAGTCCAAAATGGACCAGTTAGGAAAAGGGGGCTGGGTGGTGCTGAAAGCAATTCCCGGGTTGTGTTCTTGCCTGGGGCAGAATTTGTTTTCATATTTGGGCAAACGTCCGAAGGATCCTGGCTTCTTATTTGTGCATGAGGATGGCAAGCCTGTGACGCAGTTTCAGTTCACAGTGGTACTGCAGTTGGCTTTAAGGCAGCTTGGCTTGGTTGAGACGCAGTTTGTGTCACATTCTTTGAGAATTGGGGCCACTACTAGTGCAGCGGTGGCTGGGCTGGAGAGAGAGGTCATTCATCGTATTGGCTGGTGGCGTTCTGGGGCTTATGTGGGTTATGTATGCTTGGAAAAGTTGTGATTTGGCCTGGTGGGAGGAGCTGAGGGGAGAGTGGGGGGTGGAGGTCGGGGTGATGTGGGGGGGACATTAATGCTTTTCATCATTTTACAGGATCTCCAGTGAGTGGCGGGCCGCAGAGGGTGGTCACAGGTGGCGTCCATGGCGGCGCGTGGTGGCTCATTGGTCATTCCTTGTGTATTGGGCGGAACGCAGGGTCATCTCATGTCCCCTCGGAGTGCACTTGGGCCTGGTGTCCTGCAACACACGGCTGATCTGGATAGGCGAGCACAGCATGCATTGGTGGCAGCTCCTACCGTTGGTGCACCAGCGGGCCAGACAACGACAGCAACCAGTGGGAGTGGTGCTTCACTTGGGTGGCAACGATCTTTCCAGTAGGTCCTGTAGATAGCTTATTCGTGCTGTCCAGCGAGATGTTGCTTTGTTGCGGGACTTGTTATTGGGGGTGGTGATTGTATGGTTGGATATAATTCCTCACCCGGCTTGCCAATCTTAGCGTCGCTGGTCTCGAGGTTTGATTGAGATCAACTGGCAGATTGGACGATGGGTTCAGCAGACTGGAGGTTTACAGGTGCAGCATCCTTGGGTGGAGGTGAAATGTGCTGGTTTATATCGCCCGGATGGTGTGCACCTTTCTCCGGTGGATCAGGATTTGTTATTAAATGACTGGCAGGAGGCACTGGAGAGGTTAGTTGATCGCAGCTTTGTTGGGGGGGGGGGGGGGTCGGCACTAGGATGGACAGGCCACCTTGTGCCGGTGGCGGGGTAGAAAGCTAGCGCTTGCCGAGACGGTGGGGCTTAAACAGATTAAGGCGCATTGGGGGGAGCAAAGGGCTTCCCGGGGTGGGCGAGACATCCTGGTTGGTGGTCTCTGTCCGGTCTAGGGTAGTGGGGCCGGCCTTTGCTACTAAGATGGCAAGGCAGGCGGCAGGGTTGGGGTGAGGATGATGCGCCACCTTGCTAATAATGCGGCTGGTGGGGGGCATTGTTCGGAATTGCAGGGGGGGGATTATCTTGAGATGTTGTAAATGTTTGGCCCGTGTTTTGGGTCGGTGCTTGTAAGTGGACAATAAAGCTGTGACCAAAGTTTTGCCAGAAATTTGGTGTGTGTCTTTTGTTATGACAAAGGGATGTGGAGAGGAACATGGTGTCAAGGATTGCTGGGGGGGGTATGAGGATATGTTGCTTAAAAGGGGGAGGTGGGCCTTCTGGGATACCCTGGTTAATGATCGAGGCCACGGGGCCGGGTCCCGAGGTCGATAGTAACAGGGTTCCTGGGGCCCGGCACTCGGCCTCATGCTCGTTGCGTGGGGTGGGGGGAGAAAGAGTGAGAGGGAATGCGGGCGTTGTTTGAAATCGCCCCACATCAGGTATGTGGGGTGATTTCATTAGCGCTTTGGAAGTGGGCGGGACGAGCGGAGCCTGTTGGGTCCGCGGCGGGCACATGCAGGCAGTTTTTTCGCCGGTGGTGGCTTGTCCCTCCCTCCCTGTTATTTGAGAAATGGTCTAGGGGTTGTTGCAGCTGGGGGCAGGGTAGAAAGCTAGTGCTCGCCGAGACAGCGGGGCTTAAACAAATTAAGGCGCATTGGGGGGAGCAAAGAGCTTCCCGGGGTTGGCGAGACATCCCGGTTGGGGGTCTCTGCCCGGTCTAGGGTAGTGGGGCCGGCCTTTGCTACTAGGCAGGGTTGGGGTGAGGATGATGCGCCACCTTGCTAATAATACAGCTGGTGGAGGGCATTGTCCGGAATTGTGTGTGTGTGTGTGGGGGGGGGGGGGGGTGATTATGTTGAGATGTTGTAAAAGTTTGGCCCGTGTTGTGGGTCGGTGCTTGTAAGTGGACAATAAAGCTGAGACCAAAGTTTTGCCAGAAATTTGGTGTGTGTCTTTTTTTATGACAAAGGTGTGTGGAGAGGAACATGGTGTCAAGGATTGCTGGGGGGGTATGAGGATGTGTTGCATAAGAGGGTGAAGAGGGCCTTCCGGGATACCCTGGTTACTGTTAATGTCTGCTTCTGAATTATATGCTTTGATGTTTCAATGTTTGCAACCAGGGTTGTCCACCTTGGGTGCCAAGGTGAGAGGGAATGCCAGACCACATTTTCAGTTATTTATTTACCTAGGATTAAATACTGCTTTTCTACCAATCAAAGCAGTATACATTCAGGTACTATATATATTTTTTCCCTTGTCCCCAAAAGGCTCACAATCTATGTTTTTGTACCTGAGGCAACAGAGGGTTATATGGTTTTCCTAAGGCCACAAGGAGCACCTGTGGAACTAGAAACCCCAATCCTTCCAGCCCGAGGTTGTTGTCCTCCAGGGAAATTTTAACCCTTGGCCCATCAGCCTGAGGTAACTTGTCCCAACCACTAGGCCACTCCTTCCTCATACTCATTGTTCAGATTCATGTGCTTGCAGACTCACAGACTAAACCCAAAGTTGGTTTGTGAGTCTGCAAGCACATGAATCTGAAATTGAAAGGAACACCAAAAGCAATCCTCACCCAGGGTATTGTGTCAAACAACTGCCTTGTGGAAATCTGACTTATCAGACAATTTCCATTTAGGTACTGGTCCCGTATAATCAGAATTGGGACTTGGGAGGAGGGAAGGGGGTTTGCAGGACATGGCAGTATATCAAATAATTTATTTACCATGCAGTGTAGAGTACTGCATGTGCATCTGCCAGCCTGGGTGCAGACCATTTATGGGCATGGGGAGGAGACAGCAGCAGTAGGTCTCGACTTATCCACATTAAATTTCATCTGCCATTTGAATGTTCAGTCTTCCAATTTATCAAGGTCCTCTTGCAATTTTTCACATTCCTCTTGTTTTTTAACAACTTTGAATAATTTTGTGTCATCTGCAAATTTGATCACCTTACTCGTTATTCTCATTGCCAAGTCATTTATGAAGATGACAAAAAGCAGCAGACCCAGCACAGATCCCTGGGTTACTCCATTGAGAAAATTGCCATTTAGCCCTACTCTCTGCTTTCTACCTTTTAACCAGTTCCTTATCCACAATAGTATACCACCTCTTATCCCATGATTTTTAAATTTTGCCAAGGGTCTTTCATGAGGGAACTTGTCAAAGGTTTTCTGAAAATCCAGATACGCTATATTGACTGGCTCACCTTTATCTACCTGTTTATTCACACCTTCAAAAAATATAACAGATTAGAAGACTTATTTATTTATTAGTATTTAGCTTACACCTTTCCAATGGTAGTTCAAGGCGAGTTGCATTCAGGTGCATACATACAAGACTTTCCTTGGCTAAATCCATGTTGGTTTTCTCCCATTAAACCATGACTAGATAGATGTTCAGTAATTTTATTGTTTATAATGGTTTCTACTATTTCACCTGGTATTGACAGCAGGCTCACCAGTCTGTAGTTTCCCAAATCACCCCTGGAATCCTTTTTAAAAATTTGTCTTATATTGGCCATTCTCCAATCCTCAGGTACTACAGATAACTTTAACGATAGTTCACAGATTACTAAAAGTAGGTCTGCAATCTCATATTTCAGTTCTTTCAACACCCTTGGTTGCATACCATCTGGTCCAATGATTTTCTACTCTTCAGTGTATCAAATAGTTGTAATACATCTTCCCAGTTTATCAATATATGTCCAGGAACAAGCAGGAATGCAGTCTTCACATATGAGTGACCTTGGTACTGATGGAGTCCGCACAGGAATGCTCCCCAGCATCCAATAGGAAAGCTTTTGGGATGACTCCTCTGCACCTGCGCGATTGCCTACCACCTTCCCAACTCCCTCTCTTCAGTTCTTCATTTTCCATGGAGCCAGCAGGAAGCAAATCCTGTCACCGTAGAAAATCTTTCTTTTTGTGGATAGGGCCTCTGTCTTCCCATGAACACCTTCCAAAATGCAAAAACCCACAGGGGTAATCACAAATAAGTTGATATTGTAAAATAAAACCCCACAATAGCAGACTCATATAATTTTTTTTTGTTGGATCCACAGTCAGGAGAGGGCAACGTCACTCTTGTAGGACTGCCAAATCCTTTTAATCACTCATAGTTCCAAAGAGTCAACACCGGCACAATCGAAGACATCACTGGTTCCCCCTTTTTTATTGTTTATTTTACTTCTTCTTAGTTTCTTAAAAAAAAATTAAAAACACTTTGGTGTCAACATCCTGAAGTGGTTTTAAGAAATGTTCTAATTGTGCCAGTGCCATTTCAGTGACTGATAAACATGACTAGTGCTTAAAATGCCTCAGCCCAGAGAACCAGTCAAAAGACTGTTCCCTCTGTCAAAAATGACACAGAGAGGCCTACAGAACGGCGTGTCTAAATTTGGAGCACTCTTTGCATCAGACGTGGTATCGATGGTGTCCACTTTGTCAAGGGCCTCATCATCCTCTCATGGATTTCAGGTATCTTCGAAGTCCAAACACAAGGCCGCATCGAAGTCTGATGGTACCTCCAGGGGAAGATCTCACTCAAAGAATTGAGACCCCTCGGGTGTTGCCTCAGAGGTAGATCAGTCTGAAAAACAGCCCTGGTGGGAGGCCCTGTCCTCCAAAGCCATAGAGGGGGCCCAGTTTGATCCAAAGGCCTCGACATCTGGAGAGCTCCTGGTGCAATGCTCTGGAATGGTAGTGCAAATACCTGTTACCGATACCCAAGCATGGGCGATCTCGATAGACCAGCGCATACTGGCCATCGAGTGGAGCTTGGCAGTTCTCTTGGCAGCCTCGGTGCCTATAAAAACCTTGGCTACAGGTACCGCCCCATTGATACTGGTCACGGTACTGACATCGACACTGGTTCCGGGCATGACATTAGGGCTACTGCAAATGTATCAATGTCGCTCCCACACATGTCCTCCCTTGAAACCTTAACCGATACTGGTGCAAAGCCCAAATGGATTACCAAGGCCGATACCTCGGAGCATTAGCCGATACCTCGGAGCACTTAGTTTCAGAAGAACACTGTACCTGTTGATATTTCAGGTCCTCGAATTCCAATTCCCCTGCTTCAAATCTGGAGTCACTCAATTCCCAGGGGCTCCATGACCTTCCTTTGGATCCTCCCTCCCCCCCAACACTGACAGATGTCTCCTCTGGAGGACATGTCCTTCCAGGAATTCATTCGAGACCTAGCCAAAGGTCTCTCTATCATGGTAACATCGGAGAAGGAGCCAAGTGCAGAGGAATGAGAGATCCTCCAATATCCAAGCTAAGGAGGCAGCCTCCTTGCCGCGGCACTGCATCCTTCATGACCTTATGCTCCATTTGTGGGAGATGCCTTTCATGGTCTCACCTCAAAGTCGACATCTTAATACCATGTTTCATATACCGGAGTGTCCCGGCTTCCAAAAGCCACAGCTTCCCCACCACTCTATGGTGGTTGAATCGGCAATGCACCAAATCAAAAGCTCAAAGACTCACTCCTCTAATCCTCCAGGAAGGGAATTGAGAACTCTTGGCACGTTTGGGCGTCGATGCTTTCAAACATCCATGCTTTCGGCTAGGATCAACTCCTATATCCTTTACATGGGAATGTTCCTCAAAGAAGTCTCAAGGGATCTCAATGCCTTTGCCCCTCTCCTCCTTGATGACAAGAGGGTAGATTATCTTGCCCTAGTTAAGCATAGCCAACATGTTTCAAAGTTTGTCAATAGGGCTACCTTTGATGCCTTTGAAGCACAAGCAGGGCCTCAGCAATATGCATTGGTGCATGCAGAATTGCATGGCTTTAAGCCTCAGATTTTGAACAAAAAAAGCTGGAGAACATACCTTGCAAAAGAGAAAATCTTTTTGGCTTACTGGCAAGATAAGGCATCTCAGTTAGAGTCAGAAAATACTACTCTAAAGAGACTGTAGAGTGACAGCTGGCCCTGCTAGGAAAGAGACTCCTGCAAAGAAGTCTTTCTACAATAATAAGAAGAAATTATATTCTTTGTATCCTCCTGCTTCTCAATACCAGGTTCAGGCCCCACAAAAGAGAGAGCAGCCTCCTAATCAACAAAAGAAGCCACAGGTGGCTAAACCTCAACCAGTTCCACAGACACAATCTGCGCCTGTTTTTTTACTCTTTCCTATAGAACATTGCCACCCTGCCTCTGGAGGGTCCCAAACTCTCCACATAGCACATAGACTGTGTTACTATGCCCACTGTTGGCACCTCATCACTTCAGAGCAGTGGACACTTATCTTTGTCCAGGATGATTACAGACTTCATCTACAAACTCTGCCCCCCTCCACTTTCATGGGGGAATATCAAACACAACCCCCACTCACTGCTCTTCTACAGGACGAGGTGTCCTCTCTTCTGTCTTAGGGCACAATAGAAGATGTCCCCATATCTCACCAGGGAATGGGCTTCTACTTTCCAAAGAAAACCAGAGGGTACAGGCCCATTCTGGATCTCAGAAACCTCAACAAGTTTCTAATCCATGAAAAGTTCAAGATGATCTCCCTCGGGACTCTTCTTCTCTACTTTCAGAGTTATGACTGGCTCTGTTCTCTAGATCTAAAAGAAGTGTACACACATATCCTCATTCATCCAGGACACAGGAAATATCAACACTTCATGTTTCAAGGAAGACTTTATCAATACAGGGTCCTTCCCTTCGGACTCACCTCTGCCTCAAGAATCTTCACAAAGTGCATGGTGGTTGTGGCCACATATCTAAAATCTCCAGGGATATTTGTCATCTCTTACTTAGATGATTGGCTAATAAAAGCAGACATCTTCCAAGAGGTACTGCTTTCCTTGTATCACAGTACTGCAACACTTGGGTTTTGTGATAAACCTCCCAAAATCCCAGTTTGCTCCAACTCAAAACTAGTTCATCGGAGCACTACTAGACACCCAAAAGTCCAGAGTGTTTCTGCCCAAGCTTCATTGTGCCCATCTAGTCAAAATAGCATCTCAGACACTCCTATGAGACCATCTCAGTGCCTGAGAGATGCTACGGCTCCTGGGGCACTTGGCCTCTACAGTACATGTCGTTCCATATGCCCGACTACATATGCGGATTGCCCAGTGGACTCTTGCCTCCCAGTGGAAGCAGGCCTTGGGTCATCTCTGAGACAGAATCCAGGTCACTGTTCATCTCACCAAGTCCCTTCAGTAGTGGTGTACGCCAGAGAATCTGCTCGTAAGGTCTCCTTTTTAGATACCTCCACTTCAATGCACCCTAATGGCAGATGCCTCCAAACTGGGTTGGGGAGCCCATCTCAGCAATCTGACCACACAAGGACTCCGGACAACTCAAGAGTCACAACTCCAGATCAAACTCCTTGAACTTTGTGCTATGTCCAATGCCCTCTGGTTGTTTCAACACTATCTCAAAGCATAACAAGTCCTAGTCAGGATGGACAATCAGGCGGCCATGTTCTATGTGAACAAACAGGGAGGAACAGGCTTTTGGGGCCTCTGCGAGGAGGCTTTAAACCTGTGGTCCTTTGCCATTACTCATAAAATATACCTCCAAGCAGTGTACCTCTCGGGGGAGCTCAATGTCTGGGCAGACAGATTGAGTTGTATCCTTCTTCCCCACGAATGGTCTCTCCATCTGGACACAATGTCCTACTGTACATCTTCCAGACCTGGGGAACTCCAGACATAGATGTGTTTGTGACTCCCCAAAATGCCAAGCTTCCTCGCTTCTGCACAAGAACTCCGACATCCATCAACCAGCCAGTGAATTCCTTCCACCTACACTGGGGTCAGGGTCTGCTTTAGGCTTTCCCTCCCATATCCCTCATTCCCAAGACACTTTTCAAGCTTCAGTCCAACAGGGGCTCCATGATACTCATAGCCCCTCACTAGCCGTGGCAACTGTGGTTTCCACTGCTACTAGTCTGACTAAGACTCATCCTCTGCAATTGGGACATGCATCAAATCTCCTCTCCCAGGACAACGGCTCACTGCTCCATCCCAAACCACAGTCTCTCCACTTCAAAGCTTGGCTGCTGAGAGCATAGCTTTACAGGGCTTTGACCTTAACCAAGAGGTTAAAGAGATCCTTTTTTCTTCTAGAAAGCCATCCACCAGACATTCATATGCTTTTAAGTGGTGTAGATTCTCTGTCAGGTGTTCCTAGAAAGATCTCGATCCCTTTTCTGCTCCAGTGGAGTCACTCCTCCAGTATCTCCTCCACCTGTCCTCATCAGGTCTAAAGAGAAACTTGGTGAGAGTCCACCTCAGTGTCATTGCGTCCTCTCACCATCTAATGGATGGACAGCCTATCTCCACATAACCGCTAGTAGCACGTTTCATGAAAGGTCTACAGTCCAAACCACCCATTAAGCCACCTCTGGTGGCTTGGGACCTCATAGTCATTTCTAATGCAACTTCTCAAGCTGTCCTTGAACCATTAGCCATGACCTTACCTAAGTTCCTCTCTTGCAAGTTAATCTTCCTAATTGCTTTCACTTTAGATAGACGCATTAGTGAGCTTCAGGCTTTGGTGGCAGATGCTCACTATATCTGTGTCCACCATGACAAAGTAGTCCTTCGGACACACCCACACTTTATGCCAAAAATAGTATCTCCTTTCTATTTAAACCAGTCAATCTACCTACCAGTTTTCTTTTCTAAGCCACATGCGTCTAGAGCAGAAGCAACTCTGCACACACTTGGCTGCAAATGTGCCTTGGCTTTCTATCTCCACAAGACTTGAGATCACCATAAAGTCTCACAGAGTTGTTTATCTCATATGACCCCAGTCACCTGGGATTACCTGCTTCTAAGTGTACGCTCTCCAAATGGATAGAGGACTGCATTTCATTTGCCTATGACAAATCAGGACTCTTCCTGTAAGGGCATGTCACTGCTCAGAATGTTCGTGCCATGGCCACCTCGATGGCAAACCTACTCTCAGTAGCCATCAACAAAATTTGCAAAGCAGCAACTTGGTCTTCTGTCCATATCTTTGCTGCCCATTATTGTCTGGATAAGGACGCCTGTCAGGATGCCATGGTTGGTCAGACTGTACTCCAGCACCTCTTTCAGACTTAGATATAACTTCTACCCTCCATCCCAGACTTTTAAGATACCAGAAATCCATATGGGATTCATGACCTCGTCAAGCCTACTCTGAGGCAAACCTCTTACTAGTTCTGAGGTCACTTCATCTGGTGTCTGGGAGCTAGGGAGTCCCATATGTGAAGACTACATCCCTGCTTGTTCCTGGATATAGCGTAGTTACTCACCTGTAATAAGTGATCTCCGGGAACAGCAGGAATTTAGTTTTCACAACCCACCCTCCTCCCCTAGGAGTTATAGGGTTTCATTTACTCTCTTTCTCAGCTACAAACTCAACTGAAAAGAGGGAGTTGGGAAGGTGGGATGGCAGTTGCCCAGGCACAGTGGAGTGCTCCCAAAGGCTTTCCTATTGAACGCTGGGGAGCGTTCCCGCACGGGCTCCATTGGTATCGACGCCACTCATATGTGAAGACCAAATTCCTGCTGTTCCCAGAAATCACTTGTTACAGGTGAGTAACTATGCTTTCTTTCAATTTTTCCAATACATCACCTTTAAATACCATTTCAGGCATGGATAACTTCCCTACATCTTCTTCAGTAAAGGCCAAACCAAAGAATTCATTCAGTCTCTCCGCTATGGCCTTGTCCTTCCTTAGCGCTACTTTTGCCCATCTATCATCTAATGGTGGAAAGATTAGACACACTTCAGAAATGTTCTGAGAATGAAATCTTTGGTCCAGGGATCTGCAAAGACCAAATATGATTCAGCATAGCAGAGAGCCATCTATGAGTGTAGATGCACATAATCCTGCTCATAGAGCACATAGTGATGTAGGGGTGTCCAAGACGCAATATAGTGTTATGAAACAAGTCTGTTAGGCTGCCAAGGTCACAAAGCACCTGCCAGTTGAATGCCAACAGAACCTGCAGGGGCCAACCACACCCACTAGCAGGCTTAATCTGTGCTATCTATGGCATGGGGTACATTTTCCAATAGGTTCCAGATCTGTCTGACAAGCCTGACCCAGTCCTGCATTCATCCCATTGCATGCAGGGACATGTAGTTCTGAGTACTCAATTGCCCTCAACCAAACAAACAAGACCACAGGTTGCTGCATGGAATGGGGGTCAGACCAGGGCTGGACCGAGCCTGGTGTGAGATTCTGTAGGCAATCCCATCCTGGGGGAAGGTGAGGAGTCACCATCTCACAGAGTTGCAGCTATAAGAATGTCACTCATTCCAGCCTCCATGACTAAGGATGGCTGATGCATCCTGAGACATGAGATCTGGATTTACATTGCCACAACCAGGAGATCACAAACTGCATACAAGGAATATGTGGTCACAGGTTGTAATAAGTCACAATCTGGCACTCAACTAACTGACCTTGGAAATCAACACCTGCACCCAGAACATGGTTGCCATGGGAAATGAGCACTTGAGGGTGTAGCAGCCCTCTGCAACAACTGTGAGCAGTAAGCTTACAATGGCTTGGTTAACTCTGCAACCCAATAACCATTGTAATTCTCTCTAGGGAGAACATGATGGCATGGTCTTTCTAGTCTGCCCTTCCATATCAACTACAATAATCACATTTTTACCTTTACAAATCCTCAGTTTTTGACCCATGCTTCTCTGAATAATCATATTTTCCTTGTCTCTACCACCTCAAATGGGAGATTATTCAACGCATCTACCACTCTTTCTGTAAAGAAATATTTCTTCATATTACTCCTGAGTCTATCCCCTTTCACCCTCATCCTATGTCCCCTCATAGCAAGGCCTGCTTTCAATCAAAAGAGACTTATGCCGCGCATCTCTCTGTTGAAAGCTTCTTACGAGTTGAGAAAGATTGGAAGCTGGCATAGTTTTGTGGTGTTTGACGTGGGCGGCATTTTCTGTGATCCAGTAAATCCCCTGAAGAACCCTCTGTGGAGAAACGCTCCGAAGGCGCTGGGGGGAGGCGTCGGGATGATTGTGGAGCTTGGATCTGCTTAAAAAGTTTGTTTGAGTGTGCTCTAGCGGTGCGAAGAAGAAAACTTTATACCTGGCTTAGTGCTATTATTAGTGAAGAGAGAGCTGTTTTGCTACATATAGGCCAGGTTATTTAACTATATCACCGCTAGCTACCAATGGGGGTCGTTGATGTTATTCAGCTTCTGTTCCCTTGAGTTTGACCTTGAGTCTTTGGGTGAGAAGCTGTGCAATTCTGAGACCTCCCGGTAGTGGTTAGATATAGCTTATTTAACCATTTTTTTGCTCAAACAAGCAATTGTTTTTGGATGTATTTCCCAGTTGTGTTTTACTAAACGCCTTATTTTTGAAGTATTCAGTACAGCGTTTACGAGTCGACCTATTGATACGTGTGATCACGATGGAGGTATTTAAACATCTCTATTATATCTCCTAGTGGAGGTGTAGCCTAGTGGTTAGAACACTGGCTTGGTAACCAAGCAACCAGGGTTCAATTCCCACTAGCACTCCTTGTGGCCTTGGGCAAGTCACTTAACCCTCCATTGCTTCAGAAGAAAGGCCTGGCAATCTACTTCCAGTGACACTGCCAAGAAAACCCAGGAGCCTCTGGGTCACCAGGAGTTAGGACTGACTCAAAGGCACACATTGCATTGCATTATATCTCCTCTATACCTCTTTTCTTCTAAGTCCACATATAAAATAAAAACATTAACATACCAGGGCTTATCATTTCTAACCCACAGGCTGGCCTTGAATCTTCTCTTTCACACACAGTGATAATCTGTTTGGAACCACAGAGCATCCATAAACATATACTCTGTGTGTTGTATGGTGCCAATGGCTGCCATGTCAGCGTTCCCACAGGTGTGGAAGCAACAAAAGCTGGTGACCAATGTGAATATTACATACAGATAAGCAAGATATCAACGCTCATGCAGTGACGCCCTATCATCAGGATCCTCACATACCTGCTGCCCCATGGCTGCTGTCAAGGAATTCTGGGAGGCCCAGCATGTAAATCCCCCTAAGGCATTGTGCCAGGCATTCCTCCATAGATATCATTAGGAGAGGTTCCGCCTCCCCCCCCCCCCCCCCCCCCCCCGCCTGTGCCCTGTTCACTTGCACCTTAGCACATATGGCCTGTTTGATGTCATGGAACTGCTTCTTAATTTGCTTTGCATCATGTACTGGGCCTCCCAGGTCTGTAACTGCCTGTGCTATTTATTTATTTATTTTATTTGAACAAATTTCTATACTGCCCCTTCCAGAGATCAGGGGCGGTATACATAGAACACAAGTTACATAGAACCAAATATAACTATATACATTGTAAACAAATGAGCTATGTACATTGTATCTTGGAAGAGGAATGAACAAACAAACCTCTTCCAAAGAGGGGGAAGCTGTAAAACCAGAGGACATAACATGAAGTTGCAAGGGGATAAATTGAAAGGCAATGTCAGGAAATATGTTTTCACTGAAAGGGTGGTAGATGCTTGGAATGCCCTCCTGATGGAAGTAGTGGGGGCAAATACAGTGACAGATTCAAAATGGCATGGGAAAGACACAGTGGATCCCTTTACAGCAACAGGATAAAATCTAAATAAACTTAACTATCTAATTTCTCAGCAAACAGAGGTGTCCTACACAGAGCGATGTGTTCACCCCTAAACAAAGACATGGGGAGGGGTGGCCTGCATGGAGCAGCAGGTGCACCTACTCTTGCCATCTTACTGGGCAGACTAGGTGGAACATACTGTTTTTTATCTGCCATCATTTATTATGTTACTATATACACTGTGACATAATGCAACATTGTAGCAGTTTTGTTATTGAGTGTTATACCCAATCCTGCTAGGGGAGACAGGTGCTGAATATGTTTTTGGGGGGTTTGTGAGGGATGCAGGTGTGCCTCTGATTAGGTTATGCCTTGTGTTTGTGTGTGTGAGGGGGGGGGGGGGTGATTGGGTGCTGGGGTGTTGTGGTTGCTGTAGTGTTCAATGAAGAGCAGGGTCTTTAATTCCTTCCTGAATGCCAGTATGTGATATCTCTTGCCAGATTGCCTGACATGCTGTCCTAGGGATTTTGTTGCTCTGCAAATTCACCATCCCTTCCCGAAGGTGCCACCACCCATGAAGGGCTGAATGAAGGGGGTGGAGACCCATCCTCATGAGGTCTGCTGGCATCCTGCTCATCCTCTGCATGGACCATCCCTGCTGGTCTGTGGGGCAGTGTACCCCCACGGCAGATAAGATTGCCATTGCAGATACCTAAGCTCCACAAACAGAACAATGGCTGGGAAAAATCGTATTGCTAAAGCTGTTGCCCCCATTACAGCTTCTGCCTTGGTCCAAACAGAGGTCCTAATGCCAGTTGAAGGACCGGTTCCATGTGCAGGGTGCCTGCATGCTGAAGCTCTGAGGAAACAAGTGGAGCAACTCAGAGAGGAGGTGGCAAGGCTGAGGAGCTTTCAAGACAGTGAGAAGTACATTGATGAGATGCTTCTTGCAGCAACAAGGCTCTCCAGCAGAGGAGAAGATGGGTGCCAACAGAATGTCGATGGTTGGACACAAGTCACCAGGCCCTGCAAAATTACCAATCCAACTTCTCCAGCCCTTGAATTGAAGAAAAATTATGCAGCCCTGGAAATGGAGGAGGTGAAAGCATCCCTGGAAAGGGAAGAACCAGAGCTCAAGTACCCCAAAGTTGCAGAATCAGTGACTACAAGGAAACGAAGGCTAGTGGTGGTTGGAGACTCTCTTCTGAGGGGTACTGAGGCATCCATCTGCCGACCAGACTTGATGTCCAGAGAGGTATGCTGTCTGCCTGGTGCCAAAATCCAAGATGTTACGGAGTGTTTGCTGAGACTCATCAAGTCCACTGACTATTACCCAATGTTGCTAATCCATGTTGGAACAAATGATACTGCCAGGTATACCTCGGAATGTATCAAAAGTGACTTCATGGCTCTGGGACAGAGGGTGAAGCAGTTAGGTGCACAGGTGGTGTTCTCTTCAATCCTCCCTGTTGTGGGTAAAGGCCAAGGCAGAGAGGCTTGCATCCTAGAGATGAATGCATGGTTGCATGGATGGTGTCATCGAGAGCATTTTGGTTTCCTAGACCATGGGATGTTGTTCCAAGGGTTTCAGAGCAGAGATGGCATCCATCTGTCTAAGAAAGGTTGACGTGTCTTCGGTAGTAGACTGGCTAATCTACTGAAGGGGGCTGGGGATGGGTGAAAAAATCCCCCAGGTAGGTGAAAGCCCCCAGGTAGGTGATACATTAAATACCTTTATTGAAATGGGTAACAGGGGTAACATATGGAAAGCAGTGTGTATAAATGCCCGTAGCATGGGAAATAAGATCCCTGATATTGAAGCTTTGGTGGAAGTGTCTGACTTGGATTTAGTGGCAGTTACAGAAACCTGGTTCACAGAAAACCATGATTGGGATGTAAGTATACCTGGCTATACTTTATTCAGAAAAGACAGGGTATGAAGAAGGGGAGGAGGTGTGGCACTATATGTAAAAACTACTATTAAAGCTTTGGAATTACAGAGCTTAAAAGGGAGAGAGGAGGCATTGTGGGTTAAACTAGAAAGAGGGAAAGAGAAATCTATTTGCATTGGTGTGATATACAGACCTCCCTCACAAGAGGAAGAGGTGGACAGAAAGTTAATTGAAGACATACACAGTATTGTTAGGAAAAGGGAAGTGCTACTGATAGGAGATTTCAATATGCCAGATGTTGCTGGGCACATTCCTGCTGCACTATCATGTAGAAGTAAGGAGATCCTGGATTCTCTACAGGGAGAACTAGTCAGGCAATTGGTAACAGACCACATACGTGAAGGGGCCATACTGTACTTGGTGCTTACCAATAGTGAAAGGTTTTCTGATGTTGTAGTGGGAGATCATTTTGCATCCAGTGATCACCAGATGGTGTGGTTGAGTATTAGGACTAGGGCTGTTAGAATCCATTCAAAGGTGAGGATCTTAGACTTTAGGAAGACGAACTTTGCGAAGATGGGCCAATACCTCAGGGAGTCATTAGTGGGATGGGAACAGCTGGGGATGAAGAAAAACAGTGGGCAAAACCGAAAGGGGATATTTTAAGGGCAACCAACCTTTTTGTTAAAATGGTAAATAAAGGTAAAAGGAAAAGGAGACCGCTATGGTTTTCGAAAGAAGTAGCTGAAAAAGTGAAGAAAAAGAGGAAGGCCTTCATGAAACACAAGAGTTCACAGAGAGAGGAAGACAGGCGTCTGTATTTGGAAAAACTTAGAGAAACTAACAAAGTAGTCAGGAAGGCAAAGATTCAGAAGGAGGAGGAAACAGCCAATGCAATAAAATGGGGGGATAAAACATTTTTCAGATATATTAGTGAGAAGAGGAAGGGCAAATGTGGTATTGTCAGATTCAAGGGTGCAGGGGAGGAATATGTAGAAGCTGATAAGGATAAAGCAGAATTGCTTAACAAATATTTCTGTTCTGTGTTCACAGATGAAGAAAAAGGAGAAGGACCTCAGAAAACACCCACAAACAGAAACAGAAGCGAGGGACATTTTGAACAATTGTCAGAAGACTGTTTGTGAGAAACTAGCTCAACTTAAAGTAGACAAAGCAATGGGACCGGATGGGATATACCCTAGAATACTGAGGGAACTTGGGGACATTCTAGCAGCTCCACTGACTGACCTATTCAATGCCTCATTGGAGTCGGGAGTGGTGCCAAAGGATTGGAGAGAGGCTCATGTGGTGCCTTTACACAAAAGCGGAAGTAAGGATGTAGTCAAAAACTACAGGCCGGTTAGTTTAACTTCTGTGGTGAGTAAATTATTGGAAACACTGCTGAAAGAGAAAATAGTGAGGTTTCTGGAGTCCAGCGGTTTACAGGATCCGAGGCAGCATGGATTCACCAGAGGCAGATCTTGTCAGACAAATCTGATTGATTTCTTTGACTGGGTGACCAGGGAGTTGGACTGAGGGAGAGCCCTAGATGTTCTGTATTTAGATTTCAGTAAAGCCTTTGACACTGTTCCTTAAAGGTGACTTATAAACAAACTGAGCACCCTAGGTATGGACCCTAAAGTTACTGCTTGGGTTAGAAATTGGTTGGGTGGGAGGTGACAAAGAGTACAAGTAAATGTAGCTCTCTCTGAGGAGAAGGATGTTACCAGTGGTGTGCCCCAGGGATCTGTCCTTGGTCCGATTCTTTTTAACATCTTTGTTAGTGATATAGCAGAAGGGCTGTCGGGTAAGGTTTGCCTCTTTGCGGATGATACCAAAATCTGCAATAGTGTAGACACCCAAGAAGGCGTAGATAACATGAGGAGGGATCTAGCTAAGCTTGAAGAATGGTCTAGAATTTGGCAGCTGGGATTTAATGTTAAAAAATATAAGGTCATGCATTTGGGCTGCAGCAATCCAAGGGAGCAATATAGTATAAGGGGTGAAGTACTTTTGTCCACTAAAGAAGAGTGGGACCTAGGTGTGGTTGTGTCTGATGATCTTAAAGTAGCTAGACAGGTAGAAAAGGCAATGACAAAAGCTAGAAGGATGCTTGGGTGCATACAGAGAGGAATGGCTAGCAGAAAAAAGGAAGTGATAATGCCTCTGTATAAGTCTTTGGTGCAACCTCATTTGGAGTATAGTGTGCAATTCTGGAGTCCGCACCTTCAAAAGGATGTGAACAGGATGGAGTTGGTGCAGAGGGTGGCTACTAAAATGATTAGTGGTCTTCATTATAAAGCATATGAGGACAGATCTTAGGGATCTTAATATGTACACCTTAAAGGAAAGGCGGGATAGAGGTGATATGATTGAGATGTTTAAATACCTCCGTGGCATAAATGTTCAGGAAGAGAGCCTCTTTCAATTGAAAGCGAGTTCTGCTATGAGGGTACATGGGATGAGGGTGAAGGGAGATAGATTCAGGAGTGATATGCAGAAATATTTCTTTACGGAAAGAGTAGTGGATCTGTGGAATAGTCTCCCAGTGGAGGTGGTAGAGATGAAGACAGTGACTGAATTAAAAAAAACATGGGACAAACACAGAGGATCTCTAAAGGTAAAAAGGGGACTGTTGTAGTTGTTGATATGGAAGGACAGACTAGATAGGCCATGTGGTCTTTTTCTGTCATCATATTTGTATGTTTCTATGAACCTCTCAGTGTGATTATTCCACTGTTCCTCAGAACATCTCATCTCTCCTCTCACCCTCCTCCCCCCCCCCTCATCGGGAGCTCCACTCTTCAGGTATATATCTCTATCGGTGCCCATGTCTTCTCCTGCCACTTCCAGCCTTGGAACCTTCCACCTTGCTGCTCAATAACATACTCCCTAGGTCATTGCATCAGGCATCATCTCTGACCCTTGTCACATGCAGTGGGTGAACACCTCTCAGCTAGACCACTTGTGGATACTGTGCCACTTATTCCCCTTTGTGTCACCTCACCATTCCCCTAGGCATCATCTGGTCCTCAGCTATTGTGTATTTTGGCTTGACTAGCTGTATGAGCTCAGATGAACATTTGCCATCATTCCAATGTGTCAGCACAGTGCCGCATACACCTTGGGTTACAATACTGGAGATTTGTAGTGCCATTTGTGGAAGTGGTAGTGGTCATGGTATTTCAAAGACTGTGGTGACCACCTGCTAATCTGTGGCAATTGTTGCTAGCCATGCTGACATGTGTCACATCATGAGATCCCTTCTCCTCCCAGGGCTAGGGACCCGATACTTCCCTGCATTGGCAAGTGTGTGTCCCAAATCTGTTGGTCTAGCAACTTGTACATGCATGTCCTACAGAATCACTGGCCTGCAGACATCTGTGCACAGATGGGTACCACATTTGCATTTCCCTGTGGGCACCGGGTACATGGGGAGGCCACAGTGTTGTCAGCCCATCTTACTGTACTTTCCATGGAGATCCATATATGTGATATATCAGCTTAGACACAGACCTCTTGTATATTGTGTGACCTGCTGGTCATGTCAGTGTGTGTTTTCTGGCATGTGACCTCGCTGAGGATGACATCATGTATTTCATCTCTCTCCTATTGACAGCTTGAAGACTTCTGGAAGAAGGTGCAGGAGGTGAGCCACTAGCAGCTGGGGCTACTTGTCCAGTTCCTGGAGGAGAGGGCAGGGCATCAGGCTGGTGATTGTCCATATCTGTCATCTCCACATGCACACATGCTACTGAGGGTTGGGAATCTGCATTTGGCTTGTGGCATGTGCATGGTATGATGCAGCTTCAATGTCTGCAAATGTTACACCCTGCTGATGTTGCGGGCTTCATTGAAGGTGACATGGTGTGCTACACATGCAACCTGTCAGCCTGTGCAATGAGTGTGTATGTTCACTGTGGCCAGATATTGTATAGCCTTTAGTGAGGCAGTGACCATATTGTATAGGCCCATAGTGTACAATTGCTGTCAGCACCCATGTCCACCAACTTGTGGGATGGGATTGGCCTCCACACAATGTTGCATGGGACCCCATTATCCCTGATAATCCATATTCATGACTATGATATCTCGGAGCAGGGTAAAGTTGCATTCCCTTGCATTGTAGGTCCCTGTACTGTCTAGACTACACATATGGTCTTAGCGCTCTAGCAACAGTTGACATTTGTGCACACACTTGACATGGACCACATGACTTGCATGCCACACATTTTGTCAGTGTTTTCACTCTATTGATCTGAGTGCCATACTAGCTGTGAGACCTATGCCAGGATGGTCATGCAATTGTAGTCTCAGTGTTGTGTGTTAGGCACAGTGGATCCCTTCTTGACTAGAGGATGAAATCAATGCTAACTTCAATACCTGTTATTTGAGGGGGGGCTTCTGTGCCACCACCATTTGTAGACTGTGCCAGTTTTGTGTTCTACTATGTGGATTTACATGGTGTATGCAAATTCTGCTTCTTTTAGATTGGGTTGATGTGGCAGTGAACATACTGGTGTGTTGTAGTACACTATGTGTTCTTTATGTTTGGATATGATGATGAGCATATAATTATTTTCCCATAGATGCCGGCCCCTCTGCTGCTCCAGCCCCAAGGCCAACAGCCGACGAGGGCATCCCCCTGCCAGCCCCTCCAGGTGGTGCAGGTGAGGGAGTCCTCAGGGGCAAAGAGGAGGAGGAAAAAGCCACTGCTGCCCCCCTGGAGGCAGTAGAGGAGACAGAAGGTGGCACTGTCGCCCCTGCAGCTGCACACCAGGACGGGGAACTGCAGGGCTAGCAGGTAGCACATGTCTCACCGCCTGCTGGACACATGGTCATCACCCTTTCTCAACTTCCCTACCCTCCTCCAGAACCCCAGGCTACAGGAGAGGCCATGGAGAACTCTCTGATGCACCATATGGCCCCTATGGTTGATGCCCTACTGACGTTGCAGCAACTTCTGCAATAGCTAGCTCGCAGCCATCAATGGCTTTCCAGACCCTATGTTGTTGGCAAACAGGGAGCTCCACCCATGAATATGAGCTGGCTGGCTCAGTCTATCTGCTATGCCAGAGACTGATCACCCATGAGGAGATCATGGAGCAGCAGAGGTCTCCATTGCCCAGCTGTCCAGGAACGTAGAGCTGATGGAGGAGAAGAAGATGTGGCATGTTTGCCATCACCTCTGTGATCACTGGGCATGGTGGAATATGGAGGTGGAGGAGTCTCCCTGAGAGTCTCCAGCAGCCTGCAGTTCTACCCCATTCCCTATCTCCTGCTGCTCCCAAACCCTCTTCAGCTTCCAGAGGCAGCATTCCTGCATTACATGTGGCAACATTAGCCTTGCTTCAAGGTGCAGGTGTAGCCTAGTGGTTAGTGCCATGGGCTACACGCTAAGGAATTTGGGTTTGACTCCCACTGGCACTTGTTGTGGCCTTCAGCAGGTCAGTTTACCCTCCATTCCTTGGAAGTGAAGGCTTGTTGTCTACATATGCATTTTTTTTTCAATATAATATTTTTGTTGTATATTTCTTCGAGGGCCACGACTGGCCTATATTTTTTGTTATGATCTGTACCATTTGTTGTTTGTTTGCTGTGAAATATACTATTTTTGTTAAGAACTCTGACTTGTGTGATTCTGTTGTTCCAATGTCTACAGGGGTTGAGTTTTCTCCACAATGGTTTGGCAGACACCTTTCCAGTCATCTCATACACACCACCAGTTGGCCAGTCAACATGCTTCTTAGTATCTGCCTGCATTGTGATCATTTGCACACACTTTTGGGCAACCTATGCCACAGTGGGAATGACTGACACCTACCCCACCCGCCAGTCAAATGCAGAGGTTATTTTGACTTTTACTACCAGCTGTATGGGAATATGGGGGATCCCTTACCAATCTACAACCAAGGTCTCATTTTCCAGGAGATTGCCTCATGGTCATGACACCTATTAGGCACCACAGTCATATGTTTTCGCAAGCCAGCTTGAGAACCATAGGAAAACACATGACCTTTTTCCACAGAAGAGCTGTCTTGTGGCCATAGGCTTCCACATGTATGACCTCTGCTGGCCAGTCTATGCAGACTGGTCCCTGTGGTTGACTCTTTAAATGACAGCTGCACAGAGGGAGGTATATGATGGTTCAACAGGTCAACACATGGCACCATGTGATCTGTACAATGAGACAATGCTGTCCGTCAAACTGCTATCATGCACTCCAGCAGATGGCTTCCTATGGACGATATTGGCAGCATTAATTGTGCAGGTTGATGTATGGCCAGCCATGTCATGTATGTAACACACACCTATATGACACAATGGGGGACGGACGGACACGTCTTTGAGATGCAGATTCTAGCACCTCCAACAGCATGACAATTGTTGTCTGTGGTCAGATATATGTTGTTGCACATGTCAGCACTGTTCTGTGTGCCTCCACACATTGGGGATAGTGAATGTTTTCATGTGGTTATGTATCCTAATGTGAGGGTCCTCTGTTTTGCACAAGGTTCTGCAGGGGAATGATGTCCATCCCTGCTATCAGTGCACATTGTATGCTCAACATGGCATGGCAGCTGGTGGTGAGGCTGAGCAAAGGGGGGTAATTGGGAAGTACAGTGGGGAGCAGGGCATCTGGCCCTCACATGTGGCTTGGTCATTGCACCGGAGATGACTACTGCTGTTGTGTGTCTGTCATGCAGCTGTGGTACTGAGTGTCCAGTGCAGGCCTTAATGCATGTGTCTCACTGCTGCCAGGTCCTGGATGTTGTTTCCAAAATGTTTAGAATGTACCTGCCAGGCTGTTTGGAGGCTAGGGCCTATGTCCTTGCTGGCAGGGACCTGTGGTCTGGTGTATGAGTATGCCATGGATAAGCATGTGGGGCTGTGGATGAATGGTTGGGGCACTGGTTCAGTAAAGCAAAGTCCAGCATTCAAATCCCACCTATGACCTAGGTGATGTCACTGCACCCTCTATCATATCTGTGGTAGGGCTGGCCAATAAATTTCTGATCTGACTGCCAGGAGGACCCAGGGCACACATTGGTTTTATTATGGGGTACCTCAGGGCCAGCCCTAGAATTGGTTCACAGTGTTGGTGCCCTAGGCGACACTAAGGCTTTATACCCCCTCTCACTGTCACTATTATTTTGCTTTGCATCCCCTTATTTTGCTGCACTCTGGAAGTTGCTGCCCTAAGTGAACACCTAGTTTGACTGGTGGTTTTGCTGGCCCGGGGGTTCCTTTACTACATGTGAGTAGCAGTAACTGCCCCTATGTGTGCCCCATTGGATAACATGCGGCCACAGCACATATAGCAGACGGTCACTGCTACTGGCATTTGGTGAGAGCTGGTGTCTGTTTTCAGGGTTGTGCACATTAATTGTGCAGGCAGGTTACAGCATGGCACATGTCTACCCACCATCATGACACACAAATACATCACCGTGGATTACATGTGCACCTTTAACTGCCAACGTCCAATTGCCTCCCACATTCATCTCGCACATTGTCTCCAACTGATATTAGCGGGCATTAATATACACAGTTTGTGCTATAATGCCTGATATCTTCTTACCGCCCACTAAATGGCCGTTAGCAGGGATGACCTGCACGGAGCAGCAGGTGCACCTACTCTTGCCATCTTACTGGGCAGACTAGATGGACCATACTGGTCTTTATCTGCCATCATTTACTATGTTACTATGTTAGGTTGTGACCCTTAATAGTGCTGTTTACCACTCGCAAATGCTGCACCCATAGTGCTGTTTAGTAATCTTGCCCCTAAGTCTTTTAACTCGTGCTTACATGTTTCTTCTTCCCTACCCACTTAAAACCCATCCCTCCTGCAATATTACTTTGATTTTATCACTGCGGATTCCCAGTTGATTACATCCACATACTGCCTACCTTGTTTCACAATGTGTCCCTCCTGTATAGTATTTTTGCTCCCCTTCTGGTTGAATTTTATTTTTGCATAAAGGCTGTTTAGGTATGTTTTCAGTCCCTCTTTTATGTTATTTATTATTCTTTTGCCTCCTGTTTTTTTGTTTTGCTTTTTTTTTTTTTTACTTTTGATATATGCTTTGATTATGTATGTTTTTAGATTCTCCTCTTATATACAATTTTTATACTTTTACTATATATTTCATGAATGGTCTAATGAGCACTTTCTTATTTGTATATTTTAATTTTTGAATTCTGTAATTCATATTGTTTTTATTATAATTTCTATTTATATTGACATTGATGTTTTATTGATATATGTTTTTATTCTTTTGAGGTTCCCCCTGAGGAAGACAGCCATGCCGAAACACGGTCATGTTGTTTTTTGTTTTTTTTTAAATAAAGGACTTCTGTTTCTACTCCGTGCTCCTTTTTGTCTGGTGTTTGCTCTTGCAAGGGGTTGTGCTCCCTTGGGAATCTTTTTGGGAACCTGACAGATACTTGTGACCTGGATTGGCTACTATTGGAAACAAGGATACTGGTCTTGATGGACCTTGGTCTAACCCAGTATGGCATTTCTTATGTTATTTTGGGTGCATCTGGAAGCACAAAGGTGAAACCATTCCCTTGTTGGTCTATGTCTTCCTCCTTCCTATGAACTTACCTGCTTGGGTGGATTCCCACATCTTTTTGGGAGTCCTGCACAGCCTCTGGAGGGATGTATATAAGCTGGCTGGGGTTTCTCATTTCTACACCCTCTTCACTCCCTTGCTGTCACAAAGCTTCATCAGGGAGATGTAGTGGAAGCTGGTTAGGTTGAAATCTAGTCTACGGTTGTTGTGTTTTTCTGATCTGTTTGAGAAGGCATTAAGTCTAAGGCCTCTTTGAAGGACAGTTGTGATTGTACATTGCATAACTTTCAGTATTTCCAGTTGTGCCATTCTGTCCAAGGGTTACAGACCATGGAGCCCCTGACGAGGTGCCCTTTATGGGTAGAACAAGTGTTGTTTCAGGAAAAACAAGAGTGACACCTTATTTCAAGACTCTGAAAGGTACTCTTAGAGCTTAAGTGCAACTCTAGCCCTCCATACAGAAGGTTTTGGGAGGAAGTACTCTGATAGAAGAAGATGACTTCTGGGTGCATATCTGTGCGTATATGCATAAAACGTCCATTTCATTGAATCTGGTGGCGATTCAGCTTACAATTCTGATGTGGTGATATCTTCCTCCAGCAAGGGTTCATAGATGGTATTCAAAGTCCTCTTCTCTGTGCTGGTTTAGATATGGTCAGTATGGGGACTTCAATCATATGTGGTTGAGTTTCATAGGTATTCAGACTTTTTTGGGGGAAGTTTAGGAAACAATTAATTACAAGAACCCTGATCCCGCTTCAGTATGAGGTAATGGTTTTGGGGATGGAAAATTTTGGAGAAGACTCCTGGAGTGCTCAAATGTTGATACATTTTTCTTGCTAGCTGCTTGGTGTGTAGTAGCTCACAACTAGAGAGTTGATATACCTCCTGCTAAATATGAGTGGCTATGAAAAATTTCAAACATTTACATCATGGAAAAACTCACTTTTCTTTTAAGGGACAATACTTTTAATTTACAAAAGATTTGGGAGCCTTATATAAAGTTTGTATATATAAGGCTCCCAAAAATCAGTAGCGGACTTGCCTGTGGTTGGTGAGATCATGCCATGGGCGATTCCTGCGCAATCTTCTGCTTTATGTGCAGAAGATTGTGGTTGCTACGCGCTGGGTTTACTTGGCAGCTGAATGGTTGCATTTAGAAATAAGGGGAGGCAGACTGATCTGGAATGCGGGTGAGGGAGGAGTTAATCTTGTTGTGGAGAAAGGGGGTGGGGGCATTTTTGTTGGGACAGTATCTATTTGATTTGTGGATATGTTTTATTTCTTTTTGGTTTTCATATATAGCCATTAATTTCTCCCATTAGGAAAGTATGTAATTAGAAGTGTTTCCAACTGCCTGTTTACAGTTAAGTCTTTGCTCATATTTGTTGATATGCTATTCTTTTGTTCGTCACTATAGCGAATACTTGTGATGTTTTATCTATTTGTATTTGTAACCTCCCTTTATTGGCTGAATATTCATTTACTCTGTTGGTCCTGTTAATGATCAACAAAATGTTTATTAACAAAAAAAATGCTCAAATGTCAGCATAATGTGTTAGAACAGAAAGTTAAACTTGAAAATAGATTAATTCAGAATAGCAATAATGGTACAGTGTCAGTACAATACACGATTCAGCAACACAGGAAAACTTCCATATAATGTCCTATATTAAAACCCAATGAAAAAGTCAGATAACACAGTAACCTGGTAACATAGTATATGACAGCAGCTAAAGACCAGCATGGTCCATCTAGTCTGCTCAGCAAGACGGCAAGAGTAGGTGCACTTGCCGATCCGTGCAGGTCACCCCTCCCCATGCCTTTGTTTAAGGATGTATCCACCGCTCCGTGTAGGTCACCCCTATTTCTTCAGATATAAGAGATAGTTATGCTTCTTTTGATTTTATCCTATTGCTATAAAGGGATCCACTGTGTTTGTCCCATGCCATTTTGAATTCTGTCACTGTGTTTGTCTCCAATATTTCCATCAGGAGGACATTCCAAGCATCCACCACCCATTCAGTGAAAAAGTATTTCCTGACATTGCCTTTCAGTTTACCCCTTGCAGCTTCATGTTATGCTCTCTAGTTTTACAGCTTCCCCATCTTTGGAAGAGGTTTGTTTGTTCATTAATACTCTAAGTATTTAAAGGTCTGAATCATATCTCCCCTGTCCCTTCTCTCCTGCAGAGTGTACATATTTAGGTCTTCAAATCTCTTCTCATAAGTCTTCTAACACAGGCTCCAAATCATTTTGGTCTCCTTCCTCTGAACTTCTTCCAGCCTTTTAATATCTTTTGTGAGATACGGTCTCCAAAACTGAATACAATATTCCAAGTGAGGCATCAGAAGCGATTTTTACAGTGGCATTAGTACCTTTTCCTTTCTGCTGGTAATTCCTCTCTGTATGCAACCCAGCATCCTTCTGGCTTTTGCCATCACCTTGTTACACTGTTTCGCCACCTTGAGATCCTCAGAAACAATCACTCCAAGGTCCTTCTCCTGGTCCATGCACACCAATCTCTTGCCCCCTATCGCATATAATTTCCTTGGATTTCTGCTTCCCAGTGCATGACACTGCACTTCTTCACATTAAATCGTAACTGCCAAGCATTAGACCATTCTTCCAGCTTTTGTAGATCTTTCCCCATGTTCTCCACTCCCTCAGGGGAGCCCACTCTGTTGCAGATTTTGGTGTCATCTGCAAAAAGACAGACTTTTCCATTCAGCTTGAAGGAAATATATCGAACAGTGCCGGTCCTAGGACCGAACACTGGGGCACACCGTTAATCACCTTCTTTTCATCCAAGTGATTTCCGTTTACCATCACCTTCTGTCGTCTGTCCATCAACCAATTTCTGATTCAGCTGACAATCTTGGGACCCATCCCCAAGCTGTTGAGTTTATTAATAAGCCTCCTATGAGGAGCAGTATCAAAGGCTTTGCTGAAATCTAGGTAGATCACATCAAACACATGCCCTTGATCTAGTTCTCTGGTCACCCAGTGAAAGAACTCAATCAGATTTGTTTTTGGAAGATCATCCTTTGGTAAAACCATGTTGCCTCGGATCATGTAACCTGTTGGTTTCAAGGAAGTCCACTATTCACTCTTTCAGAAGTGCCTCCAATACTTTTCCCACCACCGAGGTAAGGCTTACTGGCCTGTAGTTTAACACTTCCTCCCTTTTACCACTTTTGTGGAGACATACCACATCAGCCCTTCTCCATTCCTTTGGAACTTCTCCTGTCTCCAAGGATCTATTAAAAGCATCCTTTAAAGGCCCTGCAAGAACCTCTCTGATCTCTTTCAGTATCCTAGGATGTATCCCATCTGGTCCCATAGATTTGTCCACTTTCAGTTTTGCAAATTGTTCTAACACATCATCTTTTGTGAATGGTGTGATATCTACTCCATTTCCATTTGTATATTTGTCAGTCACGAGTGGTGCTTCTCTAGGATTTTCTCTAGTTAAAAAAGAGCAGAAGTATTTGTTTAGTATTTTCACTTTTTTAATGTCACTTTCCATGAATCCATTCCCAGCACTTTTGAGTCCTGCAATTCCACCTCTGATTTTCCTCCTCTCCCGAATATACCTGAAAAAGGTTTTGTCACTACATTTCACATCTTTAGCCATCTTTTCTTCTGCCTTTGATTTTGCTATCTTTATTTCTCTTTTTGTCTCTTTTAGTTTGATCTTGTATTTTTTCTGTGTTCCTCTGTTTGCGAACTTCTGAATTTTGTGAAAGCTGTGTTTTTTGCCTTTATTTGTGCAGCCAATACTTTGGTGAAACAGATAGGTTTCCTTTTATTTTTATTTACTTTCCTTACGTATGTATCTGTTGCACCTTTTATTGCCTCCTTTAGTTTAGCCCATTGCAATTCCATTTCTCTTATCCCCTCCAACCCTACCAACTCCTCCTTCAGGTACTTGGCCGTTTTACTGAATTCAGCATTTTTTTTGAAGTCTAGGACTTTGAGCTTGTTGTGATTGGATTCCACCTTGGCTTTTATCTCAAATCACACCATGTGATGATCGCTGCTGCTCACATGGGCACCCACCTGGATATTCAACATGCTATCTCTGTTGGTGAGCACTAAATCCAGCACGAATCTCTCCCTGGTCAGTTCCATCACCATTTTTTTAAGTAACAGATCTTGGAAGGCATCCAAAATTTATTTACATCTTTCCAGCTTTGCAGAAGGAACACTCCAATCCACATCGGGTAGTTTAAAGTCACCCAATATGATCATTTCCCCCTTCATGGCTATCTTTGCAATATCAACAATCAATTCGCTATCCATTTCTTTGGTTTGAGTTGGAGGCCTGTAGACCACACCAGTATGGATGACAGTGCCAGTTCCTCTTTCCAACACAATCCAGAACACTTCTTCTTTTTCCCATGTCCCCTGCATTTCAGCAGCTTTAATATTGCTTTTGACATACAGGGCTACTCCCCTTTCTACCCTCTCTATTTGTTCTAAATAGATTATAGCCAGCTATGGCTATATCCCATTCATGCAATTCGTTAAACCATGTTTCTGAAATGGCCACAATGTCCAAGTCCATTTCCACCATTAGGGCTTCCAGATCAGGAACTTTGTTGGCTAGGCTTCGAGCATTTGTACTCATTGCTTTCCAGCATTTGTTGAATGACTTGCCTGCCTTTTGCATAGATTTTGTTTTACATGCTCCTTCCCGCTTGCTATTGATGCGTTGTTCAAAAGCGTGGTTGTTTCCAATGTTGTTTTGCTTTTTCTGGGAGTGACCTACTGAACTTGTCCTTCTCCATCCATCACCCCTTTCCCTAGTTTAAATGCCTGTCCATACTGTTGGAATCTTTCACTTAGGATCCTTTTCCCTGCGGCTGAGAGATGTAGTCCATCAATACAGTGTAGTCTCTTGTAGATCCATGTGTTTCCCCAGTTGCCTATATATCTAAATCCTTCTTGTTTGCACCAGGTTTGGAGCCATGCATTAAAGTTGTTTATGCGATGCAGTCTTTCTGCCCCCTTACCAAGAACAGGTAGAACTACTGAGAACGCTATAGTGTTAGCAATGGGCTTGAGCTTCTCTCACAGAATCTGGAAGTCCCTTTGAACTGCAGAGGCACTGTTTCTAGCCAGATCATTTGTACCCAAGTTAATGACAAGATCAGTTTTGGAGGGCTCACTTTCTGTACTAACTATATCAACAATTTGGCTTGCAATTCTGCTGGCTGAAGAGTCTGGGAGGTATTTTACCATCCTTTCTCCTTCGAGCTGTGTTCCCAAGTTGGTGCCTCTGAGATGGAATCTCCAAGGAGTAGTAGCTTTCTGTTTTGTGATTTTTTTTCTTCCTATTTGGTACATTATCAGTAGATTTGGCAATAAGTCTATCATTTAAGGGCTCTTCACGTTCCATGGATTGGGCACCCTCATTATCCAAGGCAGAGAAGGCATTATGCAGCGATATCTGGGAGGTATTTTACCATTTTATCTCTTGATGTATATGGTTTTTCTGTGTTAATCACAATCTACCAGAGTACACTGTGATCCATTTGTTCCTGGACTGTTTGATTCTTTGTGGAAGCGGTGGTGGATTTTGTTCAGTTTGTACCCTAAGGAAGGTGTGTTTAATTGCAGCTAATTCTTCCCTTAGTAGAGTCAATTCTTTATGCATATCAGCTAACTTGAGGCATATAGGGCAAGCTCTTAGAGAAAAAGTGGGTGTAATACCTAATTAAAGGATAGATGTCAATGTATAGGATGACTATATAGGCAATGCAACCCAGAGGTGGGTGGGGTGAGGGGTGGGATGAGGGGTAGGGTGGGCAGGAACCTAAGTGTCCTTGGTCAGTAGGCTTTCTATGAACTGAGGGCACACTCAAATATTTGATTTAAAGGCTATGCAAGGAACGTAGGCTGGCTGAAGATTCCTAAAAACGTATATTCAACAGGTAATGTTTATAAAAAATGAGGCAATAGTAAAGTTTAAATGCCTTAGCTGAGTGTGTAGTCTCTTGAAGTTCTGATGAGCAGATTGGTTCAGGTATTTGGTCAGGAGCAGAGCAGCTTCAATTCAATTAGCCCCACCCTGTAAGGCAGGCTTGCAACAGACAAAGGAAACTGAAAATTCAAACTGAAATCCCACTGCTATGTATCAGTCTACTAAGCAAAGGTCCATGTAACGTTAAAATTATACCCTTGCTACAAAATTAAGTAGGAAACCTAAAAGCAATGTATATTTCTGTTCCAAGTCACAAGTTTCCCTGGCCAGTAGACCCTTCTATGAACTGAGGGCACACTCAGATAACTGATTTAAAGGCTATGCAAGGAATGTAGGCAGGCTGAAATTTCTAAAAACCTATATTCAACAGAGGTATGATACGATATTAATACAATACACCTGAAAACATCTTAAAAGACAGTGAAAGCGACATGCAGGAGTGGAACATTTTAGACAGATAAGACAGGGTATAACAAAGCAGTTGGGATAGACAAAAGTAGGTGACTAACTTGAAGGAAAAAATGGGTGGTTTAATTCAATTGCACATAAACGAGCAGTTTAGAATATAACTTAATGCCAGATATACATATAGTATAAGCATGTAGCACCTTTTTTAAAATCACTACTCATAGAACTACTTATGGTACTTTAGTAGGGCCAGCCCTACCACTAGATGGACTAGCTAGGGCAACAGGCTTCAGGGGGAAGGGGGGAGGGGAAGGGCAGTAGCAAAAGCAGCACCTGGAATGGCTGTTAAAACCTCAGTAAGTGGTGAACATGTGAGCTTCTTTGCATGCACCTGCATGCGTGCTCATGGTCTTCTGCATCCTACCCCCAACATCAGAGTGGGTGGGACATGACAACCCTTGCAATGAGATCTGGTGGGTCCTTTTCATGGAAAAGCAGTTGGGGGCCATCTCCTATTGTTTCATTCAAAATGGACCCATATCACATTGAACCAATGGGTTATCAAGGTCCTTGAAACCTTTGTGGTGGTGCCTTGTGGCTTTATGCCAAGAGTGGTGATCGAGCAACTTTTTCAGTGTCTCCTGTAATTGCAGGTTGTTCTATCTATGCCCTCCCACAGACCAAGGTCAGGGGTGGTATTTCTTTTACTTTTTGCTACCCAAAAAGGAGAAGGTCCTTCTGTCCATTCTAGACCCGTGCCAAGCTATGAGTACCATACTTTCACATGAAGACCCTCTGGTTGGTCATTGCAGTGGTCTATGAAGGAGAGTTCTAACCTCCCTGGACCTTTCAAGGCCTATTTCCATATCCCTATATGGGAGTAGCATCAGCAAGTCCTTCATCCTGGGCTGACATTTTTTGTTTGTGTCCTGCCTTTTTGGCTGGTCACAGTATCTTCTTGTACCTTCTTGAATGCCTGGTAGTTATGGTGGCATTCTTGTGCAAGCAGGGAGTCCAGGTTCACTCATACCCAGAGAACTAGCTGATTTTCATTCTGACTCCATGGAGAAGTTCAGGGCAGACACAGACCAGGTGATCTAGAGGTTTAAGAGGTGGTTTGATTCTTCAATTACCCCAAGAGCAGCTTGGTTCCCTCCCGGAACTTAGAGTATCTGTGGAGTATCTAGGGGCCCACCTCAATAAGTGCTTGTGCATAGTGTTCTCACACAAAATGATTGGACAAGCTGCATCTGTAGGCCAGGGCAAGCAATTCCCAGTGTTTGGGATATCCTGAAGCTCCTAGCTTCCATGATACCAAACCTGGAACTGGTACCATGGCCCAAGATGCATATGCACCCCCTGCAGGATCACATTCTGACTCATTGGTCTCCCTAGTCCCAGTTGATCAAAGATTACCTGCCCTTCCCCCAGAAGATCATGGGGGAATTGCCCTAGTAGTTACAGAACAGAATGCCTCTGGAAATAGTCACTGTAGATGCCCACCTTCTGGGCTGGGAAGCACATTGTCTAGGCCAGTTTGTGCAGGGTTACTGATTGACCAGGAGGCTTTTTTTGGAGACCAATAGATTAGAGGCCAGGGTAAGTTGCCTGGCTGTCAAAAGGTTTAAGATCCTCCTGGAGGGCAAGGCAGTCAGTGCAAGGTGACACTCACAGTTTGCAGAACACTCGGGGGTAGCTAAACTCTGTTGCTGCATGGAGGTTCATTTGATGGCTCTGTTAGTGACCCACATAGTAGAAGTCAACAATGTGCAGCCCAAACTCTTGAGTCATAACTACATGGATCCCAGTGAGTGGGACCTAAGATTGCACATGTTCAACATCATCATGCAGAGGTGTGGCCTATCAGTGTTCAATATGATGGCCACAAGGGGGAATGCTAAGGTGAGGAACCTTTTAGCTAAAGGAGAGATCTGCTGGTGGTGGGCTTGGATACCCTTCAGGATGGCCCAGGAGGGCCCCCTATGTGTCTTTTTCCTGTTGCCCTTGGTGAGCCATCTGCTGCATAGGTCTTGGTCTCACCTGAATCTGGTCATTCTATTGGTGCCCATTTGGCCATAGAAACATGATGGCAGAAAAAGACCACATGGACTATCTTGTCTGCAGTCCTTGGTACATGGATCTCTTGAACTTGTGGGTCAGGTGTCCACTTTTGCTGCCACAGCGGAGTCTCTTGAAGGTGCTGAAAGCCCCCCTCTTTGAGACCCTTTGGAAGACATCTCTTTCAAGGATTTGACCCAGATATTGGAGCTACAGGCCTTATCCTGTAGGGAGCCTTTCCTGGTCATTTTGATAACACCAGTCTCCTTAAGAATGGTTTAGCCCTTTCTCCTGAAAGTGATGTCTTGTTTTCATCTTAACCAGATGATGGTCCTTTCCTCCTTCTTGAAGAAGGGCCTTCAGGTAGACCCCTTGCTGATGCTGCAGGACTTAAAGAGGGTGTTGGTGAAGTATCTGGATGCTACTAATTGCTTTCATGGTTTGGATCATCTCTTTATTCTATTCATAGGTTCCAGGAAAGGCCAGATGGTGGCCAGTCTTTAATTCAGCAGGCAATTGAGGAGGCTTTTAGTTCAGCCTATGTCCTGAGTCAGACGTAAGTGCTGGGAATGGTCAGAGGCCAATCCCCTAGGGCAGAAGCCTCCTCTTGGTCTGAGACTACCTTGGTGTCTCCGGAAGACATCTACTGTATAAAGAAGCTGCCTGATCTTTCTTGAACACATTTTGTGAAGCACTATAGATTGCATTTCTGAGCTGGATGGTGACTTTGGCAGAGTAGTTCTGTGTGAAATGTTTTCTTCCTCCCACCCTGGGTCCTAGCTACTTATGTACCCGCCACTCATCTGAATTGGTCTAGCAGGATGATAAAGAAGGATACATTTTCCATTCCTTTTAATTTTATTTCCTTGAATGCTGATAAAGACTAATCTAGGACTCACCCTGGGATGACTATTCCTACAGGCTGGGAAGCCCTGCTGCCTTTTTCTCCATTTTCAGTATCAGGATCTGGTACAGAGTCAGGCATAGTAAGAGGGCCAAACATTTTTGGATAAAGTTATTATTGATTACTCTCTTTTGAGTTTTCTCAGTTTTTCAGTTGTGTTTGCTGCTGGGTAAGGGTCATAGTTGCTATTCTCAGTGCTGCACCAGTGTATATACTAGTGATATCATCACTGAAAGATGCTTGCTGGGTAGGGAAAATAACCCTCTCATCTGGACTAGTCTAGCAGGATTGAAGGAAAGGAAGTTAATGGGTATAGCAATTTTCTCCTTGTAAAACTGCATGTGTGTATATACATGTAGAGAGAGTGAAAGAAAGACGGTGCCTCCTTTATATGATCTGCCTGTAGGCATTCTTGGAAGTGTAATTTGGACAGATGTGATGTGGAGATGAAATGTGCAGATGTATTTTATAAAATATGCAAATGTGTGTAGAGTATATACCCATATCTATATTTTTGTGCAGGAGAATTTCTGCGGTGCTACTGGGGGTCATTGTAGGATCTTATTTGATAGACATATAATATGCCCATGTTGCCTTTATATATACATATTTAGCAATGCTTCTATACTGCTTTTCAGTTTAGGTCAAAGCAGTGTACATCCAGGTATGATATATATTTCCCTTATCCCCAAAGGGCTCACAATCTAAGCTTTGTACCTGTGACAATGAAGGGTTAAGTTGCTTGCCCAAGGCCTCAAGGAGCACCTGTGGGACTAGAAATCCCAAACCCTCTGACCTGAGGTTGTCTTCCAGTGGGATTTGAACCCCTGGCCCTTTGGCCTGAGGCCACTTCTCCCTCCATTACATAGAAAAGGCACAGGAGGCACACTTTTTTGGGGCGGGGGAGGAGGAGGGGGATTTTTAAATTCACTGTTATGAAACTGCCCCCGCTATACTCAACTCTAGCTACAAGTGTACTTTTTATGGAGGCAGTACAATTCTCTGACTTTTGTCTCTTTCTGGAAGATGATTCTAAACCAATAAGTACAGAATGTACTGCTGTAGAGGAACTAGGTGTGCTGGTTTATGTTTATGTTTATGTTTATTAGCTTGATATACCGCTGTTCCAATTAGAGCACGGCAGTTTACAAAATCAATCAATATACAGGAAAGGCCAATGGGACGTAGAAGGAAAGGAAGTTACAAAATGTGACAGGAAAGCACTCAAGACACTTAAATATACATGGCCGAGGAGAGAAAGGAGTGAGAGAGAGGGGGAAGGGGAAAAATCACACAAAAAGGGAGGGGAGGTCAAAAGCAGTGGAGAAGAGGTGTGTTTTTAGATCTCTTTTGAAAGTGGGATAATGTTGTTCAAGTCTGAGGGAAAGGGGTAGAGAGTTCCAGTAAGCAGGGTTGACAAAGAAGAAGGCAGAGGAGAGTGTAGATTGTAGGTGGGCACGTGATGGTGAGGGGAGGTGAAGGTGGTTGATATGGATTGAACGAAGTGAACGAGTGGGAGTATGAAATTGAAGTAGGTCTGCCAGATATTGGGGGGTGCGGTTGGTGAGCCAGTGTGAGGATTTTGTAGCTTATGCGAAATTGCAGAGGAAGCCAGTGTAGGTGAAGAAAGAGAGGGGTGACATGATCACGAAGTGAGGAGTGAAAGATAAGGCGTGCAGCAGTGTTTTGAATACGCTGGAGACAATGAAGTTGTGAAAGAGGAAGCCCAGCGAGGACTGAGTTGCAGAAATCGACGCGTGACATTACTAAAGAAAGAAGAAGGGTGGTGAGGTCTTCAGGGGTGAGAAAGGGGCAAATAGATCGTATCTGTTGAAGAAAGAAAAAGGAGGTCTTTGTAACGTGGGAGATGTGAGCATGAAAGGAGAGAGAAGAATCAAAAATTACACCTAGATAGCGAAAGCTTGTGACAAGAGGAATCGGTGAGCCTGAAAAAGAGGGGGTGATGAGGGGGGAAGGACTACCATGAGTAAACCAGATGGCTAATGTTTTTGTTAGATTTAGATGCAGGCAATTTAGAGTGAGCCAGTTAGCGACAGCTGAAAGATAGGAGTTGAGTGGGGCAAAATCAGGATGGAGGGGGGAGGTGTGATGAAAGAGGAGCAGATCATCGGCGTAATAAAAAGCAGAAATACCAAAATGCTGGACTAGAAGTGCCAGTGGTACTAGGAAGATGTTGAAAAGAAGGGGTGCCAAAACAGATCCCTGGGGGATACCACAGGGCAGTGTTAAGGAGTTGGAGGGAGTTGGTGGGGCAGAAGATGAGACTACTGTGCAGGAGCGGGAAAAAAGAAAAGAGTGGAACCAATGATAGACTGTGCTATGGAGACTAGCTTCGCGTAGACGAGAGAGAAGAAAAGAGTGATCAACTAAGTCAAATGCTGCTGAAAGGTCTAAGGATACCACCACCGAGAGGTCACCATGGTCGTGAGCTACATGGAGTTCGTTAAGAAAGCCCAAGAGGATAGTCTCTACACTGTGACCTTGTCGGAAGCCTGACTGACGGGGATGAAGAAAGTGAGTAGAATTGAGGTGCTGTGACAATTGTGCGAAGACAGTTTTCTCAAGTTTCTTAAAGAGGAAGGGAAGATTGGAAACTGGACAGTAGTGAGCAGGAATCTGGGGATCAAGAGAGGGCTTCTTCAGGATGGGATGGATAAGAGCATGCTTCCAGGGGTGAGGAAAAACACCTGTGGAGAGACTGGCGTTAATCATGGTGAGGATGTGGGGAGTGAGAGCAAGGGAGGGGGTGAGAAGCCAAGAAGAAGGGATAGGATCAAGCGGGCAGAAGGTTTTGTTGGAAGAGGATATTAATCCCATAAGTTCTGAGGTGGAAATAGAGTGAAAAGATGTCCAGGTATGGGAAAGCTGAGACGTGGGAGTGGGGAGATAGGGGGAGGAGAGGAGATGAGCGGAGGACAGTGAGGCAGGGATTTTCTTAGGTCCAGAACTTTGTTGCTAAAGAAGGTTGCAAGTTGAGAAGGAGGAGGAAATGATGGAGGTGGAGCGGGGGTAGAGCTGGACTGTAGGGACGTGAGGAACCTAAGGACCGTGTACAAGTGATGGATCTGATTAGGTGCAGAGGAAATAGCAGTGGAGAACTAAGATTGTTTAGCCTTGTGGACTTGTGATCGGTAGTGGGCATGGTTGGTCTTAAAGTTGGACAGGGTAGATGAAGAAGGTGATTTCCGCCAGAGGCGCTCTGTGTGTCAGAGTTGAGTCTGGAGAAGACAGAGACCAGCATGGAACCACGGTTGAGAAGGGCGACGGGATATGGCGCATGGCCGGAGGGGAGCCAGGTGATCAAGAGCAGCAGAGAGACAGGAAGACCAGGTAGAAGCTTGTGAGTTTTGGGAGAGGGAAGGAAAATCTGAGGGCAAGAGATCCGGTGCAGATGGAAAGTTCTGGAGGGTAAGGGGGGTAATACGGCAGGCGAGTGGCTGAGTGGAGGGAGAGGGTAAGAGAGAAGCCTGAGAGGATGAGGTGGATGGAGGTGGAGAGCAATTAAAAGTTAGGCAAAAGTGATCAGTCCAGGGGAGAGTGATGGCCTGAAGAGACTGTATGTGGAAGGGGAGAGAGAGTGGAGAAAGAATGAGATCTAGCATGTGACCTGCAGAGTGGGTGGGAAAGAGGACGTGCTGATGAAGAGACAAATCCTGCATAAGTGAAATAAAGGAGAGATCCCTAGAGGAGGAAGGAGAGTCCAAATGAAGGTTAAAGTCTCCTGTAATGAGTAAATGGGGGAAAATCAGTGATAAATCAGAAACTGATAAGAGAAGGGAGTCCCAGAGATCAGAGCGTAAACCGGGAGGGGAGTACCGGTATACAAGAAGAATATGCAGGGGAGATGGGGTATGAAGGTGAATGAGTAGGGCCTCAGGGTAATGTAGGGCAGGAGATGAGATCTGTGAGAAAGGAATAGAAGCACAGAGGAGAATAGCCACTCTGCCGCCCTACGACCTGTGCGGGGGAAGGCAGCGAGCCAAGAGTCAGGGAGAAGGCAGCGAGCCAAGAGGAGATCTTCCCCTTCTTTCAGCCAGGTTTCTGTAAGAAGAAGGCGGTCCAGGGATTCACGGACAACAAGGTCCGAGACCAAAAGAGTTTTGGATCGCAAAGATCGGCAGTTGAGGAGACCTAGTTTGAGAGGGGAAGGGTTGGTTACTTTTCATGTCCATATAATGGGCGTGTGCTCTACCATAGTCTATGAATTGTTGTCAGCTTGCTTGCTGCTATTAATGTTGAAATGTTATATCCTAAGGAATTTTTGTTAGTATTGCAGAAAGGGAAGATTTTTATTTTACCTTTTCAGCACTATAACAATAGCTGAGAGGACACATGTGGATTTTCAAAAATTGTCTAACTTCAAAAACACAGTGCAATGTTTTAATGACTATTTAGTCAAAGGCTTTTAGTTCTAATATTAGCTGTGGGGCCCGCTTATAAAGCCACGTCTGTGCAGTGTCTGACTTTTTCCTTCTCAGAGCAGAAAAGGACAATGACATTCGACATTAACCAGAAAATACAGACCATAGTTCATTAATTTTTTCTATACCTTTAGTTACTTATTGTGAAGGAATACAAAAGCAGTTTATTGGGGAATAATGCCCCTCCGCAATCTTTTCAGTTGTTCTCAAGTTCAGATTAGGACAACATTTGCCTAAACTCTTCTGTGCATTTGTATAGAGTGGGAAATTGCTTTATACTATACATGTTTAGAGCTTGGAAATAAAATGTATTGTCTCCTAAAAAAGACCTGGCATTTGATACGGTTGTGCACTCTCAATAAATAGCTTGGGTAGCTGGTCAGTATGGCAGTAAAATTTCAAAAAGAAGAGCGATGCTGACAAGAAGGTAGACTAATATTTGATGTATGTGCTGCACCAAAGAAACAAGGAAGAAGAGGGGGCGGAGCCCGATGTCCAGCGGGATGGTCGCATAACGCTGAGGCTCCCGAGAGGCCTACTCAGAATCCTGAATTAACACCGGACATACTTGAATTTCTGCTCTGATCTTACCGGGGCACACTGGTGAGATGGCGGGGACCAAACCTACGCGCCTGGAATTTGGATCTCCAGCGGCTTCTCACGGCAAACGCTCCAAAACTGAACCCCCGTCCCCGCAGAAGGGGCTGGCTCTACGCGAGGGCCCCGAAATGCAACAGGAAATCCTCGCAGAGATCAGAGGGGTGAAAGACCTCGTGCAGTCAAACGGGGAAGCACTCCGAGCGCTGCGGGAAGACCTTGGTGTATTGCAAGGCAGGCTAGAGGGGCTCTCCTCGCGTCAGGACAAAATGGAGAGCATATTAGACTCCTATGTGGTCCGGCTGTCCAAACTTGACAAAGTTGAACGTCAGGTGCGGGCCTTGCAGAAAGAAGTGGAAGATGGCAATAATAGAGCGCGCCGCAACAACCTACGACTAGTGGGCATACCGGAGGGAGCGGAATCGGGAGACATGAAGGAGTTTTTATATAAAATCCTCCCTTCTCTGCTCCAAATCACCTTTACCAAAGAATTGGAGATCGATTGCGCTCATCGTGTACCCACAAACATAACGCTCAACAGGAAGACCCCGCGGCCTATCATCTTTCGACTTTTGAGATATCAACATGTGGAGCAAATTCTCAGCGCCTCTCGGGCAAAGGGCCATATGGAGTTTGAGAGCCACAAGATCTCCTTCTATCCTGACTTGGCTAAACCCACGGTTGATCGCCGAAAGCGCTTTCTGGAATTCCGGCCGAGGCTTCAACAACTACAAGCACGCTATGGCCTGATGTACCCGGCCAAGCTCCGAGTCACGCTTCACAATCAGACAAGAACATTTGAGGACCCTGATCTACTAGCGGAGTTTTTGGATGCTAAAGAAGCCGACTTGATGCGCTGACTTCCAGAGTTTTCCTACCAGTGTTCTCATATCCGCTGTACCTGCCATCTTGGATTTGCCACGGTTCAGCAAAGAGTCTGTCGAGGGCGGTTTGTTGCCTTATTTTGATGATATTTGTGACCCGACTCCATCTACCCAGAGTAGCCTCGATGAATATCAGAGACAGTGTTAATTATGGACTCTGGTGTTTCTTTTCCTTTTTTTTCATGTTTCTATCCTCCTCTCTAGGGCCTCCTCCCGCAGACATATGGTCACCATATTCATTGGGGGTTTTGCTTCTTCTCTAAATTACTTTGGTACATGCTTTTCAATATGGGGTGTATTAGCCAGCATACTCGGTGATTATGTCATTGTTGTACAGATTCTGCTTATGCTGTATGTTTTCAAGCGCCCTTACCTAAAATGTCTATTACCGATTGATGGCACCATGTAAGATTTTATCATTGAACGTAAAAGGCATCAATAATCCGATAAAACGGAAGAAAATCCTGAGCTATCTAAGTCATGAAGCTGCGGACCTGATTTTCCTCCAAGAAACGCATTTAAATTCGAAGGAAACTCTTAAACTCAATATTAAACCTTACATGGTGGCCGCCTATTCCCCAGCTGTTTCTAAGAAATGTGGGGTTGCCATACTGGTTAGGAAATCTCTGCATGCTACTATTATTGCGACTAGCTCAGATACAGCAGGCAGATGGTCTAGGGCTCACCTCAAGATAGGTAACCTTGAAGTTACATGTATATGCCTTTATGCTCCTAATGTAGATGACCCTGCCTTTTTTGCTACCATTGCTCAGGTTGCGCAGGCCTCTGCTAATACTTCATTGATAATTGGGGGGGATTTCAATTTAGTTCTTGATCCCCTGATTGACAAACAGCCGCCTAGGACGAGTGGTCCCCCCAAGAGTCACACCACGCTTACCTCTATGATCAAAGATCTTGCTTTAGTCGATCTATGGAGGTTACTACACCCCAATGAGCTTGACTTTACCTTCTTCTCTTCCCCTCATAAATCCCAGTCTCGCATAGATTTCTTTCTAATATCAAAACTGTTAGTTCCTCAGGTGGACACTGCAAAGATTCACTCCCAACATATCTCAGATCACGCTGCTATTTCTTTTCAATTACACACCACTGCGCTCCAAGGGAATTCGGGGGCCTGGTTCTTTGATAGAGCCCTATTAACTCAACCAGAGTTCCAGTTAGAAATTCGAGCAGCCATACAAGATTACTTTCACTTTAATTTACCCCAGGACACTGCAAATTGGGCTTGGTGGGAGGGTTTTAAAGCGGCCATTCGTGCAACGATCACTAGTTATCAAATTCGCCTGCGGAAACAACGCAAACAGCAGCTCCTTATACTAGACCAACAAATCAAAGCAGGCGAACGAGTTCTAACTTCACGTACTGATCCATGCGTCTTAGTTCGCTTACAGCGTCTCCGTTTTCAATATAATGCAATCCTTTCAACTGCAGCTTCTCAGAGTATTGCACTTCAACAAGGGACATACTACCGTGAAAGCAACCGAGCCGGTCGACTTTTAGCCAACGCCTTGAAAGGTCAAAAAGAAGCCAAACGCGTAGCGGCCCTTCGCGCCCCACAGGGAGGGGGCATACTGACCACAGACTCCGATATCGTAGAACTCTTTCGGGATTTCTATACCCGTCTATATCAATCTGAATGTGAGTTCTCATCCGAGACCTTCGAGCGCTTGTTTTCTGGTATTCAGCGGCCGACCCTTTCTGAAGCTGATAGGGATGTGCTGGATGAACCCTTCTCTACTTCAGAGATCCATTCTGCCCTAAAACGAACAGCCTCGGGTCGAGCCGCCGGGCCTGATGGTCTCCCGACAGAATTCTACAGAACGTTCAGTGCAGATTTAGTTCCCTACTTAAAACTTTACTTTACTGCCCTTGCGGTAGATACATCCTCTTTGGGATCCTTTTCTGCAGCTAATGTGGTAGTTTTTGAGAAAGAAGGCAGAGACCCGCTGCTAACCGCCAACTACCGTCCAATCTCCCTACTTAATGCCGATTATAAGATCTTCGCAACGATCTTGGCCACCCGGCTATCTGACAGGATGGCCACCTTAGTCCATCCCGACCAATGCGGTTTTATACCCGGCCGCTCCACCGCTGACAATGCTCGGACCTTGTGCCATGTGCTATCCAGTGCTGCCAATTTAGACCACCCATGGGTGGGTCTTTCCCTAGATGCTGAAAAAGCCTTTGATCGCCTAGAATGGCCCTTCTTATTTGCAGTTCTCCGATGGTATGGCTTTGGGGAGGGCTTCCTCCGATACCTCCAAGTCATGTATTCTCAACCCGTTGCCAGTATTTGTGTAAATGCCATTAAGTCTCGGCCTTTTAATCTCCAAAGAGGCACGCGTCAAGGTTGCCCCCTATCACCAATGCTCTTTGATCTAGCTCTTGAACCCCTCGCCCTCCTTATTAGACAGTCCGCACGTATTCGAGGTGTCCCCTTCAGTCACAGAGAGATTAAACTCTCTGCATATGCAGATGACCTTATGCTCTTCGTATCCCTTGATTCGGTCCCAGCTGTCTTGGACCTGATTGATGGATACTCGCAATTATCGGGCTATAAAATAAACTGGACCAAATCTGTAGCATTCCCACTGAACCGCTGGGTACATGAGGCTGACATGCAGGCCTTTCCTTTCCTTTGGCAATCCCGCATGGTGAAATATCTTGGCGTCCACTACTGTTCTCCTTTAGAAGACACTATTAGTTTTAATGCCAAGGAGGTAGTCTCCAAAGTCCGTGAGCTCACAAATCGTTGGTCTCCCTTATCCCTTACATGGTGGGGCCGCCTAGAAACCGTGAAAATGATGATAGTCCCCAAAGTGAACTATATATTAGAAATGCTGCCCTGCTTCCTCCCGCTACACACCTACAAAGACATTGAGGGCCTTCTCGTCCGTTATCTCTGGCAGGGAAAACCACCAAGGGTAGCTAAACAAAAACTACAGTCTGCGAAGGAACTAGGGGGTACCCGCTTTCCTGATTTTCTTAGATATCATCAAGCCTTCCTACTTAAACAAGGTGCCCGATGGCTAGCTGCCTCAACAGACAACAGACCAGTTTGGCTTGACATTGAAGAGGAGCTAAGTAGCCCAATTCCGTTGATCCATCTCCCCGGTATGTCCCATCAAGTAGACACCCGCCATCCCCCAATGATTGTCGATACTCTTGCGGCCTTTAACACTCTCATTCTGTCACTGGGCCCAGACGTATGTCCTCAGGACAGACTCCCGCTGTGGAATAACCCCAGAATTCAAGTCCTAAATAAAACGATCGCATGGAAACCCTGGTACTCTAGGGGGATCTGGACACCCCAACAACTCTTCTCTGCAGCTCGTTGGAAGACCTTTTCTGATTTACAAAAGGAATTTGCGTTACCAGCGAAACATTACTTTCAATTGATGCAGCTTCAACACTGCCTCAAAAGTGCTCAAATCCTGCCGCCCTCTGCCCCTACTGAGGACGGGCTATTAGAACTAATTCACTCTATTAGTAGTACACATGGGGTAGCCTCTAATTTTTATAAATTATTATGTCAGGGTACCGATACTGCTACTTGTAGAGCTCAACAAGCCTGGGAACGCGAACTGCAAACCACTTTAAACCCCTGTGCAATGGAGCGTTTTCTGGAGCAAAGTAGTGCGGGTCTCCCGATCTGCCTCTGTTACCCAAACTCTCTTCTTTTTTGCACATAGATGCTTTTATACTCCAGAAAGAATAGCCAAATGGAACACAACTGCTAGGGACCAGTGTTGGTCTTGCCATACTGCTGTGGGAACCCTCGCTCATGTTCTTTATGAATGTCCTCAACTGCAGGTTTACTGGGGGCGGGTCTGGGGTCGTATTCAATCCATCTTACACCTCCACGAGCCTCTTTCTTGGAAGATTGTGGGACTCCGCTCAGTTGCGGAGGTCCCCTCTCTTCCTAAGAAGGGTCGCTTTCTCCTTGATTTCATGCTGGGTATAGCCATATGTTTAATCACGAGGAATTGGAAGGATAGCTCTCGAATTACTGCCAATGAATGGTGGAACCTCGTCTGCTTATATAGTAAATATGAACAGATATCTCGGAGAGCTATTCCCCATATCCAAACTCACTCTCGCTTGTCTAAATGGCAGATGCTCAATGATTATGTACAATCTGCTCATTGCTCCGACATGTCTGTTTAATGTATACTCATCATGTTTCAGATCACCGTTAGGTTTTGTACCATAATAATGTCAGTACACGCCCGTTTTCGGGAATGATTAGTTTCTAGAGACGACGCCGGGGGGCGGGGGGTGGCCGGGGTTTACTTTGGTGTATGTATCACATTCTATGTATGTATCTGTCTTTTAGCTGTATGTCTTCCTTTCCTTTGTTGTTATAAAACGAAAATAAAGCATTAAAAAAAAAAAAAAGAAACAAGGAAGAAATGCAAACTAACGCATCCTTATACCTCAGCCAAAACAGTGCTAGAGAGTGACTGTAACAGTGGGAATTAGGAAAAGCGGCCTTTATATCTCATCTCTATCAACATGCCAATAATATGGGCAGGCCACTTTTGTTTTCCATTGCCTCAGGTACCCACTGAGATAGTAAAATCATTGGCAAAGGGACTTACCTTACCTGATTTTTTTTCATGAGGGAAAGTATTGCCGTATGCTTGACATGCTACACTAGTGGTTCTATTAGGAAGCCAAACATTCATAGCAAACTATCTCTAAGGCCCCTATCAAGTGTATATGTGCCACTTCTTCAAAAGGCTTTTTTGTCAGACTCTGCTCTAGTTCTGCTATAAAGCTATCCTTTTAAATCGCCTGAGTCCTTTTTATCTTTGTTTTGACTTTATTTTTAACCTATTGCCTGTTAATCTATAAAATCGCTGCACTCCGACACAGCGCTGTTTCAGATTGAATCATATTAAAGATTACCATTCCTGCTTTGGGGGCAAACTCTTTACTTTTCTTTAGTATGGAGCATGTCTTTATTTTGCCTTACTTTATTTTTCAGCTTTTTCACCTTTCCATCTTGGCTACTCCTTGCTCTTTCTCACTGAATGTCAGATTCCATTTCCGGTTCCGACATTCAGTGAGAAAGAGCAAGTGGTAATCAAGATGGAGCGAACCTTAAAAGGTAATGGGTTAAAAATAATGATAAAAAGGACTCTGACAATTAAAGATGACTGCTTTATAGCAGTACTAGAGCAGAGTCTGGCACAAAATTATTTTGATGAAGTAGCACATATACGCTCCAGGGCCTTATAACTAGTTCCTTTCTTCTCTCATTTCTCCTTACTTCCCCCCTCGTGAGCTCCGTTCTTCTTGTCTACTGCTTCTTGCTATGCCCTTCTCCTCTATTGCCAACTCCAGATTCCGCTCTTTTCACCTTGTTGCACCTTACGCTTGGAATAAACTTCCTTTGTCTATATGTCAGGCATCCTCTTTGTCCCTCTTCAAACTTAAGTTAAAAGCTCATCTTTTCGCCTCTGCCTTTGGTTCTTGATTTAGCTGTTCTCCTTCCTTCCCCTTTTATTTTACCTATCCTACTTCCTCTTACACTTGTTCTTACCTCTTTTCTTTGTCTTGTTTCTACTGCTCTCCTTTCTTTGCCCTTGTTCTTATCTTATCCTTCTCCTTTTCTTGTTTTGTCTTTATTAGATTGTAAGCTCCTTTGAGCAGGGACTGTCTCTTATGTGTTTTCTCTTTGTACAGCGCTGCGTGCGCCTGGTAGCGCTATATAAATGTTTAATAGTAGTAGTAGTCGTTCCATTTGCTTGTGGTGGCCATTATGGGAATGCTTCAATTGTTTGGCTTGAAACTGCTCATTTGTCAGAGTTGTCCTAGTTATTTCTCAACTAGATTTCACTGAGGGCCATTCTATTCTCCACTGCCTATGATGTCCTAGATACTAGTACAATTCTGACCTTAGCTTTTGACATACAGGGGGCAAAAATATTTATTTTATTATTTATTTAACAGGTTGTATACTGCTTTCACATTAAGTCAAAGTGGTTTACTTTACAATTCAATTCATTACAAGTGTAACAGACTTGGAGTACTTATAACAAGGGCATCAAACTTGGAGTTCAGCAATGTCTGGGGGAAACTGTGTTAATGGTCCATGCAATACATTTTGGTCTAAGTGGAATAGCCGTAATGTTCAGAGAATAGATATGTTTTGAGTTTCTTGCAGAAAACTTTTGTGTCTGTAGTTTCCTTGAGGTCTAATGGTAAAGAGTTCCATATTGTTGGTGTTATTATGGAAAATGCCCTGATGCAGTTTGTCTGTTTACTTTTTAACTTGTTTTTAGGGACTATTAGGTTGTTTTTGGGGTTGGCTCTTCTTAGTCTGACTTCTGGGTCCTTATTATGAGAGATTGTAATGTGTCAGCAGATGTATTGTATTGGGAGCCAGTGTAGTTGTTTTAGAATGGGGGGGGGGTGATGTGTTCCTGTCTTGAGGTTCCTGTTATGATACCGGCAGCTGTGTTCTGGGCCATCTGGAGGGAGTGTAAGGTGTGTTTAGAAAGTCCTTGGTAAATTAGATTGCAGTAGTCAAGGTTTGGTGTGATTGTCACTTGACAGACAGTCCTGAAGTCATCCTGGTTGAATCGAGGTTTGTTGCATGAGTTGCATCTTGTAGTATACTGTTTTTGTAGTTTTTCTTATGTTCGGCTGGAGGTTGAGGTATCGGTCCAGTGTGAATCCAAAGTATTTTATTTCTTGCTTTACTGTTATATTGCTGTGTGATATCTTTATGGTTGATGGAGGGGTAAATATTTTGTTCCTGTTAATATGAAGACCCTCAGTTTTGTTGTAACTGATGTTCAGGTTGTGGTGGTTGAGCTATTTGGTCATTTTGTGTTGAGCAAGCATCCGGTTAGTTTTGTGTAGTCTGGTTTATCTGTATCGAATGGGGTGTAAATCATATTTTCATCTGTGTAGATTTGATATAGTATGTCATGGTTGCTTATTATTGTACATAGAGGTTGTATATATTTATTGAATAACAATGCAGATAGTGATGAGCCTTGCAGTATGCCTTGGTGCTATTTAAATGGTTTTGACGTGTGTAGCCAATTATGACCTGTTGTTGTCTGTGGTTTAAGTATGATTGGAACCACATAAGTGTGACACTGCGAAGACCTTTTTCACTTAGGGGTATGTTTTCTAAACCGCGGTAAAATCATCAGCGGTAAAGGCAGCATTAAGTTGCCTAAAGCCATATAAGGTGGGTATGGGCGTGCCGGCATTGGGGTGCCTTGGGCCTTTTAAGGTGAGCTAACAGGACCAAGTGCAGTAAGGTGACCAAGGACCAAGTGCGGTAAGGTGACAAGACATCGTAAAGAGAGACGAGGCGCCCTAAGGTGGAAAGCATGCACTGTAAGGCAGGAAAATGGCTATAACCCAAATGCTGGATAGAGCACCAAGGAATGTCAATATAAAGATGATGGAAGGAAGAACAGGTGGGAGTTGATGGACCCGCCATATTGGTGGGCACCCTATGTGGCAGCCTGTAAAGCAAATGAGCATATGGGAGGCAGTTGTACCGATGTACAGGGTAGTGCCAATGTAAAGTGCTGCAATTTCAGTGTGTGGCATAGGATGAGGAAGACATGTCCCCCAGTGGAGGCAGAAGTGGCAGGATGTTTGCAGCGACAGGACAGAGTAGTCGTAGTTACTGTACGTGCAGATCAGGCACAGAAGAGGCGAGCATGAAGAGCTGTAATGTGGAAAAGAATACCAGTGTAGGTCAGGGAGTAGCAGCCTGCACAAGAGCACCAGCAATTAGCTCAGTCATCAAGCCCAGAGGACAGAAGGTACAACCATATCACTAGAACCAGACACTATGTAGCACTATGTGGATACATAGCCGTGCCATGGTCACTGCTCGGCCAGAGTGAGAGTGCCCTCCCAACATGACATGCTGTTGTCACCCAGGCCATGCACATGGCAGACAGGCACTATGACGTCTCAGCCATTCACCCTACCTCCAATGCAAACCCATCCTGGCCAATCTGCCCTGTTTCAAACTATATCCACAATACTTTGCTCCTCATCATGCACATTTGCAGACTAAGGTTAGAAACAGCTTAGGCACTGTGAGGCTCATTGAGGTGTAGAAAGCCACAACTAAATTCATAGACATACACACACAGACTCACACAATCATAATGACTCACCGTGCAAAAATGGGGTTGCTTGGCACTCCTGCCTGCCACCTTGGTCCTGATATCAGCTTGAGCATTGTTAATGTGTACTCCTTGTGCAGGAGCTAGTTGAGTGCTCTGATATTAATGCCCGCTCAGTGTGTAGGTACTATCAGTCTGACTCTCCATACAGCTGTGGATAGTGGAGCCTGTCTGTGTGGTTGATGGGTGTTTGTACCCTTGCTGGCTGATTCATTGGGGGTTGCATATGTTGGTGCTATATCTGTACTGTGGCCTAAATTTCAGCCACAGGGACACGCAATGCATAATCCACAGCTGGAACCCGAACCCGTGACCCTCATATATACACCAACTGTGTGCATTGAGCCACAGTCCTGCCATATGGTTGCAACACTAGCTGGGACTGACATACTTCACATCAGAAAGACCTTGGCACATGTTGCAATGCGCACTGTTCACAGGACAAGGGCATGGCTTTGGTCTGTTGCAGGTGGGTGCCGCTGCCCCCTGTACCAACACCCCATACCATGCTGACATACCCATGTGCTGTCCATGTTGGTGGTGTGCAGCCCCAGCCCATCCAACATGTGGGTTGGTGGGTGCCTAGGGCACACGGTCCATATGGAGGGCAGAGGCATACATTGATGGCCACACAGACCCCACCCCAACCATCTGTCTCTGCAGGGATCCCATCACCACCTGCAAATGATATGTTTCTGGGGGATGAAGACAGCCACTGCTGTGGTAGTCCCCTGGGTTGCTGCATGTTGCAGCTACCTGGGGGGCTACAGCATCTGGCACTATCAGCCTCTTCCCCCACAGCTGAGTTCTGCGGCAGCAGGGGGTGGGGCAGCCTGGATCTCTGCCTGGGGTGCAGGACCCTTGGACTGCCTCTTGTGGCATATTGTCTTTCCACAGCAGTAGCAGGACTGTGTACTGCCACTGTCACTATGGGATCATGATGTACATCACAGTTGGTACTACAGAGGGCAGAATACCCTTTTGTGGAAAGGTTAAAAAGGTTGGGGCTCATCAACCTGGGGAAGAGACGGCTGAGGGGAGATATGATAGAGGTCTATTGACTGGAGTGGAACAGGTAAACATAGCTCACTTTCTTATGCCATCAGACTGTGTACAGACTAGGGAACCTGCAATCACAGTGTAAAATATTTTTTCATTCAACACGTAATCAAACCCTGCAATCTATTACTGGAGGATGTGGTAAAAGCTGTCAGTGTAGCTGTATTTTAAAAAGTTTGGATGAGTTCCTGGGTAACGGTCTATAAACTATTGCTAAAGAGGACCCGGGCTATGCACTGTTTGCCCTGTTACAGTTATTGGGGATCCTTTGTGTCTTTTGGGGAAACTGCTAGGTACCTGTGACCTACATTGGCCACTGTTGGACTCAGGATATTGGGCATGATGGACCTTGGTCTGACACAGTTTGGCATATTTTGTAGTCTATGTTCCTATGTGCCATCGAGGCAGATGTCTGGTCCCCCCTATGCACCAGCAGCCTGACCCATGTGCCACCTCCTTTGCCTCCATTTGCACCATTAACATAGTGCCCTTTTATACCTGGGCACTATGCTATTGCTGCTAATGGAGCACTACTATCACCCACTTGGGCTCCCCTGTCTATGCATCAAATTGCAGACGTAAAATTCTCTCCTCACAAAACACCCTTTCCGCGAGGGGGTTCCTGCCATTAAGGTGCCTGAGTTAAGGGAGAAAGCTTTGTTCCCACCCACTCCCTGCCCATTGACCCTCATTCTCTGCTCCGTGCATGTCATCTCTCCACTCACACGTACCGTTAGTGCGTGCTAAAGTGGCTGGTACCGTTAGTGCACGCTGAAGTGGCTTTTTTGACATGCTAAGGGCACAGATGCTCAGTTAGCACATGCTAACAGCACACTTGCTCCTTTACTGTGGTTTAGTAAACATACCCCTTAGTCTTTGTATTAGTTGGTGACGGCTGAATGTGTCAAAAGCTGCTTTTATATTGATGAAGATCAAGATGAATCCTTGTTTGATGCTATCAATGCCTGTTATGTTTCGACGCTGTGGTTGGGTTTTAAGCCATGTTGGTGGAGGTCTAGTGGAGTAGCATGGTCAATGTGGTCCTGCAATTGTAGTTGCACGTCTTTTTCAATCATCTTGGATAGGAATGGTAGGCTGGAGATCCGTCAATATGTTGTAGGGTTTAGTGGGCCAAGCGGGGATTTTTTTAGGATCGGTCTGATGCATGCTTGGTAACCATGATTGGAGAAATAATAAATCTATCTTTTGATCTTGAAAATAGTCAGATATTATGTGGATTTTGTGTCTTATTGAACAAGCATTAATTAGTGCACATTGTAAGTGCTTAGTACTGGGATCATTCGGGTAGATGTCTTGATATATAGGGATGGTTCGGATCTGGATGTTTCTTGCTGTATATCTTGAAGCTATGTGTCCATATTGGTAGTAGTTGTATTCCCTGTAGCTTAGGGGTTAGATAGTTGTTGGATTGTAAGTGGTTGCTCTTATTAGGGATGCTGGCATGTGTGTGATTATAATGGCAATCAGTGCGATGTCTGATGGCCACATGTCTATATATGAGTTTACCTCTATCTCCATGTTCTTGCCTCTGTTATGACTTCAATTGGGTGTTCTTTTGTGGAGTTGCTACTACTACTGCTCACGGGTCTCTTGTTCTGTCTGTAGTGTTGATGAGATTGTCAATGTGTGAGATCCAGTCCTAGTCCAGCCCAAAGACCATGCCTAAGGGCCCTTAAGATGTGGGCACACCTGAGTACGCCTTTAAATTTAAAGTTCAGCTGGGTGGCTTGATTGGTCCCAGTGGTGGTGAGTGGGGAGGAGCTCACTTCCTGCTCCCTGCTGGTAGTGTCGATCGGACCGGTCTCCAGGCTTCCGGTGCCTGAGCGCCTTTTTAAATTTAAAATAAAACTCATTCACTTTTTTTTTTATTATTGCCTATACTGTAAGCAGCTAGAAAGCCATAAATGGAGCAACAATGTGTGGCCTTTTCCTCATAGGCTTCAGTCACTCATACTACATAAAGATTAGCCTGCTGCACATATCTTATTAGATGGTTTATACAACTCCCCCCTCTGCCCTCAATTTAGCCACCTACTTTTATTTATCCCAGTGCCTTTGCCTTACTTGTCACTTTAATCTATTTTTCTCAACAGCACATTCCATATACTAGATGGATTACAACGTTTTACATAGAACAAAAATATTTATTTTATTTTATTTATTTAACAATTTTTGGTAGACCAGTTTATCTAATAGCCAAAGCAGTTTACAAGGAACATTAACAGCATTACATAGTAAAATCAACACTTTAATAGAATATGAATTCAACAGGAAGTGTACAATATTAGGCTCATTCTGTGGCATGAATACTGGGATGGATGTCCATCCCCGCTATTCGTTCCCCCTCCCGACCCCGTCTAACTTCCCCGCTCATTGTACGGGGAAGTTAGATGGGGGAGGGGAAGGGGTGGATTGGAGGCGGTGTTAGGGTGGGCAGTGGGAGGTTGTTGGCTCTGGATGTACACAGTTCCAATGTCAGCCCTGTACATCCGGGTCCAATGGCTTGGATTGGGAATTTATTCCACCTCTGAAGTGGAATAAGTTCTCCGATGTGGGAGGAATGGCAGGCCCGAGGCTGGGAAGGGGTGGCAGGGGGTAGAGGGCATTCCCCACAGCCCAACCCTGGCCCTGGGAGGTCAGATTGGGGGTCAGGCTGCGGGGAAATAACTTTGGAAGCCGGTGGCCGAGGATCACGGCTTTTCAATGGAGCCACGATGCCATGGCAACCAGACTCCATGGCACCACAGTTCCATTGAAGATCTCTGACTGAGTTAGTCAGGCAAGGCCTCTACATGCAGGTTGGGTGGAATTGGGGTCCCAGCTTGCATGTACAGGCCTGTTCGCAATTCTGATCCTGTGGGGCTAGACGTGCCCCGCGGGATCAGAATCGCAACTCCCTCTGTGCATCCGGTTACAACCGGGTGCACAAAGGCCTGGACATCGGGGATGGAATCAGACTCTATGTGTAAAAGGAGATAGAAGTCAAGGGGAGGGAACTCGGTGGCCAACTGAGGCAACTGATGTTCATTCTGAAATGTGACAAGGTACTGTGTACGGTGATAAATTCTTTAATACATAAATGCTTTTGTAAATACCCCTTGGATGCCATTGCTTTGCAGAGCAGAGACCTTGAGTAATTGTGCAAACCCTGCCAGCACTCCCACTAGCTTAGGAGAAGAGCAACTCTGGCTGTGGAATACAGAAGTCAAGAAACAAGAAGAGGGAGCCACATGCTCTAAGGGAAGGAGAGAGGATCCAGAGAAGTACATCAGCTTCTCAGTGACCCAACAACATCAGAGCCATAAACACCTGCAGTGTAGTATTGGGGATCTGCATCTATAGAAGCCACGAGATCTAAGAAGGAAAGGAACTTCAGGAGTTAATCAGCAACCAGTGATACCAGAGACAGAAGTGAACACAGGGCAGTGTCAGGGACATGTGTCCACATAAATATCGACTCAAGGTACACAGAGAGAGTATTTTTGTTATTGTTATCAGAAACCCTAAAGTTTTTAATGTAAATCCTGTGGTTCAGAACATGCATTCTGGTCTAGACAGTTATTTTGAGAATGAAAAAGGAGTGAGTGGAGTTTTAAGTATTATAGGCCTCACAATGTATACTGGTCCCATTCGAAGAAGTCATAAATTTTTCCCGAGTAGAGGCAAAGAGACCAAAGTTTTCTTGGATGGTTGTGACCACTGTCTGCCTTACTGCATAGGGGACCAATGTAAGAGCTATTCATAAACAGGGGTTACACTTAAAATTAAACAAGCAGATATAATACAAATACCCAGACTAACATCTTATCTCCACTGTCAAAATCATATCAAGAACACCATGCTAGCTATGGATGCTCAAATCCATTGACCAAAGGCTTGGATGAATATGTTTTTAATTTTGCTGACATGAAGGCACATTTGAGATAGTATGTGGAGATCAGAAATGAGATGTCAAGATCATGATGTACACAATTCCAGCAATATTTTAGAAAATAATCTGCCAAATGTGGAGCCTATTCTAAAATAGTGCACATGTATTTGCCAATATAAGGAGCCAGAAGACCCATTTTGCTAATCTACACATGGAAAAATCAATGGGGTTGGGGAGTCCAAAATGGCACCTTGATAGGACACAGTGCAGTCTGGCACCAGAACTGGGAATGTAGTACTGGCTGCTGTGGCTGAACTTTTATAACATAGTAACATAGTAAATGATAGCAGATAAAGACCAGTATGGTCCATCTAGTCTGCTCAGCAAGGTGGTGGCAAGAGTATGTGCACCTGCTGCTCTGTGCAGGTCACCCCTGAATGTAAGCTTGTTCACATCTAATAACTTTTCTGGTAGGAACTGAATGTAAGCTTGTCTGTACAGGGTGGTGTAGACTACCAGACTGTCTAATAAAACCTGAGAAAGAGTTAAATTTGTTCAGAACTTTGCCAAGAAATAAACTTCATATATTTGCTAACTAAGTAGGTGAAGAGGTACAAGTCCTGTTGTTGTTGTTGTTAAGTGCCGTCGAGTCAGAGTCGACTCATGGCGACCCTCTGGATAGCTATCCTAAATTGTGTTCGGTCTTCAGTCAGGCGGCTCATTGTTGACAGACTGGTACCTGTAGCTGCTGTTATTGTATCGATCCATCTCATTGCTGGCCTTCCTCTTTTGAGTTGACCTTCTATCTTGCAAAGCATAATGTCTTTCTCTAATGATCTCTCTCTTCGCATGATGTGTCCAAAGTATGAAAGTCGAAGTCTTGTCATCTGAGCTTCTAAAGAAAGCTTAGGTTTGATCTCCTCTAGTACCGACTGGTTTGTTCTTCGGGCAGTCCATGGTATACACAGTATTCACCGCCAGCACCATAATTCAAAGGCATCAATTTTCTTCCTATCTGTCTTTTTCACTGTCCAGCTTTCACATCCATATGATGTTATTGAAAATACCATGGCTTGAACAAGTCGAATCTTTGTATGGAGAGAGACTTCTCTGCTCTTAAGAATCTTATCTAGGTCTTTCATAGCCATTCTGCCAAGAGCAATGCGTCGTCTGATTTCTTGACTGCTTGTTGCTTCTTTATTGATAGTTGATCCAAGTAGGTTAAAGTTGTTCACAATTTCAATTTCTTCTCCTTCAATGATGAACCTGTTGATTATGCCAGTTGTCATGATCTTTGTCTTCTTTACATTAAGGTGCAGGCCCATTTTGAGACTATGTTCTTTGATTGTGAGAAGCAAATGTTTCAGATCATCTTCACTTTCAGCCAGTAATGTGGTATCATCAGCATAGCGAAGATTGTTAATGAGTCTTCCACCAGTCTTCACGCCTCTGTTGTCTTCATACAATCCTGCTTCTCTGATGATTTGTTCTGCATATAAATTAAACAGGTAGGGGGAAAGTATGCAGCCTTGTCTTACACGTTTGCTTATTTTAAACCATTCTGTTTCTCCTTGTTCCGTTTGAACTGTTGCTTCTTGATCAATGTACAGATTGCGCAAGAGAACGATCAGGTGTTTTGGTATACCCATGCTTCTTAATGTGGCCCAGAGTTTCTCATGGTTTACACAGTCAATAGATATCCTTTTGGTCTTCTTTAGTCTTTTCAAGGATCCATCTCACATCTGCAATGATGTCTCTCGTTCCTCGCCCTTTCCTGAACCCTGCTTGCACTTCAGGTAGTTCTTGTTCCAGGTATGGTTGTAGTCTCTTTTGAATAATCTTCAGTAGAATCTTGCTGGCATGTGGGATCAGAGCGATTGTGCGATAATTTCCACAGTCAGTTGAATCACCTTTCTTTAGTATTGGTATAAACACAGATCTTTTCCAGTCAGTTGGCCATGATGTTGTCTTCCATATTTCTTGGCAGAGCCTTGTGAGTACGGTAACAGCTGCATCAGATTGCTGCAATACTTCTATGGGAATGCTATCAATGCCTGGTGCTTTGTTCTTTGATAAGGCTTTCAATGCTGCTTCAACTTCTTCTTTCATCACCAATGGTTCCCGATCATAAGGTACAGGTTGAAACGACTGTTGGTCCACTTGATCTTTATCATATAAAAACTCTGTATATTCCTTCCACCTTTTCTTGATCTTCTCAGCATCATTCAACATAGAACCTTGAGCATCTTGTAACATTCCAATTCGAGGCTGGAACTTTTTCTTTAACTCTCGTAGCTTTAGGAAAGCCAATCTTGTTCTTCCTCTAATAGTTTCTGCTTCTATTTCCTTGCAAGTGTCATTGTAGTACTTTTCCTTGTCCTGTCTTACTGCACGTTGGAAATCTCTGTTGAGTTCTGCGACTGTCTTTCTTTCTCCTATGGCTTTAGCTTCTCTGCGTTTCTGGGCAATTTTCAGAGTTTCTTCCGTCATCCATTTTGACCGTTTTTGCTTTTGTAGAGACTTCTCGCTTTCTTCCAACACAACCTTCTTGATGTCATTCCATAACTCTTCCGGAGCTCTGTCATTTGTATCTAAAGCAGCAAATTGATTTTGCAGGCAGTCTTTAAATTCCAGTGGTATATTCTCAAGGTCATATTTTGCTGCATTCATGAGTGGTTTGCTCTTTTTCAACTTTAGCTTGAGTTTGCATACTAGTAGTTGATGATCTGTACCACAGTCAGCTCCAGGTTTTGTCTTTGTTGATGTTACAGAGCTTTTCCATCGTTGACTTCCACAGATGTAGTCAATTTGATTTTTATACAATCCATTGGGTGAAGTCCATGTGTACAGTCGCCGCTTGTGTTGCTGGAAGAAGGTGTTTGAGATGAATAGATCATTGGTCTTGCAGAATTCTATCAGTCTTTCTCCAGCTTCATTTCTGTTGCCAAGTCCATATTTTCCAACTACTTTGCCTTCTTCTTTGTTGCCAACTTTTGCGTTCCAGTCACCCATGACGATCAGGATATCCTGTTTGCATGTTCTGTCAATTTCAGCTTGCACTTGTTCATAGAACTCTTCAATTTCATTCTCTTCTGCAGTTGTTGTTGGGGCATATACTTGAATTATAGTTGTGTTGATAGGCAATCCGCGTAGACGAAGAGAGATTAAGCGTTCGCTGACTGCATTGTATTTCATTACAGTTCTTGCAAGTTTCTTCTTTATTATAAATGCAACACCATGTCTTCTTTGTCTTTCATTTCCAGCATAGTAGACCATGTGATCATCTGATGCAAAGTGCCCCATGCCAGTCCATTTCAGTTCGCTGACACCCAACAGATCAAGTTGTACACGTTCCATTTCATTCTTGACCACCTCCAACTTCCCTCAGTTCATGCTTCGTACGTTCCATGTTCCAATGTGTAAGACATCTTTACAGCTTCTGACTCTCATTTCATGCGCAGCTACATCAGCAGTCAGACTTCCCAAGGGCTGTGATCCAACCACATCATAAATGCTGGCTTTACTCTGAAAAGTCTTCAGCTCTTCCGCAGTAACTTGTTGAGTGCCTTCCGACCTGGGGGTCTCATCTTCCAGCACCATAGCACAATTTGTTTTGTTGTAACTATCCATTGGGTTTTCATGGCAAGATACAGAAGTAGATTGCCGGGCCTTTCTTCCGCGCAGTTTAAGTTTGGTGTTGTTGCCGTTGTCACAAAAATGTGATCCTCCGCCGTCAACACTGTCCCATTCTTCTGCTGCCCAGATGGGTGGTTTGTCTTGGTCTGGCACCTCAGCTGAGACCTGTCCATCTTGGGAGACCCTGCCAGTAGCTAAACTACCGATAGTTTAGCTCTCAGCATCACTGATGCACGCAAGCCCTCACTGCACGACAAGCTGCAAACCAAGTGAGGACAAGTCCTGTAAGCTATGTGAAATAAGAAAAAGGGCAGCTTGTCCTCCAGCCTTTCAGTCTCAGGGATACTAGATATCAAGCAGTCAGCAGTAAACAGTTATGTCTTGGAATACATGTATGTCTCCTCATACTGACCTATGCTGATTAGAAATTGACCTATGATGTGATGAATACGTAATACCTGATGTAGAATAATAAAGTGAAATTATGCTGTATCCTCCAAAAGAGCCTTATAAATAAAGTAAACCATAGCTAATAGTTAGAGTAAACAAAGAGAACTTGTTTCTATTTGTTTCTCTCCGAAAAGCTTTGGTGTATCTATATAGAAGTGTGTGGTATTTTATTGCTGTCTCTTAGATTTCCTTCTCATTGCTTTGAGTGTGGTTTTCTGTTACTCCAAGAGCCCTGCAGTGTTGCTGGTGAGGGGGGGCGAAGAGCAGCCCTTCAGTTGGTGCCGTGCCGGTCTACAGATTTCTCCATTCCTGGCAAGGGCGGAAGGTGTTTGTGAGTATTATATGGTGACAGCAATGGGTAATCTGTTAAGTAGACGGGATTTATCTCAGTTACGTGAATGGCATGACAAAGCTAAGGTTTTAGCTGCTCAGAAAGGTAGCCCTTCTTATTGTATGCGTGAGAAGTATGGGGATATGGCTACTAATTATATTGTACACTGGCGTGCAGTGACTTAAGATAATGTGCTTCTACAGTTTCCTTTGGAGGGAACTTTTTCTATAGATAAACTTCGTTATCTGAAATGTGCTTTGCAGGCTAAACGTAATTTATGTGATGCCCGTGAAGGGCTAGTGTTTAATTGGTGGCAACGAATGGCACATGATACGAAGAATGATTTGTTTGTGTTAAAGAATGCTGGTAAAGCGAGTGAATTACAAGAGAATGATAATGAACGGGCAGGGAAATTCCCAGCCGTTCTTTCTCCAGAATATGATGCAGATGTGGCTGCATTGGTAATTGGAGCTGGAATAGTCCCAAGTGCATCCCCATCATCTCCCCCTGTTTCTTCTGAGAGTCATGTAGCTTCTGGAAGGGGGAGGATCACTTGTGCAGCTGAACTAAGAGAAGAGATAAGGAATAAACAGAAGATATTGGGAGATGCAAAGATTGAAGATTTCAGTAATTGTAATATTTCTCAGCTTAGAGAAGTGGATGCACTTCTTAGCCGTGAAATAGAAAGTATTGTACATATGATAGAAACCTTAAAAGGAATAGTAAGGAATAATATTTCTGCTACAAAGGAATTGGGAATTTCTAGTAAACTTATTGATAATATTGAGAAAGATCTGGATAAGCATTTTATAACCTATAAGGAAAAATGTGATCAATGATATGGTGATATAAGTTTTCTTCAGACTGTTTTACGCCAACATAATGATCCATGTTCTGTAACTGCAAAACCTGTAGGAGAAGATATAGTACCTGCATATCCTTTTCGTGTATATCCAACAGGACCTACAGGTGCAATGACTGTACCTGCAAATTGGAGTCCTAAAGAAGTATTTGATTTGGCTAAAACCTTTCCTGATTACAGGGAAAATTCAGGTAGATTTGTGTCCTTATGGTCTCAAATAATTAATAGTTATAATCCTACTTGGGCAGATCTAGACAATCTTCTTAGAGCTGTTTTTATTAATCCAGCTGATTTTCAGAAAGTAACTCATCCAATTAGAGATGATAATTGGGTATGGCCACAGACAGACCCTGTAACAGATTTTCAAGAACAGACACAAAGAGATAGTTTTGTTCTGTGTAGAGAGAAATTGTTAGAATCTCTTAAAGTAGCATGTAAGTCTGTGAAGGATTGGTCAAAGCTTACTTCTTTAACACAGGAAAGGGGTGAGAAAGTTACAGCTTTCTACACTAGGTGTATGCTAGCATTTAAGGATTATTCTGGCGAGACAGAAGATACACCTTCAGGATTTACTAATATTTTTGTAAATGGTTTGATTCCAAGAATAAAAGAAATTTTGGAAACTTCAATAATAGATTGGCCTGCTAGATCAGCTGATGCAATTTTGGAGGGTGCACGGTACAGTGAATTGAAATATCTCAAGGAATTGCAGGAACAACAAGCCAGATTAGATGTAAAGAAGACTAAACTGCTTAATTTACAAATTGCTTCTATGCATCCAGCCCTGGGAAGGGGGCGGGGGAGAGACAGGTTCAGAGGAAACTATGGGAATTTTCAGCGAGGCAATTCTCAGCAAGGCAATTCTCAGCGAGGGCGTGGACAAGCCAGAGGAATGCATGCTTGTTATACATGTGGTGAGTGTGGCCATTTACAATGAGACTGTCCACAGAATCGGAACTTGGATGGCCAGAGAGCTGCATGCCTTCCTCCCCCACCTGCTGAGTTCACTCCTGTATATCAATGTTTTTCTAACCCAGAGGACTGTGATTCTTGGGATGCATGACTATTATTGAATCTGAATGTAACTTCTCAGGGTGAGTTAGAAGCTAAACTGGGAGGCTCTACTGTGAAATTCATCATTGATTCGGGAGCTACTACATTTGCGCTGCGTCTACAGGATCTGCCTGAAGTTTATCAAACTCAGCTAACACAAGCTCCAACAGTGCATTGTGAAGGCATTGAAGGTAAGATAATTCCTCAACGTAAACTTGAAGCTTTGCCTTTGCAGATTGGAGAGACTGTATACCCTACTACTTTTCTGGTAGGAGACACATTACCAGTGAATCTTTTGTGTCGTTATTTCCTGGCTTCACATCATGCAACTTTATCTTGGATGAGTGGAAAGTTACATTTTCAGTTGTATTCTCTTTCTGAAGTGCAGCCCCCTGTGGCTGTCACAGCTATTCACCCTGATCTCGGAAGACTTCCATCTACTCTGTGGGCAGTCCCAGGATCAAATGTCGGATGTCTTTAAATTCCTCCTGTGAAGATTACCGTAAAACCTGGTGTACAACTTCCTAGACTCAAACAGTATCCACTATCAGCAGCTGCTATAGATGGAATTCGACCGGTAATTGAAGATTTACAGATGCAAGGTGTCATCTATCCTACTGCATCACCATGTAATACTCCAATTCTTCCTGTACTGAAAGCTGACGGCAAGACTTATCGATTTGTGCAAGATCTGCGAGCTGTTAACAAGGTAATTTTGCCAATCTTTCTCTTGGTACCTAATCCACATGATATCTGGACACAGGTACCTCCAAAATCTACGTGGTTTTCTGTTGTAGATTTGAGTTCTGCTTATTTTTCAGTATAAATTAGCAAAGAAAACCAATTTTTATTTGCTTTTCATTTTGACAATCAGCAGTATACATGGACTAGTCTATGCCAGTGCTACACGGACAGTCCTGCATGCTTTTCACAGGCTCTAAGAACTGCATTATTAGATGTGAAGCTTGACCAATCCTCTTTAATTCAATATGTGGATGATTTGCTTTTATGTTCACCAAGTTATGAGATTTTTCTATTAGACTTGTTGTCATTATTAGCTCATATTGCCAAATTAGGACTAAAAGTTAATTTGTCTAAATTGCAATTTGTATCTCAAAATGTTATTTTTCTGGGTGTTGTTCTAACTCCAGCTGGTCGTGAAATTACTTCTACCAGATTGAAACCTATTTTGTCATTATCTTTTCCAGCGACACCAGTGTTATTACATAGATTCCTTGGATTATTGAGAGACATCCGACATTTGATCCTGGGACTGCCCACAGAGTTGATGGAAGTCTTCCGAGATCAGGGTGAATAGCTGTGACATCCACAGGGGGCTGCACTTCAGAAAGAGAATACAACTGAAAATGTAACTTTCAAATACAATGCGGACTACTACAGTGATATTGCAGAAAAAGATTTTTTATGATTTAAAGTACTTTCAGAGAGAACAATGGTGACATCACAGAAAGAGATTATTGTATTAAGTAAATTCTGAATGGACTATTCATGCAAAATTCTCTTGTTCGGCATTTATAGTATTGCTTAGAGGGATGAGGTCATATTAGATTAGTATTTAGATTAGTATTTTCCTGATATATATTTAATGACCTTTAAGTACTTAATCTCTACTTCATAAACTTATTGAGCCTCAGAGGCTAATCATAGCTACAGTATATATCTTCATTATATAAAGGAGAGTATTAAGAAGAGTAGGTATATTTTCAGTTTTGATTTAGTATATTTTTAAGTAATTATAGTTTTAGATATTTAAAAGTTTTGCTAAGAATGTTTTTTTTAACTTTTTTTTTTAATTTGAGTTTCAGTCATTACAATAATCAAACAAGGATAAAGAAACATCTTGTACACCAACAACAATATCATTTTAAGAGGAAAACATCACTATAAAATATAGCCAGATATGCTGGGACAATAATTAGACCTCATCAAGGGAGTATACCTGCGTTAAAGTCAGATAAAATATCAGAGAAACAATATAAAGGAAAACAGGCCCTAAAGCCACCAACTGGAGGTCATATATAAATTAGACTTCCCCATCCCCAACTGCACCCTGATTATCACAGAGAAATTTTTCCAGGTTGGAAATATCAAGAAAAACATATGAAGTGCCCTGATAAGTAATAAGACACTTACAGGGGAAACGCAGGAAAAAGGCAGCACCCAATTCCAAAACACAGGGCTTCAAGGATAAAAATTGCCGCCTCCGCAATTGGGTGCTACGCGATACGTCTGGAAAAACCTGCACAGCTTGACCACAAAACTTAGCTGCTTTCGCTTTAAAAAAGGCTCTCAAGATGCGCTGTTTTACCAAATTAGATGAAAAAGTAACCAGCAATGTGGAACGCTACGTGATTATATCCTGGGAATCTTCTAAGAAGGCAGTTAAATTAGCGATGGAGGGAACAATTTCATCAAAATCTCCCTCAACGGGATTAACCTTTTTGGACCTTGAGGGTATATAATAAATTTGTACCACATCAATATCGTCTGAAATAGCCAAAACTTCCATAAGGTATTTCTCAAAAAGTATTTTAGACGAAAGTAAAGAAGAACAGGGAAAATTTAGAAAACGTAAATTACACAGGTACACTAAAAAAATTTTTTTTAAACTGCCTCTAATGTTTCGATTGATTTTTACGTTTTTTGGTGCGCTGAATCCAAATCTGGTAACCAATTTGCTCCATCACGTACAGATCTTTTGCTACATTGGGTTAGCAGTTTGAGGTGAACGTTTCAGATTGAGTGCGATCGAGATAAAAGTTTCTTGGATGAATTCTTTATACTAATTGTTTAGTAGTTATTCAAATAAGAATAAAGAAAATTGTAACAAGGCAGCACATAAGAATAGAGTAATGTCAACAAAACACACTGTGATGGTAGCAAAATTGTCTGCACTTAAAACAGCCACATACATGTGCACAAACATTGAGCATATAAGAGCGAGGTTAGACACAAAGCAAAGCAAAGAAATGTGCAAAAAATGTTGTACAAGTATGTATGTAAGAATAGAAAACGCAAACCGCACCATTGCAATACATGAAGACAAACACCCGATGGTGTGAAAATAAAATTCTAATAAATGAGATCCGACACTGTGGTAATAACTAGCAAATTTTTATTTCAAAGTTTAGTAAAAACACAATATTTGTCAACACAGTTTAGATTTTAAAGTCATTCTTGGGTCAATCAATCTCCTGGTGGGCCCGTTTCTTCTTCCCCCGAATGCTTCTCTTGGTGCGCTGCTTGGCGTATTTTTCATCTGGGGTTTCCCGCAGCAGCAACCAGCAGAAATCAGCCATCATAGTGGTGTTCCATCTTCCTTGGTACCTTCTCTCTGCGTTCTTGATGTCCTGGTGAAACCTTTCACCTTGTTCTTCACTGTACGCCCCCAAGTTTTTGGGAAAGTAGTTCACATGGGAGTGCAAGAAATGGACTTTCAGGCTCATGTTACAGCCTTGTTCTTTGAAGGCATTGAGCATCCTGGCAACAATATCCTTATAGTTCTCATCCCACCTGTTCCCCAAGAATTTGAAAACAACATCCTTGAAGGAAACCCAGGCTTCTTTTTCCTTCTCAGACATCGTTTCAGCGAATGCTCCATCTGAAATGAGTTTCCTTATATCAGGGCCAACAAACACTCCTTCCTTTAGCTTTGCTTCAGAAAGTCGGGAGAACTTTGAGCAAAGGTACCGAAAGCACTCACCATCTTTTGGAAGGGACTTGATGAATTGCTTAATGAGACCCAACTTAATGTGGAGAGGTGGTAATAGAATTTTATCACGAGGTACCAAGCTCTCATGAAGAACATTTTTCTCACCGGGTCTCAAATACTCCCGAATTGGCCAGTCTTTTTTCCCCCAGTGTAGGTCGCGGGCCCGGCTATCCCACAAGCAAAGGAAGCAGGGATATTTGGTGAAACCGGATTGCTGCCCTAATAGCATGGATAGAATTTTAAAGTCTCCACAAATCATCCACTTATGCTCATCATAACGAATCTTCTGAAGAATCAGGGCCAAATTCTCGTATTTTTCTTGGAGAATAACAGAGTGAGCAATAGGAACTGAAGCGAATGTGTTGCCATTATGAAGAAGAACACCTTTTATGCTGTCTTTTGACGAATCAATGAACAGCCGCCATTCAGCAGGATCATACTTGAGTTTAAACTTTTCCATCACTCCGTATATATCGTTGCAAAATACCAAATCTTCCTCTTTGCTGAAATACTTCAAAAATTGTGTCTCGCGGTTGCGGTACCAATAAAAAGTTGTTCCTGGTGACAATAGATTTTTCTGTTTAAGCCGAGAACCTAGCAGTTGGGCAGCATCTTTTGGGAGTCCTAAATCCCGGACTAAATCATTCAATTCAGCTTGAGAGAAAAGTTCAGGTTTCGGATCTGGTTCAGTTTCAAACTCGGAAGTACTGGACTCATCGGGAAAAGCCATCTGATGAGTCTCATCATGATCAGAGCCGTCCACACAAATATGATCCAAAGATTTTGGTGGTTCAGGCACAGGTACTTCGTTGCTATGAGGCATAGGCCTAATTGCTGAGGGAAGGTTGGGGTAACTTATTACGTTCTTATTTTTTAAGTTGTATCCCTTCACAATGCAAGAGCAAAAATAGCAGTCACTGCTGTGGTCTCTTTGTTCACGCCACATCATAGGTAGTCCGAAACGAAATGCTTGTTTTTTACCTTTCATCCATAAGCGTAGATCTTCTTCACATGTCTTGCACACTTTGTGAGGAGCCCACGGTTTGTCTTGATCGCCTAACTTCAAAACCGAAATAGGCGAAATATACTTTTTTAATAAATGCAGAAATGTTCCTCTGCCGCTTTTTCACGGTATATTCCCCACAAATAAAACAAAAACTGTCCGGAGAGTTGACGCAACCTCTGGCTCTGTGAGCCATCACAAATACACAGCACTGCAAACTACAACTGTAGTGAACCACTTCGGAATAAAGCTGGATTACGACTGAGCAAACAAAAGGTAATAATGAACTTGCAAGAAACTGAAATTTGACAGGAACGTTCATGTCGCAACCACCGTGTTTGAGCGAGCGAACGAGGCGAGGCGAACAGGAAAGAACATGCGCCAGCGCGAGTACTGGGTTTAGCCCCCCGCCTCCCAATTGTCCTGTTAATGTATAAAATGAATACAAAACACTAAAATATCATGAGGGAGTGTTTCTAGTTAGTTAACCATTACAACCTCTATTTTGGGCCAAGAAAATAAACTGCCGTCGGCTAAAAAGAAATTATGTGAACATTCCTTATATGGGTAAGAAATCTAATTTTGCAAGAAAATGTGACGTGATGGAACATTTTGGCTATTTTTCCTGGATTCAGCACCCCAAAATCTATAGGAATCAGTTGCAAAACTGGAGGCAGTTTTTTGGTAGTGTACCTGTGTTACAGGCTCTAAATGAGTTTTCAAGAGCCTCCATCTTAGAATGCAAAATCAATGAATCCTTAATCGCGGCCACATTCACCGTCTGTAATGGAAGCACTTGACACTCTAATTTATTAACCTTCAAATCCAACGAAGACATTTTCTCATCAAGCTGCCATATAGACACGGCTGCTTCCTGAGAAAATTTACATAAAGAATTTAATGCAAAAGAAACCTTAGAATCAATAGACTGTAAAGTCCCCCAAAGGCCCTTCAAGGTAATCTCAGCATTAGAAGGCAAAACTGGAAGTTCAGAGGAACCCTCCAAAGTTGTCATGGAAACAGGAATAGGGAAATCTACCACTACTCTATCCTTTAGAACCTGCCCTGTTGAAGCACCAAGACTAACCATACTCTGTGAAGTAGGACATAATGGAGGAGATCTCCCTCCGGGGCTCAATGAAGCTCCTTCGGGAGAGGACTGAGCAAGGGGGATTGGAGCAAAATGCTTATCCAATGGACCTACCGGTTTAGAACTCTCCGAATCGGCCATTTGTGGCTTGTCCTGTACCTTGGCCTTCCGCTTACCCATCTCAATTAAAAGAAAACAACTATGAAAACCAACCTATTCAGAAGGACTCATACAGGCATATAACCTAAGCAGAACCCCACTATCCCCTACTACCTAGCAAAAGCCAAACCAACATCACAACAGATACTCACTAGCGTCGCAGTAGCAACGAAGGGGCGTCAAAGGGGCAGGACCTGCCCCTTTAATCACGTCCCTTCGAACACGTCCCCTGGTCGCGCTCCGCCGTCGCGGAGACAAACAAAAAACCCTTATATAGGTACAACCAAGGTCCCCAACAAGGAAAAACAAGCTGCCCCGGGCGTGCCTGCCCGATGGAAGTAGGGCAGCGTCAACAACACCAATGCGGGTTCAGTCCCGGAAGTCCCACGGCCCGATAGACAGGGCCAAGCTCACCCCCTCACTCTGCAGGTAGGCTCCGGCGGCTGGGAATCTGGTGGATGGTTTTAAAGTCCCTGGGTCCCCAAAGAGGCAAGCTGCCCCGGGCGTGCCTGACCGATGGAAGTAGGGCAGCGGCAGCAACACCAATGCGGGTTCAGTCCCGGAAGTCCCATGGCCCGATAGACAGGGCCAAGCACACCCCCTCACTCTGCAGGTAGGCTCTGGCAGCTGGGAATCTGGTGGATGGTTTTAAAGTCCCTGGGTCCCCAAAGAGGCAAGCTGCCCCGGGCGTGCCTGCCCGATGGAAGTAGGGCAGCGGCAGCAACACCAATGCGGGTTCAGTCCCGGAAGTCCCACGGCCTGATAGACAGGGCCAAGCTCACCCCCTCACTCTGCGGGTAGGCTCCAGCAGCTGGGAATCTGGTGGATGGTTTTAAAGTCCCTGGGTCCCCAAAGAGGCAAACTGCCCCGGGCGTGCCTGCCCGATGGAAGTAGGGCAGCGGTAGCAACACCAATGCGGGTTCAGTCCCGGAAGTCCCACGGCCCGATAGACAGGGCCAAGCTCACCCCCTCACTCTGCAGGTAGGCTCCCTGCTAAGAATGTTTTCATATCTAATCTTAGTTGTGCTGAGGCATATTAGTAGTAGTAAAGCAGTGCTGCAGTTAGAACCTTGGGAATGTTATGATGAATATTCAAATATTTTTGAGTCACAGGTACACTCATAGAAACATAGAAACATGATGACAGAAAAAGACCACATGGCCTATCTAGTCTGTTCTTCCATAACAACAACTACAACAGTCCACTTTTTACCTTTAGAGATCCTCTGTGTTGGTCCCATGCTTTTTTGAATTCAGTTACTGTCCTCATCTCTACCACCTCCACTGGGAGACTATTCCATGGATCCACTACTCTTTCCGTAAAGAAATATTTCTGCATATCACTCCTGAATCTATCTCCCTTCACCCTCATCCCATGTCCCCTCGTAGCAGAACTTGCTTTCAATTGAAAGAGGCTCTCTCCCTGAACATTTATGCCACGGAGGTATTTAAACATCTCAATCATATCACCTCTATCCCGCCTTTCCTCTAAGGTGTACATATTAAGATCCTTAAGTCTGTCCTCATATGCTTTATAATGAAGCCCATTAATCATTTTAGTAGCAACCCTCTGCACCGACTCCATCCTGTTCACATCCTTTTGAAGGTGCGGTCTCCAGAATTTCACACCATACTCCAAATGAGGTCGCACCAAAGACTTATACAGAGGCATTATCACCTCCTTTTTTCTGCTAGCCATTCCTCTCCGTATGCACCCAAGCATCCTTCTAGCTTTTGCCGTCGCCTTTTCTACCTGTTTAGCTACTTTAAGATCATCAGACACAACCACGCCTAGGTCCCGCTCTTCTTTAGTGGACAAAAGTACTTCACCTCCTATACTGTTTTGCTCCCTTGGATTGCTGCAGCCCAAATGCATGACCTTACATTTTTTAACATTAAATCCCAGCTGCCAAATTCTAGACCATTCTTCAAGCTTAGCTAGATCCCTCCTCATGTTATCTACCCCTTCCTGGGTGTCTACTCTATTGCAGATTTTGGTATCATCCGCAAAGAGGCAAACCTTACCCGATAGCCCTTCCGCTATATCACTAACAAAGATGTTAAAAAGAATCGGACCAAGGACAGATCCCTGGGGCACACCACTGGTAACATCCTTCTCCTCAGAGTGAACTCCATTTACTTGTACTCTTTGTCGCCTCCCACCCAACCAATTTCTAACCCAAGCAGTAACTTTAGGGTCCATCCCTAGGGTGCTCAGTTTTTTTATAAGTCGCCTGTGAGGAACAGTGTCAAAGGCTTTACGGAAATCTAAATACACCACATCTAGAGCTCTCCCTCGGTCCAACTCCCTGGTCACCCAGTCAAAGAAATCAATCAGATTTGTCTGACAAGAACTGCCTCTGGTGAATCCATGCTGCCTCGGATCCTGTAATCCGCTGGACTCCAGAAACCTCACTATTTTCTCTTTCAGCAGCGTTTCCAATAATTTACTCACCACCGAAGTTAAACTAACCGGCCTGTAGTTTTCAACCACATCCTTACTTCTGCTTTTGTGTAAAGGCACCACATGAGCCTCTCTCCAGTCCTTTGGCACCACTCCCGACTCCAATGAGGCATTGAAAAGGTTAGTCAGTGGAGTTGCTAGAACGTCCCCAAGTTCCCTCAGTATTCTAGGGTGTATCCCATCCGGTCCCATCGCTTTGTCTACTTTAAGTTGAGCTAGTTTCTCACGAACACAGTCTTCTGAAAATAGTTCAAGATGTCCCTCGCTTCTGTTCTTATTTGTGGGTGTTTTCTGAGGTCCTGCTCCTGGTTCTTCATCTGTGAACACAGAAGAAAAATATTTGTTAAGCAATTCCGCTTTATCCTTATCAGCTTCTATATATTCCCTCCCTGCACCCTTGAGTCTGACAATACCACTTTTGCCCTTCCTCTTCTCACTAATATATCTGAAAAATGTCTTATCCCCCCATTTTATTGCATTGGCTATTTCCTCCTTCTTTTGAATCTTTGCCTTCTTGACTACTTTGCTAGCTTCTCTAAGTTTTTCCAAATACAGATGCCTGTCTTCCTCTCTCTGTGATCTCTTGTATTTCATGAAGGCCTCCCTCTTTTTCTTCACTTGTTCAGCTACTTCCTTCGAAAACCATAGCGGTCTCCTGTTCCTTTTGCCTTTATTTACCATTTTAACAAAAAGGTTGGTTGCCTTTAAAATACCCCCTTTCAGTTTTGCCCACTGTTTTTCTTCATCCCCCAGCTGTTCCCATCCCACTAACGACTCCCTGAGGTATTGGCCCATCTCCACAAAGTTAGTCTTCCTAAAGTCTAAGATCCTCACCTTGGAATGGATTCTAACAGCCCTAGTCCTAATACTGAACCACACCATCTGTGATCACTGGATGCAAAATGATCTCCCACTACAACATCAGAAACACTTTCACCATTGGTAAGCACCAAGTCCAATATGGCCCCTTCACGTGTGGGGTCTGTTACCAATTGCCTGAATAGTTCTCCCTGTAGAGAATCCAGGATCTCCTTACTTCTAGATGATACTGCAGCAGGAATGTGCCAATCAACATCTGGCATATTGAAATCTCCTATCAGTAGCACTTCCCCTTTCCTAGCAATGCTGCGTATGTCTTCAATTAACTCTCTGTCCACCTCTTCCTCTTGTGAGGGAGGTCTGTACATCACTCCAATCACTCAGTGACAAAACATTTTAATTTATCAGATTGTGCAGTGTGTCTTCCATCTGTGACAGCTACTCAGCATGGATTTCTGCCTAGGGTTAGGCCTAGGACCTTTGAGGAGTTCCGTGACATGGCCTTTAATCTAACTTCTGTACAATGGCCTCATACAAGCCCAGAACCTAGAATAGTTAGTCCTATGCCTCTGCAACATCCTCCAATATGTTTTATGGCTCAGGGTAAGGGAAGAAAGGTAGGGGATACTCCATGGAATGTTTGTAGAATAGTAATACTGCATAATTCTTCTATCTGGTATAAGAAATCCCATGTAGGAAACTCTTATATTTCAGTAGTACAATTAATGTCAGTTCAAGGGAACCAGGTGCAAGATTATGAATTACTACAATATAATAGTTCTGGCTACCCTTTGAATGACTCTAGTTCAGACCTAAACATACCTAACTGGAGTTTCCCTTTACTGGGGTATTATCATCCCTGGAAACGTAATTTGTCTGGAGGGCTCAATGAAATGGCCATGACTCAGTGGGCCTTGAATAATTGTATCCAGAATATATCTTGTCCCCAGAATTTGACAATCTGGGAAGATGGCTTAGTGGCTTTAGAAGGAGATTATTTTGTGTGTGGTACGTTTGCATATACAGAGCTTCCCAGAGGTTGATCAGGTACCTGTTATATAGCCCAATTAGATACCCCGTGGAGATTTGTACCTTACCAGAACTTTACTTTATTATCAACCCTGAACAATTCTGTTAGAAGAAAAAGGGATGTTTCTTCACAGGATAAAGCCATAGAGGCTGCTCAACAACTGGTAGACACTACAAAACCTTTAACTAAATCTCAAATAGATGCATTCACAGGTACTGTGTGGCTTTCAACTTTTGGAGCTATAGCACCCACCAGAGAATATGGTACCCAGATTATGCGACTACAGGCAGTTGTTGAACTTACAGCCCTAGATCTCACTGAGGCAATTAGTGTCTTGCAAGGTGCAGTGAACAAAGTGTCAGCTTATGCAGCCCAGAACCGAATGGCTTTAGACTATCTCCTAGCAAAGGAAAATGGTGTGTGTGGAGTAATAGTTGGTTTTTGTTGTAGTATGCTTGATAATAATGGAAAAATAGTAAAAGGCCTATTAGATAGTTAGAAACCGTACTTTTGTTTCAAGTGATAGTTATGTAAGTTCTTTTTCAGATCTATTTGATTCTGTTTCTTCATTTTGGAATTCATTATCCAGGCCTTTGCAAGGCTTATTAGCATCCTTACTTGGCTTTTTGGGGATTCTCATTCTAGGAGTATTAATTCTTTGTGTAATATCAGCTTGCTGTAAGAAATCAGTGGAATCACTGACCCCTACAATGATGTTACAGATTGACCCAGAATCTAGTTTTACTTCCACTTTAATGGCAATATCTGAGTTTCCTTACTTTAGAAATGATTCTTTACAGAATCAGAGGAGGGACTGAATGTAAGCTTGTTCACATCTAATAACTTTTCTGGTAGGAACTGAATGTAAGCTTGTCTGTACAGGGCGGTGTACACTACCAGACTGTCTAATAAAACCTGAGAAAGTTAAATTTGTTCAGAACTTTGCCTAGAAATAAACTTCATATATTTGCTTACTAAGTAGGTGAAGAGGTACAAGTCCTGTAAGCTATGTGAAATAAGAAAAAGGGCAGCTTGTCCTCCAGCCTTTCAGTCTCAGGGATACTAGATATCAAGCTGTCAGCAGTAAACAGTTATGTCTTGGAATACATGTATGTCTCCTCATACTGACCTATGCTGATTAGAAATTGACCTATGATGTGATGAATACGTAATACCTGACGTAGAATAATAAAGTGAAATTATGCTGTATCCTCCAAAAGAGCCTTATAAATAAAGTAAACCATAGCTAATAGTTAGAGTAAACAAAGAGAACTTGTTTCTATTTGTTTCTCTTCACAAAGCTTTGTTGTATCTATATAGAAGTGTGTGGTATTTTATTGCTGTCTCTTAGATTTCCTTCTCATTGCTTTGAGTGTGGTTTTCTGTTACTCCAAGAGCCCTGCAGTGTTGCTGGTGAGGGGGGGGGGGGGGGCGAAGAGCAGCCCTTCAACCCCTTCCCATGTCCTGAAGAGGACCCTCTCACTACAAAGTGTGGTTATTGCATCATACCAGTAGGAGCACCTGTTCTTCAGCTGAAGGAGTCTTTCCAGAGTCGGGTGCTGGCTGTTGCTTCAGTGGGGGAAACTTCTTCACTAGCTTTTCCATTTGCATTGCCACCCCTGAATCAACCAAAGGAGATGACTCAAGACTTGATATGGATAGCCCTGGAATATGTTTACAAGGTCTGTGCTGGCTTCATTCAAACTTCTTCAACAAGTTTAGCTAATATTGGAAAGCTTGAGGTCACTGTAACTAAGCAGAAGGATGAGGAAGGATACTTGTCAATCCCCCCTGTAAAGGGCTAGCTAAATCCAGCACTTTTGAAAAATCTACATGTACTAGGAAGAAGCTGTAAATCCAAACGTGGACAATTTTGAATGTGAAATGAAGAATACATATGTAGATTTTTGACACACCCAAGCTACTCCCTAAGCACACCTCTGACATGTCCCCTTGCAATTTTTATATAGTGACATCCACATGTAAATTCAGCCCTTTATAAAGTCAACATTTGCATGCGGGTGCCCTTTCCATGTGTAACTTCATGATTTTAAAACATGGAAATTGTGAATAAGACTTCTTAAATAATCCCCGCTGTATCATATTTCTGGCATGAATGTTGTACCGTGCTGCCTATAAAGATGTTTTATTTGTATTGTGAGTCTCAAATGTGTTTTTAATGTTCTAGTGTTCTTTTAGAGGGGACTTTTTTAGCAGGACACCTAGGTAGGTGCTATCTTATAAGACAACAATCCCTAAGTGTAAACACTACTGCATTAGTCAACATGGGGTAGTTTTATCCACAATGCTCATCTTCCTGTCATCTTGCCAGACCAGAGTGTACCTCCTCTGTTTTGCACAGGGATAATTCATTAGTTTTTACATTACAAAAGAGATATTAGAGATTAGCATGCAGTGCAGAATCAATCTATAGGGTGAAAGAAAAGACATTTCTAGTAAGTTAAAGAAAGCATGTACTAAACCTCTCTGCTGGTTGTTACTCCAATGATGTCTTTCATACTGATAGCACTGTGATGATGTATTACTACAATATATCATCCCAATGCATTTTTCCCTGACGGCGCTAGACTGATGCATCAGCGGTGGGACAACAGGAAAGAACATGATTTTCAAGGATGGTCTTGTTTCCTGAGATGAGTTTTACAGTTGTAGTGTAATATTGATGATTGGAAGACCGTAAATAAGCTTTTGGGTTTCAGTAGTCTTCAGTAGTCATTAGCAAGAATGTTGCAGGATTAAGAGACTTATTTTGAAATACTAATCTGCTAGATTTAGAAACACCATGTAGGTTTACAAACTTATTGGAAATGGGTTACACACGTTGCATCCCCCCCACCCCAAAATAGATGTTGTTTTTTTATGCACACATTTTCTAAAATTTTAAAAACTATAACAATGATGTTTGTTGGCTGATTTAAAAAACAAATACTGGAAACACAATGGAGAAGTTACATACCCTGGCTTAGAGTGAGGTTCATTACTGTCATGGTATGCACAAAACTAACTATTTTGTATTTTCTTTTGTAGGTAATATCCTGTTGTTCCAGCAGAGCTCCATGTAGTTCTGTGCAGTTGGGTACACAAGGACGCTTTTGTATGATTGTGGCATGTGGCTGTGCACATTAGTCTGAGGTGTTGAGGTGAATGAATAATTTTCCCAAGGTTAAATGTGGTGTTTTTAATGTTTTGAGTGTGTTGTGGTATTGTAGGTGATTGTATGGAAGGCTTATTGACCTGTGATGTGAGCGTCAGCTGCTCTCTATAGTAATTTTTTTCACTAAATGTAGGGTAGGAGCTATCCTGAGGTCATTTTGCCTGAAGAGATTTGTGTGAGATCAATTAAGGGTTGAGTAATTGTGTTAGTAGAGATTGTTGATTTAAGAGCGGATATTGTTTGGTGTTAGTTCAGCTCTTACACAGCTATTTTGCATAATGCACAAAACTAACCCATTTGGAAAAATTGTCCCTGAGAAGTTCATCATAAAAATGAAAGAAAATTGTATTTATTTATTTATTTTATTTAGTAGGTTTTCTATACCTCTTTCTCTTATAATCAAAGCGGTTTACAGTACAACACACAGTTTTTACATTAAACAGTGGGAGCGGGGGCATGCATGAGCTTAGACCAACTACAGTATTTACAGTATGAGCTATTTACATTATATTACAAGGGTAGAGAAAGGTTAATCAGTGGGTTAGGAGGAAGTCGCTGTTTGGGGTATGGGCTTGTGTTTGTACTGTCATGCAATGCCTCCAAAATGTTCCACGTAGAGAGTTGCTTTCAATCTTTTCCGGAAGTCCTTGGAGTCGGAGGTGGCTCTTAGATCGTCTGGGAGTGCATTCCATAGCGCAGGGGCTGCCAGGGATAGAGCTCTTCCGGATGTGGATTGTTTGGTTCTGGTGTATACGCTGGGGGTGCTGATAGTATCAGTGGTGGTGCGTCTTCTGGGTCTTGAGCAGTTGTTCATATTAATGAGATTCTTCAGTATAAAGGAAGAAAATTCTAATCTAATATAGTTCTTCACTCTATAGTTTCAGATATTACCTGCCAAGGTTCAATAAAACTAATCTGTAATCTCCACTAAATTTTCCAGAGAATGTCTGGGAGTATATTTTTAATGACAGAAGACTGCTGAAAGCAAATATTAGAGAAAATCTGCAATATGCAACATTTGAAAACTGCCAAAAGGTCAGACATACATCAAAACATCCTTCTACAATGAAACAGAATATAAGATGCAAGGAAATTAAAAAAAAAGATGAAAACACGTAACAAATCGTATTTATTTATTTTAAAACATTTTTATACTGCCATATGCAAAGAGCCCAATGCCATAATGTGCACATCTGACCCGCGGACACAACAAAATAAAAAATGAGCCCCCGTGGGGACAGAATCAGGGAGATAGATGTGTTCTGCGAGCAAATCCAAGAACTACTCAGCCAGCCCTGTGCCTCGGACACGGGTAAACGTTTTGGATGTCCCCACGCCCACTGTATTCTGAAACATTACACATTTTAGACCTTGTCTGTTTCCATGATGTAACCTTGGGAAAAAATGTGTATTGCCTAAGTTGCCCATCACAGACAGTAGTGTGCTGATGCATACTAGACATAAATACCAATGAGAAATGACAGTTGCTGCAACCTAGACCATATACCAGTCCCCCTCATGCCCTGAAATGTGCTAGGCAAATCCAGTGCACCCAAATATAGTATACAAGAATATAAATATGAACATAAATGTCAGGACATACTTTGCATCAAATGGTATGTGGGGTCCATCAAGCCCAGAATCCTGTTTCCAACAGTGGCCAATCTAGGTCACAAGTATCTAGCAGTTTCCCCAGAAGACACAGATTCCACAATGCTTGTATTGGGACAAGCAGTGGATTTCCTGGATCCCCTTTAATAATGGTTTATGGAACTTTCCTCCAGGAACTTGTCCAAACCTTTTTTACACCCAGCTACACTAGCAGCTTTTACTACATCCTCTTAATGAATTCCAGAGTTTGAGTGAAAAATATTTTCTTTATTAGTCTTATATGGGTTACACTGTAGCTTCATTGCATGTCCCCTAGTCTTTCTACATTTTGATGGCGTAAACAAGTGATTTACATTTACCCGTTCCACTCCACTAATTAATTTATAGACCTTTATCATATCTCCCCTCAGCTGTCTCTTTTCCAGGTTGAAGAGCCCTAATCTTTTTAGCCTCTCCTCATACGGGTATACTTCCATGCCCTTTACCATTTTGGTGGCTCTTCTTTGTACCTTTTCTAATTCTGCTATATCCTTTTTCAGATACGGTGACCAGAACTGCACACAATATTTGAGATGTGGTTGCACTATGGAATGATACAGAGCATAATAATATCCTTTGTTTTATTCTCCATTCCTTTCCTTATGATTCCTAGCATTGTATTTGCTTTCTTGGATGCCATTGCACACTGGGCAGAGAATTTCAAAGTATTATCCACGATGACACCTAAATCGTTTTCCTGCGTGGTAGTTCCTAATGTTGAACCTTGCATCATGTAACCATAGTTTGGGTTGTTCTTTCCTAGGGGGTCTATTCTGAGACCAGAATATTTTTTTGGCCTGCACCAGGGTTCCTCGCATGTACACCCAATCTATGCGGGGAGCTCTGTTCGTGCGCAGGAGTGAGCGGACCAGGGAAGGATTGAAGAAGGGAGGTGGGCGGCGACTGACCCCGGATGTACATGGCCTATTATGAGGTTGGACCTGTACATCCGGGGTCTGAAAAATGGACGGGGGAATTATTCCACCTCAGAGGTGGAATAAGTCCCCCTAGATATCAGTGGACAGCTGAGCCAGGACCAGTAGAAGAGGTGAGGAGGTGTAGGGGGTTCATCGCAGCCCAACCCTGGCTATAGAGGGGCCAGATCGGGGGTCGAGCTGCAGGGAAATGGGACTTTGGTGAGTGGCTGGGGATCGTGGCTCTTGAATGGAGCCATGGTACCATAGTGACAGACTGCCGTGGCACTGCAGCTCCATTCAGGAGCCTGGCTGGGCTATCCAGGGAATCCGTTGTGCGTGCTAGGCGTCCACAATCAGGGCATGGTCTGGATATCTTGGCTCTGTTCCTGATTCTGATCCCATGGGCATATCTAACCCCCGCAGTTGCAGAATCAGTTGCAGCCCCAGGCAAGGGATAGGAATGTGCCTCCATATGTGCAACTTTGCATTTGTCCACATTAAATTTAATCTGTCATTTGAGCATTCAGCCTTCCAATTTATTAAGGTCCTCTTGCAGTTTTTCATAATCCTCCTGGTTTTTAACAACTTTAAATAATTTTGTGCCATCTATAAATTTGATTACCTCACTCATTATTCCCATTTTTAGATCATTTACAAATATGTTAAAAAGCAGTGGACCCAGCACAGATCCCTGGGTTATTTCACTATTCACCTTTCTCCATTGGGAAAATTGGCCATTTAGCCCTATCCTCTGCTTTCTATCTTTTAACCAGTTCCTGATCCACAATAATACACTGCCTCCTATCCCATGACTTTTTAATTTTGTCAAGAGTCTTTCATGAGGGACCTTGTCAAAGGCTTTCTGAAAATCCAGATACTCTACATCGACCGACCCAACTTTGTCTACCTGTTTATTTATACCTTCAAAAAAATATAACAGATTAGTAAGACAATACCTTCCTTGGCTAAACACATGTTGGTTGTCTCCTATTAAACCATGATTATCTACATGTTTGTAAATTGTATTCTTAATAATGGTTTTTCTTCCATTTTTTTCTGTGCTGATGTCAGGCTCACCATTCTGTAGTTTCCCAAATCAACCTTAAAACCCTTTTGAAAAATTGGCATTACATTGGCCATCCTCCAATCCACTGGTATTACTGATGATTTTAATGATAGTTCACAGATTAATAATAGTGGGTTTGCAATCTCACATTGCAGTTCTTTCAACACCCTCGGATGTGTACTATCCAGTCCAGGTCATTTCGGTTTATCAAATAGTTGTAATACATCTTCCCGGTTTATCAAAATTTCTTTCAATTCTTCTGCTGCATCAGCTTTAAATACCATTTCAGTCATGGGTAATTTATCTATATCTTCTTCAGTAAAGACTGAAGCAAAGAATTCATTCAGTCTCTCCGCTATGACCTTCTATCTCTTAGTGCCACTTTTATCCCTCTATCATCTAATGGTCCAACTGACTCTCTCACAGGTTTTTTGCTATGAATGTACTAAAAAAAAGTTTTTATTATGTGTTTTTGCTTCCACAGCAAGCCTTTTTTCAAATTCTCTCTTTACCTGCCTTATCAGTGCCTTGCATCTAATTTGCCAATCGTTATGTTGTTTCCAGTTTTTGATATTTGGCTCCTTTTTCCATTTCCTGAAAGCAGCTTGTTTGGCTACAACAGCCTCTCTGACCTCACCTTTAAACCATGCTGGCAGTTTTTTGGACTTCCTTCCACTTTTCTTAAAGTGTGGAATACAGCTGGTCTGGTCTTCCAAGATAGTATTTCTAAACAAAACCTATGCATGATGTAAATTTTAACCTTTGCAGCAAATTTTCTTAGGTCTTTTTTAACTGTTTTCCTCATTTTATCATAGTCTCTCTTTTGAAAGTTAAAAGGTAGTATTGTGGATTTCCTTGCCATCCTTCTTCCATTTATTAAATCAAATGTGATCATGCTATGATCACTGTTGCCAAATGGCCCCAACACCCTTATCTCTTGCACCAGATCTTGTGTTCCACAAAGGCAGGGGTGGCCAACTCCAGTCCATGTGCAGCACAATCCAGCCTGGTTTTCAGGATGTCCCTAATAAATATTCATGAGGTATATTTACATCCGCTGCCTCCCATTGTATGCAAATATATCTCATGATCTATGGTCTATGATATCTTCCCTCTTGTTGGTTCATGAACCAGCTGTTCCAAGAAGCAGTCATTTATTTCATCTAGAAACTTCATCTCCCTAGTATGTCCTGCCGTGACACTGACCCAGTTGATACTGAGGTAATTGAAACCACCCATTATTATTACTATGCTGTAAATATTGTTATCTTCCCTGACTTCTTTGAGCATTTCATCATCCATTTTTTCATTCTTGCCAGGCGGTCGGTAATACACCCCCGCTGCCACTTTTAACAAGGAACTTCTATCCATAGAGATTCTATAGTATATTTTATTTCCGGCAAAACTTTAATCCTGTGTGACTCAATGCCCTCTCTAACATAGAGTACAACCTTTCCACCAATTTGATCTTCTCTATCATTATGATATAGCTTGTACCCAGGTATCACAATGTCCCACTGGTTGTCTTCCTTCAGCCATGTCTCTGATATACCAATCATATTTAACCTCTCATTTTGTGCTATATATTCTCTCCCATCTTATTTTTTAGACTTCTAGCATTTGCACATAGACATTTTAGAGGTTGTATTTTATTCATATTAATCTGGTTATTGGTAGGCAGGGGTAATTCAGAATATTTAAGTTCTGTCCGTTCAGTACTTAAGGGCATTTGGGTTACTTTTGTCTTTATTGGAACTTCTCTGTTGATATGCCCTAACTTCAGTCTTTTGCTAGTATCCTTCAAGGATACATCATCCCTAACCATGTGCTCTTGGGTGATTGCCGGTTTTCCCCTATTATCTAGTTTAAAAGCTGCTCTATTTCCTTTTTAAAGGTTAATGCCAGTAGTTGGTTCCACTCCAGTTAGGGTGGAGCCCAACCCTTCAGAAGAGCCCCTCCTTTCCACAGAATGTTGCCCAGTTCCTAACAAATCCAAAACCCTCATCTTTGTACCATTGTCTCATCCACACATTGAGACTCTGGAACTTTGCCTGCCTTTTGGGTCCTGCATGTGGAATGGGATGCATTTCAGAGAATGCTACCCTGGATATTCTGGATTTCAACTTCCTACCTAAAAACCTAAATTTGGCCTCTAGAATCTCCCTACCACGTTTTCCTATGTCATTGTTACCATGTGTACCAAGACAGCAGACTCCTCCCCAGCATTATCTAAGACCTTGTCTAGGTGGTGTGTGAGGTCAGCTACCTTTGCACCAGGTAGGAATGTTGCCAGGTGATCCTCATGTCCTCCAGCCACCCAGATATCTACATGCCTAATGATCAAATCACCTAACCCTTCCCTTGTGGGTACATGGCCTTGGAGAAACCTCCTCGGTACGAGAGGGTTTTACATCACCTGGAGGACAGGTCTTAGCTAAGGTATCACTTTCTGCCACAACAGGGTGATGCTCTCCTATCACGTGACCTCTCTCCTCCATGGCAACATGGATGATGCCAGACTGGAGATGGGACTTCAGTACTGCATTCCTGTAGGTCTTGTCTGTGTACCTCTCTGTCTTATTTATGTCCTCCAAGTCTGCTACTCTAGCATCCAGAGATCGGACTCTTTCCCTGAGACTAAAGAGCTCCTTGCACCTAGTGCACACATAAGATACCTCACCAACCGGGAGAAAATCATACATGTGACACTGAATGCAAAAGACTGGAAAGCCCCCATCTCACTGTTGGACTACTGTATGCATCTTAGTTCTAAGGTTGTGTTTATGTATTTGTTTACTTACGTAGATTTGCTGGGTATACTTATACTAATAAAACTATAATATGCTTAATAGACTTTGTTCATCTCATGATTGATTAATCTCAGGTCCTTAATATATGCTTGTTGAGGATAAATGCGACCATATAACGCCTATCCTAATACAACTTCATTGGCTCCCCATACAAGGAAGGCTTGCATTCAAATCTTTGTTACTCACCTTCAAATCCATCCATGGCATTACCTCCCCCTCATTAACCGACATCATCCAGCCCATTCCTCCCAACAGAATAAGGAGAACCCCATCAACAAATGCGCTAGTAATACCAAAGGCTTCAACAAAGTACACAACCGCAACATCTAACAGGGCATTCAGTATCTATGCCCCAAAATGTTGGAACGCATTACCACCAGGCATCCGTGCGATTACTGACTTAACACAATTCAGAAAGGCTCTCAAATTCCATTTATTTACTCAGTACTACCAGATTAACCCAACCCCTACATAATTGCCTCTCCCTTACCTCCTCAAGTTAACATATCAACCCTATCGTACACATGTACACCCTAAATTCTCAGCACTCGATCCCATTGTACATATGTAATTAGTTCAGTTTGCATTCCCTGTGTTATCCAAGTTGTAACTCCTGTTCTCTGTAAAGCATAAACATGTTATCCAAGTTGTTACTCCTGTTCTATGTGAAGCCAAGCAGTTTGTTATGGTCATTTTGTTGTATGTAAACCGCGCTGACAATAGTGCGGTATATAAGAAATTGTAATAAATAAATAAATAAATAGCTGCACCTGAGAGTGAATATGGGTATCTCCTTTCTTTTAGGAGGTTTAAGAACCTATAAAGCTATGATTATCCTAGAGATGGGTGGGAGTGGGGAAGGAGGTAGGGAATGAAGACCTATTCAAAGTCGGCTTGCTTCTAAGGCAAAAGCTTACCAATTTCCTGGGTGACTCACACAGCTCTTGGTTTGATAGAAGGGGCCTTTTAACTTGCCCCTTTGATCTGTCACTTGCCTTTAACACCTATTCAAGATAACTGCACAGATCTTTTGCCTCCTAACTGGTAGACCTCTTTCTAAAGGTCACTAGAAACAAATGTATTTCTTCCTACTCAGGACTATTCTACCTGTATGCTAACTATTTACTCTATTTAACTTTAATTTGATTGAAACACTTTCTATAAACACATTTCAGAATCTATTTACTCTTAATTTACTTTTTATGCTAAGCTATACTCTGCTTTGACTTAAATACAAAGCTCTGTGGTGGTACTAAGACCTGTCTGACTGAGAAAAAACAATGAATTCTAAAACACACAGATCTATCAGTTTTAACCCAAAGAATTCCATTCCTCCCCCCCCCCCCCACACAAGATTTAGAGTTTATTTCAGAAGATTAATACTCACAGGTATATATCTACTTCCTCCTATCATTCCTTTTTAGGTTCCCTATGGCTAAATGTCAAAACATATCCCTGTCAATAATACGGACCCTCAGAATAAGGGCATTCAGAAGTGCAAACAGCACTGACACATGCTCAACAGCAACACCATTGGTCCCACAAAATGTGCATTATGGGCATGCATGAGTGCTGTTTGCACTGTTGAGTACCCTTATTCTGAGGGTCCCTTATCAGTGATGGGGATATGTTATGACTTTTAACTATAGTGAACCCTCTTTGTTTGACTGCCCAATCACTCTGGCACCTGGTGACGCTGCAGTCATCAATACAGTCCAGGTACTGGTGAGGCTTTATTATACCCCCTGAATTGCAAATGAGTATAGCAGATCCCTCCGTGCACGCCTCAAACCACACACACACACATATACACTCTCACTATCGATCACAAAAACATGATTCTGCCCAAAAGATTCCCTGAACCTATACATAACAGCTATGACATAACATAATCACATAGGGCACCGGGACTACAAATATGATCTCCGTTTCTTACCCCAAAAAAGAATCCTTTCCCTGCTCACGCCCATACTATCCCTGTATCAGCAGTCCCATTTTTCTGAAAATGGGAATTGTTAGGGTCCCATGGATTGGCTCCTTTAGCACAAACAGCACATAGGTGCATAGCCTGAATAAACACTATTGTTCTTCTTAATTTCTTTAAGAGTGTTTAGATATGTTTCTTTACCTTACAACATTCCCTCACCTCTGGTCCTGTACCTTAAGATTGCATCTTGTATTTTCCCAGACTGCAGTCACACCAGTTCAAAACATACTTGTCACAACCATTGTTCTCTATGGAACACATTGCAGAGCACAGCAGAATATTTTCTAAGTCCTAGCCTTATACCACTTTTCAGCAGGAATAATGTGGACATTTCTGGGAAACAATATGTAACGGGTCTTTCCTGAATGCGTTTTATATGTCTCCACAGCTGACTATGCCCCCATTCCACCCTCTCCCACCCACGTTCTGAGATCCCTGTGCTAGCGCTGTGGACGTGCATGTTAGCAGTGTTTCAGAATACTGTTGGGGACGTTTTCAGCACATAAACGTCCCCACCGTATGTACAAACCCTTTATTCGTGTTCTGGAATGACTCCTTAAGTGCATTCAAGGCAATGAATGATACATAAAAAATACAGTCCTCCAAGAACCTAAAAACATAAAAAATATAAACTGGAACATTGTACCTTATCTCCCCATGCTGCCCAACATAACTGGCTTTACCTCCCCACCCAATTTAGGAAACAAAAGGTTTTTCAAGGTTTTCCTTAATGCTGAAAGATTACATTCTTCCCTCAAGCTAACTGGAAGTTTATTCCACCATATGAGGCAGAATAAGAATACAAGAATTGCCTTACTGGATCTGACCAAAGGTCCATCAAGACCAGTGTCCTGTTTCCAACATTGACCAAACCAGGTCACAAATACCTGGAATATCCCAAAAGCAGCCAGATTCTGTTGAAAGTTATCACCAGGTCTACCTTTAATAACAGTTTATGGACTTTTCCTTTAGGACTTAGTTCAACTTTTTAAACCTAACTATGCTGACTAGTTTTACCACATCCTTCGCCAATGTGTTCCAAAGCTTAACTATGCATTGAGAGAAACTTCATAGCATGCCCCCTAATCTTTGTACTTTTCAAAGAGTAAACAATTTGCATTTACCAATTATTTTCCACTTAGGATTTCATTGAGCTCTATTATGTTTCCCCTAAGTCATCTCTTCTCCAAGCTGAAGAATCCTAACCTCTTTAGCCTTTCCTCATAGGGGAGTCATTATCATTTTGTTTGCCCTTTTCTGTAGCTTTTCTAATAAAGGTATGTCTCTTTTTTGAGATGTGCCAACCAGAATTGGATACACTACTCAAGGTACAGTTGCACTATGGAACAGTACAGAAGCAATATGATTCATAGGAATTTATTAGGAAAGGAAAAGAAAATAAAACATTCTGTTTGCATTTTTGTTCACCACTGCACACTGGACTTCAATATATTGTCCACAATGAGGCATAGCTCTTTTTACTGACTGGTGACTCCTAATGTGGAACCTAACATTGTGTAGTTGTAATCTGAGTTATTCTTCCCCATGTGCATCACTTCACTTAGCCACATTAACTTTCATCTGCCATTTGCATGCACAGCCTCACAAGATCCTCCTGCAATTTCACAGTCAGCATGTGATTTAAAAACATTAATTTGGTGTCATCTGCAAATTTAATTATATCACTCATTGTTCCCATTTCTTGTTCATTTATAAATGTTAAAAAGCACTGGCCCCAAAACAGATCACTGGGGTACTCCACTATTCACCTTCCTCCACTGACAATATTAGCCATTTAGCTCTACTCTGCTTTCTCTCTCTTTTTCAACCAGTTCCTTATCCACAATAGGATATTTTCTCCTATCCCATGGCTTTTTAGTATTCCTCAGGAGTTTTTCATGATGCGGAGACTACTAAAGTACAATGGGCCGATATTCTAAGAGGCATGTAAGACGCTGATATCTGGCTAAAGAAGCCCACTAATAAAAGGGTGTGGATTGTGAGACAGCCACTGGGCATGTGGGCAAAGATGGAAAATGGGCAGGTGTGAAGGAGTAGCTTAGTGGTTAGAGCAATACCCAAGAGATCAAGGGTTTGATTCCCACTGGTACTCCTTGTGACCTTGGGCAAGTCACTTTACCCTCCATTGCCTTGGAAGAAAAGGCCTGGCAGTCTACTTCCAGTCATATATTGACAAGGAAATCCAGATGCTGCTTAGTTTCCAGGAGTTGCACTGACTTGAAGGCACTGAAAAAAAAAAAGAAGGCCAAATTCAAGTACATGGACAGGACCCAGGCTTGGTAACATGACTGTCTGGCGCAAAGGTAGCGGACCTCATGCACCACTTAGACAAGGTTTTACATAGTGCTGGGGAGGAGACTGCTGTCTGGGTATATGTTGGTACCAATGACATAGGAAAGTGAGGGAGGGAGGTTCTGGAGGCCAAATTTAGGATTTTAAGTAGGAAGTTGAACTCCAGAACATACAGGGTTGCATTCTCCAAAATGCTTCCTGTTCCATGCACAGGACCTGAAAGGCAGGCAGAGCTCCGGAGTCTCAATGCATGAATGAGATGATGGTGCAAAGAAAAGGGTTATGAATTTGTTAGGAACTTGGCAAAATTCTGGGGAAGGGAAGGGCTTTTCCGAAGGGATGGGCTCCACCTTAACCTGGATGGTATGAGGCTGCTGGCATTAACCTTTAAAAAGGAGATAGAGTAGCTTTTAAACTAGGTAACAGAGGAACGCCGACCATCGCCAAAGAGCACATAGTTCAAAAGGATTTATCCTTGAAGGATATCAGCAAAAGAGGAAAGTCTGGGCATCCTGACTGAGAGATTCCCATAAAAATAAACGTATCCTAGATTACCTTAAGTACAGAGCTGAAAGATTCCAAATTACCCCCTAGGAACTGACAACTGATAATATGAATAAAATACAACTTTTAAAATGCCTGTATAAAAAAGCTAGAAGTCTAAAAAATAAGATGGGAGAGCTAGAATATATAGCACTAAATGAAAGGTTAGATATGATTGGCATCTCAGAGTCCTGGCAGAAGGACAATCAATGGGAAACTGTGATACCTGGGTGCAAACTATATCACAATGATAGGGTAGATCAAATTGATGGAGGGGTTGTGCTCTATGTTAGAGAGGGAATTGAGTCACACAGGATTAAAGTTCTGCATGAAACAAAATACACTGTAGAATCTCTATGGATCGAAATAACTTGCAAAGAGGGGAAGGTGATAGCAGTGGAGGTGTACTACTGACCATCTGGCCAGAATGAACAGATGGATGATGAAATGCCAAGAGAAAATCAGGGAAGCTAACAAAAGTTACAACACAGTAATAATGGGTAATTTCAATTACTCCAGTATTGACTAGGTCAATGTTAGGGAGATAAAGTTTCTATGTGAAATAAATGACTGCTTCTTGGAGCAGCTGATTCATGAACCAACAAGAGGGGAGACTATTTTGGACCTAGTCCTTAGTGGAACCCAGGATCTGGTGCAAGAAATAAGAGTGTTGGGGCCACTTATCAATAGTGATCATAGTATTATTGCATTTGATTTAATAAATAGAAGAAGGATGGCAAGGAAATACACAATACTACCTTTTAACTTTCAAAAGGGAGACTATGATAAAATGAGAGAAATAGTTAAGAAAAAAACTAAAAAAAGCAGCTGCAAAGGTTAAAATTTACATCAAGTATTGTTTAGAAATACTATCATGGAAGCCCAGAACAGATGTATTCCAAGCTTTAAGAAAAGCAGAAGGAAGGCCAAAAAACTGCCAGCATGATTTATAGGCAAGGTCCGAGAGGCTATTGTAGCCAAAAAAGCATCTTTCAGGAAATAGAAAAAGGAGCCAAATGATGAAAATGGGAAACAACATAAGCACTGACGAGTTAGATGCAAGGCACTGATTAGGCAGGCAAAGAGAGAATTTGAAAAGAAGCTTGCCGTGGAAGCAAAAACACCTAATAAAAGCATTTTCAGCTACATTCATAGCAAAAACCCTATGAGAGAGTAAGTTGGACCATTGGATGATAGAGGGGTAAAAGGGGCACTAAGAGAGGACAATGACATAGGGGAGAGATTCAATACATTCTTTGCTCCAGTCTTTACTGAAGAAGATGTAGGGAAGTTACCCATCCTTGAAATGCTATTTAAAGATGATGTATTGGAAGAATTGAAAGAAACATGAATAAACCGAGAAGATGTATTACAACTATTTGATTAACTGAAGAGAAGTAAATCACCTGGATCGGAGGGTATACATCCGAGGGTTTTGAAAGAACTGAAAGATGCAATTGTAGACCTACTATTAATAATCTGTGAACTATCATTAATATCATCTGTAGTACCTGAAGATTTGAGAATGGCCAATATAATGCCAATTTTTAGAAAGGGTTCCAGGGTGATTTGGGAAACTATAGACTGGTAAGCCTGATGTCAGTACCTGGCAAAATGATTGAAAACATTATAAATTTACTGAACATCTAAGTAGTCATGGTTTAACAGGAGAAAGTCAACATTTATTTATCAGGTTTTATATACTGCTTTATCATTTCAATCAAAGCGGTTTGCATTGAAACTTAAACTTGGTAATGTACATTAGACAAGGACATTGATAACTTGGACTTTTCTGAGGCAATGGAGGATTAAGTGACTTACCCAAGACCACAAGAGTAGTAGTTGAAATTGAGCCCTGGTTTCTGGGTTCCCAAGCCAGTGTTTTTAACCATTAAGCTATTCCTCCACTCTATGGATTTAGTCAAGGAAAGTCTTGTTTCACTAATCTGTTTTTTTTTAAGGTGTGAATAAACAGGTAGACAGAAGTGAGCCAGTTGATATACTGTACCTGGATTTTCAGAAAATCTTTGACAAGGTCCCTCCTGAGAGACTGTTGGCAAAATTAAAAAATCATCAGAAAGGAGGCAGCGTACTATTGTGGATCAGGAATTGGTTAAAAGATAGAAAGCAGAGAGTAGGGCTAAATGGCCAACTTTCTCAATGGAGAAAGGTATATAGTGGAGTATCCCAAGAATCTGTGCTGGGACTACTGATTTTTAACATATTTATAAATGACCTAGAAATGGGAATAACGAGTGAGGTAATCAAATTTGTAGATGACACAAATTATTCAAAGTTATTAAGATGAAAGAGGATTGTGGAAAATTGCAAGAGGACCTTGATAAATTGGAAGACTGGACATTCAAATGGCAGATGAAATTTAATATGGACAACTGCAAAGTTATGCTCCTAGGAAAGAACAACCCAAACTATGGTTACATGATGCAAGATTCCTCATTAGGAACCATCACCCAGGAAAAAGATTTAGGTATCATAGTGGATAATATGCAGAAACCCTCCGCCCAGTATGAAACAGCGGCCAAGAAAGCAAATAGAATTCTGGGAATCATAAGGAAAGGAATGGAGAATAAAACAAAGGACATTATAATGCCTCTGTATCATTCCATGGTGCAACCACACCTTGAATATTGAATGTAATTCTGGTTGCTATATCTTAAAAAGTATATAGCAGAATTAGAAAAGGTAGAGAGAAGAACCACCAAAATGGTAAAAGGGTTGGAAGGATACCCCTATGAGGAAAGGCTTAAAAGGTTAGGGATTTTTCAACTTGAAAAAGAGATGGCTGAGGGGAGATATGATAGAGGTTTATAAATTAATGAATAGAATGGAACGGGTAAATGTACATTGGTTGTTTACGCCATCAAAAAGTAGAAAGACTAGGGGACACGCAATGAAGCTACAACATAACCCATTTAAGACTAATAAGAGAAAATATTTTTTTACTCAATGCATAATCAAACTCTGGAATTTGTTACCAGAGGATGTAGTAAAAGCTGTAACCGGGTAGCCGTACCCGCGCTCAGCCTTCATTAGTCCTGGCCCCTCACCTCCTCCCTCCATCTCTTCCCTCCTATCCCCACAAAAACACCTACAGCCATATTATGGCAATAACTGGTTGCAGCTTTATTCCAAAAACAACATCATAAACATGAACAGTAAATACTAGTGAAAACAAACCCCCTCCCCAAGCGGAGCCACGTGTCACCAGCCATGCAATTAGCAAAGCAACTGCGACCTCCGCTCAAGCCAAGGTCACCCGACCGGCTAAGTTCCTACCACCCCTATCCAACTTCGCCATATTACTAGCAAAAGTCTTCCAGGGGTTGTCCGGGTCGAGGGCACCCTGCCCTCGCCCCAAGTCGCCTAAGGCTCCGGACCCAGGAAACCTCCAAGATCCCGCCACCGGCACAGGTCCACCCCTCACCTGTGCCACCCCCCCCAATATGAAGATGTGACCAGCGTGCCTAACCGTGCACCACCATCTCCACTGCCTCCTGCCAATCATTCAGGAGCAAATCCATTCCCACAGGGGAGAGGTGCACGCCATCCCCTCTGAACAACCCGGCACAGGCCACCTCGATCCAAGGATGCTGCACCTGAAACCCCCCTTGCTCACACACCCATCTCCCGATCTGCCTATTAATTTTTGTTAAACCCCGTGACCATCTCCTCTGGCCCCAGCACGCAGGCCGCGGGATAATATCTGACCATATTAATACAAGACTTTCAAACATACGGAGAACTGCAGTAAAGTCCTTTTTGGCTGCTCTGATTAGCTACTTACAGGACCAAACAGTCAAATCATTGCCACCCAAATGCACCAGAAGCAGTGCAGGAGGAGTCTGGATACGACCATGGTGATGAAGCAAAGGCAGCAACTGATTCCACCGCAGACCACGCTCGCCCAGCCATGAAATCGCCACCACTGCTGAATCCAGTCCCAAGTTCAGCCCAATAGGCTGCTCTGCCACTCGCTGCCCGGCCCAGAACACAAATGAGTGCCCAAACATCCAGCACTCCCGCTGACACCACCCCATATCTGAAATAAAAGCACAACATTAGTATTATCCCCCCCAGACCCCCCCAACCGGCGCCTCATAACCGCACGTAACCCATAAATGCCCGAGATCGCCATCGGCCTATACCCTGAATCTGCTCTCCCGTGAAACCCAGGGCCGCCGCACTGGTCACTGCCCCAATGCGAAAAGAGTGCGTGGAAAACTGCCACGGATCTTCACCAATCTGCCTCAATACCAACCGCAAAACCGCTGTAACTTGATAACGCGTCACCACGCGAAAATCCCTATGCACAAACCCCCCCCCTTCCTCCCGTAGTCACACCCCCAAATACTCCCGAAGAGCAGATACTGGGCACGTACTCTCCCCGATCTCTCTCAATACCACCCATAACCCCTTATCCAACTGGTTTATTTTATTTATTTACATTCTCTTATATACCGCGCTATTCTGCATCAGTGCGTTTTACATTGAAAAAAACTGGTCCATTTTGAATCTTGCCAACAACACGCGTACCAGCCCTTTTTCCAACCGCACATGCTGAAAGAGCAAGCACTTACCCACACCTGCCCTACCCGAATCTACGGCCAATTCACCCACCCAAAATGCCCCAAAAAACGCCAAACAAAAAAATGTCCGAAAGAGAACCGCCTCATACTGCGAAGCTGCAACTTCAGGCAGCTCCTGGCACAAACCCAGGAGTAACTCATGCATAATTGGCTGCCGCTGATCCAGAGGTAAAGGCTGCGAGCGCTCCCACCCTTGCAACAGCCGCCTCGCCAATGACCCACGGCCAGCAACTTCCCAACCCGCTGCTCTGGCAAAAAACCCGAACCCCGCCAAATGAATACGCACTGCCGATCTCGAAACCCCCTGCTCCTTCGCCCAACTGACATACCTCCCAAGCAGGTGATCCGGAACTGGCCCGCCACACCAATCCCCAACATGCAAATATTCCATCACCCTCTCACAACCGCACCTATAGGTCTCCCAAGTATGCTCCGCCACTGACTTCCTCAGTAGAGTCCTCATCCTGACAGGCCACTGCTCCACAAGCTCCAAGGGACCCCGAGCCCATTCTCATCCACCTCTGGGGCCAGCCTCCGAAACCGCTCCCACTGCAAACGGGAAAGAGCATCATCAATTGCGTTAGTATGCCCAGGTATATGACGAGCCTTCAGGTCAACATTCAAATGCAAACACTCCAGCACAATCCAACGCATAAGCGATGCAACCAGAGCGCAGCGAGGAGAATAATGATTAATGACATGCACCACTGCCACATTATCGCACCACCACACCACCCTACGATTGCCCATCTTATCCGGCCATAATGCTAACGCTACCCACATGGGAAATAGCTCTAAGAAAGTAATATTATGAACCAACCCCTCATCTACCCATGCCTGCGGACATGTGTCTGCACACCAAGCACCATTTAAATAAATTCCCAACCCCAACCCCCCTGCGGCATCCGTGTGCAACTGAAAATCCTCCGACGAAACCTCCGCCTCACGCAAGTCCCATTAAAGTCCCGCAAAAAGACATCCCATACCCGCAAATCCTCGCGCATGCCACTCGACACACAAATGCGATGATGAGGCATCCGCATTATAGACGTCGAAGCCGCCAACCGGCGAATGAACACCCGCCCCATAGGAATGACCTTGCATGCAAAATTGAGCGAGCCCATCAGAGCCTGCATCTCTTTCAAGGTTAACTTAGACGAGTCCAATACATTCGCCACTAAGACACGCAGCTTCACGACCTTCTCCCAAGGGAGCTGCGCCACCATGCTGAGCGAATCCAATTCGACCCCCAAAAAGGTAAGGTTTGTCGTCGGGCCAACCATCTTGCCTTCAGCCAAAGGCACCCCCAATTCACTGGCCAACTCGATAAAACCCTCCAACAGCCGGCTGCAACCCGCCGACGCTGTCCTTCCAACGAACAAAAAATCATTCAAATAATGTACCACTTCTGAACTTCCGACTCTCTGCACCACCAGCCAATGCAAAAAAGTGCTGAATTTCTCAAAGTACGCTCAAGATATGGAACAACCCATAGGCATACACTTTTTATTATTATTTATTATATTCTCTTATATACCACGCTATTCTGCATCAGTGCGGTTTACATTGAACATACTGAAATTACATTGAACAGGGCATTATAACATGGAGATAACTATTTTACAGGGAACATGGGCTATGGAGGGTTAAATGGCTTGCCCAAGACCACAAGGAGCACCTGTGGGACTAGAAACCCCAGTCTTTCCGGCCCAAGGTTGCTGTCCTCTAGTGGGATTTGAACCCCCAACCTTCCGGCCTGAAGTACCTTTCCCCAACCACTAGGCCACTCCACTTATCATAGTAGTATGCACTCTCAAACTGGAAACCCAACAACCAGAAAGCTGAGGGGTGTACAGGCAACAAGCGAAATGTCGATTCAATATCTACCTTCGCCAACAATGCTCCGGGACCCGCACCCTTGACCAACTGCGCCGCTCTGTCAAACGTTGCATACCGAACCGAACACCACTCACGCGGGATAAGATCATTTACCGAGGAACCCCACGGCAAAGATAAATTATGGATCAGCCTAAACTTCCCAGGCTCCTTCTTTGGAATAATCCCTAATGGAGAAACTACAAAATCACTACAAGGAGGGTGCTGTAACGGACCCGCAATCCTCCCCAGCCACAATTCCCCATCCAGCTTGTCCCTAGCAACTGAAGCCCAACGCAGTACACTTGGAGAATTCCTTGCTGCTATGCCTGCCACGACACCTTGAATGGAAATAATAAAACCGTACTGAAAACCAAACTGTAACGTTAACCTATCCTTTAACTTCGGGTACCCAATCAGCCAGCTACACAAGACAGGCACCCTGACCATTACTTAGTACCCGGCCCTGCTGGTGCCCCAGCTCCTTTCTTAACACATTTCATGGCTGGATGGGGCCCCCCGCATACTGAGCACGCATGCCAAAATTTACAGTCTGGGAAGGGACACATTGACCTATTGAACTGCCAACACACATCACTTGCCGCGCCAGGCACCGGCTTCGACTGCAATGTGGGTACTCCGCCACGAAAGGAACGACCTGCCACAGAAGCCGCTGTCGCCCCCGCCTTTCCCCCACTTCCGCCCCCTACCCCGACCCTAACCGACATCTGAATCAACCACAGGTTTATGTCCTGTGTACCCCAAGTTAAGTGCTTGTTCTCCTCCATCTTATCCCGAAACCTCTCGTCATAATTCAGCCACTACCAACTCTCGTGGGCTTGTGACGCTTCTAGGATTGAATCGGTGTAAGACAACAACATCCCATACTGCCCTGGAAAACGCTGCCCCCATACACTGGCCAGACGCAAAAATGATCTTACCCAATTAACCACCTTGCGGGAGACCTTTTGAATATGACCGGCCTTCTCGTCCTCCTTACGCTTCTTCTTACTATCCCCCGAACGCTTACGACCCTCCAGCAAGCGAAAAATGTCAATATACTTCCGCTTATAAATTTTCCATCGCAACTTCTTGGGCACGCCTTCCCATAGTTCGGACAAGGCTGACAGTGAAGCCGTACCCGCCGATGCCTGACCTCCAGTAGCGCCCATCTCCCGCACCAACCCCTTCCCCCCTTCCCCCTCTGAGTATGATTCTGACGAATCAGACACTGATGAAGAGGATGACCTAGAACTATGCCGACGCTGGCAGGCATGTCTCCGCTTCCTTCGTGCCTTCCCCGACCTTTCAACCCGCACCCCACTCTCCCCGCCATCTGTGACCGTAACCACAGGTAACTCACCCATCTGATCTCCTGCAGCCAAGCCCTCCAACGACCGCGGAACACCTGGAGAAGGCTCGACCCTCCGCTGCTGTTCACCCGCTCTCTGGTCCTGTTCGGATACGCTCAACGCACCTCCTGGAATGGTGGCCGCCGACGCCACACTCCGTACATCTGGGGACTCCACTGCAAAAGACACCCTTCCAGGCGCAGACATCCTAGGAATCTGTGAAGACAAAAAAGGGAAACCCAGCGACGGGAAACCCGAAGACCAAGTCGGCAGCCAGGCCCCTGCCCATTCCGCCCGCGAAGGGCCCTGCCCTCCCCCCAACCACTGCTCCCACAGCACCTGCTGCCCAGAAGGCCCATAGCTTCCCAAGACGGAATGTGCGGGCGCAAAAACCCCCAGCGAAAACATGCCGCTGCCCCCCCTGCCCCATGCCCCCAATCCAGAACTGCCACCGTCCCCAACACGCCACCACGGGCCTGAACCCCAACCCTGCCCATGCTCAACCCTGCCCCCCCGCAACCTCCCCAGCCCCCCTCCAGTTGCACCACCCCCTGCTCGATAGCCCCACCTGCAGGCTCCCCTGCCCCCCCCCCACCGGACCTCCCAACAAACCCCTAGCTCGAGTACTCCGCCCCGAGGATAAAGAATCCCCACTCCCTCTCACCAAGCCCCTAGTTCTGCCCAACCCCCGCATTGCATTTCTGGCAGCCAATCGGCCCCGCTGCTCCCCCCCTACCCTCCGTGCCCAACCCCCGCCCACCTTTCCCCCTTACTTGACTAACACCAGCTCTCACACCCCCACGCCCTTTGCCAACCTGCTTCCCAGCCATATCACTCGTCACCTTCCTCCCCCCACCAAAACTCTGCCGTTACCTAAGTATCTAATGTGAATTAATTTGATATGCTCCCCACCAAAAGCCCCTTACTCAGTACTTTTAAATTGATATGAATTAGCAGATTGTATCACCCACACACTATAACCGCCCTTTGGAATCAATTGCCAAATATGCACTCGCCTGCTCGCTAAGGACTCACACGCTGACACACTGCAGCTCACAAACCGCAACTTCCCTCGCTGACCCAAACCCGCCGAAGAAGAAAAACCTCTCCACAACCGCCCTGTCAACAATCCTCAGCGCACTCTGCTCACTCTCAAGGCCCACGCCGTTGACTTTTATACCTGTTTAGCTACTTTAAGATCATCAGACACAACCACACCTAGGTCCCGCTCTTCTTTAGTGGACAAAAGTACTTCACCCCCCTATACTATATTGCTCCCTTGGATTGCTGCAGCCCAAATGCATTACCTTACATTTTTTAACATTAAATCCCAGCTGCCAAATTCTAGACCATTCTTCAAGCTTAGCTAGATCCCTCCTCATGTTATCTACACCTTCCTGGGTGTCTACTCTATTGCAGATTTTGGCATCATCCACAAAGAGGCAAACCTTACCCAACAGCCCTTCCACTATATCACTAACAAAGATGTTAAAAAGAATCGGACCAAGGACAGATCCCTGGGGGCCTGCAACATCCTCATTTTAAATGCTACAGATTGCCCCAGGTGATGATGAAGGGAATGGGGTGGAGCTTACACCGCGTGTAGGAGTCTCTGCCAGTGTGATCGTCAGGTCCCAGAAGCCAAGAAGTCTACATGAAATCATGTCAATTTTATAAGATTCTTTTTTCCATGCTTTACATAAAGAAAATATTTTAAAATTGCGCCCATAAAACTCAACTTGGTGTTTACTTATTGAGAGATATGAGATTAGGGGAAACCTAATGAGATAGGGCATTTTCATACATCCTCCCTTCATAGTAAATCTTGTTTCCTCAGCCATTTTATTTATTTATTTTATTTCATTTAACAGCTTTTATATACCATCTTTCTACAATACAAGGAACAAAACATAGCAGTGTAACACAGCTGCTTTACATGGAACAGTAAATTTTGAACAAGGAACTGCGTAGTTTAAACCATTTCAATGCAACCATCAACATTTTTATCATACTTCTTCATATTAAAGCTTTGGAATTACAGAGCTTAAAAGGGAGAGAGGAGGCATTGTGGGTTAAACTAGAAAGAGGGAAAGAGAAATCTATTTGCATTGGTGTGATATACAGACCTCCCTCACAAGAGGAAGAGGTGGACAGAGAGTTAAATGAAGACATACACAGCTTTGCTAGGAAAGGGGAAGTGCTACTGATAGGAGATTTCAATATGCCAGATGTTGATTGGCACATTCCTGCTGCAGTATCATCTAGAAGTAAGGAGATCCTGGATTCTCTACAGGGAGAACTATTCAGGCAATTGGTAACAGACCCCACACATGAAGGGGCCATACTGGAATTGGGGCTTACCAATAGTGAAAGTGTTTCTGATGTTGTAGTGGGAGATCATTTTGCATCCAGTGATCACCAGATGGTGTGGTTCAGTATTAGGACTAGGGCTGTTAGAATCCATTCAAAGGTGAGGATCTTAGACTTTAGGAAGACTAACTTTGCGAAGATGGGCCAATACCTCAGGGAGTCGTTAGTGGGATGGGAACAGCTGGGGGATGTAGAAAAACAGATGGCAAAACTGAAAGGGGATATTTTAAGGGCAACCAACCTTTTTGTTAAAATGGTAAATAAAGGTAAAAGGAACAGAAGACCGCTATGGTTTTTCGAAAGAAGCAGCCGAAAAAGTGAAGAAAAAGAGGGAGGCCTTCATGAAGTACAAGAGATCACAGAGAGAGGAAGACAAGCATCTATATTTGGAAAGACTTAGAGAAGCTAGCAAAGTAGTCAAGAAGGCAAAGATTCAAAAGGAGGAAGAAATAGCCAATGCAATAAAATGGGGGGATAAGACATTTTTCAGATAAATTAGTGAGAAGAGGAAGGGCAAAAGTGGTATTGTCAGACTCAAGGGTGCAGGGGAGGAATATGTAGAAGCTGATAAGGATAAAACAGAATTGCTTAACAAATATTTTTGTTCAGTGTTCACAGAAGAAGAACCAGGAGCAGGACCTCAGAAAACACTCACAAATAGGAACAGAAGCGAGGGACATCTTGAACAATTTTCAGAAGACTGTGTTCGTGAGAAACTAGCTCAACTTAAAGTAGACAAAGCGATGGGACCAATGTTCCCTCTAATTTTCTGTAGGCTGTGTGCGCATAAAATATCAGCTGTGTGCAGCTTTTGAAGGAAGGTTAAATTTTTGTGCGCCACATAATGACACTCGGAGTTATATACTTTAAAATTTGACTACACGTCAGAATACAGTATGTACACCACATTGATTTTAATCAAATTAAATGAAAATAGACAATTACTAAATGAAGCGGGAAATTTCTAGTAACTACAATCATAACTTTTAAATTTTAAGATGTCTGTGTTGTTTTCTACCAGAATCAGACCTGTAATTTTTGTGCGCTCTGTTGTAAAGTATGTGCGCTCGCTCGGCGAGGTGTGTGCGCGCATACACGTGCATAGCTTAGAGGGAACAGTGGTTGCAGTACAGATTCCCTTTACTACTACTACTGCACACATCAGGGGATCGTGGACACTCTCGAACTACAGCCACACTATCTCGGCTTCCCGGACCCGACGATCACACCCGGGGTGATCTATAGTAATTAAAACAAGGGCGCTGCATGCACGCCTGCACCTGGCCAGCCTGTGCTTAAGGGCCATGCCAAAGGGCCCTTAGGTGTGGTCCTTGAGTGTGGATCTCAGTGTGTTCGAGCACAATGAATTACCCATGGAGAGTTTCCCAGGCTGGCTGAATAGCGTTACCTAAACTTATTTTGCAAAAGGCATACAAACTGCTTAATCCAAAAGTCCCAATATAGATATGGAACTATCCATTGTATACTTATGTTATTTATCTTATATTCTCTTTCATTGTCTCATGCCTTCTCACCCTCCCACCAATATTATAACATCCCAATAATTCAATATCAGCACTGTCCTAAAGTGTCTAAAGCCAGATTTAAATGTTCTGCGGCAATGCAGTGTACAAGCGACAGGCTTATCCATAATACACCGAACTGGCAGGCTCCAGATAACTGAAGACCCTAGCTCTAAAATTCTAAGTTACTGTTTAATTAACACAAGATTGGTCAAGAATAAAATTCTTATTCTAATAGACTATGACCCAGGCATTATGTTTATCAATGAGTTATGGTTTTCACACACTGATACAGTGCTTCTTAATCAACTTAAGCAACCAAGCTTTGACATTTTCCATACTCCCAGAAAAGACAAGCGTGGAGGAGATGTTCTCATCCTAACAAAAAAAGAACTAAAGGCCTCCCAATCATCTACCATTAGTATAGAAGGCCTGGATATACTTTTGGTGGAAACCAATCTATATACAGTAGATCTCCTACATCTGACACCAATAGTTTAACTAAAATATTGGAAACTATATGCTCATACACACCAATTAACAAACAACTAATTATTCTATGTGATTTCAACCTTGTCTCATTTCACAATGGTAAAGCATGCTTCTTCTTTAAAGCTATGAGTGATATTGACTTTTACCAAATTGTAAACTCACCAACCCATAATAAAGGAAATATACTGGGCCTGATATTCCTAAGAATTTACTTAAGGAAGCTAGTTTCCCTTCACTCTGAACTTGAGTTGTTCCCTGGTCAAACCATTACCTCATCAATTTTACGATCACACAGAAATATATCACACTCAGGCAGACCACCAACCCCAACATACAGTCCTGCTTTAAACAATTTCACAAAGACTTGTTTTTAAAAGAAACCCTTCCCCAACTTAACCCAGACACTATTGACATAGATATCCTACTAGATAACTGGAATTCTGTACTTAATAAAGCTGCATCTGTCCCCGCAACTAATTACAACAAAGGCAATAAGTGATCCAACACATGGTACACTCAGGAGCTTAGAGCCTTAAAGAGAAAATGAAGAAAGTTGGAAAGCAAATGGAGAATATCAAAACTACCAGATGACAAGATTAAATATATGAACGTACTCCACACCTACCGAGAAAACATCAATAATCATAAGAGAGATAACCATACTAAGTTATTTATGAAATCACTAAATCACCCAAAGGAGCTCTTTGAGAGTGTGAAATCATTAACACAATCCCTTAACATAGAAGATGGAACTATCAGCATCAACCCACAAGTGTTAGCCAACTACTACATGAATAAGTTAAGTTTACATACTACTGCACCAGCACCTGTACCCAACCCCTCAGCTAACATCACTCTATGGCAATCATTCACCCAAATCAATTCAGAACACCTGGATCAAATAATTATATCAATTAGCACTACCACATCCCCAGTTGATCCATGCCCTGTCAGCTGGCTAAAAATGTCTTATGCAGAAATGGCATCTACTATACTATGCTAATGGAATTTGAAACCTGGTCTCCTAGTCACCATGCCAGTGCTCTAACTAGTAGGCTACTCCTTCACTCCATGCATAACTGATCCTTGCACTCTGTAAGCAAAGCGTGCCTTTGAGTCAGTCCTGACTCCTGGTGACCCAGAAGCTCCTGGGTTTTCTTGGCAGTGTCACCAGAAGTAGATTACCAGGCCTTTCTTCTGAGGCAATGGAGGGTTAAGTGATTTGCCCAAGGCTACAAGGAGTGCTAGTGGGAATTGAACCCTGATTGCTTAGTTACAAAGCCACTGTTTTAACCACTAGTCTACTCCTCCACTCTTGCACTCTATAGCTGACATATATTCCTGATCCACTGTCTCCATCGTTTGTTGTCTTCCTTATTCCTAATTTGTATAAGACCCCTAAACCATATGTAAATATTTTAACAAACTCAAATAAGTTGCAGATGGTTACCTTGTTTATATGTTAAGAACATAAGAACATAAGATATGCCATACTGGGTCACACCAAGGTCCATCAAGCCCAGTATCCTGTTTCCAACAGTTGCCAATCCAGTTCGCAAGTACCTAGCAGTTTCCCCAAAAGACACAGGCTCCTCAATGCTTGTATTGGGTCAAGCAGTGATATCCCGAGTCCCTTTTAATAATGGTTTATGGACCTTTCTCCAGGAACTTGTCCAAACCTTTTTAAACCCAGCTACACTAACTGCTCTTACTACATCCCCCGGTAACAAATTCCAGAGTTTGATTACAAGTTGAGTGAAAAAATATTTTCTCTTATTAGTTTTAAATAGGTTTCCCTGTAGCTTCATTGCATGTCCCCTAGTCTTTTTATATTCTGATGACGTAAACAATCGATCTACGTTTACCCGTTCCACTCCATTCATTAATTTATAGACCTCTATCATATCTCCCTTCAGCCGTCTCTTTTCCAGGTTGAAGAGCCCTAACCTTTTTAGCCTCTCCTCATAGGAGTAGTCTTCCATCCCCTTTACCATTTTGGTGACTCTTCTCTGTACCTTTTCTAATAACGCTATATCCTTTATAAGATACAGCGACCAGAATTGCATGCAATATTCAAGGTTCGGTCGCACCATGGAATGATACAGAGGCATTATAATGTCCTTTGTTTTATTTTCCATTCCTTTTCTTATGATACCTAGCATTCTATTTGCTCTCTTGGCCAGCGCTGCACACTGGGAGGAGGGTTTTAACACGTTGTCCACGATGATGCCTAAATCTTTTTCCTGGGTGGAGGCTCCCAATGTGGAACCTTGCATTGTGTAACCATAGTTTGGGTTGTTCTTTCCTAGGTGCATAACTTTGCACTTGTCCACATTAAATTTCATCTGTCATTTGGATGCCCAGTCTTCCAATTTATCAAGATCCTCTTGCAATTTCCCACAATCCTCTTGGGTTTTAACAACTTTAAAGAGTTTTGTGTCATCTGCAAATTTGATAACCTCACTCGTTATTCCCTTTTCCAGGTCATTTATGAATATGTCAAAAAGCAGCGGACCCAGCACAGATCCCTGGGGTACTCCACTATTCACCTTTCTCCACTGGGAAAATTGCCCATTTAGCCCTACCCTCTGCTTTCTATCTTTTAATCAGTTCCTGATCCACAATAGTACATCACCTCCTATCCCATGACTTTTTAGTTTTGACAAAAGTCTCTGATGAGGGACCTTGTCAAAGGCTTTCTTAAAGTCCAGACACACTATATCAACTGACTCACCTTTGTCTACCTGTTTATTCATACCTTCAAAAAAACATAACAGATTAGTAAGGCAAGATCTTCTTGTCTAAAGCCATGTTGGCTGTCTCCCATTAGGCCATGACTATCTACATGTTCACTAATTTTGTTCTTTATAATGGTTTCTACCATTTTTCTCGGTACTTATGTCAGGTTCACTGGTCTGTATTTTCCCGAATCACCCCTGGAACCCCTTTTAAAAATTGGTGTTACATTGGCGATCTTCCAATCTTCAGTTATTACAGATGATTTTAATGATAATTCACAGATTACTAATACCAGGTCTGCAATCTCATATTTCAGTTCTTTCAACACCCTTGGATGTATACCATCTGGTCCAGGTGATTTGCTACTCTTCAGTTTATCAAACAGTTGTAATACATCTTCCTAGTGTAGTGATATTTCTTTCAATTCTTCTGCAGTATCACCTTTAAATACCACTTCAGTCATGGGTAACATCCCTATATCTTCCTCAGTAAAGACCGAAGCAAAGAATTCATTCAGTCTCTCCACTATAGCCTTGTCTCCTCTTACTGCCCCTATATCCCTCTGTCATCTAATGGTCCAACTGATTCTCTCACAGGTTTTTTTTGCTACAAATGTACTTGAAAAAGTCTTTATTATGCGTTTTTGCTTCCACAGCAAATTTCTTCTCAAACTCTCTCTTTGCCTGCCTTATCAATGCCTTGCATTTAACTTGCCAGTGCTTGTGCTGTTTCCAGTTTTTGTCATTTGGCTCTTTTTTCCATTTCCTGAAAGATGCTGGCAAAAACTTCCTTTCTGACCTCACCTTTTAAGCCATGCTGGCAGTTTTTTGGACTTCCTTCCACTTAAAGTGTGGAATACAGCTAGTCTGGGCTTCTAATACCCAAGCTTGATGTAAGACTTTAACCTTAGCAACTGCTCCTTTTAGTTTTTTCTTAACTATTATCCTCATCTTATCATAGTCTCCCTTTCAAAAGTTAAAAGGTAGTATTGTGGATTTCATTACCATCCCTCTCCATTAATTAAATCAAACACAATCATGCTATGATCACTATTGCTAAGTGGCCCCAACACCCTTATCTATTGCACCAGATCTGGTGTTCCAATAAGAACTAAGTCCAAAATGGATTCCCCTCTGGTCGGTTCATGAACCAGCTGCTCCAAGAAGCAGCCGTTTATTTCATCTAGAAACTTTATCTCCCTAGCATGTCCTGCCATGACACTGAACCAGTCAATACCAGGGTAATTGAAATCACCCATGATTATTACTATTCTGTAACTTTTGTTAGCTTCCCTGATTTCTTTGAGCATTTCATCATCCATTTGTTCATTCTGGCCAGGCAGTAGATAGTGCAACCCCACTGCCATCGCCTTCCCCTTTTTACATGTACTGTAATTTATTGTAACTTAGGGGTATGTTTACTAAAACCCCGGTAATGTGCGGGCCGCGCTAGTGTGTGGGTGCCATATAAGGAGTGGGCATTTCAAGCAGAAAAAAGCAAAACCGGGATTAAACATGCGCTAATGTGCGTGGCGCTCATGTGCGCCCCACACATTAGCGCATGAGAAAGCTGCGCAGGAAGCATAAGTGGCGCGTTGATGCTCAAGCACCAGAACAGAGACACAGTACTATGGTTAAGACACTGACCAATGGTGCAGGAATCAAGGCTTCAATCCCCCACTGTGCTCAATGAAGAAGGCTGACTGTGGCATTACTTTAGGAGGCAGTTTAATATTGGGCGGCATAAGGCGGCGCACTATTGCTTTAGGAGGCATTTTATTTTTTATTTTAATTACTACTATGAGCAAACACACTCTCAAAGCGTGTTAACATAAGGCGCCCCATAAGGCACATTTTAAAGTGCACTGTCTGCCAAGGCACCCTAGAATGTTGCTTATAGGGTGCTTTATAGGGTGCCGTATGAGGTACCGCAAGGTCACAGCAATGTTTTTGATGGCAGCACTGTGCAGTTTAAGGAATTAAAAGCATAAGTAGGTGCGCTGACATACAAAGAGGAGCAGCAGTGGAGCATAATGGTTAAGACACTGACCAATGATGCAGAAGTCATGAGTTTAATCCACCACTGTGCCTAATGAAGAAGGCTGGCTGGGGCATAACCTGTTATATGTAATATTGCTGTATGGGGCATTTTATTTTTATTTTCATTAGTGCTGCCAGCAAACACACCCTCATTGTATGGTAACATAAGGTGCTGCATAAGGCACCTCATAGGGTACCCCAGAGGGCACATTATAAAGTGCACTGTCCGCCACGGCACCCTAAAATGTCCCCTATAGGGCACCCTATAAGTTGCTCCACAGGATAACGTATAGTGCACCTTATATGGACGGTAACCATAAGGTAACCTATAGGGCACCCTATAAAGCACCCTCTGAGGCACCTTATGGGTACAGTACGATGAGGGTGTTCTTGCTGGCAGCAATAATGTACATTACAAAGAGATAATGCTTTGTGCAGCCCTATCAAATAACCCCACTGTGGGTTTGAACCCATAACCTCAGGCTCTACAGGCAGTGAAGTAACCATTGTGCTACAGCTGCTAGCAAGCACCTGGCTGGCTGCAGAGGGAGTGCACGTCACCACACAGACAGTCTGCTGTGGTCACCAGGATAGGGTTAGCACACCCGTACCCATGATGCACTGCACATGCAAATCAGCTGTCCACAGATAAACACAAGATGGGGTATGCACCCCCACAGCACCTCGGCCTGGTAGGGGGAACTGACCATGTGCACCCCCACAGCACCTCGGCCTGGTAGGGGGTACTGACCGTGTGTTTTACTGGCACAGAGTAGCTACACACCGTCACATTGTGCGGGTACTGTGCTCACCCTGAGGGTGCGGTGAGGCGCCCAGCACCAGGTCCACAGCACCTTCCATGGCTAAAAGACGCCATGCTGGAGGTCCAAAGCAGTGTTAATGTGTGAGATAGGTAGTTTCTGCAGAAACACCTTGGATATATCTGTCTGTCTCAGTCAGGTGTAGTCCCTATGGACCATTAGGAGGATTATGTACCACCAACCTCTTTCTCCAAGGCTGAGAGTGGTAAACAGGGTCTCCCATCAACAGATTCACTTTCTACCTCCTTGCAGTAGAGGGGACCATCAACCCCAGTCCTGATGGGTAACAGACACTCTACAGGGCAGTCAATGCAGCTCTGTACACATCCATAACACAATAGCAGACAGACATTAGGCCTGTATATGCAAAGCTGCACCCCACCACTATCTGATATTCTCCTGCAGCAAGCCTTCAGGCACTGCACCCTGCAAGGCACTCCATCAAGACACATACCAGCTGCAAACAGTCTGCTAGCTAGTCCATAGTGCATGTTCCTGGTGGAAATACATGCACCCAGACCAGGAATGTCAGCATACACAACAAGCAGATAAATCACTGACTGGGCCCCAAAAGGAAATCCATAAATATCACATGACAGAAATACTATATAGAACTATGGGGGTGCATAGCCATGATGTCATCACTGCACAGTCAGGGTGAGAGTGATCTTCCAGCAGGACATACTGAGGTCACCCTGTCTGTGTAGGTGGTGGCCGGGCACTAAAATGTCCCAGCCAGTGCCCTACACCCTGTGCAGATGCATCCTGGCCAGGCCACCCTGTCTGGGCTATACCCATGGTACCTTGCTCCTCATTATGCACATTGGCAGGCCAATACTGGCAACAGTGCTGGCAGTGTGGGCTGTGGAAGGTGTTTGCAGCCACCACACACTGTATAGACAGACACACACTCCCACACCTATGCCAGCATTGTGCTACTATAGAGGAGTTTAGCAGCCCTGCCCACCACACCAGTCCTGGGCACAGTACAGGCATGGATATGGTACGCAATACTGTTGGGGGTCACTCCCCAGGGTGGTAAACACTGTCAGATACCAGACCTGAAGCACACACCGCAGACATCAGAAAGATTGTTATGATGGAGCTCAATCAGCAAACTGTGCTTAACGTAGGAATTTCTATCTGCCAATACTCATAGCAAACGTTTGATAGCTGTGTACCGTATGCCCAGGTGTAGGGTGGCATTGCTAAGGTATGCAAGTGCTAGTATTGGGAGATGCACGCATGGCCCAATGTCCTGCCTCTCCAGGAGGCATTGGCCAATGGGGCCTGTGGGTGTGGGTGTGTCTGCCCCTGTTGGCTGCTGCTTTACGGCAGAGGTTCCCAACTCCAGTCCTGGTGTGCCAAACACTGTTCGGGTTTTCATGCTGTCCCTCATGAATATGCATGAGCTACATCTGCATACCATGGGGGTAGTGCATAGATATGCAGCACAGGCATCTTTATTAGAGGATGCATGGAACCTGAATGGTGTGGGGCCCTCCAGGACTGCATTTGGGAGACTCTGCTCTAGGTAATGCGCCTGTTTATGGTGTCTGTGCTCGGTGGGGTAAAATATAGGCGTATTAACCATGCGTATGTTCTCTGCAATAAAGGTTTGTCCTTACTATCACAGTTTAGTTGTTGAAAAGATGTGTGGATTGGATTGGCAGGAGCTGCAGCTGGGCTTTGAACCTGTGACCTTCTGTCTCCAAACATACTGCTTGTGTGCACTGCACCACTGCATTGCCCCAAAGACAGTGCATTCCCTGATGATACCATGACTGTTTATCCGGCAGGGCCTGTCTGTTGCAGTACTTTGCACCCACCTACACAGAGCTAGGCCATGGTCTGCTCTGGGCAGCTGCCACTGCCCCCCTCCACCTCCAGTACCCCTGTGTCACCCTGCTGACATGCCCTTCTGCTAGTGGTGCTGATGGTATGCAGTCTGAGGCCATCCTTTGTGCGGGTAGGCGGCTGCCTATGGTGGGGGTTCTGGGGTAGGGGTGCCTGCAAATTTGTCTGCACGTCCCCCAATCACCACCTGCCAATGTTCTGTGCCCTTGGGGGTACCTGCTGGGTGCTATCCCCTGTGGCACTGTGATGGACACTCTCATGCCCATTTTGGGCCCTCATCAGTTGCTGTCTGGCTGCTGTTCAGTTTCAGCATTCCTAGGTGCCATCTAGGCATCTGCCTAGTCCGCACTGTGCCCCAGCTGCACCACAGCATGTGCCACCTGCAGCCCTCTGTATCCCCTTTCCCTGAATCTTTCCAATTGCCCATTCCGACCTGCCCGCCCTGCTGTTGTGGAAATGTGCATGCCATAGGTAACCTGTCCAATGGAGAGGGAAACCCTGATCAGTGCTATTTCACTGTGGGATCATTCACCTTGTATGGGGACAGAGCGTAGACCCTTCTAAAATTCATATATTTTTGGGGGGCTTTTTTGGGTGTGTTTTTTGATGTTCCCCATTACTATCACTATTGCCCAGCTTTATTATAATTTTATTATATTTTGTTTGGGTCATATTTAATGTTTATTTGCCCTTTTGTTCCGTGCACATGTATCACACTGCTCACGTTTTGTAGGTTTCCCCTGGTTTTGCTGTACATTGCTGACAGAAATGGTTTCTCTTCCCTTTAAATCGGCTCTACCGCGAGGTTTTCACTCGCGGTATTTTTTTGCTTGAATTTCAGCCCCGCTCCTGTGCGGGGAGCCTCTCCCCTCCCACTCTCCGCCCATTGACCCCGTCCCTCCGCCCCTGGGGAGCCTTCCTCCGCCCTCCGGGAGCCTTTCCATGCCTCTATCGCTCATTTGCGTGCCGCGCACATGAGCGGGCCCGTTAGTGCGGTGCGCACATGTGCGGGGCACAAAAACGCATCATTAGTATGCGCCAAGGTGCCTTAGCGCACGCTATTGTGCGCCGCGCACTTGTGCGCCGTTTAGTAAACATACCCCTTAATGTGATATACTGTAATCTACTATAATGTTTTGTTTATCTGTCTTCCATGCCCCAATGTAAACCCTTTTGTTGTCTTGTTGACCACTTTGATTGAAGGATAAGGTGGTATACAAAACTGATTAAATAAATAAATACATTTCAATCCATAGAGATTCTATGGAGAATTTTGTTTCCTGTAGAAATTTAATTCTTTGTGACTCAATGCCCTCTCTAACATAGAGTGCAACCCCGCCACCAATTTTATCAGCTCTGTCATTACGATATAGTTTGTACCCAGGTATCACAGTGTCGCACTGGTTGTCCTCCTTCCACCATGTCTCTGAGATACCAATCATATCTAATTTCTCATTTAGTGCTATATATTCTAACTCCCCCATCTTATTTTTTAGACTTCTAGCATTTGCATACAAGCATTTTAGAGACTGTATTTTATTCATATTAATCTGGTTATCAGTAGGAGGGGGTACTTTGGAATCTTTAAGCTCTGTCTGCTCTGTACTCAAGGGAATTTGGGCTACCTTTGTCTTTATTGGAACCTCTCTGCTGATGTGCTTTAACTTCCTTTTTTTTGGTAGTATCCTTTAAGGATACATTGTTTCGAACCATGCGCTCTTGTTTTGCTGTAAATATTTGCATTCTTTGTAAACTGCTTTGATTGCCTGATAAGGGGATATAAAAAATTCTCAAACAAATAAATTAAATAACTGCAGCTGACATCTATGCATACATGTGCTATGATGGCAGCTATGGACGGCAGTTCAGGTTATAGATGTTTTGCACATGATATCTGATTTTTCACTTCCCCCTTTTCAATGGTAATGGGGCAAGACACCAAATATCCCCAGTTAGCCTCTTTCATGGGTATCCCAGCTGTCGGCGCCCACTATTATGTTTATGTTTATGCAATGTCTTGACATACCGACCAGGCTGAAGGGCATCAGAGTGGTTTACAATCTGCAAGCAGGTGCTGGATATATTCCCTCATCCCCAAAGGACTCACAATCTACATGTGCACCTTTATCTTTATCCTTATATATCTTTATATACCTTTATATACTGCACAATATTAGCACCAATATTCAGAATTCCTGTGCATGCTTCTTACGTGGATTTCTCATATCCTTTTGAGTGAGGTGTGTCCCAGGTGCAGCCTTAACTGCACATTTTAGAAACATAGGAACATGACAACAGAAAAAGACCACATGGCCTATCTACTACTACTACTACTATTCAGCACATCTAAAGCACCACGCATGCAGCGCTGCACAGCTAACCTACAAGAGGTAGCCAATACACAAGAGACAGTCCCTGCACGTCAGAGTCATGCTCATCGGAGCTTACAATCTATCTAGTCTGTCCTTCCATATCAACAACTACAACAGTCCCCTTTTTTCCTTTAGAGATCCTTTTAAAAACATTGTGTGGTTTTCCTTCCATTCTTCCCACAGTTTGCCATCCTGACTCAACATATAGGGAAAACCAGTATGAAGCAAACCCGTAAAGCCAACTATTCACCTTCTGAGATTACAATGACACTGGGGCTGGTCACAAGGGAGCATGCAACCCTATTTGGGTCTGAGGATGAGAACATCCAACAACATGGCTGGCTGCAGATTGCTCTAAAGGTCAATGTAGTGCATCACCACAACTGGGATGTGAAGGACCTGAAAAAGAAGTGGCGGGTCATACGGCAGTGTGCGAAAGAAAAGAAGGCTGCCAGCAGCAAGCTTCCACCTGCACAGCAAACACCACTGAAACCCCTGGAGGAGCAAGTGCTACAATTCATCAATGACATCACTATCACTGGCATTGCAGGTCATGATAGCTCTGCTTCTGCCACACAAAAGGGTGAGTAGCTTCTGCTCCCTTGCTGGTATGTAACATGCTAGATAGCTGTGCCAAATGGCACAGGATGCTGGGTTGTTGGCATACTGTTGTTGCATGCCTGCCATTCTTGCCATTGTATGCTCCTACATATCCCCACCTACCCTCTCTCACCCCTGGCCCCAGAATGCTATCCTCCATGCACCTATCCCCCTCAATCCATCCTCCATGCACTCCCAGAGCCCTTCCAGACATTTCACTGCTACTCACTCACCTGACAATTCCCCCTCTCATCTGTTCAGGTACAGAGACTCAGATGTTACGGGCCCCATAATGGAATTATGGGGTAGTTTATTCTAACATTAGGGAATATACAATATAGTGTATTTCTGCCACTGATGTCCCTTGGCAGATAATGGCATATCCTCTGGCTGTGTCTGTGCTTCCGTCCTCTGCATCCACAGACTGTTCAGAGCTGTCCTCTCATAAGTGATTGGACCCATACTGTATCTTCAAAACAGGTTTTGGACAGTTATAAGTATGGGGTATGCCTCCACTGTAAAGGTTTGTATGTGTTTGGGTCAGCACAAATCCAAGGGATGTTAGGGTTCTTTACAGTGTCTGATCACAGAGCCTTAAGCACAGGTGCAGTACAAACAGCTGAGCAGATCCTATCATATAGCCCTTTCCCCTTGTGGCCTGTTCCTTGCTGTGTGGCTGCTTGGTAGTTGCCTGCCAACTTAGACATGTACTATGGGCAGCTGTGGCAGGCAAGTGCTATGTTGCCAGATACTCACATCTACCTTTTGTACCTTTCTGCATGCCAAATGTGAAACCTAAAGAGACGTGCATTCTGTGCAGACCTGCTTATGTTTATGTTTATGTTTATTGACTTTATATACCGCTAAACGAGTAGACATCAAAGTGGTTTACATAACTCAAATTAGAGAACCATAAGGTAGAGAAGAGGAAATGAAATTACAATAGTTGACAGGAAAGCAAACCTAGCAGATTCATGCGACAGGACACTAAGGAGGAGAAAGAGAGAAGGGGGGTAGGGTTACACAGGGGGAGCAGGGAGATCAAAGGCAAGGGCAAAGAGATGGGTTTTGAGACTGTTTCTAAAGGTGGTGTATTTCTGCTCTAGCCGGATAGAGGAGGGTAAGGAGTTCCATAGGGCGGGGCCGATGAAGAAGAAGGCAGAGGAACGAGTGGATTGGAGGCGAGCACAGACTGGTGAAGGGAGATGTAAGCAGTTGAGATGGAGAGAATGCAAGGAGCGAGCTGGGGAGTGGAAGTGAACGAGATCAGCCAGGTACTGAGGAGAGTGGGTGTAGAGGACACGATGGAGAAGTGTCAAGATTTTGTAATGGATGCGGAATTTGATGGGAAGCCAGTGAAGATGGATGAGTAGAGGTGTAATGTGATCGCGTGGGGAGGAGTGAAAGATGAGTCGGGCGGCAGTGTTTTGGATGTGCTGGAGGCGGTGAAGTTGCGTGATAGGGAGACCAGTTAGAACCGAGTTGCAAAAGTCGACACGGGACATGACCAGGGATAGGAGATGGGTCGTAAGTGCCTGTACAGTGAGGAAGGGCCTGATGGCGCGAATCTGACGGAGGAAGAAAAATGAAGTTTTAGAAACGTGAGCAAGGTGATCTCGAAAAGATAGGTTTGAATCAAAGAAGATGCCCAGATAGCGAAAAGAGGAGACTAGAGGGACAGGTGAACCAGAAAAAGAGGGGGAGATCTGGGAGAGGTATTACCGTGAGAAAACCAGATGACAAGGGTTTTTGTGAGGTTGAGATGAAGACAATGGTTGGTGAGCCAGTCATCAATGGCCGTAAGGCAGGAGTTAAGAGGGGAGAGATCAGGGGAAAGAGGGGAGGTGTGATGCAGAAGAACCAGATCGTCGGCATAGTAATAAGCTGAGATCCCGTGTTGTTGAACCAGTAAGGCTAGAGGGGTGAGAAAAATATTAAAAAGAAGGGGGGCCAGAACGGAACTCTGGGGGACACCGCAAGGAAGGGGAAAGGGCTCGGAAGCGGAAAGGGAAGTGGATGAAGGGAGGATGGAGTAGGTTCTGGAAAAAAGGAAAGAGTGGAACCAGTGAAGGACAGTGCTACAGAGACCCGCTTCCCGTAGTTGGGCCAAGAGGTGAGAGTGGTCAACGAGATCAAAAGCGGCCGAGAGATCGAGAAAAACTGCCACCGAATGATCACCGCGGTCATGGGCTTAACATATATTCATCTTTTCCAGTGCAAGAAACACTGTAACTGTATCTCTCATCCCTATCTGGTATGGGGATGCAACTACAGAGGCAGGAAGCTGCATTATGGCTATGGACCCCTTTACTCAGGGCAGGTGCACCCTCACCATATTCCCTCCCCTTTTACTTGGATAATGCCTAGGCCTGACGTACAACTCTTGCTCTCCTATAGACCTGCCACAGCCAGCAACATCGCAGCCAGCAGTGCAACAAGCTGAAAGCATTCAAACAGGAAGTTAGGGCTCCAGTGTTCCTGCTAGCCCAGAACCAGCACCTGAGACAATCCCCATTGCTGCTGGTGAACACCACACCACACCAGGCTATGAGATATTCAACTGCCCACGCACACACAAAAATGGAGGAGGAGTACTTATCCTCGCAAATACCTCGCTAGGGCTGACAAACACCTCAAATGCGACCATACAGGGAATCGACATTCTCCGAATAGAGAATAACAACCTGTCGATATGCCTGTTGTATAGACCTCCAACACCACACGACGAAACCCTCGCTGACATTCTTGAAACCATTTCCACCACTGCAGTTAAGAAATACCAGATAATCCTAGGCGATTTCAATCTGAACTCAACCTCCCACTTCCAGGCAACATCCTTCTTGGAAGCCATGGACCAGCTCGGATATAATCAATTAATCCAAGAAGAAACCCACTATAAAGGGAACACCCTGGACTTGGTATTTCTCCCTAAGATGCCATTACAACCAGAATTGAAGCAACCCAAAATTCACATAACCCAAGTTCCCTGGTCCGAGCACTATCAAATCCAGATCACCCTGTATCCATGCTCTTCAACGAACAAGTTAGTCTCTGGTCCAACTAATCAACAACGAAGAAAATTCCAGCAATTCAACAAGGAAACCCTAATAAACTCGCTTAATGAACACATAATCCATGACAACTATGATGTCGAAGATCTAATCCAACAATGGAACTCTACAATAGAGGCCAGCTCTGAGCCAACATGGAAGTCATCAACCAGGGAGACAAAAGCTAGAACAGAGCCCTGGTACACATCACTATTGCGCAAAATGAAAAAGGATTTAAGAAAATTGGAAAGAAAATGAAGACAATCTAAGTCTGATCTGCACAAGTTGGAATACCTGGAGCTCCTAGCCAAATACAAAAATGAGATCAACCTTGCCAAGAAAGCTCACCACACCAAAGTACTCAACAAGGCTATTAACAGACCCAGAGAGCTGTTTGAGCTAGTCAAATCACTCACGAAGCCCTTGCCGGAAGTCAACTGCAATGGAAATATAAAGGCCCAAGATCTGGCAAATCACTATGCTATCAAACTAAATCCACAAAGCCTGACTATCCAATCGCAGAATGTGATCGCTACATGCCCCAAGCAGCCGAACAGCATGAACTCAAGCTGTAAACAGAAAGAAGGATGGTCTAATTTCCAGATAATTGACGAAAGGATCATCATAAATACCATCTCTAACCTCAATACAACAACCTCGCTTCTAGATCCCTGTCCAGCAGAATGGATCAAATCTACTAAGCAGGAAATTGCCCATCTGATAACGCACATAGTAAATCAATCTCTTCAGCAGGGTATCATGCCCGCCCAACTTAAAAGATCCCTAATAAGGCCTATTTTAAAGAATAAAGCGCTCAACAAAGAAGACCCAACCTCATACAGGCCGATATCAAGCATATCCTTCCTTGCTAAGATTATCAAGAAGGTAACCCAACTGCAATTGCAGGACCACCTAGACGAAAACAAAATCCTTGACCACCATCAATATGGTTTCAGACCGCACCATGGAGTTGAAACCCTACTCATTGCGCTCCTAGACAACCTCATCAAGGGTCTGGAAAACAAAAGTAAGATGTTCTTACTCATATTCATTGATATATCAGCAGCATTCGACACAGTGCATCATCTAACACTCTTGCAAAGACTTGCGTCCATAGGTATAGCAGGAACACCGTTAAAATGGTTCGAGTCATACCTCACAAATAGAATGCAACAGGTATGCTTCAATAACGAGCAGGCAAAGCCTTTCCCCCAAACCCAAGGAATACCTCAGGGCTCAGCTATTTCCTCCCTGCTATTCAACGTTTACATCCAGCCAATCTGTACGATTTTCCAAAAGCATAACATCAGATACCACTTATACACAGATGATATCATGTTGTACACTCAACTTGATATAGACAATCCTAATTTCAATCAAATAGAAGAATGCCTAGGCGAAATGGAAAATTGGCTCCAAGATAACAACATGTCGATAAACCACAAAAAAACTGATGTGATGTTCGTATCAAGTAAACAAGACTTCAAACCTCCTGCTTCAATCACCCTTAACAACAACACCTATCAATCCAAAAATGAGATCAAATATCTAGGAGTTCTCATTGATGATAACCTAAAAATGGACAAACATCTCCGGTTAACCAACAGAGCAATATTTCACAAGCTGAGAGTCCTTCAACCCCTACGCAACATAATTGAACAAACAGACTTCAGAACAGTAGCTCAAGTGCTCATCATTCCTCACTTTGACTACTGTAATGCCATCTTGCAAGGTCTACCAAAAAAAACCATAAACATCTTACAATTGGCGCAAAATGTATCAGCCAGGATCATCTTGAATAAGAAACTGAGGGATCACATTACACCAGTACTGATTGAGCTTCACTGGCTCCCAATCTCTGCACGAGCAGTATACAAAATACTGGTAACAACTTTCAAAATCATTCACAGGATATCCCCATCATTCCTCGATAACCTCATAACCACACAGCCCCCTAACAGATGCCGAAGGACTACTAACCTGAACACACTCTGCGTTCCCAGCAGTATAAGAGATGTCAAAGAGGGAACGAGCAACCGGGCATACACGTACACTGCACCCATGCTTTGGAACAAACTACCTCATGAGATACGACTGATCAACAATATACAGGACTTCAGAAAAAAGCTTAAAACCCACCTGTTCCAAACACATTATGGTATCACCTAGGCAGATTCAACACTCCCTCCTTACCCAAGTTGCCTAATCCCCCGAAGCACAAGAGGCTGAAAAATAGATCCGATGTCAATGTTAATAAGATTGCATATCTGCCAATGTATTATACAACTGTAATCTATGTTCTTGATATCTGTAATTTATCTGGTGGCTCAAACTGGGTGATAAAACTGTAACTTATCTGGTCAATCAAATGTATATTTATAATCTGATCAATCAAATGTATATTTATTATTTCATTTGTTGCTCAAACCTGGGTGATCAAAATGTAATGTATATTTGTAATTTCTATGTGATTGTGGTGTACCCCTCCCTCAAATCATACTGTAGTTTCAATCTGATTTTATACTTTACTCCCTTGTATTTTACACCATTGGTCCGCTGCTGATCGCTGGAAGTGGCGGCATACAAATGTATACCAAATAAATAAATAAATAAATGATCATCAGACCCTGCACAGTTTGTGGCTGATGAACTGCCCTTCCCTATCCAGGAGAATCCTGCAGATGAGATAGATCAGCAGATGCACAAGGAGGAGCTGCATTTGCTGGAGGTCACAGAAGGCATCCACTCTGAGTTGCGAGCTATCTGTTAGGAGCTGTAGGCAAGCACTCAGATGTTGCAGGATCACCACATGAATGAGTAGAGGCACAGAGAGGCACAGCTTCGGCTCCTTAGGGAAATGGCAGCATACATGGGCTCTGTGTGCCATACTGGTTGTTGGTTGTTGGCCTCCCGCTATGGACAGGATGCAGCTAGCATTCCAAAAGGTCTCACTGCAGCAGCACTGCAGACAGAGGAGGTGCCTGATACAGGCTCAGTCACAGGGGAGGGAAATGACATGGCCAGCAATGCTCTGTGTCTTTGTGACACAGTGCCTGGCTGAGGAAGCAAGGAGGGGTGGTAGATTGTAAGCTCTGATGAGCAGGGACTGTCTCTTACATGTCTGTGCAGTGCTGTGCATGACTTGTAGTGCTATACAAATGTTCAGTAGTAGGAGGAGGAGGAGGAGGTAAGAGTGAACCATTTCAATGATGTTTGTGGATTGAACAATAATAAATAACAGCACCTACCCTAGAAATTCTCCCAAATGAGTCTGATCCTGGTGGTAAGCACAACTGACATCTGCTGTTAGTTGCCCCTCTGTGTTCCCTCCTCTTCTGCATTCTCAGCTCTATTTCTCTCCTCTGTCACTTCGCCCTCAGGTATGGGGATGCATCTCTGAATAGCATTGCCATAGGATACAGTAGGCTGTGAATATTCCACACACTTGATCTGGGCTGTACAGCAGCTCACTCCCACTATGGTCAAAGCATCTAAAATAGTTTTTGAGGACCCCAAATGCCCATTCCACCACTGACCTGGTCCACTAGTGTGCCTAGTTGTATCACTCCTCCTGCGAGGTCTGGGGCTGGTACACAGGTGTCAGTAGCCATGGTCGTAGAAGGTATCCATGATCACCTGTGGGAGCATGTGGACAGGCACCCATCAGTATAGCAATTGTACCAGGTGTGATGGGGCTGGAGGAGTGGGTGGTAGACATCTTTATGGTGCTGTTCACATGCCAGGGACATGAAGACATGCATTCTGGCAGCAATTCATGCAGAGCCATGTGCAGCATTTCATTGCTTGGTTGCTGTTCAGACTCTATCCTTATCTCCAGGAAGCATTGCTTCACAACGTTCTGAGGCTTTGACACCTGCTTTTCTAAATGTGAGTCCTGTGCTACTGTTCAGATGTGTCCCCCCTGAAGTACTGATATGCATCCTCTCATCTTGGCCCCACAATCCTCCCTTCTGACTATACACCTGCCTTTGGGAGCATCAGGTAACATCTGCCTACTCTACTGTCTCCCATTCAGCGGTGACACCTCACATAGCTGCATGATTCACAGATCTGTCACATTTGCTCATAGCTGTCTCCACTTATCAAGCAAACATTCATCTCCAAGGTATCCTGTGGCTGCTACTTGTCCCAGGCCAGACTTCAACAGGATGAAGGCATCGTGGAGGGAGCCTGGGACATGGACACACACATCAGTAGTAAGCATGTGGACAGTGAGTGTGACTTAAATTTTCATGGCATTTTAATTGTGGCAGTTTCAGTATGCCCTCTACTCCTGACCCGGTGGCATCAGTGCAACATATGTGCAATCAATGATACGCAGCCAGCTCTAATCATATAATGCCTGCATAGCCTCCTGTCTTTGCTCAGGCTTGGAGAAGAAGGTGATGTAGGTCTGGATCCTTCTCACCACTGCAGTAATGAAGGCATTGATACAGTGGCATGTGGCAGACTGGGTGATGCCAATGGTGGCACCCACCACTTGCTGAAAACTTCCAGTGGTCACCTTCATAGCCACTGGCAGAGCATGGCTTCTAGCAGTGATTGGCTACAGCTCTTTGCACAGCATCCCACACAGCTCTGTTATGGTGGCACTATCCAGCTGGTTGCATTGGTATACCTCCTTCTCCGACAGGTGCAGGTGTGTTACCCTCAGTCTGTATATCCATGGAGCAAGGTATCTGTGTCCCTCACACTGGACCGATGGCTGTTGTTGCTGCTGCACATTGCTCTGCCTCCTCTGTTCCCTGGCATGTCGATGGCACATCACCTCCACTACAATATGTGCAGGTCCCACATTTCGTCGCCGTTACCAGTCTGTGGGTACCGCTGATAACCATGTTTTAAGATGCTCTGAGCAATATGTACTGCCGTATTACTAGGCCAAATCCATCTAAAAACCTGGCCTAAAGATAGACAGTTTACAAACTTAGGATCTGCGCCATGCGCCACTGAATATCATTGCTAACCGGGTATTTTGCTGCCATGTCCACATTATGTCCCATTACGCCCCTGCAGATGTCCAGTTATCGACATGCATATAGCACTAAAATTTGTATGTTGGCGGCTGACTGAAGATTGCAAATACACGGTTATGTGCCACGTATGTAGGTATCACTGCTTTTTTGCTGCCTTACCTCTGCCTATGGGTTTGAATATTTGACCCAACAAAGGGAGAAGGAATACTACAAGGGGGACACAGAGAATTTGGGACTCTGAGCCACAGAAAGACTGCATGCTGCAGTTTTCTCAGAACCAGAAGGACTCTAATTGCTAAATCCTTTGACAAGGAGGCAGTGGCGTAGCAAGTGCCAGGAAGTGGCTGTGGCCTGACCTATCCTGGGTGCCAGTCAGGAGGGGGTTGCACCCTGGTCGGGCCCACGTAAGCAGCATGGCAAAGTTATGATTAAGCAGACTTGCTCCAGTGCTTTGTATTCCAAGGGCCAACTGCTCATCTCTCCAGGCCAAAGTCTTGTGAACTGCAAGACTTTACCTGGAAATGAAGACTAGTCAGTCCCTGGAGCACAAGGCACCATGGCAAACCAGCTTAATCGTAAGTTTGTTGCTCTGCCTATATGGGCCTGGCTGGGGATGTGTGAGGGGGTGTATCACAATGCAAAGCAATGCCTGTACCACGTGGGGAAGGGGGTGCCTGCCCCGGATGATTGGGGGGGGGGGGGGCTAGGTATGCCACTGCAAGGAGGATAGTGGTGAGCTTGGGCTTCTAATTGGTGAAAGCTCAAGAATTTGAATGGCATGAGAAATCAAGAGGCTGTAAGTGATTTGTTGAATTTTCTGTTTGCTACTTACTAGTAAGTGGCATTTTTGGACTACAAAAATCCAAGGGAGCACTACAGTGTAGGGGATGAGGTACTTCTGTCCACAAAAGAAGAGCGGGACTTGGACATGGTTGTGACTGATGATCTTAAAGTAGCTAAACAGGTAGAAAAGGTGACTGCAAAAGCTAGAAGGATGCTTGGGTACATAGGCAGAGGAATGGCGAGCAGAAGAAAGGAGGTGATAGTGCCTCTATATAAGTCTTTGGTTCGATCTCATTTTGAATATTGTGTGCAATTCTGGAGACCGCACCTTTAAAAGGATATAAACAGGTTGGGCTTGGTGCAGAGGGTGGCTTCTAAAATGGTTAGTGGTCTTCATTATAAAGCATTTGAGGATCAACTTAAGGATCTTAATATGTATACTTTAGAAGAAATGTATACTTTCTACTGATATTAACATGTGTACCTTTCCCCAATCTAAGCGAATGTTTGTCACCATATGATTGTTGCTATTGTGTTGAAATACTATTACTTCTCCTTCAACCACTGAACAGTCCTCTATTAACAGTACCTGCACAAGTTACTAGGCCCAGTCGCCCCACCTTGGTGAATATCACATTCTTTCACACGGGAGCCCACTCTCCCCTAAGAGGCACCCCACTCCATATCACACTTGCATAAGCTCTCCCCCCCCCCCTTTTCCACCACACAACACCTTTTCTAGCCTCCTTACTCATACAACCAGATCCAAACATGAAAACTTTGAACTCACCTCTTTCCAAAACAATATGCATCTGTTTCCTTTTGTTCACCTTCTTAGCATTATCTTGGGCCTAAGCCCTCCATACCTCTACAATATCCCAATCATATATAATCCAAACCAAAACATTTATACCCCTTCAGTTCTGAATCTTGGTCACAACCTAAATGTAAATCAAGCCAGACTAATTAACATAAATTTAATTACAAGCCCCCCATCAGCTCCAAAATCCTTTGCACCCCAATATAATAACCTCATATGTTACCTAATAAATTCTAAGTCCATGAGAAATAAGCTCTCAATATTCCAGGACCTGCTCTCTAACCAAAATCCAGACATTGCCTGTGTAACAGAGACATGGCTAACAAACACGGACAGAATCTTAATCAACCAATTGAAGACTCCAGGTTGCGAAATATTTTTTAAACACAGAACATCCAAAAGAGGATGAGGAGTCCTTATCATTATAAAAGAATTGCTGAAAGCATCCCTTATTTCTTCAGACAATGTAGATAATATAGATACCCTTATCATAAAAATAAAACAATACCACATATGCCTAGCCTAAAGGCCACCCAACCCAAGACCAGAAAACATTGACACCCTAACCAAACTACTAGGATCCTCCACTGATACAAGACCAGTTATTCTTCTTGGTGACCTAAACTTACCCTCTCTATCCAACTCTCACATAACATCCTTCTCCAATTCCATCGAGGACTTAGACTTCCACCAAATAATCGACAGTCATACACACACTAAAGGCAATTCGCTTGACCTAATTTTCTTACCCAGCTCTCTCTATGATGTTTATGATCCATCATCACTCAAAATACAACCTGTCCCCTGGTCCAACCACCATCTTATAAAATTCAAGCTACCTTTCTTCAACTATCCTCATAACAGAACTGCATACCAGTCCCACTCCATCAGATTAAAAACATTCAACAAAGAAAATTTCCTGGATCAAGCTGTACCGCATCTCTCTCTAGAACCTACCAACCTTGATGATGCTCTAAATAACTGGAATAAAATAATATCCAATGTTGCCTCACCCAAAATACACCACTGCTATCCAACAAGGACAAATAAAAATGCCCTATGGTTCCATTATAAACTGAAGGCCATGAAAGCTGATCTTAGAAGAGCAGAACGCAAGTAGTGAGAAACCAAATCTTTAATCCATCAATCAAACTATTTAAACTCCCTCAAAATGTATAAGATGACTATTGACAATGCAAAAAAAGACCTACTACTCCAATATCCCAGCGAAATCGTTAAACTGACCCAGAGAGTTATTCAGCATTGTAGAAAATCTAACAAACAGCCCCATAATTCAAATTCAACGGATCATATCATATCTCCTCAAGCCCTAGCCAACCACTACATGATTAAATGCAAGCAGCAATTTTCTCCCACCACAACATACTATGTAGACAAGCAGCAATAAACCTCTACCTGGTCCAATTTCTAACCTACTTCGAAAGATACTCTCAAATATATTATCCCCAAACAAAACACAACAACCTCCTACCTCGATCCCTGCCCGGTAACCTGGATAAAAGCTATGTTACCTGAACTATCATCCTTCATATTTCCCATCATTAACCTGTCCCTCAAAAATGGGTATTTACCACCTCCTCTTAAGCATGCTCAAATCTGTCCAATTCTTAAAAACAACTCTTCTGACAAAAGTTCCCCCAACTCCTACAGACCCATTTCAAGCCTACCATTCATGGCAAAACTAATTGAAAAACTGGTCCAAATCCAACTCCAGGATCACATTGACTCCTCTGCACCTCTCAACGAACACCAATACGGCTTCCATCCTTTTAGCAGAGTGGAAACACTTCTCACTGTATTGTTTGACACCTTGACACGAGGTAGAAATGATTAAGGCAAGTTTTTATCCTCTTATTCTTAGACTTAATGGCAGCATTTGACAGTGTGAATCACCAATTGATGATCAGACTTTTCAGCAGATAGGGATTAAGGACACAGTCTACAAATGGTTTACCTCATACCTACACGATAGAACTCAAGCAGTTAGAATTGATTAACAAACTTGAACAACTTTCAAACTAGAACAAGGCCTTCGCCAGGGCTCCGCCCTCTCGGCCCTCCTTTTTAATATTTATCTGCAACCCATTTGTTCTATCTTTAAACGATTCTGTGTAAATTATCACATTTACGCGGATGACATAATGCTATACATCCCATTCAATATCTCTAATCCGCCATCCAATTACTTGCAGATTGCTTCTTAGAAATTTCCCAGTGGCTCAATAACCACAATCTCTATATTAACTTCACCAAAACTGAAATATTGTATATCTCTAGGAATCAGAGTTTCGTACCCCCAACTTCAATTAGAATCCACGATTCTATCATTTCAGTAAAAAAAGAAGTGAAATACCTAGGGGTCATACTAGATCATACTTTCAGTATGGAATTCCATGTCAAGAACATAATGAGAAAGATACATTTTAAACTCAAACTCCTAAAACAGCTCCTCCCACTGCTTCACATAAATGACTTTACATCAGTAATACAAGCAATCATAATGCCCCACTTTGCTAATTCCATACTTCAGGGCATCAAAAAGCAGAACCTAAGAAGAATTCAGCTAGCCCAAAATGTGACAGCCAGAACAATATTGAATATCAGCAAACTGGAACATATTGAACCGACCAGAGGGGAAGCCATATTAGACCTAGTCCTTAGTGGAACACCAGATCTAGTGCAAGAGATAAGGGTGTTGGGGCCACTTGGCAATAGTGATCATAGCATGATCGTCTTTGATTTAATTAGTGGAGGAGGGATAGTAAGGAAATCCACAGTACTACCTTTTAACTTTCGAAAGGGAGACTATGATAAAATGAGGAAAACAGTTAAGAAAAAACTAAAAGGAGCAGTTGCAAAGGTTAAAGACGTACATCAAGCTTGGGTGTTGTTGAAAAATACTATCTTGGAAGCCCAGACCAGCTGTATTCCACGCTTTAAGAAAAGTGGAAGGAAGTCCAAAAAACTGCCAGCATGGTTTAAAGGTGAGGTCAGAGAGGCTGTTGTTGCCAAAAAAGCATCTTTCAGGAAATGGAAAAAAGAGCCAAACGATGAAACCTGGAAACAGCACAAGCACTGGCAAGTCAAATGCAAGGCATTGATAAGGCAGGCAAAGAGAGAATTTGAGAAGAAGCAAAAACTCGAAATAAAGACCTTTTCAAGTACATTCGTAGCAAAAAACCTGTGAGAGAGTCAGTTGGTCCATTAGATGATAAAGGGGTTAAAGGAGCACTAAGAGGCGACAAGGCAATAGCGGAGAGACTGAATGAATTCTTTGCTTCAGTCTTTATTGAGGAAGATGTAGGGATGTTACCCATGACTGAAGTGGTATTTAAAGGTGCGGAAGAATTGAAGGAAATATCGATACATCGGGAAGATGTCTTACAACTATTAGATAAACTGAAGAGTAGCAAATCACCTGGGCCGGATGGTATACATCCAAGGGTGTTGAAAGAACTGAAATATGAGATTGCAGAACTGCTATCAGTAATCTGTGAACTATCATTAAAATCATCTCTAATACCTGAAGATTGGAGGATCGCCAATGTAACACCAATTTTTAAAAAGGGTTCCAGGGGTGATCCGGGAAACTACAGACCGGTGAGCCTGACGTCAGTACCGGGAAAAATGGTAGAAACCATCATAAAGAATAAAATTACTCAGCATGTAGATAGTCACAACCTAATGGGAGACAGCCAACATGGCTTTAGACAAGGAAGATCTTGTCTTACTAATCTGTTATGTTTTTTTGAAGGAGTGAATAAACAGGTGGACAAAGGTGAGTCGGTTGATATTGTGTATCTGGACTTTCAGAAAGCCTTTGACAAGGTCCCTCATCAGAGACTTTTGGCAAAACTAGAGTCATGGGATAGGAGGCAGTGTACTATTGTGGATGAGGAACTGGTTAAAAGATAGAAAGCAGAGGGTAGGGCTAAATGGCCAATTTTCCCAATGGAGAAAGGTGAATAGTGGTGTACCCCAGGGATCTGTGCTGGGTCGACTGCTTTTTGACATATTCATAAATGACCTGGAAAGTGGAATAACGAGTGAGGTTATCAAATTTGCAGATGACACAAAACTATTTAAAGTTGTTAAAACCCAAGAGGATTGTGGAAAATTGCAAGAGGATCTTGATAAATTGGAAGACTGGGCATCAAAATGGCAGATGAAATTTAATGTGGACAAGTGCAAGGTTATGCACCTAGGGAAGAACAACCCAAACTATGGTTACACGATGCAAGGTTCCACATTAGGAACCACCTCCCAGGAAAAAGATTTAGGCATCATTGTGGATACCATGTTAAAACCCTTGGCCCAGTGTGCAGCGGCGGCCAAGAGAGCAAATAGAATGCTAGGTATGATAAGGAAAGGAATGGAAAATAAAACAAAATATATTATAATGCCTCTATATCGTTCCATGGTGAGACCGCACCTTGAATATTGTGTGCAATTCTGGTCGCCGTATCTTAAAAAGGATATAGCGATTTTAAAAAAGGTACAGAGAAGAGCCACCAAAATAGTAAAGGGGATGGAAGGATACTCCTATGAAGAAAGGCTAAAAAGGTTAGGGCTCTTTAACCTGGAAAAGAGACGGCTGAGGGGAGATATGATAGAAGTCTATAAATTAATGAACGGAGTGGAATGGGTAAACGTAGATCAATTGTTTACCTTATCAGAATATAGAAAGACTAGGGGACATGCAATGAAGCTACAGGGTATATTATTTAAGACTAATAAAAGAAAATATTTTTTCACTCAACGTGTAATCAAACTCTGGAATTTGTTACCGGAGGATGTAGTAAAGGCTGTTAGTGTAGCTGGGTTTAAAAAGGTTTGGACAAGTTCCTGGAAAAAAGGTCCATAAACCATTATTAAGAAGTGACCGAAGATATCAATGCTTGACCCAGTACAAGCATTGTGGAACTTGTGTCTCTTGGGGAAACTGCTAGGTACATGTGACCTAGATTGGCCACTGTTGGAAACAGAATACTGGGCTTGATGGACCTTGGTCTGACCCAGTATGGCATATCTTATGTTCTTATGTTATGTTCTTATAACTCCCATTCTATTTGAGTTACACTGGCTGCCCATCCACAGCCGCATAAACTACAAAATACTGGTCTCCATATTCAAAACAATCAACAACATAGCTCTGCCATTTCTAAAGACTCCTCTAATCGAAATCAAAGGAACAAAAACAAAAACAAACTTGCAATCCCGATGGACTTCAGAAAATCCAAAAAATCAACAAACTATAAAGCTTTCTCTCACATTGCCCCACCCTCTGGAATGACCTTCCAGAAAGCCTCAGAGATCTTAATAACCTTTACACGTTCTACAAAAAATTGAAAACACACCTTTTCACACTCCACTATGGTACACTACCTGATTCTGGCACACAACCAGTATCTGAATTAAAAAAAACGTACAGGATCTCTAAAAGAAAAAAAATTGGACTGTTGTAGTGGCTGATATGGAAGGGCAGACTAGATAGGCCATGTGGTCTTTTTCTTCCTCCATGTTTCTATGTTTGGTAACTGAGGATTTGTTGTGAGCAGATTCAGAATCAGATTCTTGCCTGGACCGAGTCTCTTTGTTTGAAAGAAGCTTGCCATAGAAGTTAAAACTCATAATAAAATATTTTTAAAGTATATTCATAGCAAGACTCCTGTGATTTGTTGTGCATATAAATTAAGCAGTAGGGGGAAAGTATGCAGTCTTGTCTTGGAGTTGAGGAGTAGCCTAGGGGCAAGGTACTTTAGGTCAGAAGGTCAGGGGTTCAAATCCCAGTAGAGAACAGCAACCTTGGGCTGGAAGGACTGGGGTTTCCAGTCCCACAGGTGCTCCTTGTGGTCTTGGGCAAGCCACTTAACCCTCCATAGCCCACGTTCCCTGTAAAATAGTTATCTCCAAGTTATAATGCCCTGTTCAATGTAATTTCAGTTTGTTCAATGTAAACCGCACTGATGCAGAATAGTGCAGTATATAAGAGAATGTAAATAAATAAATACACCTTTGCTGACCTAAAACCATACTGTTTCTCCTTGTTCTGTTTGAATTGTTGTTTCTTGATCATTGTAAAAGTTGTGCAAGAAAACTATCATGAGTTCTGGTATATCCATGCTTCTTAATATGGCCCAGAAACATTAATCATGTCCATGTTCGAGCCAAAAACTTGATGAGGACGTTCTTTTTTTGCTGAAGGCAAATAATAAGTCTTCGTTATAGGTGATATTAAATCTTGCCGGACCAAAAGGACTTCTGTTAAATATTTTTTGAATATTTCCAATGGTTCTACACCAACAGTTTGTGGAAAATTAAGAACACGCAAATTAGATGCCCGTGCAGCATTTTCCAATGACTCAGCTTTCAATTTCAATAGAGTATTATCCTTTACCAAAGCCAGATTGGCCTCAGACAACGTGGAAATCTTCTGAGAATGATCTTGAACAAATGTAGAATCTACTGTACTCAAAGTTAATGTAATCTTTTGGTGCACCCATGCGGAAAACTCTGCTGTCTGTTTAGAAACTGTATCCAACAAGAGGGCTACATCTTCCCATATGGCCTCTAAAATAAACTTCTTATGCCTGGGAATAGAGGCAACAGACGGCATAGAAGTAGATCCAGCAGGACTCAGTCCAGCCACCTGTGTTCCAATGCCAAAGTTGCACAGTGGAGGAGAACCATCCACCTCAAAATCTGCCGGTGTGCTTCTAGATGAACCGGGAGCTGACTCCTGCAATGGCACCGAGTGCTCTCCTTGAACAGAGACCACACTACAAGCTACTTGCATTGGCGGGCTCCAGAGTCTCCAGGTGATTGAAGGGAGTCTCCTGGAGGTGAGGGTGGTGTTCATGTTTCCGGGGAAAGTGATGACTCAATATCAAAGAGTGATGTCAAAAACCCTCCTTCTTCAGCACTGCTTCAGCCAATTTCAACCTGGATAACACTGCCCCAGATGCTCCCAGAGGTTGATCCATAGGACCCAAAACAGGTGGCTGAGGCTCTGAGGGATAGAACTGCGCCTTCCCGTTTTGCTTCGGCATAGGTAAAGAGAATCCAACAGAGTGTCTGCACCATGCAGCCATCTTGAACCATGCCCTCCCAGCTGATCATTTATTGATGATTTGTTTAAAAACTATCTATGCTTCTGTTAAAACATTTGCCAAAGAAGTTGCTAGAAATATCCTATAGCCTATTAGACTCTTCTCCTGTATTTTACTCCTGCTTCTTTGAGAACTCTTTGGGAATTATCTACATATATTTTACACCAGAAACACATGCATTCAAGTTGATATCTACGGAAAAGACAATGTTAGGGTAAGCCATTTACATAATGCATTTTTCCTGGAAAAAAAGGTGACAATACTCATGTGCAGGGCTCTTTCATTAATATATGAGGAACATGGGTCAATATTAGCAAGCAATGAAAAAGGTGTCTGCACTCTGTTTCACCACGTACCCCCTGAATAAAAGCCCTGCATGTTTTTATTTTATTTTTTTATTGAACAGCTCTTTTATACAGCTCCTTCCAGCGATCAGGGGCGGTTTACAATGAACAATAACATGAAGATACATAGAACATTGAACAGCTTAATAACATCGTTGGAACTAGAGAACTAGTTAAAACAAACTATATACATAATAGATGAATCAAGAACTATGTACATCCCAGTATACTCTAAAGAAAGGTATCGTGGAAACTGTATTTCTTAGCTATTTGCAGGAGATAAATGTTTCAAAGGGGAGGGATTATGATATTTGGGTGGCGTATTGTGAGGTAGATAAATTGTTAGTATTGTTGGGGGATCATGTGTTGTAATATTTTGAGAACAGGAGGGTTTTTAATTCCTTACGGAATGTTAGGAGGTCTTTGGTTGCTCTAAGCTGATTAGGTAGAGCGTTCCACAGTGTGGGGGCTGTAAATCTGAGCGTTCTATTGCTCATGAACTGTTTAGTTTTCCGTATAGAGGTATTTACATATTAATTATATCTTGACTTGAAATTTAGAGCAATGAAATTGCACATAGTGATCGTGTTTATCATCTAGAATAATTAACTGATTTAATAGATCACACAGCATCACAGAGCTGAGCATATGCTTTTTGTTTGGCAAAACTCTATTTCTACTTACACCAACTTCAATGAAAGACGGATATTTACTAAAACATTTTTCCTATTTTGAAGGTAACTTAATAAACAGACTGCCTAGCTTATGTGGAAAGTAAATATATATGTTACACCAATTTTCTAAGGCCAGTATACAGATTTTCCCTTTTAAAATTACTTCATGATAGCACAATTGTTTACTTGATATCTAATGCATGCAACTTTCCCAGTTTAATGTATGCACTTGTGTGGATATTTTATAAAGTGTGTACATGTGCACTAATGCTTTTTTGCAGACCTGAAAATGCACAGGTTGAATGAATTTATTTGTATGCATTTATTTGTATGCATACTTAGAGGTACATTCCAACATGTGCATTCAGGCCTCTGTGTGTCCGACCAGACTGGGACGCAAAGAGGTAGATGTGCCCCGTGGGATCAGAATCGGGTCTAGGGTCTGTACTTGCAGGCTGGGACCCGATTCCAATTGGTCTGCATGTACAGAGCTATGCCTGGCTAACCCAGTCAGGCTCCTGAATGGAGCCGTGGTATCATCGCATCCCATTGCCATGGCACCGTGACTCCCTACAGGAGCCATGATCCCCGGCTGTTACCAACACTTTCCTTTCTCCTGATTTGGCCTTCCATGGCCAGGGTCGGGCTGCAGGGAACTCCCTTCGCCCTCTCACCTTCCTTGTGCTGCCCAGGCCTGCCGTCCCCTGATGTCCATAGGTACTTATTCCACCTCCAAGAATCGGCCCTGTACGTCCGGAATCACAGACTACCCACTGCCCACCCTAACTCTGCCTCCGCAATGTCTCCTTGTGCCTCCGTCTAAGCCTCCCTGTACAAACTCCTTGTTTGTATGGGGAGGCTTTTGACAGGGCTGGCAAGGGTGAATATTCATGGGTCAGAATAGACCCCATACTGTATAACTATATGCACATATAGCCTGGGTACCTTTTAAAAGACTATGTCCAAATCATCTTATTCGTGATTTGGACATCCAGAAATGTGTATGCTGATGTCCAAATCACAAAGATGTCCCCCGAGCTATTTTCCAATCATGATTGGAAACATTCCTAACATGGGAATGTCCAAGTAGGCATGGGTGTGGTGGAGGCATGGCAGGGCAGCAGACGTAAATGTCCTCAATTGATTTCAGAAATCTCAGGGACATCTGTGACCTGGTCAAACTTTAGATCTACTCCAGGCATGAATAAGCATCGGGAAAATTCTTGTTTGGTCCTGAAAACATCTGGAGGGTGTAGAAATGATTGCATTCCACTATCCTCGGTATGCTGCCTAATAGCAATGTTATTTTTTCCTGTAACTGATAAGTTTTTTTTGTTTGCACCACCACTGATCATCTCTTGGATGTCCCTGGTCTTGGATCCTATGCTAGGGGTGTCTGTGTAGATGCCTATATTGGGCACATCCATATTTGTGAAATCATGCCCGAACTTGGACATGCCTGTTTATTTTTCAGACATTCTAGCTTTGATGCCCTAGATTGTACTTGGATATGTTTTGTAAAATACGACTTTATATTTCTGCAAGTAAAACTATAAAGTTACATCTTTGTGTCAGTGACAGAAATGTTTAATAAAAAAGCCCGCAGCGAATAGCATAGCACAGTAGAAAATTACAAATTTACAGTTCATATTAGGGATGTGCATTAGTTTTCATATGAATAGTAAACCATGACAAATGGAGCCATATTCGATTAGTTTGCAGATTATGAACCACATGACTGGAACCGCAGTTTTAAACAATTCACCATTCATTTTGTTCTTTTTGGTTATATGGGAAGTTGCTGACACAGATACTGAGGAGCAGCTTTGAGAAGGAGATAATGAAGTGAAGTCAGAAGCATGAGACACTTCAATCAATCATCTAGAAACTCTATGATAAGCAGCCAAATAAACCTCTTCCTGCCTGACTTATGCAATCCCATGCTATGATGTCAACAACTTGGCAGGAGGAAAGCACAGGATCAGTGCAGGGAAGCATTTTCTCTCAGACTTTCAAAACTCACATGCTTGCTTTTTCCAGATCTTCAGAAAAAAATGCTGGTTTAGAATGTGTATGTGTTTGTGTTTTATGGTAAAACCACTCTTAATTAATATGACTTCTAGTCCTCCTGGAACAACCCACTGAACATGCATAAAGTCCAATTGTGTTTTAACAAGAATTAGTACTTCCAGTATGCCCAGAGAAGGGTTGATGAAATACATTGTACCCATCTACACAAATCTGATTCAGGATGACATTACCATATCATGTCTCAGTTATACAAAAAAAGTCTGGTTTATGATCATTTACTGTATCATGCCAAGCAGCACTGGAGTTTTATTTCTCACTGATTTGTACTTGGCTAAATCCAAAGGTTAATTAAAGTAACCTTTAATTTAACAATACACTGGAGCAGTTAGTAGTTCTCACAGATGGCAGAGGAATAGGTACAATGTTCTTAAGTATCTCAGGACCAGTTTCCTGTCCCTTTGTGTAGAATTACATGTAGGATGCCAATTTCAACCCTCTTTCTACCTCAGTCTCATTTCTTTTCCTCCTTTGAAGTCCATTCCATCTGTCTTTCTTACCCCATACCTATCTGAATTGTTGCCATCTATAGACCCCCTGGCAAGTCCTCTTCTACCTTTCTCACTGACTGACTTTTGGCTGCCCTGGATTCTTCTTCTCCCTCCCTTATTCTTGGTGATTTTACATAGAAACATGACAACAGAAAAAGACCACTTAGCCTATCTAGTCCGACCTACCATATAAACCACTACAATAGTCCCCTATTTTCCTTTAGAGATCCTCTGTGTTTTTCCCATACTTCTTTGAATTCAGATACTGTCCTCATCTCTACCACCTCCACTGGGAAACTATTCCATGGATCCACCACTCTTTCTATAAAGAAATATTTCCGCATAACACTCCTGAATCTATCCCCTTTCACCCTCATACCATGTCCCCTCGAAGCAGAGCTTGCTTTCAGTCAAAAGAGGCTCTCCTCCTGTGCATTTACGCCATGGAGATATTTCAAAATCTCAATCATATCACCTCTATCCCGCCTTTCCTCTCAGGTGTACATATTAAGATCCTTTAGTCTGTCGTCATATGCTTTATGATGAAGACCACTAGCCATTTTAGTAGCCACCCTCTGTACTGACTCCAGCCTGTTTATATCCTTTTGAAGGTGCGGTCTCTAGAATTCCACACAATACTCCAAATGAGGTCACATCAAAGACTTATACTGAGGGATTATGATATTTGGGTGGCGTATTGTGAGGTAGATAAATTGTTAGTATTGTTGGGGGATCATGTGTTGTAATATTCTGAGAACAGGAGGGTTTTTAATTCCTTACGGAATGTTAGGAGGTCTTTGGTTGCTCTAAGCTGATCAGTGTGTTCCTTTCTTCTGCTGGCCATTTCTCTCCCTATGCACCCTAGCATTCTTTTTGCTTTTGCTGTCACCTTTTCTACCTGTTTAGCTACTTTAAGATCATCAGACACAACCACGCCTAGGTCCCGCTCTTCTTTAGTGGACAAAAGTACTTCACCCCCTATACTATATTGCTCCCTTGGATTGCTGCAGCCCAAATGCATGACCTTACATTTTTTAACATTAAATCCCAGCTGCCAAATTCTAGACCATTCTTCAAGCTTAGCTAGATCCCTCCTCATGTTATCTACACCTTCCTGGGTGTCTACTCTATTGCAGATTTTGGTATCATCCGCAGAGAGGCAAACCTTACCCGACAGCCCTTCCGCTATATCACTAAAAAAGATGTTAAAAAGAATCGGACCAAGGACAGATCCCTGGGGCACACCACTGATAACATCCTTCTCCTCAGAGTGAGCTCCATTTATTTGTACTCTTTGTCGCCTCCCACCCAACCAATTTCTAACCCAAGCAGTAACTTTAGGGTCCATCCGTAAGGTGCTCAGTTTGTTTATAAGTCGCCTGTGAGGAACAGTGTCAAAGGCTTTACTGAAATCCACTGAAATCCAAATACACCACATCTAGGGCTCTCCCTCGGTCCAACTCCCTGGTCACCCAGTCAAAGAAATCAATCAGATTTGTCTGACAAGACCTGCCTCTGGTGAATCCATGCTGCCTCGGATCCTGTAATCCGCTGGACTCCAGAAACCTCACTATTTTCTCTTTCAGCAGTGTTTCCAATAATTTACTCACCACCGAAGTTAAACTAACCGGCCTGTAGTTTTCAATCACATCCTTACTTCCGCTTTTGTGTAAAGGCACCACATGAGCTTCTCTCCAGTCCTTTGGCACCACTCCCGACTCCAACAAGGCATTGAAAAGGTCAGTCAGTGGAGCTACTAGAAAGTCCCCAAGTTCCCTCAGTATTCTAGGGTGTATCCCATCTGGTCCCATCGCTTTGTCTACTTTAAGTTGAGCTAGTTTCTCACAAACACAGTTTTCTGAAAATTGTTCAAGATGTCCCTTGCTTCTGTTCCTATTTGTGGGTGTTTTCTGAGGTCCTGCTCCTGGTTCTTCATCTGTGAACACAGAACAAAAATATTTGTTAAGCAATTCTGCTTTATCCTTATCAGCTTCTAAATATTCCTCCCCTGCACCCTTGAGTCTGACAATACCACTTTTGCCCTTCCTCTTCTCACTAATATACCTGAAAAATGTCTCATCCCCCCATTTTATTGCATAGGCTATTTCCTCCTCCTTTTGAATCTTTGCCTTCTTAACTACTTTTCTAGCTTCTCTAAGCCTTTCCAAATATAGATGCCTGTCTTCCTCTCTCTGTGATCTCTTGTATTTCATGAAGGCCTCCCTCTTTTTCTTCACTTTTTCAGCTACTTCTTTTGAAAACCATAGTGGTCTCCTTTTCCTTTTACCTTTATTTACCATTTTAACAAAAAGGTTGGTTGCCCTTAAAATATCCCCTTTCAGTTTTACCCACTGTTTTTCTATATCCCCCAGCTGTTCCCAACTCACTAACGACTCCTTGAGGTATTGGCCCATCTTCGCCAGCAGTTAGTCTTCCTAAAGTCTAAGATCCTCACCTTTGAATGGATTCTAACAGCCCTAGTCCTAATACTGAACCATACCATCTGGTGATCACTGGATGCAAAATGATCTCCCACTACAACATCAGAAACACTTTCACCATTGGTAAGCACCAAGTCCAGTATGGCCCCTTCACGTGTAGGGTCTGCTACCAATTGCCTGAATAGTTCTCCCTGTAGAGAATCCAGGATCTCTTTACTTCTAGATGATACTGCAGCAGGAATGTGCCAGTCAACATCTGGCATATTGAAATCTCCTATCAGTAGCACTTCCCCTTTCCTAGCAATGCTGTGTATGTCTTCAATTAACTCTCTGTCCACCTCTTCCTCTTGTGAGGGAGGTCTGTATATCACACCAATGCAAATAGATTTCTCTTTCCCTCTTTCTAGTTTTACCCACAATGCCTCCTCTCTTCCTTTCAACCTCTCTTCCTTTCAACTCCAGCTTTGCTCCTCTGCCTCTACTCATCAGTTTGGTCACTGCCTTGACCTTGTCTTCTGTTCTAATTGTTTACCTTCTACTTTCCGCTCCTCAGTTCTTCCCTTATCTGATCATCATCCATTAATCTTTATTCTTCATCACTCCCCCCTTAATCTCACTCAATCTCCTCATATCTTTTTAGGAATCTTCATACTATCGATTCACTGACTTTTTCCACTACTGTCTCATCTCTTCTTTCTTCCACTGTATCCTCTAAATTTGTTGATGAAGCCATATCATCTTATAATACTGCTCTTTCCACTACTCTGGATACTCTTGCTCTGCCTATAACACGTCCTGTGAAATGCACTTCACCTCAGCCCTGGCTGTCTTCAAATACCTGTTATCTACATTCATATGCCCGCTCAGCCGAATATACTTGACTCAAATCCCGCTCTCCCTTGGACTTTCTTCACTTCAAATTCATGCTCACTTTTTTCCAATCATTCATACTCGCTAAGCAAAACTATTTTATCCATCTGACTAACCATCTTGTCTCTATCCCCCACCGTCTCATCTCAACTCTGAATTCTCTTCTTAAGGCAGCTCTGTCTCCTATTTCCTCTTTCTCTCTCAGCCCAAACTCTAACAGACTATTTTCAATTCCCCACTATATCTTCCTTACCCCCTCTTCTCTCTCTCCAATGCCATCTTTTCCCTTCAATGTCTATTATCATTTCATCCTTTTATAAAATATCCAAGAAAACCTCTCTTCTCCTTTCCTCCTCAAAACTTACTACCTGCTCTTCTGATCGTATCCCCACCCATCTCCTCAACTCTATCTCCTCCACCATCGCCCCTTCCATATCACATATTCTCAATCTTTTGCTCTCCATTGCAACCTTACCTATAGCCTTCAAGCATGCTGTAGTCACCTTTCTCCTCAAAAAGCCCTCACTTGACCCTAGTTGTCCCTCCAATTATAATGGTTGACAATTATAATTGTCCCTCCAATTATAATTATAATTATTGACCCATCACCCTTTTCCCATTCATTTCTAAAGTTTTTGAATGTGCAAGTCCATGCTTCACTGCTGTCTCAAATTTCCCTCCTCTCAATCCCACCTTGATTCATCTCAATTTGCTTTTCATCCCTTTCATTTTACTGAGACAGTTCTTGCCAAGGTCTGCAGTGATCCATTCCTTGCTAAATCCAAAGGCCTCACTCTTCTTGATCTTTCTGCTGCTTTTGATACTGTTGACCATCTCCTCCTCCTCAACACATTGTCCTCTCTTGATTTCAGAGGCTCTGTGTTGTTCTTGTTCTCATCTTATTTCTCCAATCTCTCTTTCATTGTTTGTTCTGGTGGCTCTTCCTCTACTCCCATTCCTCTCTCAGTTGGTGTACCCCGGGGGTCTGTTCTAGGCCCTCTCCTCTTCTCTCTCTACACCCAATCCCTTGGTCCCCTCATCTCTCCCCATGGCTTTCAATATCATTTTTATGCTGATGACTCTCAAATTATCTATCTACATCTGAAATTTCTCCTTCTCTCCAAGCTCGTATCTCTGCCTGCTTATCAGATTCTGCTGCTTGGATGTCTCACTGTCATCTGAAACTGATATTATAATGCCTCTGTATCGTTCCATGGTACGACCGCACCTTGAATATTGTGTGCAATTCTGGTCGCCGTATCTTAAAAAGGATATAGCGTTATTAGAAAAGATACAGAGAAGAGCCACCAAAATGGTAAAGGGGATGGAAGGCTACTCCTATGAAGAGAGGCTACAAAGGTTAGGGCTCTTTAGCCTGGAAAAGAGACGGCTGAGGGGAGATATGATAGAAGTCTATAAATTAATGAACGGAGTGGAACAGGTGAACGTAGATCGATTGTTTACGCTATCAGAATATAGAAAGACTAGGGTGCATGTAATGAAGCTACAGGGTAAACTATTTAAGACTAATAAGAGAAAACATTTTTTCACTCAACGTGTAATCAAACTCTGGAATTTGTTACCGGAGGATGTAGTAAGAGCTGTTAGTGTAGCTGGGTTTAAAAAAGGTTTGGACAAGTTCCTGGAGGAAAGGTCCATAAACCATTATTAAAAAGGGACCCAGGATATCAATGCTTGACCCAATGCAAGCATTGTGGAACCTGTGTCTCTTGGGGATACTGCTAGGTACGTATGACCTAGATTGGCCACTGTTGGAAACAGGACACTGGGCTTGATGGACCTTGGTCTGACCCAGTATGGCATATCTTATGTTCTTATGAATATAACTAAAACTGAACTTCTTATCTTTCCCCCTAAACCCTCTTCCCCCCTTCCTCCTTTCTCTATCGCTGTTGAAAATACTCTTCTTCTTCTTCTTCCTGTTACATCTGCCCACAACCTTGTGCTCATCTTTGATTCCTCCCTTTCCTTCTCAAATATTCAACAAATGGATAAAACTTGTTGCTTCTTTCTCTATATTAAAAAAAATTGCCCATTCATCTCTGAACACACTACTAAAACTCTCGTCCACTCCTTGGTCTCCCCCCTTCTTGACTATCGCAATCTTCTCCTTGCTGGTCTCCCTCAGTCTCATCTCTCTCCTCTTCATTTTGTCCAAAACTCTGCTGCACTGCTAAACCTCTACCAACCCAGTCACATTCATATTATCCCTCTTCTAAAGTCACTTCACTGGCTCTCCTACCATTTCTGTATCCAATTCAAACTTCTCCTTCTAACATATCAGTGCTTTCACTTTTATGCCCTTCATTATCTTTCCTCTCTCCTCTCTCCGTACACCCCTCCACATGAACTCTGTTCCTCCTCTGGTTTTCTTCTCTCTCTATGTCCTTTTCTTTCACTGCCAACTCCAGACTTCAGTCTTTTCACCTTTGCTGCCCCTTATGTCTGGAACAAACTCCCTGTATCTCTACATCAAATCTCTTCCCTTTCCCCCTTTAAGTCCATGCTAAAAGCTTACATCTTTGTAGCCATTTTTGGAGCCTAATCCCTTATTTTCCTTGTGTCTCCTTTCCCTATTGAACCCCTTGTTTCTCTTGTTCTGTACTGTCTGTCTTGATTAGACTGTAAGCTTTATGAGCGGGGATAGTCTTCTATATATGTTTGCACAGTGCTGCATAAGCCTTGTAGTGCTTTATAAATGATTAGTAGTAGTAGTAGTAGTAGTAATAGATTACAATAACCACATCATCTATAATCTGTAATGGCTGGCATATGTGAAGCTGCACATTCCAGAGCATTGGAGCAAACCCACAGTTATAATAATATAAGAACCAATTTACTTTCCCACGCCTGGAATATTCCTGCCATCTTTATAGAGACACATGTACTACATCTTAGCAGTCTGCAAGAAGTATTTCATACTCTACTACGTGGCTTAGATAATGCAAACCAAGAATACCTCCTGGTGTTCCTGGACATTACTTCTGCTTTTGATAACGTAGAACACAACACCCTTCTAACAAGGCTTGCTCAACTAGGCATATTTGGAGCTACCTTCAAGTGGTTTGACTCCTATCTGTCCAACCACAGACTATATGTGAAAGTTGATCAGGACTGTTCAACTACCTTCCCCCAAGAACAGGGTATTCCCCAGGGTTCCTCACTCTCCACACTCCTGTTCAACATATACCTTTACCCTATATGTTCAATCTTCAAGAAATACAACATAAACTATCATATCTATGCAGCCAATATCATGGCTTACACACCCATCAACACAAAATGCCCCACATACCAAAACATCATTAACTGTATAGAGGAGGCCGAATCATGGCTAAAAGAAAACAATCTTCAAATAAATCTAAAAAAACCCCAGAAACACTATTCATTAAAAAAAAAATAATATACCCCCCCCCACCACATCATTGAAACTACATGACACAGAAGTACCAATCAAAGATGAGGTTAAATATCTAGGCATCATAATTGATAGATCACTCTCGATGACAGCTCAAATCAAACACATGGCACAAACTATATTTTACAAATTAAAGACAGCACAGCACCTTCGCCCCCTCCTAGATACTCATGATTTTCGTACAGTGGTCCAGGCACTCATCACACCTCAACTGGACTATTGTAATAGCATACTGCAGGGACTGCCTAAGAAGAGCCTCCATCCCCTCCAATTAGCCCAGAATGTTACAGCGAGGGTCATATCCAAGTCAAGACTTACAGACCATATCACCCCCATTTTTTACAATCTTCACTGTCTCCAGGTGACCAGTAGAATAAAATACAAATCTCTAGTCATCATTTTCAAACTTATCAATTGCATATCCCCCATCAATCTTGTCTACCAAGATACAAAATCAACCGGAAAACAGAAGCAGAAGAAAAAGCAAATCAAATCTTCTAGCAACCCCAGCCTCATTCCGCTACACAAAACAAACTAAAAGTAATAGAGACTTTACCTACACTGCACCTGCACTATGGAATACACTTCCACACACACTCAGGTCAATAAAGGACCTCCTGGTATTCCGAAAGGAGCTTAAAACCCTGCTCTTTACAGAACATTATAGCACTACAATATAAAACCTCTCTCCAACTGCAAAAAATTGCTGCCCAGCAAATTAAAATTCTCCAAGCACACCCGCCTAGGTAGAACCCCCCTTCCCCCACTTCCGCTTACTGCATAAGGAGCACATCCATTTAGGTAAGCCACGCACCCTTATATGTTGTCATAGTGGCATCCCCTAGTGGCCAAAGGCAGTAAGGGCATGCTGTACAACATATTTATTTTTAAGGAGCGTGGGGTATTTTAAGGCCAAAATGGAGATTGGTCTTAGGTTTTTCAGCTCCTTGTGAGAACTCAATAAGTAAGCCACGAGTGTAGGGAAACAAGGTTTTTATTTCCCCTCTGTGCAAGGGTTCATTAAGACACTAGAAATTAAATAATGTCCTTTGTTCAGAAAGGCTCCAGTAATAAGCAGGTAAAACCAATTGTTAATATCTTCACAATTAGTTGAAAGGTTAAAGGGAGGAATTCAATTCATTCCAGGGCAAAGCAATTAAACAAGACTTCTTATTTACAAGGTGGCTATGGATTCTAGGCTAGAAGCCATACACAAACTACAATCCATAGCTTCTTCCTCAGGAATGGGAATAGTGTTTGCATTTTCTATTTCCATAAATTCTGTTTCACTACTTTCCCCCTCAGAGCACACGCTGTCCCTGGCAGTTACAGCTTTACATGGACTGTCTCTGGTATCTTGCCTCCAATAAGACTGTGCTTTAAAGTCTTTTGGTAGTTCTTCAAACCACTCTGGTTTCTTTCCTCTTCTTATAAAGTGAGTTTTAGCTTTAGCAGTGCTTTTAGAAGTTAAGCTTTCATTAGCAGGAATAAAACTTCCATACCTTGAGTTTCTGTAGCTTGAAGCTCTGGAGCCTTCTCTCTCATGAACGCCTCTGTGACAACAGGTTTTCTGTCGGTAGCTTCTGGGCAGTGCTGGACTTCCTGAAAGCTTAGTAAAACCTGGTGCGGATTCTCCAGCTCTATGCTTCAGTGACACAGTAGCTTTGTTAGAAACTCCTTTTCATTGGGTACCTGGTAAAGCTTGTTCAGCATACTCCAATGCCTGCAGGCTTTCCTCCAAACCTGGCTCTCTGGCTCTCTGTGTATGTCTTTCAGCTTTGGACTCAGGAACGCTGCTTAAGCAGGGAGTGGCATACCCTCCAGCCTGACTGCTTTCCTTGGAAGACTCCCTCTGAACAGCGGCTCTCGTAGCTTGGCCCCTCTGAACTCTACCTATGTGAATTCTGTCCTTTTGGGCTGGCTCAAGGAGGATTCCTTCTTTCAGGTCTCTCCTTCCTTCTTCAGCCTTAATCCTTGTTCCTTCTCCTTCTGCATCTGCGTTGGTGTCTGTGTCTGCTTTGCTAGCATTAAGCTTCCGTTTTTAAAGGGATCTTCCCTTTGAATCTCCCGGGCTCATTTCCAGGTGCAACTGGTTAGCTTTCCTAGCCTCATTAGCTTCTGTAGAGTCAATCCTGCCCCCTCTAGCTGTGCTTTGAGGTAATTGCCCACCCAGAGCTCTGTGAAAAACAGAGTTTCTTTTCAACTCTGCATCTTTATTGGCACCAGTCTCATGACACATCCCCCCTCTTAAAATATTACGGGCTGAATGTTCATCATTACTACAGCACGTAATTCTAGACATCACATCGGCGTTATAATGCAGCTTTCCTGCTCTGTGCTCTATTTTGAATTCATATGGCTGCAGCGCCATGTACCATCTGGTCAAGCGGCTATTATTGTTTCGCATCTGACTTAACCACTTGAGTGGGGCATGATCGGTGATGAGAATAAATCTTCTTCCTATTAGGTAGAACTTTAAAGATTCTACTGCCCATTTTATTGCTAAGCACTCCCTCTCGATTGTTGAGTACTTTTTTCAGCCTGAGACAGCTTCCTGCTCAGGAACATGATGGGGTGTTCAGCTCCCTCCTGCATTTGGGAAAGGACAGCACCTAGGCCGACTTCCGAGGCGTCTGTCTGAAGCAAAAATTGTTGGTGAAAATCTACCCCTCGCAGTATTGGAGCTTTGCAAAGCTTCTCTTTCAACTTCTTGAAGGCATCCTCTGCATCTGATGTCCACGGTAGCATATTCGGAGCGTTTTTTCGCAACATTTCAGTAAACAGGGCGCTTTCTTCTGCAAAGTGTGGAATGAAGCGTCTATAGTACCCAATGAGCCCTAAAAAGCTTCGTAGTTGCTTTTTGTTCTGGGGAGCGGGAAAATTTCTCACGCTTTCTATTTTATCCACCAGAGGACGGACCGTACCCTGGCCTACAACATGTCCTAAGTACTTGACTTCGCAGGCAGCAAATAGGTATTTTCCTGGGTTTAAAGTTGAACCAGCCTGTCGCATTGTGGTTAACACTGCTCTTACTTGGAGCAGGTGTTGGTTCCAAGTGGCACTATGAATGACTATGTCGTTCATATAAACTGTAGCATAGTTTTGGTGAGGCCGTAAAGTTATGTCCATTAATCTTTGGCAGGTCGTGGCTGCTCCGTGTAAACCAAAAGGCATGCGCCTAAACTGAAACAGCCCAACTGGCATTCTAAAGGCTGTTTTAGGTCGCGCTTCTCTGGTCAGGGGCACCTGCCAATATCCTTTGGTCATGTCTAAGGTTGTAAGATATTTGGCTTGATCTAGCCGGTCTAGCAACTCTTCTATTCGCGGCATAGGATATGAATCGAAAGTGGATATGTCGTTGACCTGGCGAAAGTCGATACAAAATCGCATGGTACCGTCCGGCTTGGGCACCAGCACAATTGGACTAGACAATGGACTTCGTGACTCTTCAATCACTCCCATGTGCATCATCTCCTGTACTTGTGTTATGACTTCCTGTCTTTTTGCCTCCTTACTCTACTCCTTGACCCACCAGCCAAGCATCCAGGCAAAGTTCTATCTATTCGTCCATAAGAGTACTCCTAGTTATATAATGTGTATATAATTTGTACATAGTTCTTTCCCTTGTAGTTTCTCTCCATGTTTTACATTCCCTGTTCTATGTAAAAACTCGATGTAACTTGTTACATTCTTGGCTGTTCTGTTCAAATGTAAACTGCACTGATTATAATAGCGCGGTATATAAGAAAGAAAAATAAATAATAAATAAATATGGTCTTTGCCTGATAATTCTCCCAGGAGGCGTGATGATTTCGTGCGCAACCAAATTCGTTTCGCCTGGAATAGGTGTCAATACATCCTTAAATTTTTCCAGCATGCTGATCAATTGTTGCCTCTGCACTACAGAAAGTTCCTCGCCAACACATAGCTCAGGATTGGCTTTGCAGTCAGACAACAGTGGGCCCAGATCTTCATCCACTTGCTTTTCTCCTACGGCTACGAAACCTTTCATCTCCCTCTGTCCAGTGGAGCCAAATCCTCCGCTCCCTTGGCTTGTGGGGCTTATCATAGGTACTTCCTCCAGGGGTGGGAAGCCAACCCGCTCGCATATCAGCTGGGCTATGCAATCCCCAGCCTTCACTTCAAAATCCTCCTCCGCGAAATTGAACAGCAGGACTTTGATGACATCCCTGTAGTTGAGGTCCACTACCCTGCGCCCACATCGATAAAGTGTTTGAAAGCTAATCCGGAGCGGGGCGTAATCCGACCATAACACCCCAGTGGTAGCTCCACTTGAATGTCGATGCTGATCAAAGCTCTGCCACGTTTAGGGACAATATGACTTTCAGCACTATACAAGTCATACCCTGTGGCCTGGGCCATGGCTCGACAGGGACTTCGAGCTTGCCGTGAGGTTTTACAATATTTTAAGACAAACCTCTTTACCGGCTCTTCCTGTATCTTGTGTTTGGGTTCTTTAACTTTCCCTAAAAGGGGACTTGGAACTACCCTTCCCTTGGAAGGGGCAAGACTGGATATGAGAACTTCTAGGGGGTTTAAACCCTCCTCTAGGCCTCTTTCAAATTGTGGCCAGTCCCTACCTAAGACTAACTCTTTAGGTAATCTGGGCAACATTCTTTTTTCTATTCCCAAACCTCTTACAAGTAAGTTATATACAGGATAAAAGGTGGCAGCGCCATGCACACATTTTATCTTGACTTTGCCCTCTGGTTGATCTGGGGCGGACTCAGCTCGCTCTTTGATTAAAGACCAGAGCTTGCGTGAAATCATCGTCTGGTCCACGCCAGAGTCAAGAAGAGCTTTGGCAGCAACCCCTTGTACAGTTACATCAAGTACAAATACTTCAGATAACATGTCTCTGTTCTCCCCCATGAGAGCAGTACGTGCTCGGCACTCATTCATAACATGTCCCATTTTTCCACAGCCAAAACATCTTTTAGAATAACTCTTCTCTACATTCTTAACATTTTTCACATTTTGAGTTTTTAACTGTGAGAGACTTCCTGATGCCTGCTTGAATGTCGCTACCGCCATCTTTGAACCTTCCCCAGTCCGCTGGGTGGCTAATTTGGCCTCTAGATATCTTTCAGTCAAGGCAATAGCCTCTACAGTAGTGCGACAATTCTGTAGGATAAGGAAGCTCTATATACTACTGGGTACTGCAGTCATGAACTGCTCAAGGATTATCATATCCATCAGCGTTTCAATCGTTTTTTTCACTAGGCCTCAACCACTTCTCGGCTAAGCTCTTTAGCCTGTGACCTAACCTACTTCAAGGTGTGCCACGCGTAGCTTACGGTTATAGACGAGAGGAGTCAGACCCAGGCGATCCCTGATGGCCTTCGTTACCTCGCTATAATTGTTCGCTAACGAAGCGGGCATTGCCCTATAGGCTGACAGTGCCTCTCCTGTGAGGGAAACTGCCAATCTAATGGACCACTGCTCTTCCGGCCAACCTACAGAAAGAGCTATTCTCTCAAAAGAGTCCAGGAAGTCATCCACATCATCAGTTACCCCTAACTTCCCCAAAGTCAGCAAGTCGTAGGACCCTAGTCCTACCGGACAGTTGCCCAGTCCCGAGCTCTGCTTTGGATGTTTGGCGGCTGCTTCCTGTGTCTTTTGTTGATGCTGTAGCCACGCTTCCCCAACAGAGGAAAATTACTCAATTATAAACATTTATGCTAACCTGAAAAAACTGGAGGGTTCTGAGTTATTAGATTATCAATTTTTATGCTTGGAAGTAGTCTCAGACTATTCAGCTGCCTCACTTATGATACTCAGTATCTTATGGCGCCTGTTGGCATCAATGACTTACTTTCCAGCTCTTTTTTACATAATATAGCCTCCCTCTCCCTATTGTGCTTCACACTTAACTTCTACTGAAAAATTGCTTTAGAGGTTATCACGTAGCTGTTATTTCTTTAGTTCCCAATGCCTCACATACAACGTCGTGACTGCGTTTCTCTCGACTTCATGAGGTTCTTCAGGGGACCATTCTCAAGTCAGCCAAGTGTTTCACCAATGTTGACTGAAGCAATTATTCGACGTTTCATTAAAGCGTGTTTCTTCTCCACTTCTCTTCTGAAACAAATATGCTCTTTTTCTCAAAAAAACGCCGCGCTTTCAGCATCTGCAAGACTGGCTTTTGCTGTTCCTGCATGGCCAGGATTGCATGCTGTTGTGTTTGCGCAGCCAGTTCCCCTTGCTTGCTGAACTGCGCAGCCATCCATGTGAACATCTCTCGCTGATCCATGGCAAAGGAGTTTTTTCCTAGGAAACAAAGACAAAAAGAAAAAAAAAACAAGTGAAGCTGTACCACTACCAGGCCTACACTCTTTTCTTTTCTTTTCAATTTCCTCTCTAAACTTTAAACTTGTATCCAAATCAAGTCATGCCCTTCTACCTTTTACCAGGTAGAAGTGTTGAATCCAACTTTCAGAAAGGATGGTGCTGCTCTGCGTTGTAGCACTCTGCCACCATTGTCAGCAACCTCGCTTTCCCTTCCGGATTTTCTTTCAGTCCGGTCCGCGTTTTCTCCTCTGATCCAGGTTTTCTTCTCCTCCGGTCCGGGTTTTCTTCTCCTCCGGTCCGGGATTTCTTCTCCTCCGGTCCGGGTTTTTTTTTTTTTTTTTTTTTTCAGCTTAATACTGGTAATTTCTTTTTTTTTCAAGTATGTCTTAGGGTGATATCCACATCCTAACAACTACGCCATTCTGTCGTGGTGGCATCCCCTAGTGGCCAAAGGCGGTAAGGGCATGCTGTACAACATATTTATTTTTAAGGAGCGTGGGGTATTTTAAGGCCAAAATGGAGATTGGTCTTAGGTATTTCAGCTCCTTGTGAGAACTGAATAAGTAAGCCACGAGTGTAGGGAAACAAGGCTTTTATTTCCCCTCTGTGCAAGGGTTCATTAAGACACTAGAAGTTAAATAATGTCCTTTGTTCATAAGGGCTCCAGTAATAAGCAGGTAAAACCAATTGTTAATATCTTCACAATTAGTTGAAAGGTTAAAGGGAGGAATTCAATTCATTCCAAGGCAAAGCAAATAAACAAGACTTCTTCTTATTTACAAGGTGGCTATGGATTCTAGGCTAGAAGCCATACACAAACTACAATCCATAGCTTCTTCCTAAGGAATGGGAATAGTGTTTGCATTTTCTATTTCCATATATTCTGCTTCACTACTTTCCCCCTCAGAGCACACGCTGTCCCTGGCAGTTACAGCTTTACATGGACTGTCTCTGGTATCTTGCCTCCAATAAGACTGTGCTTTAAAGTCTTTTGGTAGTTCTTCAAACCACTCTGGTTTCTTTCCTCTTCTTATAAAGTGAGTTTTAGCTTTAGCAGTGCTTTTAGAAGTTAAGCCTTCATTAGCAGGAATAAAACTTCCATACCTTGAGTTTCTGTAGCTTGAAGCTCTGGAGCCTTCTCTCTCATGAACGCCTCTGTGACAACAGGTTTTCTGTCGGTAGCTTCTGGGCAGTGCTGGACTTCCTGAAAGCTTAGTAAAACCTGGTGCGGATTCTCCAGCTCTATGCTTCAGTGACACAGTAGCTTTGTTAGAAACTCCTTTTCATTGGGTACCTGGTAAAGCTTGTTCAGCATACTCCAATGCCTGCAGGCTTTCCTCCAAACCTGGCTCTCTGGCTCTCTGTGTATGTCTTTCAGCTTTGGACTCAGGAACGCTGCTTAAGCAGGGAGTGGCATACCCTCCAGCCTGACTGCTTTCCTTGGCAGACTCCCTCTGAACAGCGGCTCTCGTAGCTTGGTCCCTCTGAACTCTACCTATGTGAATTCTGTCCTTTTGGGCTGGCTCAAGGAGGATTCCTTCTTTCAGGTCTCTCCTTCCTTCTTCAGCCTTAATCCTTGTTTCTTCTCCTTCTGCGTCTGCGTCGGTGTCTGTGTCTGCTTTGCTAGCATTAAGCTTCCGTTTATAAAGGGATCTTCCCTTTGAATCTCCCGGGCTCATTTCCAGGTGCAACTCTTTAGCTTTCTTAGCCTCATTAGCTTCTGTAGAGTCAATCCTGCCCCCTCTAGCTGTGCTTTGAGGTAATTGCCCACCTAGAGCTCTGTGAAAAACAGAGTTTCTTTTCAACTCTGCATATTTATTGGCACCAGCCTCATGACAATGTATATGTATTGTGATAAGGAGAGTTGTGTGGACCGAATGGAATGGGAAGGAAATGAGGGATACACCTTTAAAAGTAAAGGCAAACAGGGTTCCCATGGAAACCACAAGCTTTCAGAGCATGTACTAGCTAGAGTCAAACCCTGCCCCAGCAGTGACATAAGAGCTAGTTTGAGCCCTAATGGGCTTCACATGTGCAGCAAGGAGGGAGTGGCTGGTGAGAAGAGCCGTTTTAAGGCTGCCTCAGAGTTTAGTAGGGGGAAGTCAGAAGAAGAAAGGAAGCCAGGAGAAGGGAAATCACGGAACTCAGAACAAGCTAAGGAAGCTAAGGAGGATTCTGGAGAGGCTGTTGATCCCTATTCTCAAGGAGCGCTGAAAGCAAACCTGAAGCTTCTGCCAAAGCAACCCAGAGAGGAAGTAGAAAGGCTTATCTTTACCCGGGGAAAGAGCTCTGACTGTAGAGAAAGCATTGCACGTTGGAAAGGTGTGTTTGCTTCAGTCCCTAACAAGAGCTGTGCTGAGGATATTGTTAAAAAGCTAAGGTTCAGCGCTGAGCAAAGTCAGGACAGGAACGCAGTAAAACCAACTCTAGCCAGGAGTAAAAGTATTCCAAGTAAGTGCCCTGAGACAGCTTCAGATTCTGTGTTAAAATTCTTAGAAGAGAATCAAAGTCCTTCCCTAAGCAGTGTACTTGAAAACCAGAGAGAACAGTTTATATGACAACTGCAAGAGATTTTAAATAAGCTTCAGTTTAAACCTGATTATAAAAGTTCCTTGGAAGGGAATGCTAATGGAGCTTATGAAGATATGATAATGGATGTTGATGAAGCACCTGTTGATAGTGACGTATGTGAAATGGATTGCTCTTTGTGTGAAGCAAACAGCTTGGACTTATGCTGAGTTACCTCTGCATGAGAGAAGTGCATAGCTGTTTCTAAACCTGAGGAATAAAGACATTTTGATGAAACATTTAAGTGTGTCTGATCAGTTCTTCAGCCTTGGCTGTAGAAGCTGGTATTGCAGAGAAGCCTGAGCAGAGCTGTGAAGTACTGTCATTTGATTCTCAACTTTCAATTGTTCTTGTTATCCTATTATTTTGGAGAAATAATCCATGCCATGTCTTGCGTTAAGAATTCTATGCGAGGGGGAAAACCCTGAATAAAATTTATTTGTTTGCCTTGAACCCTGTGTGGTCACAATACTTTGTTGGAGAGTAATTAAACTACAAGTCCCAGCATCCATTGCTGGCGCACTAGGCTTGAGACATTGCTCGAAAACAAATAAGGCAGCCCTTTTGCCATTCAGCCATTGGCCCTAGGCAAGGGGGTATGACAGTATATAGTTATGTACACCAATATGTATATAGTTTTGTTCAACTAATCTACACAATACCCATTCTGGGGTTGTTGGAAGGTGACATGTTCCATGTATATAGCCTATAGTTCTATATTGTTATACATTGTTCTATGTAAACCGCCCCTGATCGCTGGAAGGGGCGGTATATAAAACAGTTCGAATAAATAAATAAATAAATCACTCCTCTGGAAACCTATGAGGCCTCAACTTGTAGAAGTATGAATGTTGCTTATAAATGATAGACCCCGCAAGGAGTTTGCCCACCAGTCTCTAACAGCTGTAAAACAATGCCCTCACAAACAGTGTCAGCCCCTGGCAATGATATGGCCTGGCCAAGGGGGCGTAGCTTCAGATAATGGCAGAAGGGGCAAGTGTCCTAATACTGCATAATAGCAGCAGAAGAAGCAGCGCAGGATGACAGGATTGTGAGGTAGCATCAGGGCAGGAGCTACTCCGGAGGTTACTTTCAGCAAAAGTCCTTCCCCTGCCGAAGGGCCTGTCCTCTTGTATGGGATGTGTCTGCCCCTGGCAACATAGATGTGGGCATTCACACCAGTGTAGGACTGATGCAGATGTCCATATCTTAACTTACGGCATAATTTCTGCCACTTGCACTAGTATTTTTTAAAGACACCTACTTGTATTTATAAAATCTGTCTCCCTTTATAAAATTACCTTCTTTATGTGGAAGTACTGAATATTGATGCTTCCATGTACAACTTATATTTCAGACTTAGCTGTCCCATGTATACCTGTTTTTTGTGCAGCTGAATGATACATATAAGCTAAAATGGGTAAATATTTGCACTTATGTGTATAATTGATAAATATGGTGAGCATTGCCCAGGAATGTCTTCTCTGCTTCCACTTCCCTTTTGTTCAACATATAATGCTGACCATAGAGTGACCCCTAGTGGAAGTACTATGAGACTACTGCTAGGGATTACCATTACCATTTTGAAACCCACAGTAGCTGGGGCAGGAATAGAAGGAGATTGTTCCTGTCCCCTTCAAATGGAATACTGGGGAACCCATTGAGTAAGACCTGGAGAGGATAGGGCTTGGCTTTTTGGGGGAAGGCTTTCTCTTTGGAGTTGGTGGTTCTGAAGTGGAGAGTTTCTTTGCCAAGATAGTTATCTTGGGGGTGGTCTGATGTGCATGGGGGGGGGGGGGAGGTGCATGTTCTGGGGCCAATATCACTTGAATGGCCCTTCTTGAGGGTGGGGGTTGCTGACTGTCTGCTGTGGGGTAATGAAGGATCTGAATTGGATTGAGGGTGGATATGTTGGGATTCTTATCTCTCCCTACACTTCTTCTTTGGAACTCTGCTCTTCTGGCAGATCACTTCTCTCTGTGCCCTTCTCTTCTACTGCCAACTCCAGAATTTGATCTTCCTACCTTAGTGCTCCTCATGCCTGAAACAAATTATCTGAGTCCATACATCAGGCTCCATCTGTGGCCCTTTTCAAATCCAGGCTAAAAACTGATCTCTTTGAGACCATTTTTAGATCCTGATCCCCTTAGTCTCCTGCTCTTCAGCTGTGTGCGTCCTTACCATTCCCCTAGAAATATCCTAGTTCCCAGTTGTTGTTTTGTCTGTCTTGACTAGACTATAAACGCTGATGAGCAGGGACTGTCTCTTACATGTCTCTGTACAGCACTATAAATGCCTTGTAGGGCTATATAAACAATTAATAGCGGTAGTAGCGGTATAGGGAGGAGTGGTCTAGTGGTTAGGGCAAGGTACTTCAGGCCAGAGGGCTGGGAGTTCAAGTCCCACCTGGGGACAGCAATCTCAGGCCAGAGGGACTGGGATTTCTAGTCCTATAGGCACTCCTTGTGGTCATGGGCAAGCCACTTAACCCTCCATTGCCCATGTTCCCTGTAAGTATTAGCGTATGTTCCCTGTAAGTATTAGCGTATGTTCCCTGTAAAATAGTTATCTCCAAGTTATAATACCCTGTTCAATGTAATTTCAGTTTGTTCAATGTAAACCGCACTGATGCAGAATAGCGCGGTATATAAGAGAATGTAAATAAATAAAAGTATGTGTCTCATATCCGCTCGTGTTAAATGTATCCCCCAATTGACCGCTTTGACCCGTTGAAAAGCGGGATATAAATACAGCTAAAATAAATAAATAGTAGTAGGACTGGTGATAGGAAGGGGCCAGATTGGAGAGGGGGCCAGGGTCATTGTGGCTGCAGCTTTTTTTCAACATTTTTGGCACTGGGCCCATATTCCCTGCTGAGGGAATGCAGGTCCATGGGCCAGGTATCTTCCCTATGTGGCAGATGTTGGGGCATGAACACTGCATTTCCCACACAGGTTTTGTACTTACTGCAAAGACTTTAGTAAATGAGCCCCTTGATATTTTAAGGCATGCTAACGAACAAATTGTCTGCTAACAAATGCATATCCCTAGCAGAAACATAGAAACATCATATCAGATAAGGATCTCAAGGAGATAGATACATACAGATATTTAGATTATATCTACATTCATAAGAAGAATTTTTTTAAATTATTATATACTGTATGTCACACATTTAAAAACAGTGTAAGATAAGATGAAAAAAAGATATGGCTATTACAAATGCTTAGTGCTGAGACTGGTACTTGCTGATGGTCTGTACAAAGTGGCGTCACATAATAAATCCTGTTTTTAGGTCACTGGAAAGAAAAAAATAGTTTGTCATGTGCTGTCAATGTTGCTTGAACCAAGAGGACCTCTTTTTTTTATTAGGTATTTTTGGTCATTTTTCTTCAAATGTATGATTTTTATTTGAGAGTCATCGCTTTGATGGTGTGATGTTTATCATATTTGTGCACATTATGATGGAACAAGCCAATAATGCCAATCATTTTGTCTTTTAAGGTATAGTCTAAATTGCATTAGTACAAAATCAATAATGTTTTTGAGGACAAGGGAAACCCTGCTGAGTTTTAGATTACTTCTTTTCAGAGCTATGCAGGTACAAAAGATTTAAGAACCTATACTTGGCCATAGTTGTTCCATTTGCGTACTCCCTTAGCCTGTGGTGAACATATCTGTTCATTATTTGTTTTCCTAATACAAAAGATAGTTTAAGCCTGAACCTTTTGGAATTAGCAATTAAAGGAAATGAATGAACTAAATTTGGAAACTAGAATATTTTCTTGAAGACAGGCATCTGATTTTTGCAAATAAAACAAAATGTATCTATCAAATGGGGAAAACATACTGCTATATTTTTACATAATTATCTATTTATCACACTAAAGATGGGGGAGACTGTATTCAGTGGCAGTAGCAGAGGAAATCAAGAAAGTGTGGGAAGAGCATAGAGGACATAAAGGGGTATGTTTACTAAACTGCAGTAACGTAACAGCATCTACGGTAATGCACGTTAAGTAACGTTAACGCACGTTAACGTTAACGTGCGTTAATGTTACATAACGTGCATAAACCTTACCGGCTGCGTTAAGGACCGGTGAGGGGTGGAGAGAGGGTGGAGAGAAGGGGTCAATGGGCGGGGAATGGGCAGGGAGAGGCCGCTGCTACACTAACGCATTGATCTTAAGGCCAGAACATTACCGCGAGTGAAAACCTTGCATTAGAGGTACATTTGCAGGAGAGAGAAACCATTTCAGTCAGCAATGTACAGCATAGGTAGGGAGCCCAAGAAAGGTGATAGTAGTGCTACCTGTGCAGCAACAGCATAGTGGCCAGGTATGAAAGGTCACTATGGTGATGCCGCAAATGGGGCATATGGGGCTGCATGCAGGACAGGCAGTGGGTGCAGCCAGGGTGCAGAGGGGACTAGGCAGCCGCCTATGTGGCACATAGGAACACAGAAACAAACCAGCAGCAAGACAGCATATGACCATGGCCAAACATGCCCATCAGTCTGTGCTCTACAGTGTCGCATCCAGGGGACACACAGGGGAAACGTCACACAGGAAGCACAATGCCTGAAATGGGGCAAGCAATGCACATCTGGGGATCACGCCTACAAGGGTCCCTGCACATTCCACAGACTACGTCCAAAATAGACCAGACACCCAATTAAACAACACCTGTTACTTCAGCTCCTGGAAGGCAGTGCAGAGTGTACACCCAGTAGTCCAAACCGGGTATACTGTACCCATACTGCATGCCCTAGCCAGTCCATAGTCTGCTGGCATAACCCCAGCTATCTACCAGGTCCACCCTAGCCAAATAGCTGCGGGATCAACAACCTGACACCCAAAGCCAGCATCAGCCCATGTGGAAGGGACATAACAGTGGCAGGCATAGCCGGGGGGGGGGGGGGGATGTGGGGATGTACAGGTAGGCCCCACCACCCCAGAAGCCAGATGCTAGGTACCCGCCTACCTGTACAGTGGATGGCCTGGGACAGCGCAACACCATCACAAACAGCATATGGGCATGTCAGCACAGTGTGGGAGAGGGTGTTGGTGGTGATGGGGTAGTGACACCTGCCCTCAGGGGACCAAGGCCATGCCCTCCTCCAGGGCATCGTGGACAGTGCAACAGACAGGGTCTGGAAGATGAAAGGCAAAAGTAGTCACTGGGACCACAGCCCTTCTGTTGCAGCAGGGTAGTTCAGTATACACAGACAGAGTGTTCTGGAACAGAAGGTCACAGGTATGTGTCCCGGCTGTGCCTTTCACACCACAAGCCCTCATGTTTTACCCTACAATGCAGATAAACCATCAGAATGTGCAATCCCAAAAGCAGCGGCGAACAGGGCGACAAACACCCACTCACACAGCCTCCACTTTCCAAAGCGTTATGGCGGCTCATGCTGTTGGCTACAGCACGGAGCTGCAGTTATCACCAGTGCACAACTACTACCTCCCACACAGTTGATCAAAGTCGGCACTGTGATCAGGACCAGTGTGCCTCGCAGCCTTGCCAACCACCCGTATCTATGCAGAATGATGCATTAGGAGAGTGTGTATGTGTATGTCCAGGCATTGTTTTGTGGCTGGCCATACCTCACAGGGCACACAATGTCCCACTGTTACCAGCGCTTGGCTGCAAATGCGCATAATGAGGATCAAGGCATTGTGGGTATGGCACAGACAGGGCGGATTTTGGCAGGATGCATCTGCACAGGGTGTAGGTCAATGGCTGGGACATTGTAGAGGCTGACCACTACCTGCATGGACAGTGAGGCCATAGCATGTCATGCTGTGAGGTAACTCTCACCCTGACCGAGCAGTGACCATGGGATGTCTATGTTTCCACATAGTGCTATACATCATGTGTCTTGTGTCACACCTGGGTGTTCCCAGTGCTGTTGGAAAGCACTGTGCTATTTGCTTGGCACACATTGTTCCTCTGTGATCATGCACTATGGATTGGCTAGTGGAATGTCTGCAGCTAGTGTGTGCATGGTTGGAACTCCCTGAGGGTGCTGCAGGTGCAGTCTGACTGTGCAGTTTGTTGGTGAATGGCATACCATGGTGTGAGGCAGTGGAGGCTTTACAGGCATACATACAGCAGTACTTCTGGGGTGTCACTGGCCCAGTCACAGTTATGGCTGTGGGCCACAAACACTGTGGTGCTGTCCATTGACAGCAGGATAGAGTTTGCTGGTCATACAGTCATTTCTCCACTCCCTCAACTGCCAAAAGGGTGATTAGGATGCCATGGGGTATGTACTGTATACTACGCCAACTTGTAGAGGCATAGCCACACAAACATGGTGTGTGTCTAGATACCCTCCCACCCGAATAACAGGTATCCATGGCAGCCATTCCCTAACACTGGGTACGCAATACACTGGGTGGTGATGTGACCCAGAGGGCAACAGGTGAGTGTGTAATGCAGATGGACACCAAATAACCTTCAGATGCACTGCAGGGAACACCTGGCACACAGTGTTAGTGATGGGGACATACAGTAGGACCGCTCACCAGCGGCACGTGCTGCCGACCTAGTGTTGTGCGACCATCCTATCACTCAGGGTGAACTCTGAATATGCACAATGCCCTGGTCTGTAGCTGCTCTGTGGCAGCATCATGCAGTGTCTGGTCTTTTTTTCAGGCTGAGGTACCGGAGAGATGCAGATCACATTGGGTCATCAGCTGTATACAGCTAATCAGCATGTGCATTGCATCATGGTTACTGTTGGGGGTTGCCCTATCCTGGCAGACTCAAAACACCAGCAAATACCAAAACCCAGTGCTAAATAAATTCAAAAATCAAAACCAGGTCAAAAACACCATCTTTACAAAGAAAACTTTTTTTGTCGGAACAGCCATCCCAGTGGAGAGGAGAAAACCCTCTCACCGCTGTGGCCTTTCCTTTTAATTATTAAATGTATTAAAACCAGCGTTCACTTAGCTGAAGTGGTATATTTAATCCTCTGTCCATGCACTTTTTATTATGTTGGACGTACATCTCGACCGTTCAAAGTTCGGTTAGGCGAACATGCTTCTAGGTTACGAACCAAATCAATATCAGCCCCGATGGTGGAACACTGTTTAACCAGCTTCCACACTTTTGAAATGCTTTCTTGGCGTATTTTGGACTTTGTACCACTGAATCCTCGGGGAGGTAATCATCTACAAGCTCTGCAATATCTGGAACAGAGATGGATTTATCGTCTAAACACGGTGCACCCGCGGGACTTAAATCAACAGTTGGACTGGCATACGATTCTATGATTTTCTTCACATCTTCAGACCTTGGGGGGTGGTCTCTGTTCAGCGATTCCTCCCCCCTTTTAGCTCTGACTGGCTCTCCGAGTTGTCAATCATACCAGTTGACTAAGATCAGCTGTGCTTACATTGTCGACGCCTTGAAATAAAAAAACTTTCTTTTCAGAGATTAGTTTGAAAGCATTTTGGCTGCCGAGCAATGTTTTGACCTGATGCAGCGGTAGTATAGGAATTACCTCGAAATGTGCCACGTCGTGTTCCTGGCATTGCTGACTGGATTGAAACAGCCTCTGCTCTATAACTTCAGCTAAGTGAACGCTGGTTTTAATACATTTAATAACACAGGTACACTACCAAAAAACTGCCTCCAGTTTTGCAACTGATTCCTATAGATTTTGGGGTGCTGAATCCAGGAAAAATAGCCAAAATGTTCCATCACGTCACGTTTTCTTGCAAAATTAGATTTCTTACCCATATAAGGAATGTTCACATAATTTCTTTTTAGCCGACTGCAGTTTATTTTCTTGGCCCAAAATAGAGGTTGTAATGGTTAACTAACTAGAAACACTCCCTCATGATATTTTAGAGTGTTTTGTATTCATTTTATACATTAACAGGACAATTGGGAGGCGGGGGGCTAAATCCAGTACTCGCGCTGGCGCATGTTCTTTCCTGTTTGCCTCGCCTCGTTCGCTCGCTCAAACACGGTGGTTGCGACATGAACGTTCCTGTCAAATTTCAGTTTCTTGCAAGTTCATTATTACCTTTTGTTTGCTCAGTCGTAATCCAGCTTTATTCCGAAGTGGTTCACTACAGTTGTAGTTTACAGTGCTGTGTATTTGTGATGGCTCACAGAGCCAGAGGTTGCGTCAACTCTCCGGACAGTTTTTGTTTTATTTGTGGGGAATATACCGTGAAAAAGCGGCAGAGGAACATTTCTGCATTTATTAAAAAAGTATATTTCGCCTATTTCGGTTTGAAGTTAGGCGATCAAGACAAACCGTGGGCTCCTCACAAAGTGTGCAAGACATGTGAGGAAGATCTACGCTTATGGATGAAAGGTAAAAGCAAGCATTTCGTTTCGGAATACCTATGATGTGGCGTGAACAAAGAGACCACAGCAGTGACTACTATTTTTGCTCTTGCATTGTGAAGGGATACAACTTAAAAAATAAGAACGTAATAAGTTACCCCAACCTTCCCTCAGCAATTAGGCCTATGCCTCATAGCAACGAAGTACCTGTGCCTGAACCACCAAAATCTTTGGATCATATTTGTGTGGACGGTTCTGATCATGATGAGACTCATCAGATGGCTTTTCCCGATGAGTCCAGTACTTCCGAGTTTGAAACTGAACCAGATCCGAAACCTGAACTTTTCTCTCAAGCTGAATTGAATGATTTAGTCCGGGATTTGGGACTCCCAAAAGATGCTGCCCAACTGCTAGGTTCTCGGCTTAAACAGAAAAATCTTTTGTCACCAGGAACAACTTTTTATTGGTACTGCAACCGCGAGACACAATTTTTGAAGTATTTCAGCAAAGAGTAAGATTTGGTATTTTGCAACGATATATATCCTGCTGAATGGCGGCTGTTCATTGATTCATCAAAAGACAGCATAAAAGGTGTTCTTCTTCGTAATGGCAACACATTCGCTTCAGTTCCTATTGCTCACTCTGTTATTCTCCAAGAAAAATACGAGAATTTGGCCCTGATTCTTCAGAAGATTCGTTATGATGAGCATAAGTGGAGGATTTGTGGAGACTTTAAAATTCTATCCATGCTATTAGGGCAGCAATCCGGTTTCACCAAATATCCCTGCTTCCTTTGCTTGTGGGATAGCCGGGCCCGCGACCTACACTGGGGGAAAAAAGACTGGCCAATTCGGGAGTATTTGAGACCCGGTGAGAAAAATGTTCTTCATGAGAGCTTGGTACCTCGTGATAAAATTCTATTACCACCTCTCCACATTAAGTTGGGTCTCATTAAGCAATTCATCAAGTCCCTTCCAAAAGATGGTGAGTGCTTTCGGTACCTTTGCTCAAAGTTCCCCCGACTTTCTGAAGCAAAGCTAAAGGAAGGAGTGTTTGTTGGCCCTGATATAAGGAAACTCATTTCAGATGGAGCATTCGCTGAAACGATGTCTGAGAAGGAAAAAGAAGCCTGGGATTCCTTCAAGGATGTTGTTCTCAAGTTCTTGGGGAACAGGCGGGATGAGAACTATAAGGATATTGTTGCCAGGATGCTCAATGCCTTCAAAGAACAAGGCTGTAACATGAGCCTGAAAGTCCATTTCTTGCACTCCCATGTGAACTACTTTCCCGAAAACTTGGGGGCGTACAGTGAAGAACAAGGTGAAAGGTTTCACCAGGACATCAAGGACGCAGAGAGAAGGTACCAAGGAAGATGGAACACCACTATGATGGCTGATTTCTGCTGGTTGCTGCTGCGGGAAACCCCAGATGAAAAATACGCCAAGCAGCGCACCAAGAGAAGCATTCGGGGGAAGAAGAAACGGGCCCACCAGGAGATTGATTGACCCAAGAATGACTTTAAAATCTAAACTGTGTTGACAAATATCGTGTTTTTACTAAACTTTGAAATAAAAATTTGCTAGTTATTGCCACAGTGTCGGATCTCATTTATTAGAATTTTATTTTCACACCATCGTGTGTTTGTCTTCATGTATTGCAATGGTGCGGTTTGCGTTTTCTATTCTTACATACATACCTGTACAACATTTTTTGCACATTTCTTTACTTTGCTTTGTGTCTAACCTCGCTCTTATATGCTCAATGTTTGTGCACATGTATGTGGCTGTTTTAAGTGCAGACAATTTTGCTACCATCACAGTGTGTTTTGTTGACATTACTCTATTCTTATGTGCTGCCTTGTTACAATTTTCTTTATTCTTATTTGAATAACTACTAAACAATTAGTATAAAGAATTCATCCAAGAAACTTTTATCTCGATCGCACTCAATCTGAAACGTTCACCTCAAACTGCTAACCCAATGTAGCAAAAAATCTGTACGTGATGGAGCAAATTGGTTACCAGATTTGGATTCAGCGCACCAAAAAACGTAAAAATCAATCGAAACATTAGAGGCAGTTTAAAAAAAAATTTTTTTAGTGTACCTGTGTAATTAAAAGGAAAGGCCACAGCGGTGAGAGGGTTTTCTCCTCTCCACTGGGATGGCTGTTCCGACAAAAAAAGTTTTCTTTGTAAAGATGGTGTTTTTGACCTGGTTTTGATTTTTGGATCTATCCTGCCAGACAGCAGGCTTCTTGTGTGGTGCCCTGCAGTATTCTTGTATGCAACCTTTGCTGTGGTGCTCACGTTGGTGGTGTAGCCTACAGGTTTATGCATTGACATTTGCGCTACTGGTCATGGGTTCAATTCCTCTCTATTCTCTTTTAATTTTATGCCTGTCGTACACAACTACGTTTCATTGCTATGACAGTCATATCTGTGCAGATCTGTGCTGTTGCCATATTATACCCTCATCACAGTTGCCAACCATCCTTCTGTCTGTCTATATGTGTCTGCCAGCTGTGTGGCTTCCTGCCCTAATGTGCAGGCTGCTACCCCATGACCTGCACTGTGACCCTTTTCTGCATTGCGGCTCATCATGCTTGCCTCTCCCGTGTCTGCTCTGCCTTGCACTGCTACTCCTCTGTCCTCCTGTCATTGCACTTATCCTGCCACCACTTCCTCCTCTGGTGGACACGTATTTACATCCTCTGCCACACACTGTCATTGTTGCACTTTAAAGTACCATCACCCTGGCATCGGTACAGCTGCTCCCGTTATATTTGTCCACTTTACTAGTTGCCACATGCCCTCACGCAGATTTGGAAGGTCCTTCACCTCTGACATTTACTTCCTTACATCACTTGTTAATTGGCTTTCCTTGCTGCTCTGTGCAGTGTTAGAGTAACATCTGTGTTTGGCCCATACATTTCATGCTTGTGACCTTGGTCCGCCTTACTGCCCTTAGCCAACATTTCTTTGGTCACCTTAACATCCTTGGGCCATCTTTAGTGTCACCTTTGGTTTGGCCAGCTTATGGAGCACGTTATATGCTGAATTGGGGGGTGCCACCCTTTCATGCCGCCCTCTGGGGCACATTATGACCCACCTTGGATGACGTGGTGCTCTATGATGTGCCTTATGGCGCGCCCTAAAAGGTGCATTAGGTTACGGAACTGGGGTGAGGGTTTTTTTTGGCTGGCAGTACAGGTTGTTGAGATGTGTCTCACCGTTACAGGCAGGAAAATTAATTGCCTCTGACAGTCTAATGAAATTTGCCCACTGAGGGATTGAATTCATGACTGCTGTATCAGCAGTCATTGTAGTAACCAGTGTGCTACACCTCTATTTCTTTGATCTTACACCACAGCACAAAATTAAGGTTAACGCGTGATAATGCGCCACTGTGCCCTCTATAGTGCGATAACGCCAAGGCGCCTTCTATCGCGCGATGAGCCGCCATTGCTACCTTACCGCAGAAACGCCCACTACCTTATATGGCATTCCTCACGTTATCGCTGCAACTAGCGCAGGTAACATTAAAACGGTTTAGTTAACATACCCCAAAGTTTTAGAGAAGGAAAAAAAACAAAGTAGAACCACGGTGCAAGTCAGATCTGCAGTATTGCAACAGAAGGGGAATTGGGGAAATGAGATGAGCCTTGCAGTCTTTGCTTTCATATTCTTTCTGTTGCAGATGATGTTGATGCCATGAAGATCAAACCTAATGAAATGCTTAAAACAAAATTCAGAAAAAAAGCCAAATGAGCTGAAAAGGAACTGAACTTTTTTTCTCTCTCACTAGAAAATCAGTCTGAAAGCATATCACACTATTCAGAGTTAATGCTTTCCCGAGCAGCCATATAAAATGCAATTCCATACTTCTGCTTTTGTGGAGAGAAAGCACATCTGCCCTTTTCCAATCCTCCAGGACTACTTCTTACTCTAAAAAAGAATTGAAAAGGTCAGACAGATGTTTAATTTAGATGTCTAGCAGCTGAATATTGCCACATAAATGTATAAATTATAGGCCCGGTATTCAAATAAGCTTACGGGGGTCATTTTTGAAGCTCTGTTTGTGATTTGCATCTCTGAAAATGCCCAGACATGCCAGTCACAGCCATGTCTCAAGAGCTATTTTAGAAAGCACCAAATTTACATGTGTCCAGCACAATCGCATCTATGTCGTATTGGGCCATGAAGGAGACATGTCCTGGGCATTACAAAATAGATTTGAATGTGTTCCCGACTCTAGAATGACACTGCATGTCTAAACCTGCTGGTGGACACGTCCATATCTACACCTGCTCCTAGGAATGAATAGCTATTTGAAAAATGCTTGTTTCCTCAACCTAAGAGAAGAGGAGAATGCCTTCTCACTCCCATATTATTTTGTGCTTATTCAAAAATGCTTGCCAGTAAATAGAGGTTCCTTCTCCCTTGCTTCCATACCCTTACATGTCTCAGTTTGCAAAATGGCAGGCCGGGACATTTATGTGGCAAGAGATGCACAAGCCCATTTCAGAATACCATTATGGACATGTTTATGTTGCAGGGCCTGTGGCCATCCATATCAGACATCTGCAAGTTTTGGAAATTGTCTCGAAACTTGCATATGTCTGATGTATAAATCTGCACATCCCTGTGTCTTTTCAGTCTGATAGGGACAGACCGATTTTAGAAAACACTTACATGTGCCCACTTTCACTGATGCTCCTCCCACGGAATTTCAGATGTTTTTGACTTAGGCCTCCCAAATTGCCTTTCTAAATGTGCTTTCACATGTTTACGGGGCTGCTGATGGCCTTTCTAAATGTGCTTTCACGTGTTTACGGGCTACTGATAAACATATGAGTCCTCTATCCATGAGTTTTCAGTGGTACTGTCCAGATCAAGGTATGGAGGCATTACGGCAGAGTGTGATCATAACAACTAGGTATACGGTTAGCAGTGCAAAAACATTCCTAAATTAAACTTGTCTGAGTATTGCTGCTATACATTGCTGGCAACAGTTGACCTCATTATGGGGCTTGTCTACTAAAATATAGTGGTTTAATGCATATAAAGCATTCATCATTGATGGCTAGCCACTGTAATTTCTCCTTCTGTCCATTAGACCAACAGACAAACACCTGGCATGGTCTGGAGTTGGGAAGGCCTATTCCGTGTTGGACATCCTGGCCTCTGTGCATCCGGTCGGAACCAGACACATAGAGATAGATGGGATTCTGATCCCGCAGGGCACTTCTAACCCCTGCGGGATCAGAATTCTGTCTAGGCTTGTACATGCAGGCCTGGACCCAATTCCATTCAGCCTGCATGTACAGGCCACTGCCTGGCTGCCTCAGTAAAGGTTCCTGAATGGAACCGCGTCACCATAATGTCTGGTTGCCATGTCACCGTGGCTCCATTCAGGAGCCACAATCCCTGGCCACCGCTGACTTTATGCTTTCCCCACAGTCTCCCTCCCCCCCCAAAAAAAAACAAAATCTGGCCTCCCATGGCCAGGGTTGGGTTGCGGGGAATCTTCTGTGGCCCATCCACCCTTTGATGCATCCCGGGCCTGCCGTCCCCTACCCGTCCACTGCCTACCTCATTTCCGCCTCTGCACCGCCCCTTTCCCTCCCCATCTAACTTTCCCACACAAACTCCCTGTTCATATGGGGAGGCTTGGCGGGGATGGGAAAGCCAGACGAATAGACCTCATAGGGAGTGGGAGTGGGAGTCTGGAAGTTCTTTATTTGTGCTAGTGAGGCATCCGGGAGTCCAGGGAGAACTTTACTTGTATCAGGAAGGTGGAAGGAGGACATTTTCTCACTGGTCCCTGAAGAGATAACAGATCTGTTTTGGGACCCACTATCCCATTGCCACACACTTACAGGGAAAACGTAAAATTAAAGTTGTGCCCACCCCCAATACCCTAGATTTAAGTGTGAGAAATTGTTTCCTATGAAGTTGGGAAATCCTGGAAACATCAGGAAATACATTCAACTTATATCCATAAAAAGTATCTTTCTTGTGTTTGAAAAACAATTTCAACACCCTGGTCTTATCAGACTCTAACAAAAAAGTCACCAACAGGATGGCTCTTTGAGATATATTATCTGTGGAATCCTCAAGAAATTGAGTTGAATTCACTTTGAATGATAATGCATCAAGTCCCTCTTCTACTAGTACCTCCTTCCTACCCCTACTAGGTAGGTAAAAACATTTCTGAAGCTGAATGGTATCAGTTATCTGTAACACATCCTTGAAATATTTTACCAACAAAATTGGAGCAGATAGCAGATGAGTAATTGGAAAATTAAGAAATCTTAAATTGTTAGCTCTGGAGAAGTTCTCAAGAGCTTCCAATTTATAATGAATAGCTAAAGAATCATGTACACTATAGAAGACATATGGATCTGCTGCAACATCTGGAGCTGACCTTCCATTTTAGATATAGATTGAACTAAAGCCAATGACCTACTGTCTGCTTCCTGCAACTTTTGTACTGTCTATATGTGATATTGCACACCACAACTCTTTCATAGTAATTTCATTCAGAGATACATCCACTGTGGGGGAGGAGACCTTTCTAATGAACTAAAGGAGGACCCCTCAGGGGAAGGCTGGGCAACAGCACCAACAGAGAAATGTCTGTCAATTGGACCAACCACCCTACCGACTGATAGTACGGAAGGCTGGGTTTTGAACACAGTCTTAGCTTTAACTTTCCTCTTCCAAATTAGGAAGGGGAAACACAGCTGAAGCAGCTTATCTCGTGGCAAGGTTCCTGATCTTCACACACATTTCCCAAGGAAAACCTCCATCAATACTCTGTTGGTGATCCAAAGGGGCGTCCTTTGGTCACACCCCTTTCGGTCAAGGCTCAAGGACACCCCTTTGGGTCAAGGCCCAAGGACGTCCTTTGGTCACGCCCCTTTGGGTCAAGGCCCAAGGACCTTCCGACTGGCTTTTTCAACACCTTCAGGAGGGTGTCCCTCATGACATCACGTAAGGCTAGCTGCGATGATGCCTACAGCAACTAGAAGCACCTTGGCAGCACTCCAGTTCTTCCCTTCACTGAAATCAATGGCAGGGAGTCTGTGGTATAATGCTGCTCATCATAACGCCTCTGATCTTCCTGCCAATTTTTAAAAAAGGGTTCCAGGTGTGATCTGGGAAACTACAGACCAGTGACCCTGACATCTGTACCAGGTAAAATGGTAGAAATAATTATAAAAAACAAAATTACTGAACATGATCGTCATAGTTTAATGACAGAAAGGCCACATGGGTTTAGTCAAGGAAAGTCTTGTCTTACTAATCTCCAGGGCTTTTTTGGGGCCAGGACGCAGCATTATGGCATACTGACACCTTTTTCTAGGGGTGCTGCACCTTAAAAAAGAAAACGTCAGTGATTTGCTCCCCCTCCATCCCCACTGCCTCTGCCGCTACTCCTGTGTCTGCAGCAGTGGCAGGCATCAGACTTTAAACAAAACCACGGGTATTCAATACTCTGCTCTTGGAAGGCCTGTAAATGTCCAACCCTTTGATGCAATGTGATGCATCAGAGGGTCAGGCATTTGCAGGTCTTCCAAGAGTGTATTCGTGAAGACCCATGTTTCTTTTTTCTTGTCCAATGCCCACCACCACCACTGCAGACATAGGAAAAGCGGCAGCGGGTGGCAGGGTGGACAAGTGCAAAGTTATGCTCCTAAAAAAGAACAACTTAAACTACTATTACATGATGCAAGATTCCACATTAAGAACCATCACCCAAGAAAAAGATTTAGGTGTCATTGTGAATAAAAAGAAGAAATCCTCTGCCCAGTGTGCAGCAGCGGCCAAGAAAGCAAATAGAATTATAGGAATCATAAGGAAAGGAAAGGAGAATAAAACCCAGGATATTTTAATGCCTCTGCGGCGTTTTTTCTTATGGGTAAACGGAAGGCTAAAGGGGTTAGGAAACCTTCCCTTACCCCAGAAGCTTCATCCCCTTTGCCTCTTTGAGTGGTTGGTCCACTTGATTCTTTTTTCTCCACATCACAGCGGCAGTCATGAGAGCCAGCAGAGCAGTGCCCCATTAGCGCCCCGATGGAGTTGAGCAGCTCGCCGGAAGGTTCGGGGCCAGATATCTCTCCCCCAGTGTAGTGGCGTCCTCGGAAAAAGGGCTCTTCATGGAGCAGAGCCCGGCGCAGCCAGCGGTCCTGCAGTCCTCCCAGGTGGATGAGTCTGGTGAGAGCGGAGGGTTGACTGCGGGGCTGAGTAGTGGAGAGGTCTCCCCTTCTCAGGTGCTTTACCATCGCGGAGGCGGACTGAGGGGTCAGTCTTGATCCTTCTTGTTTCTGGGAGCTCAGCAATGGAGCGGCAGTCTTCGGAGGTTGGTGCAGGAGTGGCTGAAACGGTGGTAACCTTTTCCTTTGAACGACCAGCTATATTTACCTTGGAGACTATTTGGTCAGCTATTGTGAAGCTTGGGGAACTATTGGCTCCACAGGTCTCTGCTTTGGTGGTCCAATCTCAGTCCCATACTAATTTGTTGCAGCAGCATACATTGGAAGTTTCTGCTTTACAATCTTCAGTGACTGAGTTACAACAAAAAACTGTTTAGTATGAGGATGGAAGTCTATCTTTTCAGAAGGATGCATTGGCTTTAAAAACAAGGACTGAGATATTGGAAAATTTATCAAGATATCAAAATCTTCGTCTTATAAATTTCCCAAAGTCTACTCTAATTAGTGCTAAAGATATGTTTAAGAAGTATTTGGTTGAAGTCCTGGGGGTTCCAAATGAGTCCCACCCCCCGATGACTAAATTGTATTATCTTCCTCCTGATAAAAAGGGAGTTGGTGGTGGGGTGATTCCAGGGGTTGAACAAGCTGACTCTGGATGTATCGAATATTTTGGAAACTTTGTTAGTTGATTCTGTTTCTCTATCTACTTTAATAGCAACCTTCGCTCTTTCCTCTGATCAAGATTGGTTCTTACGAATGTTTTTTTGTAAGCGTAGTTTGTCTTTCCAAAGGTTATCTGTTCGTGTGTTCCCTGATTTGTCTAAAGAGACTCAAAGGAGAAGGAAAGAATTTCTGTTGCTTCGTCCTGGAGTTTTGCATATAGGTGCTCAATTCTTTTTGAAATTCCCATGTATGGTTAAATTGCAGTCTTATTTTTGAGCCATCACAGTTGCTGGCCTTTTTGAATTCTCGCTGCTTGGCTGAGGCGTTCTAGATTCTACTGCAATAAGGTGATTGCTTGACACTTGTTCATATTTTCTTCACAGATTGGGCTAAATATTTATGTACTTGGTTTTCTCTTTTATGGTTGGCTGTGTTAGGGGCAGACCAGGCTTTATTGCCTTTTTCCTATGTTATATTTTCCTGTGTTTCATTGTATGTTGCAATGATCTTTCCAGTCTGTACCCTAATTTCTATGCAGGCGTGTTATGCTTTGATTTATTGTAAAATGATAAAGATTAAATTTCAAAAAAGAGGTTAACTGTTTTTTTCTCTGAAAGGACAGCTGGGAAACCAGCTGGTACTTTGGTAGGATTCTCTCTTTTGCTTCAACAGCTACCTAAGCTCCACCAACTGAACAATGGCTGGGAAAAATCTTATCGCCGAAGCTGTTGCCTATTTACAGCTTCTGCCTCTGTCCAGACAGAGGTCCCAATGCCAGTTGAACGACCAGTTCCATGTGCAGGGTGCCTGCATGCTGAAGCTCTCAGGAAGCAAGTGACTGAGGAGCATTCAAGACAGTGAGAAGCACATTGATGAGATGCTTCTCGAAACATCCAAGCTCTCTAACAGAGGAGAAGATGGGTGCCTACAAAATTATGAAGGTTGGACATGAGTCACCAGGGCCTGCAGAATCACCAATCCAACTCCTCCAGCCCTTGAATTGAAGAACTATTATACAGCCATGGAAGTGGAGGAGGTGCATGCATCCCAGGAAAGGTAAGAACCACAGCTTAAACACCCCGAAGTTGCAGAATTAGTGACCAGAAGGAAGCGAAGGGTAGTGGTGGTTGGTGACTCTCTTCTAAGTGGTACTGAGCTGTCCATCTGCCGACCAGACTTAATGTCCAGAGAGGTATGCTGTCTGCCAGGTGCCAAAATTTTCTTATAGTAACTTTTTAATTGCTTTGTTTTATTACTCTTTTCCTGTATAAACTCTACAAATGCCAATAATAAAAAGAAAAATTACGAGGGCTAGAAGACATTCTGGGGGTGGGACTCAAAGTTAACAAGCTAGCAGCAATATTCAGCTGTTGCCTGGTTATTTCTGCCACAGATACATCATGCTTAAAATATTCAGATCATTTACTGTTTATCATTTATTTTATGCTGCTATACTGTCCTTTGTCACACAGTATACCAGAGCGATTTTGACTCTATATAAAAAGAAATTAACTATAACCATATGACTGGACAGAAGAAGAGAAGGTACAAGATTAAATTTAAAGGGTTAATGCTCTGCTAATTTACTGATGCATCTGCAGGCAGCCCATCACCTGCCACCCACCCAACTCTGCAAAGGCAATTGAGAACAGATGGGTTTTAAAATCTGCTCTGAACTTCTTAAATGAAATACTTTTAAAGATAAAGATAACCAGATAAGCCATTTGGCTATCTTCCAGAAGATTTATCCCCACTGAATATTGGCTCCAATGTTTCTATTGATAATGTAAAAAAATGCATATGTACTTGACTATCCTTGGGCCACTATTCAAAGGGCAGCAAAAAGTTTTAATATAAGCTTGTTTATAAAGGCATATAGGTATGTATATTGCTTCTGTAGAATAGATGCAACATATGTACCTAGTTAGGCAACCTGTTATAAAACGTCCCCCTCCCCATATGAGCAGAAGGGTGAGAAAGAAATCATAATTTAAATTGGAGCTAAATGAGAAAAGTTAAAGTTGTTTGATTATGCTGATAAAAAACAATGGGCATGATATTCAAAGGCATTTACATGATTTGCAAGCATGGTCTTTGTTTATGGGTGCACCCACCAGGAGTAGATGCACCCCTCCCCATGTCTCTGTCCAGGGGTGCACCTGCCACTAGATGGTTCAGTTTATTTTGATTTTATTCTGTGGCTGTAAAGGGATCCACTGTGTCTGTCCCATGCCATTTTGAATTCCGTCACTGTGTTTGCCCACACCACTTTCATCGGGAGGGCATTCCAAACATCCACCACCCTTTCAGTGAAAAAGTATTTCCTGACATTGCCTTTCAATTTACCACCTTGCAGCTTCATGTTATACCCAGGGCCGGATTTAGCTATACGCCATGTACGCCATGGCGTAGGGCCCACAGCTGCAAAGGGCCCACAAAAATTGAAGTAGTTAGGCTTTTTTTTTTAATAAAATAAAAAAAAACCTGCTGGCTGCCGCCGCGGGGCCCCCTCTGCTGCCGCGGCAGCATGGACTGACCCGCGGGGGCCCCCTCTGTAAGCTCGGTCCCTCCCTCCGTGCAGGCTGTTAGAGACGCGAAGGCAGACTGTCTCCTTCTGCCTTCCCGTCTCTGTTAAGCCCGCAGGGCATATGTGAAATTTCCCAACAGCCCCTGCGGGCTTAACAGAGACGCGAAGGAGACAGTCTGCCTTCGCGTCTCTAACAGCCTGCACGGAGGGAGACACGGAGGCACGGAGGGAGGGACCGAGCTTACAGAGGGGGCCCCCACGGGTCTGTCCATGCTGCCGCGGCAGCAGAGGGGGCCCCGTGGCGGCAGCCAGCAGGTTTTTTTTTTTAAAAATAAATTTTACTTTAGGCCGGGGGAGGGGGAGGGGGTAGGACTGGTAATTGGGGGGGCTGGGACTGGGGCTGGAAATGGGTTGGGACTGGGACTGGAAATGGGCTGGGACTGGGACTGGAAATGGGTTGGGGGGATTAAGGCTGGAGGTGGGTGGCTGATGAGGAGGACTGGTAATGGGCTGTGGGCTGTTGGGGGGGGGGGGTTAGAACTGGTAATGGGCTGTGGGGGGGTTAAGACTGGTAATGGGCTGTGGGCTGATGGGGGCTGTCGGGTAATGGGCTATGGGGGGGCATGGAATGGAAATGGGCTGGGGGGGTTAAGACTGGAGGTGGGCTGATGGGGTTAGGACTGGTAATGGGCTGTTGGGGGGGGGCGGTTTAGAACTGGTAATGGGTTTTGGGGGGTTTAGACTGGTAATGGGCTGTGGGCTGATGGGGGCTGTCTGGTAATGGGCTATGGGGGGGCTAGGACTGGAAATGGGCTGGGGGGGGTTAAGACTGGAGGTGGGCTGATGGGGTTAGGACTGGTAATGGGCTGTTGGGGGGGGTTTAGAACTGGTAATGGGTTTTGGGGGGGTTTAGACTGGTAATGGGCTGTGGGCTGATGGGGGCTGTCTGGTAATGGGCTATGGGGGGGCTATGACTGGAAAAGTGCTGGGGGGTTAAGACAGTAGGTGGGATGATGGGTTTAGGAATGATAATGGGCTGTTGGGGGGGTTTAGAACTGGTAATGGGCTTTGGGGGGGTTAAGACTGGTAATGGGCTGTGGGCTGATGGGGGCTGTCTGGTAATGGGCTATGGGGGGGTTAGGACTGGAAATGGGCTGGGGGGGGTTAAGACTGGAGGTGGGCTGATGGGGTTAGGACTGGTAATGGGCTGTGGGCTGATGGGCTGATGGGGGGGGTTAGGACTGGCAATGGGCTATGGGGGGCTGACTGGAAATGGGTTGATGGGGTTAGGACTGGAAGTGGGCTGATGGGGGGTTAGGACTGGTAATGGGTTATAGGGGGGCTTAAACTGAAAATGGGGTGATGGGGGGTTAGGACTGGTATTGGGTTGGGGGGTTGCTAGGACTGGAAATGGGCTGATGGGTGGCTAGGACTGGAAATGGGCTGATGCAGGGACTAGAAGGGAATGGATGCTGGGTGAGGCTGGAACTAGAAGGGAGCTGATGTTGGGGGAGGATTAGAATGGGATGGGGCTGGAAGAGTAAAATGGAGAAGGGAAAAATATTTTGTGTGGGAGGGATAAAAAAATCTACAATTGGCCGGGTATTGGGAGAGTAAGTGGGGATTGAGGATGGAGTGGTAAAATTTGACTGGATGAAATAGGAATGAGGAAAGAGCAAAAGGAGAAAGATTAGTATGTTAAAGCAGATGTAGAGAGAGAATGGAAAAAAACTAGAAGAGAGAAGAAAGGACAAATGGACAGCAGACGATGGAGAGTTTAGCAGAAGACATGAAGAAACCAGAAGAAAGTGGCTGGAGCAATTGCAGCTGAAAAAAATGCACAAAAGGTAGAAAAATATCTCTTTATTTTGAATTTATTAATTGGAATATGTCAGCTCTGGTAAATGTGCATCATTAACGTCTGCGCTTTGTTTAGTACAAGAGCAAATTAATGTATAGTTTTATTTCTACAGTGTTGTACATTCCAAGTTTGGCTTTTGGGATTCCCAGTTTAATTATTGTCTTCCTGTTTCTAAAATGTGATTACTTGTTTGGTGATGGTCTATGTTCTGCATGTGTAACTGAGCTGAGGTGTTCTGTTTATATTTATTTATTTATTTATTTAACAGCTTTTATATACCGCACTTTTGACATCAGCGCGGTTTACATTTTAACAAGTTTTGTACTTAAACATAAAAACAAATGTTAAGTTTACAGAGAACAGGGAATAAAAACATGGATAACAGGGATTAACAATTAACAGATATTTTCAATTATTTACAATAGGTTCTTAAATGCTTGAGTTTTAAAGGTAGGGTTTGTGAGGCCTGGTCTAGATCAAGTGGTAAGATTTCAGGAGCTTATTTGGCTAGCCGTGGTCAATGGTCTGTGTGGGAGGGGGGTCAGTATATTGAGAGAAGTGTTGTAGGAAGAGATATGTTTTTATGGATTTTCTGAACTGGGACAGGTCCTTTTGTGCTCTAATACTAGGTGGTAGCGTGTTCCAGCATCTAGGGGCGAAGGAAGAGAATGCTCTTAAAGTGGTTGTTTGAGTGAGTTTTTTGCTGTCTTTTGGGATTGTTAGCAAGTTCTCTGTTACAGAACGTCTAGATCTGGTGTTCTGTGTGTGTTGGAGGAGATCAGATAAGGAGGATGATGAGATATGGTGGAATGCTTTAAAGGTAAGGATGAGAGCTTTGTATAAGATTCTGCCAGCTAGTGGGAGCCAGTGGAGGTCAAATAGTATGGGAGTAATATGTTGACTCTTTTGGGATCCATGAAGAACTCTGGCCGCTGTATTCATGGCCAATTGAAGCGGGTTTAGAGTGCTCTTGGGTAGGCCATGAAGAACGATATTTGCATAGTCAAAATGAGGAGTGACTAATGCCTGGAAGGTTGTACGAAAGTCAGATGGTTCAAGCATAGGTCTGAGGTGTCGAAGGGTCTTGATTTTATAGTAAATGGCTTTTACAGTATTTTTTGTGTTCTTTGAATTCAAGTCATTGGTCAAGTATAACACCCAGATAACGTATTGAGGTTTTGAGTGGTAGATCAGCATCACGTGTTTTTAGAGTTGGTGGGGGAGAGAAGTCTTTGTTCCTAGTGACAATCAGGACTTCGGTTTTTTAAAATTGATTCTGAGGTTTTGAGTGAGTAGCCAATCTGATATTGAGTTGAAGCAGGTGATTAGAGTAGTGTAGTCAGGTTTTAATACATTGATTGGAGTGAATAAGAGCACGTCATCTGTGTAGATAAGACATGATACTCCGAATGAGCGGGAGATGTTGCAGAGAGGTTGCATATATATGTTAAATAGAAGGGCTGAAAGAGAGGAACCTTGTGGAACTCCTTGCTTCTGATGAAAAGGTTGAGATGTGGTCTCCCCAGTCCGTACTTGTTGCCAACGATCTTCTAGGTAAGATCTGCACCAATTCAGTGCCGTTCCTTGAATTCCTTTTTCGTGGAGCCTGGTGAGTAGTTGGTTGTGGTCGACAGAATCAAATGCTGCTGCTATGTCTAGGAAGATCATAGCGACTCCATTTCTGATATTGTCTGTTGTGTTAATGAGTGTGTTCAATAGAGAAGTTAGAAGAGTTTCAACTCCATGGGCTTCCCTGAAGCCATGTTGGTTTAGATCTAGTGGTGCCTCGGAATCAATGTGTTGTTGAATTTGTCTGAGTACGATTTTTTCTAGGATCTTGGCTAATAAAGGAATGCTTGAAATTGGGCGATAGGAGTCTTCCTTTTTCGGATCCAGTTTGTTGTTCTTCAGTAGAGGACGGATGGAGGTGTGCTTGAGAGCTGATGGAAATATCCCGGATCTAAGGGACTGGTCAGCTAATGCTGATATGTATGGGCTAAGTTCTGTTTTCAGTGATTTGATCCAGAAGGCCGGGCATGGATCATTTGGAGCGGGTAGTGGCATTGATGGATGTAATAATTTCTTCAATAGACTTTGGAGTTGGAGATGAGAAATTATTGAGTGTGAGTTGAATGTTGGAGGATTGCTTGGTTACACTTGTGGTTGATTCAGTGGTCTTGATTGCCTTGGATTGAATGTAATCAGCATATAGTTGTGGGTGTATAAATTCCTGTTGTGGTGAGGGAGGTTCAGTAGTTAGGGATTTTACTATTTGGAAGAGATCTTTTGGTTTGTTGAGGGAACGGCTAAGTAGCTTTGTATGGTGTTCTCTTCTCTTATCCCAGATTAGCTGACGATGGGACTTTAAGTTGGCTAGGTAAATGGACTGATCATGAGGGTTTAGGGAGTGTCTCCATTTCTTCTCTAATCTCCTCAGTTGTTGAAGGGAGGTTCGTAACTCTGATGAGAACCATGGTGCGTTCTTTTTCTTGGCGATAGAAGAGTTGGTAGAGGTTTTGTCTTGTTTAGTGGTAGGTTGTGCTGATAGTCGAAGAGCATTGTTCCAGTTTGATACAGAGTCGTCGATGTTGTTAGGTATAGTGGAGAGTTTTGGCATGGTAAGGGAGGTGATTGTATCCATGTTAAAAGGTTGGAATCGTGCTGGTTTTGGTGGTAGGTAAGCATTTGGTGACTTGTTTGGAGATTCAGTAGATGGAATGATGAATGAGATAAGTTTGTGATCAGACCAGGGGACGGGGGTTGATAGGGGCTCAGGTTGGTTTATCAGATTCGGGTGTACTGATGGTGCAAATATGAGGTCAAGAAGATTTCCTTGTTTATGAGTGGATGTTTTTACGATTTGATCATAGTGTAAGTTGATCATGGCATCAAGGAAGGAGTTGGACACTGAAGGTGGTGTGGAGGCAAGATTAAAATCTCCAAGGATCCAGTTAGGTTTGTTGATATCCAATGGGTTGATGGCAATATCAATTATGGTTGAGAGATCGTCAGCTGGAGCATTTGGGGCTCTGTAGATGAGATTTATGGTGTTGCTATTATTGGAGATGGATAGCGTATTTGAGTGGTTTGTGGTATTGGTAGATATTACGTGATATTTCAAATCTGTTCTTGCTATTATACAAACTCCTCCTCCCTTTCTATTTTCTCTGTTACAGGTATAGATGGTGTAGTTAGGTGGGGTTAGATGGTTCATTAGGACATTGTCGGTATTAGACAGCCATGTTTCTGTGATAAATAGGATGTCTAGTGTGAGGTTTGATATAAGATCAATGATAGCTGGCCATTTGTTGCGGGCTGAGCGTGCATTAATGAGAGCACACTTGAGATTCTGTGGAGTAGTTCTTAGATTAGGTTTCTTGTTATTTGTATTTTCAAGAGGTACATATATACAGTAGTTGTGCCTATTATAGTATGTACTTTGTGGATAATTTTGGTGATGTTTCCTATTATGGGTTTGGTGAATAGGTATAAGGTTGAAATCAGATGTTAGAGCAGAGGAAATATGTAATATGCAAGAGAGGATGGAGAGGAGCAGGAGTGAACAAGTAAGGGTAGCCATGGCGTAGTCCTGGGATGGTAGAGAGGTTGTAAGTACTTTAACTTGGGTGCTACTGGCAACAGTATTAATTGAATGTTACTGACCACAGTAATAATTGAATTGCAACAGTATAAATAAGGACACTGGCAACAGTGATAAATTGCTACTGACAACAGTAATAATACATTCCTATATGGTATGTAACTGATAGCACTAGTACATTTACAATGGTATAAATACAGTTGCTTAGGGGAGAATAGTTATGGTATATGGTGTACACAATGGTTAGGCTGTAAGAGAATAGTCAGATGAGTCTACGTGTGGATAGTATGCTTGCTGTGAGTTGAGAGGGTGAAGTAAGCGAGCTCGACCATGTGGGAGCTCAGCTGTATTTGGATATGTTTGCTGGACTCAGCGTTGTTTCTTCATTCATGCATCTGGTTCCACGGTATGGTTTTTTGAGGCTGGGTGAGAGTAAATTTTGGGAGCGCTGTCTGTCTGGAGGTGGATGTGGTTCAGCGGTCATCTGGAGCAGCTTTTTCGGTCCTCGCAGCGTTATGTAACGGTGAGATGGATTTCCAGTTGTCAGGCCTGTATTAACTATAGGCCTCCACCAAGGCCTCCGCCTAAGGGCCACGCCAAAGGGCCCTCTGGCGAGGCCCTCAGGCGCGGGCCCATCAGGCGCGGGCGCGCCCGATGGCGCGAACTTTTAAAGCCGTGCAGGAAGTCCCGATGAGAGATGGTGCTGTTCCCTGCCGCCGGAGGCTCTATCCCCCGACTGGGGAGAGCTGCAGATGGTGGCAGGGGTTGACTGGACCACGCGCCCGATGGCGCGAACTTTTAAAGCCGTGCAGGAAGTCCCGATGAGAGATGGTGCTGTTCCCTGCCGCCGGAGGCTCTATCCCCCGACTGGGGAGAGCTGCAGATGGTGGCAGGGGTTGACTGGACCACGCGCCCGATGGCGCGAACTTTTAAAGCCGTGCAGGAAGTCCCGATGAGAGATGGTGCTGTTCCCTGCCGCCGGAGGCTCTATCCCCCGACTGGGGAGAGCTGCAGATGGTGGCAGGGGTTGACTGGACCACGCGCCCGATGGCGCGAACTTTTAAAGCCGTGCAGGAAGTCCCGATGAGAGATGGTGCTGTTCCCTGCCGCCGGAGGCTCTATCCCCCGACTGGGGAGAGCTGCAGATGGTGGCAGGGGTTGACTGGACCACGCGCCCGATGGCGCGAACTTTTAAAGCCGTGCAGGAAGTCCCGATGAGAGATGGTGCTGTTCCCTGCCGCCGGAGGCTCTATCCCCCGACTGGGGAGAGCTGCAGATGGTGGCAGGGGTTGATTCCTATTTGACATTGCCACTTGTTCTCTTTCCCCAGTAGGTCATGTATTGTTGTTCTCTGAAATGTATTGGTTTAATATTTGCAGTGTTGCCTTTTGATTGGTAGAGTATGGTGCTTTGTGAGTCCTGGTAGTGCTGTTAGGATACGGCGGGTTTGCTATGGGTTCTAAATGGGCAGTGTTTGTAGTAGTTCCTAATGTGTCTGGCAGTTGGCACTGGATTATAGTAATGTAGAAATCTTTTAGTCTTTCTTTATCCATACACTCATTAAGAGGCACGTTTACTAAAAGTTAGTATATGGTAACATTATGCAAATATTTATGCAAATGAGGCCCCTTATGCAAATGAGGCCCACACCCCCCTTGGGCCGCCCCTGCTGGGGCCCACAATTTTTGTTGGCATAGGGCCTCACTCAAGGTAAATCCGGCCCTGGTTATACCCTCTAGTTTTACAGCTTCCCCGTCTTTGGAAGAAGTTTGTTTGTTCATTATTTCTCTTTAAGTATTTAAAGGTCTGAATCATATCTCCCCTCTCCCTCCTCTCCTCCAAAGTGTACATATTTAGGTCTTCAAGTCTCTTCTCTTAAGGCTTCTGACAGAGGCTCCAAATCATTTTGGTCGCCTGATTTGGAGCCTGCGTCAGAAGCATGGAGCAGGAACAGAATGGAGTAGGAACAGAAGTGGAGAATGGTGCAAAGATCATGATGTCATCAGCATATATCAGGAACTCTACTTGGAATTGTTGGAAGAAGCCACACAGCAGTTGAATATATATGTTGAACAGTAGAGAGGAGAGGGATGATCCTTGTGGCACTCCCTGATTTAGAGTGAAAGGAGCTGAGGTTTCTGTTTGTATCTTTATTCTCTGGTTTGGGCTGGGGAGATAGGAATGGAATCATTTGAGGGGTGTGCCAGGGACTCCAATGTGGTGGAATTGGTTAAGGAGGAGCTGGTGGGATACGATGTCCAAGGTGTCAGTGATGTCCAAAAAGAGCAGGATGAAGCCTTGGGTGATTTCTTCAATGCCCGTGATGAGTGAATTTAGGATGGAGGTCATAAGGGTAAAAAAATAAATAAGGGTTTCAGTCCCGTGGTTATGTTGGAATCCACGTTGATGCATGTTTAAAGGTGCAAAGTGGTCTATATGATCTTGGAGTTGGGTTTGTACAGCTTTTTCAATGATGAAGCTGCCTTGGCTTTAGTAGCATTCACAGAAACATGGTTCACTGAGTATCAGACTGAGTTATAGTCACTCCCATGTTTTTACCCTCCCTCACTTATCTACTTGTTCTATGTAAAGCCACACTGGCTCACTTATTTCTCTGTATACCACCATAAGAACATAAGATATGCCATACTGAGTCAGACCAAGGTCCATCAAGCCCAGTATCCTGTTTCCAACAGTGGCCAACCTAGGTCATACATACCTAGCAGTTTCCCCAAAAGACACAGGTTCCACAATGCTTGTATTGGGTCAAGCATTGATATCCTGGGTCACTTCTTAATAATGGTTAATGGACCTTTCCTCCAGGAACTTGTCCAAACCTTTTTTAAACCCAGCTACACTAACAGCCTTTACTACAGCCTCCGGTAACAAATTCCAGAGTTTGATTACACGTTGAGTGAAAAAATATTTTCTTTTATTAGTCTTAAATGGTTTACCTTGTAGCTTCATTGCATGCCCCCTAGTCTTTCTATATTCTGATAATGTAAACAATTGATCTACGTTTACCCGTTCCACTCCGTTCATTAATTTATAGACTTCTATCATATCTCCCCTCAGCCGTATCTTTTCCATGTTAAAGAGTCCTAACCTTTTTAGCCTTTCTTCATAGGAGTATCCTTCCATCCCCTTTACCATTTTGGTGGCTCTTCTCTGAACCTTTTCTAATAACGCTTTATCCTTTTTAAAATACGGCGACCAGAATTGCACACAATATTCAAGGTGCGGTCTCACCATGGAACGATATAGAGGCATTATAATATCTTTTGTTTTATTTTCCATTCCTTTCCTTATGATACCTAGCATTCTATTTGATCTCTTGGCCGCCGCAGCACACTGGGCAGAGGGTTTTAACATGTTATCCACAATTACGCCTAAATCTTTTTCCTGGGAGGTGGTTCCTAATGTGGAACCTTGCATCGTGTAACCATAGTTTGGGTTGTTCTTCCCTAGGTGCATAACTTTGCACTTGTCCACATTAAATTTCATCTGCCATTTTGATGCCCAGTCTTCCAATTTATCAAGATCCTCTTGCAATTTTCCACAATCCTCTTGGGTTTTAACAACTTTAAATAGTTTTGTGTCATCTGCAAATTTGATCACCTCACTCGTTATTCCACTTTCCAGGTCATTTATGAATATGTCAAAAAGCAGCGGACCCAGCACCAATCCCTGGGGTACACCACTATCCATCTTTCTCCATTGGGAAAATTGGCCATTTAGCCCTACCCTCTGATTTCTATCTTTTAACCAGTTCCTGATCCACAGTAGTACACTGCCTCCTATTCCATGACTCTTTAGTTTTGCCAAATGTCTCTGATGAGGGACCTTATCAAAGGCTTTCTGAAAGTCCAGATGCACTATTTCAACCGACTCACCTTTGTCCACCTGTTAATTCACACTTTCAAAAAAACATAACAGATTAGTAAGACAAGATCTTCCCTGTCTAAAGCCATGTTGGCTCTCTCCCATTAGGCCATCACTATCTACATGCTGAGTAATTTTATTCTTTATGATGGTTTCTACCATTTTTCATGGTACTGACGTCAGGCTCACCAGTCTGTAGTTTCCCTGATCACCCCAGGAACCCTTTCTAAAAATTGGTGTTACATTGGTGATCCTCCAATCTTCAGGTATTAGAGATGATTTTAATGATAGTTCACAGATTACTAATAGCAGGTCTGCAATCTCATATTTTAGTTCTTTCAATACCCTTGGATGTATACCATCTGGCCCAGGTGATTTGCTACTCTTCAGTTTATCTAATAGTTGTAATACATCTTCCTGATGTATCGATATTTCCTTCAATTCTTCCGCACCTTTAAATACCACTTCAGTCATGGGTAACATCCCTACATCTTCCTCAGTAAAGACCGAAGCAAAGAATTCATTCAGTCTCTCCGCTATCGCCTTGCCGCCTCTTAGTGCCCCTTTTACCCCTCTATCATCTAATGGACCAACTGACTCTCTCACAGGTTTTTTTCTACGAATGTACTTGAAAAAGTCTTTATTTCACATTTTTGCTTCCGCAGCAAGCTTCTTCTCAAATTCTCCCTTTGCCTGCCTTATCAACACCTTGCATTTGACTTGCCAGTGCTTGTGCTGTTTCCAGGTTTCGTCATTTGGCTCTTTTTTCCATTTCCTGAAAGATGCTTTTTTTGGCAACAACAGCCTCTCTGACCTCACCTTTAAACCATGCTGGCAGTTTTTTGGACTTCCTTCCACTTTTCTTAAAGCGTGGAATACAGCTGGTCTGGGCTTCCAAGATAGTATTTTTCAACAACACCCTAGCTTGATGTAAGTCTTTAACCTTTGCAACTGCTCCTTTTAGTTTTTTTCTTAACTATTTTCCTCATTTTATCATAGTCTCCCTTTCGAAAGTTAAAAGGTAGTACTGTGGATTTCCTTACTATCCCTCCACCACTAATTAAAACAAAGGTGATCATGCTATGATCACTATTGCCAAGTGGCCCCAACACCCTTATCTCTTCCACTAGATCTGGTGTTCCACTAGGGATTAGGTCTAATATGGCTTCCCCTCTGGTCGGTTCATGAACCAGCTGCTCCAAGAAGCAGTCATGTATTTCATCTAAGAATTTATCTCACTACCATGTCCTGCCATGACACTGACCCAGTCGATACCGGGGTAATTGAAATCACCCATTATTATTACTGTGATGTAACTTTTGTTAGCTTCCTTGATTTCTTTGAGCATTTCATCATCCATTTGTTCATTCTGGCCAGGCGGTCGATAGTACACCCCCACTGCCATCGCCTTCCCCTTTTTACATGGAATTTCAATCCATAGAGATTCTACAGCAAATTCTTTTTCCTGCAAAACTTTAATCCTTTCTGACTCAATGCCCTCTCTAACATAGAGCGCAACCCCTCCACCAATTTGATCAGCTCTATGATTACGATATAGTTTGTACCCAGGTATCACAGTGTCCCACTGGTTGTCCTCCTTCCACCATGTCTCTGATATTCCAATCATATCTAACCTCTCATTTAGTGCTATATATTCTAACTCTCCCCTCAATGTTGAACCCTATTAGACTGGGTGGTATATAAACTTAGCAAAATAAGTAAATAACCCATTAAGGAAGGACAAAAAGAAAGGGATGAGAAATGGCGCTAGATGTAAAAATTAAGAGTAAAGCAACAGAACTGCAAGACTTATGAGATAAGGAGGATGCACTGTGGGATGAACTAGAAAAAGGAAATGCAACATCTATTTACATTAGTGTGCTATACAGATCTGTTTTAGAAGCAGAAATGGCAGAGATTCAATTGAAGAAATTCATGATATTACAATGAAAAGGGAAGTGCTGCTGATAGGTGATTTCAATATGCCAGATGTTGATTTTGACGTCTTAACTGCAGTGTTTTCTAGAATAGGGAGATCCTGGATTCTCTACTGGGAAAACTATTCTGGCAACTGGTAACAGAACTCATGGGAGTGGGCCACATTGGATCTTTTGCTTATGAATGGGGAGAATGTTTCAGATTTTATAGTAGGTGATCACCTGGCATGCAATGATTACTGGTGTCACAGCTAAGGGGCCCTATGGTCCTGTTCCGAGTTTGAGCCAGCTTCACACAATGTGGCCCTTTTCCTTTGCTAGCACATAGGGTTCCTGTGAACAAACCATGCTTTACACAGTACTTCAATATGTACAACAATTTTGACGTTCAGGATGAAAACATAAATAACTCAAAGGCTTGGCAACATAAACTTAAGATTGACTTTCTGTCAAGCAACAATAAATAAAAGAACAGCCAGGTACTGTTGTAGACTTTCCATTCCATGGTATCAAATACAATTAATTTAACAAACTGTATAGACTTCCACTCTTCTGAGCTGCAATGAACAGAGGCTTCAAAATACTTTTTAATATCTGGAAAAAACACTCCTCTCTATATTCATCATATCCCAACTCCAACTTTAAAGTGTTTGTCGGTTTAGATACTTATCAAAACATCTCCTGCTTCTTCACATAGCTAAATCCTAAAGAAGGTAACAACCCAGAAGTAACATTCCATATACTATTTGGAGATTACCTGAAGCTCTACAGTTCTAGTGACTAGCAATTAGCAGAGCAACTCCGTGTAGTGAAAAAGCTTTTTTGATGACATCAGGATGACTTTTGGCCTGGACCAGGGGTCTCCAAATCCAGTCCTGTAGGGCCACAAACCAGTCAACTTTTCAGGATATCCCTAATGAATATGCATAAGATAAATTTGATATATTTGCTTGCACTGTCCCATGGTTTTTGAATTTATCTCATGCATATTCATTAGGGATATCCTGAAAATCTGGCAGGATTGCAACCATCCTGGATAAGTTTGGAAACCCCTGACCTAGACAAATGTGCTAAGGTAACTTTTTTTTAGAGGAAAATTGAGCAAAATGAAAAACATCTCCCTGGCTAAGGGCTGTGACATCAAGGAGCTTGAACAAGAAGGTATATATAAATATCTTGGAGAAGAGGAAGGAATGACACTCAAGCAGAAATTACTGAGAAAAGATCAGTAAAGAATACTAGAGAAGGTTAAAATCATTATTGAAAAGTGCCTTAACATCATGGAATAAGATACAATCCATCAATCAGATGGCAATTCTTGCTTTGTGATTGTAGATTGGCTTCTTAAAGATTTAGAAAAACTGGATGTGTAAATAAGAAAACCTTTCAGTGCCCATGAGATAATTTACAAGAAACAGTGTTTGCCAAGATTTCACATTCCTAGAGCTGAAGGAGGACTAGGCCTCAAAGAGACTGATTACACATACAGAGATACTATCATAGGCCTCCAGCCTTACCTAACAGCATCATTAGATCCAAATATGCAAAAAGTGCTGAAATATGAAAGTCAACATCCAGAATCTGTCAAACTTGGGCAAGCGTTCCGACGACTAGAAGGAATGAGTGAGAATCCACAAGCACACACAGGAAAGGAAGCAACAGAATTTGCAAAACAGGAGAAAAACCTCTTCAAAGAATTAGTTCAGCATATGAGGAAAAATAAGTGGCAAATGCACAAATACAGTGAGAAATATAAAGTTGTATCCCAGAAATCCTTTGTCAATCAAGAACAGACTCGTGAATGGTTAGGAAAGATGAACTGAAAGCGAAGGATGAGAGATTGATAGTTGCAGCCCAGGACAGTGGATTATGGATGAGATGGTTTATAACGAACTTTGAAAAAACTGGCAACACAGACATATGTCATTTCTGTAAGAAAGACCTGGAAATAGTGACTCACCTCATAGCTGACTGTGAAGTTCTGATGGTGGAAAATGTCTATACAGAAGGCACAACAAAGTAGCACGCCTTGCCTCATACATTGGAAACTCTGTAAACACTACAACACCACTTTGCCTGAAAAGCACTGGGATCATGACGATAAGAGAATTACAGAGAATGGAACGGTTATGATCATCTGGGACATTCCCATTCTGACAGATAAGAAATTGGATGTGAGAAAACCCGACATAGTGATAAAAAATACCAGAATGGCTTTCATAATACAGGTGTCAGTCATGAGTGATTATGCTGTGAATCGCGTAGCAAGGAATAAGTACCATGTGGCAGAAAGATACAGAAATATTTCCCATTATATAGACATGGAGTGGAGGAGTAGCCTAATGGTTAGAGCACTGGTTTGGTAACCAAGAAACCAGAGTTTAATTCCCACTAGCACTCCTTGTGACCTTGAGTAAGTCACTTAGCCCTCCATTGCCTCAGAAGAAAGGCCTGGCAATCTATTTCTGTTCACACTGTCAAAAAAGCCTCAGAAGTTAGTTCTGACTCCTGGGTCGCCAGGAGTCATCACTGACCCTGAAGGCACACATTCCACTGCATTTTATTGGGAGCCACAGGCTTAATAAAGAATAATTTCCAAGCATATTCTGACAAACTTCAAGGACCACCAAAAGGGACTGTTTCTGCTGGAAAGATATCTGCACTTGTAGGTATTTATTTCTGGGAAATTCTCTAAATCTTGGGGAAAAGGGAATTCTTTGGGCTAAAACTGATAAATCTGTGTGTTTTAAAATCCAATGTATTTGTTAACTCAGTCAGGGTCTAGTATCAGCAGATAGCTTCCTGTGTGAATTAATCAGGAAATTGTTAACAGATTACCTTAGAAGCACAGGTCTGAGATCTATATAGCAAGCCAGTCTTTACTAAGGGGTATGTTTACTAAACGGTCCTAATGTTACCAGTGCTAGTTGCAGCGATAACATGAGGAATGCCATATAAGGTAGTGGGCGTTCCGGCGTAAAGGAAGCAATGGCGGGGTATCACGCGATAGAGGGCGCCCTGGCACGTCATCGTGCGGTAACCATAGGTTTGCGCGCTGAGCTGTAATCAAAGGACTAGAGGTGCAGCACGCTAGTTAATACAATGACTGCTGATACAGCAGTCATGAGTTTGATTCCTCAGTGGTGATATGTAATTAGGCTGTCTGAGGCAATTCCTTCTCCTGTCTGTAACAGTCAGACACATCTCAACAATCTGTACTGTCCCCCCAAAAAAAGCTCATCCCAGTGCCCTAACCTAAATCACCATTTAGGGCGCACCATAAGGCACATCATGAAGTGTCACGTCAAACAAGGCAGGTCAGAATGTGGCCCAGAGGGCAGCACGAACGGGTGGTACCCTCCAAGGCATCATATAAGGCACCCCAGAAACTAGCTGAACCCAAGGTGATGCTAAAGATGCCCCAAAGATGTTAAGGTGACCAAAGAAATGTTGGCCAAGGGCAGTAAGATGCACCAACCACACAAGCATGAAATGTATGGGTCAAACACAGATGTAACCCTAACACTGCACAGAGCAGCAACAAATGCCAATGAAGAAGTAATGTAAGGAAGTAGATGTCTGAGGTGATGGACCTGCCAAATCTGCGAGCAGCCCATGTGGCAGCTGGTAAAGTGGACAAATATATCAGGGGCAGCTGTACCAATGCACAGGGCGATGGTACTGTAAAGTGTAACAATGACATTGTGTGGCAGAGGATGGGAATATGTATCCAGCAGAGGAGCCAGAGGTAGCAGGAGAAGTGCAATGACAGGAGGACAGAGGAGTAACAGTGCCATCCAGAGCAGACACAGGAGAGGCAAGAATGAAGAGCCGCGATGCAGAAATGGGTGCCAGTGCAGGACATGGGGTAGCAGCCTGCACAGTAGGGCAGGATGCCACAGAGCTTGCAGAGACAGATAGACTGACAGAAGGATAGTTGGCAACAGTGATAACATAAGAAAATAACATAAGATATGCCATACTGGGTCAGACCAAGGTCCATCAAGCCCAGTATCCTGTTTCCAACAGTGGCCAATCTAGGTCATACGTACCTAGCAGTTTCCCCAAAAGACACAGGTTCCGCAATGCTTGTACTGGGTCAAGCATTGATATCCTGGGTCCCTTCTTAATAATGGTTTATGGACTTTTCCTCCAGGAACTTGTCCAAACCTTTTTTAAACCCAGCTACACTAACAGCCTTTACTACATCCTCATGTAACAAATTCCAGAGTTTGATTACACGTTGAGTGAAAAAATATTTTCTTTTATTAGTCTTAAATAGTTTACCCTGTAGCTTCATTGCATGTCCCCTAGTCTTTCTATATTCTGATAACGTAAACAATCGATCTACGTTTACCCGTTCCACTCCATTCATTAATTTATAGACTTCTATCATATCTCCCCTCAGCCGTCTTTTTTCCAGGTTAAAGAGCCCTAACCTTTTTAGCCTTTGAGGGTATAATGTGCCAGCAGCATAGATCGTCACAGATAGGACTGTGACAGGAATGCAAAGTACGTGTGTACGAGAGGCATAAAATAATTAGAACAGAGAGGAACCAAACCCATGACCACTAGCACAATGTCAATGCACAAACCGGTAGGCTACTACACCAATATGAGTGCCACAGCAAAGGCTGCATTCAAGAACATTGGAGGGCACCACACCAAAACACAGCTGGCTGCCAGGATAGGGCAACCCCAACAGTAACGAAGATGCAATGCACATGCAGAACCAGTGTGTACAGCTCATATCACAGTCAGTAATTGGGACAACAGCCACATATAAACACATGCACACACACAATGAAGTGTTATGCGGTGGACACAGCATGCAAAAGAGCAAAGAACCTAAACCCAATGGGCGGCAGGGGATGCTCTGTGGAGCAGGGCAAAATGGGGAACAGAACAGAAAAGAAGCATGTGAGACATGAACCTACAAACAGACATGGACCAGATCAGATCAACAACAGAAATGCTAATCCCCCAAGCCGACATGGACAGTACAAAGAAAGAGCCATATGTAACAGCTAATATGCGATGGATAGACTACATCGAGGGTATACTGTAGTATACAGTGAAGAGATGGAAGGGTGTGTGGAGAGGTGACTAATCGTCAGGCAGTACCTGGTCAGGTTAGAACAAAACAAGGAACATGTGGGACTCAAACCTGAAAACTATGGTGCTCCAACACATGTTCACAACTACTATCCCAAACAACCACAGCAAGCACAACACAAATATGCCCCCTCAAAGGGAATGTTGGTCTGGAAACCCTTAGCATCCTGTGATGTGTCAGACAGCTGCCACATAGCCAGCTGCCACCATACAAGGATGTGAGCACAGGTGGGCCATGTACATTACCAGAACATAACGAAAGACATGTGTCAGTGTGGTCAAGCAGCAGCAGAGAGAAATGTGGGTCAAACACATAATTTTATTGTGGTAAATCAGTAGACATATCATATATACCTCCTTCCAACATATCAAGGTGGTTGGTTTACAGTGACCAAACTGAAAACACATTGAGCATGCCAGCTACCCACATGTCACCCCAACGTCACTGGCACGTCTACAGATGATGGGCAGGAGAGATAATGTGCCGTAGCTGCATGGTGTTCACTATGCAGTATCCCCCCACCCCCCACATGCTGCTGCATGTCCCAGATTCCCTAGTCACATATGTGTGCATGTAGATACTAGGCAGTGCATGATGAGGGACCAACACACATCAGTCATGAATTGTCCCCAAAAACATATCCGTCTGCCAATACAGGTGTCAAAAACCTGAAAAAGCATAAGTAGCAACATGTAAGCAAGTGTACACACAGATATAGATATATATATCACAGCTGCCCCATCATGCCTGATATAGCTATGAAAGTGTCACCAATGTAACCCAAAACAAAGGCCAAATGCAAAATTAGGATAAGATAACAGGTACAAGAGGCACATGATCCCAGAGAAGACCAAAAAAGGAACCTCACAGACATGCAGAGATATCACCATGCAGCAGGTCCCCTGCAATGGGTGGTGTGGATACATGATCCGTACACATAGGTCACGGTACATGGGATGCACAAATGAAGGACAAAAATGGACAATCACACTGCCACACTGCAAATGTCATGGGCGAAGGTAAGTGGAGGAACATCAGGAGATAAAGAGGACTGTGCAGACATGCAATGCTATGTTTGTAAATCAATGTACAACAGCATGTCTGTACAGTAGCCAAACACAATGACCTGTATATGGAGTTTGAAAGAAAGGTCAAACATGGGCCAGTACCCCACACAGAAGCCACACTGCCACATGCTCTGGTATACCAACATATTTAGTCACATGCACATGTACCATGTACGTTGAACCATGACACAGTGACCCCCCACACACATTGTAACTCCCTTGGCGAGGGCAAACATCAATCCAAAATGTTGGCGGCCATTAAACTGGTGTGGTGGTAACAACTGTGTCATGTCCAAGTGCAGGGTAGGCCGACATATACAAGAGTATGTATACAATGTTGCCCCTGTGCCACACGCATGGCTGTATGCTCCCGTGACATCAACAGATGAGGATATCTTGTGGTGCATGTTACACACATGGCCAACACACACTAACACAATGTCAGATGGATGTAGAACATACAGCGACTATTTCAGTCCGTGATGCACACGTACGGACCAGTACACAGTGTCCACAGTGCAAAGGGGGTCTGCAACCCAACATGTCCTGTTAAGACTGTCCGTGAATCACTGGGCATGTATAGTCGTGTGATATCTCAATGTGCCACAGTACTTGAAAGGTCATGTATGTCTTACGCAATCAACAGGACACCCAGCCAGACCATGGTAGCAACGGTGTGTTGGACAGGCCTTTTATACTCAAAGTAGCAGTCCAACAGTAATGTTCATCATAGGCATGTGTCCCACTCGCAGAGGTCAAACATCCTATGGCACCATCTCCCAGGGATAGTTGAATGGTCTTCTTGTGTCCTCCAACAGGTGGGTGATGTTGCCCGCAGATGCACTTAAGTAGATGTGCTGTGTGTGTCCGCTGTCCTGTGTCAGAATAAGGACAAACACTGTCTTGGTATGCTGGACGCAACATCAGGGCACATTGCAGGGAGTCAAATATCAGTACGACATAATTAAATGTCACACAGGCAAACATAACATGATCACAACACAGAACACTGTGCATGTTGTGGACATTTGGAAATGCAACCACAGATGAGCATGTCCCATGGATATGGTCATGTCCATGCCCATGTAACACAGGCGTATCACAGCTGCACCCCATGTCCATCAGCGTTGGTGCACAGAGACCCAACAGGAAAGGTCCATCAAGCAAACAGCAAAACACAAACATATAAAAGCTGATGTCACACCCAAACGATCCAAGGTGCAACCTACTGTGTGTCTGCAACAAATTTATTTAACATTTCTTATATACCGCCTTTCATGATATCAAGGCGGTTTACATTGAACAAACTGAAATTACATTGAACAGGGCATTATAACTTGGAGATAACTATTTTACAGGGAACATGGGCTATGGAGGTTAAGTGGCTTGCCCAAGACCACAAGGAGCACCTGTGGGACTAGAAACCCCAGTCCTTCCGGCCCAAGGTTGCTGTCCTCTAGTGGGATTTGAACCCCCGACCTTCCTGCCTGAAGTACTTTTCCACAACCACTAGGCCACTCCTCCACTCCATGTCTGTTTGGGATCCTCAGAGGCAGGCAAAGTCTATAACACGTCTCAGTAAAGGCAGAAGATGTCATCAAAATGTGTCGAATTACCATGTCCCCATGTCCAGCCGCCGTTGCCGCATGTCCAAATTACGGTGATATCTGGGATACATAAATGCTGTTGTGCAGTGGTCTGTCAACACACATGAGATAGGTCAACCCACAACCCACAACCCACGCGCACACTGTGCACATGGTTAATACCAGTAAGGTAGAGATAGCACACTCACCACCGCTCCACAGGTGTGCAGACCCCACCCACCACATTATAATGCAAACTGCATGCACACTGTATCATAACAACCTCCCCCAAACACACACACACACAGTATGAGAAGGTGAGGGTGCCACCAGTAACATACGGCCTGTATGTGTACAACTGGAGAATAGTGGAGATAAAGGTCTTGCAAATGCTATGATACGCTGCTGTTGGCCGATGCTACAATGTCAGGGAAGGGTGTAAGTGCGGCCCACCACCATAACATCTAGGACCTGTAGACACACGCGGCTCTGTTGGATGTGTTCCAAAAACAGTGCTGGAGAAGACAAACTGGGCACAAACACATGTGGATATGTGTGGCCAACATCAACATATGGGGTACGGGGGAACACACTAAATAGGTCATCCACAACATATGTGCATTAGACAGATAACCTCTCACATGTGCTGCTCCTGACTGTCCACACAGACAAATTACCTGTATGTCCACCTACCCCAGTGTCCTGCACGTTGAATGAGGTACACACAGCTGTCACTGCACTACAGCACCAGGAACGTCACCAAGCATGTCCTGTGGATTGAGAAACACAAGAGAAACATACATATGTCATGTTGAAGCTGTGCAACAAACACACCACCTTCACGTCCTCAGCTCTCATAACCCCCTAGATCCGTCACGGTCTGGCAGTTCGTCATGACACTGTACCTAATTGCCCCCACCCAAACTCGCCACTGAAGTGTCCTTGGCCAAATGCAAGGGCCTGTAGCCTGTCCGGCCCCTTTGTGACCTCTCTGCTGTCCTCGAGACTGTTGACCACAACCGCCACTTTGCTACCCTGTATGTGCTCGGCCCAAAGGTCTCCGTACAATCCTGCTTCCCCCCTATGTCTCCCATAGCACCTTCAGTGTGTGTTCCTGTGAGTACACCTCCCCTGCTAACCCGTTCCCAGTTGCTGTACGAAAGGGATATGTACAGGGGCTGCTTGATTCCCCTGGCCCCATACCCAGTTCCCTGGTGCAGCAGGCTCATTCCCTGGCTATCAGTAGCAGCTGTACGCTGATGTGTCCCAAAGATATCTCTCCATGCCTGAACTATGTTTGGCAGTCCACACCCCGATCTCAGCTTGCTCCCTGACATTGCTGGCTGCAGGTACCCCTGCTGCATGAATTGAGCATGGTCAAGACTGGACATCTGATCATCACCCCTAAATCCTCCCCAACCTTTACAGTGTCTGTGTATAGGTTGGTACACCTTCTGTCTATGTGGTCTGCAAGGTAGCAGTTCCCTATGACCCCTCGCTCCCCTTCCCCACACATACCCATCATGTAGCTAAGGCCTGCAGTGTCCTTCTAGATAACATCAACAAGATTCCTGCCGTCACCCCAGAACACACAAATAAAATGCTAATGCCCCCCTCATCACCTGCCATCCTTTTCACTGTAACCTACACCTTGCTGGTCTGCCTCAAAATCATCTCTGTCCGCCACAATATATGCAACACTGCACTGCATGGCTAATCTACCGGCAGCCTCATCATGGCAATAATACTCTACCTGTCAGGACACCTCACAGGCTCCCGATCTGTCCATGCAGACAGGTCAAGACGCACCTGCTGATCTACACATGCAGTCACACTGTGGTTGCCCTGTACCTTGACTTACATATCTCAAGTACTACAAATACTACTACTGCTGAGCATATAAATAGTGCTAACACCTGTATGCATCGCCATACCGAAATATGTAACACAGTCCCTGCTCATCAGAGCATACAATCCAATCAATCCCCTCATATCCCCCAAATGTGATCCCCACATGTCAAGGCAACTGGTCCAATCTATGGGCCGCTCCCCCACTGTTAAACACGGGACCACACACCTGTCACCTTGCAGCATCCAATGCCTGGAACTAAGTACCTGTGGCTGTGGGGCAGCCGCCCTCTCCAACCATCTCAAAACCATGTGTGACAGCTTACCACATCACCTACACCTAATAATCCTGACACATTAATCACCTCCACCCGCTGTTGTCCCCTGCCCACACCTTCTGTGTTAGCGGTTGGACTACATTGTAAGCTCTGATGGCAAGGCATTGTGTCAGCAATGTCAGTGCAGTGCTGCGTATGACTGGTAGTGCGATACCAATGCTCAGTAGTAGTAGTAGTACATATATCTACCAAATGTTATTTCCAAAATATCCAGTACTCACATGAGAACAATCAGCTGCCGCCTGAGTGTTGCGCCCTCACGTGTGTCACCACGAGCACATACAGGAGGGCACATTGGATCATCTTCCAGATCCTCATTAATTTGGACATCGATATCATGCCTGAGAGCAATGTTGTACAGGATGCAACAGGCAATAATGATTTCTGCCACTGTCACGGGTTTGTAATGTAAGGCCCCGCCGGTCCTATCCAGACACCTGAAGCAACTCTTCAAAACGCCAAAGGTACGCGCGATGATGGAGCGACTGGAGGCATGGGCCTCATTGTACCTCATCTCTGTACGTGTCCGTGGTAGGTGCACAGGGGTTAGCAACCACTACCGACACCTATATCCTGCGTCACCTGCAGAAAGAAATGTTGAATATTAAACCAGGAGCTGATGTCCACACACATGCACACATGAATGTACATTCAAACCAACAGCACATACAGGTCAGACAGAAACATAGGGGAACAAATGATGGGACACAACAACTATGCACCAGTGTCTGGAGGTGTGAGATAAAGAACATAAGAACATACATAAGAACATAAGAAATGCCATACTGGGTCAGACCAAGATCCATCAAGCCCAGCATCCTGTTTCCAACAGTGGCCAATCTAGGTCATACGTACCTAGCAGTTTCCCCAAAAGACACAGGTTCCGCAATGCTTGTACTGGGTAAAGCATTGATATCCTGGGTCCCTTCTTAATAATGGTTTATGGACCTTTCCTCCAGGAACTTGTCCAAACCTTTTTTAAACCCAGCTATACTAACAGCCTTTACTACATCCGCTGGTAACAAATTCCAGAGTTTGATTACACGTTGAGTGAAGAAATATTTTCTTTTATTAGTCTTAAATAGTTTACCCTGTAGCTTCATTGCAGGTCCCCTAGTCTTTCTATATTCTGATAATGTAAACAATCGATCTACGTTTACCTGTTCCACTCCGTTCATTAATTTATAGACATCTATCATATCTCCCCTCAGCCGTCTCTTTTCCAGGTTAAAGAGCCCTAACCTTTTTAGCCTTTCTTCATAGAAGTATCTTTCCATCCCCTTTACCATTTTGGTGGCTCTTCTCTGAACCTTTTGTAATAACGCTAAATCATTTTTAAGATAGGACGATCAGAATTGCACACAATATTCAAGGTGCGGTCTCACCATGGAACGATATAGAGTCATTATAATATCTTTTGTTTTATTTTCCATTCCTTTCCTTATGATACCTAGCATTCTATTTGCTCTCTTGGCTGCCGCTGCACATTGGGCCGAGGGTTTTAACATGATATCCACAATGTTCGCCTAAATCTTTTTCCGGGGTGGTGGGTCCTAATGTGGAACCTTGCATCGTGTAACCATAGTTTGGGTTGTTCTTCCCTAGGTGCATAACTTTGCACTTGTCCACATTAAATTTCATCTGCCATTTTGATGCCCAGTCTTTCAGTTTATCAAGATCCTCTTGCAATTTTCCACAATCCTCTTGGGTTTTAACAACTTTAAATAGTTTTGTGTTATCTGCAAATTTGATAACCTCACTCGTTATTCCATTTTCCAGGTCATTTATGAATATGTCAAAAAGCAGCGGACCCAGTACAGATCCCTGGGGTACACCACTATTCACCTTTCTCCATTGGGAAAATTGGCCATTTAGCCCAACTCTCTGCTTTCTATCTTTTAACCAGTTCTTAATCCACAGTAGAGCACTGCCTCCTATCCCATGACTCTTTAGTTTTGCCAAAAGTCTCTGATGAGGGACACTTTCAAAAAAACATAACAGATTAGTAAGACAAGATCTTTCTTTTCTAAAGCAATGTTGGCTGTCTCCCATTAGGCCATGACTATCTACATGCTGAGTAATTTTATTCTTTATGATGGTTTCTACCATTTTTCCCGGTACTGACGTGAGGCTCACCGGTCTGTAGTTTCACGGATCACTCCTGGAACCCTTTTTAAAAATTGGTGTTACTTTGGCGATCCTCCAATCTTCAGGTATTAGAGATGATTTTAATGATAGTTCACAGATTACTAATAGCAGGTCTGCAATCTCATATTTCAGTTCTTTCAACACCCTTGGATGTATACCATCCGGCCCAGGTGATTTGCTACTCTTCAGTTTATCTAATAGCTGTAATAAATCTTTCCGATGTATCGATATTTCCTTCAATTCTTCCGCACCTTTAAATACCACTTCAGTCATGGGTAACATCCCTACATCTTCCTCAGTAAAGACTGAAGCAAAGAATTCATTCAGTCTCTCCGCTATTGCCTTGTCGCCTCTTAGTGCCCCTTTAACTCCTTCATCATCTAATGGACCAACTGACTCTCTCACAGGTTTTTTGCTACAAATGTACTTGAAAAAATCTTTATTTCGCGTTTTTGCTTCCGCAGCAAGCTTCTTCTCAAATTCTCCTTTTGCCTGCTTTATTTTATTTTATTTATTTGCATTTCTTATATACCGCACTATTTGCGATCAGCGCGGTTTACATAAAACAAAAGGTATCCGACAATGAACAAAAGTCAGGTCATTACATTGAACAGGAACAAGTAACTTGGAAAACTATATACATATGCATAGCATTGAATAGGTAACTATATACATGTCAGATGGAGTTATTGGGTATTGATCATACTTGGTGGCTGGGGTTCAGGTTCATTTGACATGCCAGTGCTTGTGCTGTTTCCAGGTTTCGTCGTTTGGCTCTTCTTTCAATTTCCTGAAAGATGCTTTTTTGGCAACAACAGCCTCTCTGACCTCCCCTTTAAACCATGCTGGCAGTTTTTTGGACTTCCTTCCACTTTTCTTAAAGCGTGGAATACAGCTGGTCTGGGCTTCCAAGATAGTATTTTTCAACAACACCCAAACTTGATGTAAGTCTTTAACCTTTGCAACTGCTCCTTTTAGTTTTTTCTTAACTATTTTCCTCATTTTATCATAGTCTCCCTGTCAAAAGTTAAAAGGTAGTACTGTGGATTTCCTTACTATCCCTCCTCCTCTAATTAAATCAAAGGCAATCATGCTATGATCACTATTTCCAAGTGGCCCCAACACCCTTATCTCTTGCACTAGATCTGGTGTTCCACTAAGGGCTAGGTCTAATATGGCTTCCCCTCTGGTCGGTTCATGAACCAGCTGCTCCAAGAAGTAGTAATTTATGTCATCTAGGAACTCTATCTCCCTAGCATATTCTGCCGTGACACTGACCCAGTCGATATCAGGGTAATTGAAATCACCCATTATTATTACTGTGCTATAACTTTTGTTAGTTTTCTTGATTTCTTTGAGCATTTCATAATCCATTTGTTCATTCTGGTCAGGCGGTCGATAGTACACCCCCACTGCCATCACCTTCCCCTTTTTACATGGAATTTCAATCCATAGAGATTCTACAGCAAATGCTGTGTCCTGCAAAACTTTAATCCTTTCAGACTCATTGCCCTCTCTAACATAGAGTGCAACCCCTCCACCAAATTGATCAGCTCTATCATTACGATATAGTTTGTACCCAGGTATCACAGTGTCCCACTGGTTGTCCTCCTTCCACCATGTCTCTGATATTCCAATCATATCTAACCTCTCATTTAGTGCTTTATATTCTAACTCTCCCATCTTATTTTTTAGATTTCTAGCATTTGCATACAAGCATTTTAGAGACTGTATTTTATTCATATTAATTTGGCTATTGGTAGACATGGGTAATTTGGGATCTTTAAGCTCTGTCTGCTCCTTACTAGAGGGCATTTGGGCTACTTTACTCTTTTTTGGAACCTCTCTGCTTTTGTTAGTACCCTTCAAGGATACATTCTTCCGAACCATCCGCTCTTGGGTGACTGTCGGCTTTCCCCTATTATCTAGTTTAAAAGCTGTTCTATCTCCTTTTTAAAGGTTAATGCCAGCAGCCTGGTTCCATCCCGGTTAAGGTGAAGCCCATCCCTTCGGAAGAGCCCCTCCTTTCCCCAGAATGTTCCCCAGTTCCTAACAAATCCAAAACCCTCATCTCTGCACCATTGTCTCATCCACGCATTGAGACTCTGGAGCTATGCCTGCCTTTTGGGTCCTGCACGTGGAACGGGAAGCATTTCAGAGAACGCTACCCTAGAAGTTCTGGATTTCAACTTCCTACCTAAAAGCCTAAATTTAGCCTCCAGAACCTCCCTACTACATTTTCCTATGTCATTGGTACCAACATGTACCAAGACAGCAGACTCCTCCCCAGCACTATCTAAGACCTTATCTAGGTGGCACGTGAGTTCCGCTACCTTCGCACCAGGCAGGCATGTTACCAGAGCACGGGGGAGGTAGAAGGAGTGCAGACAACATTATCGAGAACCACAGCAGATAAATGGGCAGACACCAGAGGGCAAAAGGTAGTAGTGCCAGCCCTGAACACATCAGAGACACACATGCAATGCACCCTGGACAAGGGAAGAGATGCACACATGTGCAAGCATGTGCAAGCATGTGAAAGTCATTCTACTGTCCACACACAGATGGTGTGACAGGAACAGGTACCCCACCGTGGCAGACAGGATGGCAGAGACAACACCACACTGTTGATAAACATGAAGCATACATGTGTGTTGTACTGTGCCAATCCAAACACACAATGTCAAATGGCCAGATACGTCAAAAGTAAGTGTGCCACCAACACACAGCACCGCAGCACAGAAGACCTGGAGTGATCCCCCTCACCCCCTGCATCAGCTCTCACATACACAGATGACACACATACACAACTCGGGACACACGTCAAAGACAGACATGTGTGCAGACGGCTAGTCAGGGGTACACGAAGTGCATGTCAGAGATGACAAATACCCACCCAGCAGTATACAGTCCTCAAATTGACCGGCCTCAAATTGTCTGTATAGTGCCGAGTGACGCAGGATATAGGAGTCATGGGCTGACCCTATAAAACTCGGGATCACATTCAGAATACGCATACCTGCATCACATACAAACTGAACATTCAGGGAGTGGTAGTGTTTGCAGTTGCGGAACACTGCCTCCCTGTCTCTGAGCGGGACCAGGGCAACATATGTGCAATCAATAGCTCCCATCACGTGTGGTAACCCGGCAAATGCCTCAGAGGCCTCGTTCAGGGTCCCTCACTGTTGCTAGTGTTGGGAAATGCAATGTAATTCCCAACCCAGCTGATCATGGCATGCAATACTTGGTGGAGATAGCATGAGAAGGTGGGGCAGCTCATGCCACCCATTACGGCCACAGATGACTGGAAACAGCCAGAGGCAAAGAAATGTAGGGCACCAAGGAGCTTGACCAAACCTGGTGTGGCATGTGACCGATCATTCAGGGGCTTGAGGTCAGGTTTTAGATCCTCATAGAGCTACCTAATAGCCCCTGTGCTCAGACGGTAGAGGGAGATGACCTGGTCCTCACGCATGTCCTGGTGCTGGGCCCTGGGCCTGTAGAGGCAAGGCTGGCGAGCCTGCAACTCGGCATGCCTCCTGCGCCATGCTGGCACAGCCCCTGCCTGGCCTGCCCCCGCAGCTGCAGGTCGGTGTTGCAGCGGGACTGCACCCCTGCTTGTGCCCCAGCCCCATGGACACCATCTCCCCCGTCAGGCAACCGCAAGCCCTGCACATCCCTCAGTACACATGCAGCAACCACAAATCCCGCCATAATGGACAATATAAACCCAACACCCCTCACCTCCTCTACCTCACGCTAACTCTGCCACTCACCTCCCCACCACACACCAACCCCACCGTTCAACTCCTCCACCACACATCAACCTCACCGCTCACCACCCCTACCACACACCAACCATGCTGCTCACCTCTCCCACCACTCACCAACCCAGCCACACACCACAGCCACCACCGACCAACCTTGCCACTCACCTCTCCCACCATACACCAACCCTGACACCTACCTCTCCCACCACCCACCAACCCTGCCATCTACCTGTCCCACCACTCACCAACCCTGCCACTCTCCACACCTAACCTGCCTCTGACCCTCTGTTTGCTTCACCATCAACAATGCACACCTTCAAACTCGCTCATCTGCACTAACCCCTCAGCGTGTACCAGGTGTTTACGTTAATTTATAGTATGTTTTGCCATCTGCGCGTGTGTGAGCGTGTTGCAAATGCGCAGAGGTGATTCATAGGATGCGTATGCGGATCCTTGTGCCGCACATGCACAGACACATACATCTATTGCACATGTGTGGCACCAGGATCTGCTTACGCAACATGCGCAGACAGCAAAACATACCATAAATTAATGTGAACACCTGGTACACGCTGTGGGGTAAGTGCAGGTGAGCGAGTTTGACAGTGTGCGTTGTTGATGGTGAAGAAAACAGAGGGTCAGAGGCAGGTTAGGTGAGGAGGGTGACAGAGTTGGTGTGTGGTGGGGGAGGTGAGTGGCAAGGTCGGATGGTGGTGAGTGCCTGGGTTGGTGCATGGTGGGGGTGATAAGAGGCAGGGCTGGTGAGTGGCTTAGGTGGTGAGGGCTGGTATAGGTGATGGGGGAGGGGGCAAGGGCCACAGGAGGTCAGACAGGTCCGAGATGCAGGGGGAGGACAGGGAGAGCAGGGACATTTTGCGGCTGGACATGACAGGTGGGGCATCCGGGGAAACGCCAGGACGCTGTTCCCAGAGACGGGAGGGATGGGTCAGCCAGAGTCCGAGGTTTCGAGCCCATCGGGTATGTCTGACCCCACCCAGGAGCAGCCTGAGGGCCATAACACAGGCAAGCGTAGGCGGATGCCTGTGCCGGATGGGGAGAGGAAGAGGGCCATAAGATCCTGCCAGCAGGAAAATCACAACCTGCTGGCAAGTGTCCTTGAACACTATGAGGAGCTGTATGGGCGCATGAGCTCACGCACAACTGTGAGCATAAGGACTCAGTTGTTGGAGGAGGTGCAGGGGGCCATGGCACAGGCTGGGGGGCCACAAAGGGACCTGGACAGCCTCCGTAAGAGGTTCAGTGACATCAGGCGGGGAGTCCGTGCACACATGACTGCCGAACGCCGACATACTAGTGGCACTGGCGGGGGTGGCCCCTTCATCCCAAGCCTCATGCCCCTGCAGCAGCAGCTTGCTGAGTGCCTTGGCCTGATCTACATTCATGGCCTCTCCCCGGCGCTGGACAGGGCTGACCCACAAGCAGATATGTTCAAGACATGCAGCACACATACAGCTATCCACCACGCACACACTAGGCTTGCCATGGGGTGGTGCGGGCCCATGTCCTGGGAGCAGGTGTGGCCGAACAGATGCAGAGGAGGCCACCGGGGCAGCAATGGGATGCAACGTGTCCCAAGGGGGGCCACGGCAGATACCTGGGAGCATGTACCAAACATGCACAGTGGTGGATATGATACAGCACTGAACAGGAGTCCCAAACGAGGGGGGTAACATTTGGCCAGGTGGAATGACACCCCTCCCCCACTGTGCACATGACAACAAAATGCTCCCAAATCAGGGACGGCCTACCACCCCCACCATAAACATAACAGCCCATGCCGCGTGTACCCCTACAAGCCACATATGTCACACACATCTGACACACGCATGGATGCAACATCACGAATCCTTGTCACAGAGGCAAACACACACAACATGCAAATCAAGTGACAGTGAAACCAAGTGCCCTGGGGGATCCAATCCACATCCGCCGATCAGAGCCAGATGAAATCAAGATGTGTCCTGTACATAGACAGATCACAGTACATTAACAAGGGATATACACAGCCGAGCCCTGAGATGAGCTGGGGTGTGTCACACAGACATCGCACACGTACGACACATACCACTGCTGACATACCGTGGGAATCTGCAGGTCAACATCTCGAGGGCATGAGGTATACAGCACAAGCACAGTAACAGACCTGTCATTTTACATTGTGACCATTCACAACAGACCCATTGTAGCCCTTGCCATGCATCTGCCATTCACACTCACACATTCCTTTGCCCTGTCAGCTCTGCACACCCTGTAAGCCACAGATCTGTGGTCCCCTATGGCCCTGTGTATACACCGTAATGCACGCCATCACTGATCTATAACCTGTCAGCTGACCACCTACCCTACCAACCACCATCACACCATGGCTGTGTTTCCAGTAACTATCTCCATGTAACATTGGGTATAGATGTTTTAATGGCATCCAGAGCATGTAATTAATGTTGCCATCATTTACTGTAGTCAGTATCTACTCTCATTCTACTGTAATTAATGTTGCCATTTTTTACTGTTGCTAGTATCTACTCTCATCCTACTGTAATTTTACTGTTGTCACTATATACAGTTGCCAACAGCTACTCTCTTTCTACTTTAATGCTACTGTGGTACCTTCTTCTGTTGACAGTAATTACTACCTTCACTCAACAGAGTCCCCGTACTACTCTCGCCAATAACTCACCCTCAATCAACTGTGTCACTCCTAATTCTCCTAAACACATTAAAAGTATCCGCCTATCGCAAACATTCATAACAAAAACCACACCATCTATCTTACAGTTTCCTCTACCCCCCTTCTACTGACACAGAAAAATCCAAAATGAAGCACATAACACTCACCCTCATGAGTCTTTACCTTCTACTCACTATTTTACCATCCAGCTCACTAGCTTTAACAGCAGCACAAAACCACATCCCAAAGCTCTCAACTGGTGGAAGAAAATGGCCCGATGACTCCAACCACCTTTATCATGGAGCGAGCTATCCACGCCGCCCCCACCTAGTTCACATCCCTCTACAAAAACCCTCAAAACTCAAGCAAAACAAACGCCCACACACCAACAGCCTGAAGTGTGCACTCATTAACTCTCGATCTCTTCGCAAAAAATGGCCAGCTATCACAGAAACAATAACCCATCTTGACCTAGATATCATTATGATCACCGAAACCTGGCTCTCACCGGAAGACAATACCATCCTCAATCAACTTCTACCACCAAACTTCGTCACTTTCACCAGCCACAGGCAAAACAAAAGGGGTGGTGGAGTTGCCATCATCACCAAATCTGACCTTCAATTCGAAATGGTAGAAGCCAGCAACATCAATTCTCTCGAAACAGTATCAATATCCAACCACCTTTGCTCCATAAACCTTATTTACAGAGCGCCATCGCCTGACCCAGACAACCTCTCCAATATCATAAACCTAGCATCTAATACCTATGCTCTACATAGACCAAATTGGATTTTAGGTGACTTTAACTTACCTTCACTACAGGACAATCAGGCCTCAGCCTTCATAGAAGCCCTAGATATCCTGGGATATACCCAATTGGTACGTGAACCAACACACACAAAGGGCAATATTCTCGACCTGATTTTCGCCCCACAAACAGTGCTTCAACAAGAACAAAACATCACGTTATCGCTAACAGCAGTTCCATGGTCAGATCATAAACTTATCTCCTTCCAAATTCCAACCCCCATTAAGTCACAAAGGCCTATCACGAACTCACAAACAAACACAATCTCAAATGCCAGAAGATTTCGACCGTTTAACAGAGAACGCATCCTTGCTGAAACAAGCTCTCTCCTTGACAATACCTCACAAGACCTAGATGTCCTAATTTCCACGTGGAACAGCAAACTCAGCGAGATCGCAATCTGTCCCCCCACTACTAAAGCCCCAAAGAAAAGACCATCCGCTCCTTGGTTCACAGCTGAACTAAAGGCATCACTAACCCTCCTGCGAAGATTGGAAAAGCGCTGGAGGAAATCACGCGCCAGCTGTGACCAAACAGCATACATCCAACTACTACACACACATCGTAGGGCTGTCACAGACAAAATGAAACAACATCACACAGACATTCTGAAACGTTCATTAAATAAGCCGCATGACCTCTTCAACCTTGTCAATTCTCTTGTCAAAGAACCAACTCCGGAGTGCACAGGATCCATACACCCACAGGAGTACGCTGTCTTTATGCAATCAAAACTATGCAAAACTGACAAGATGGTTATACCGGACCCCCCTGATGCTCAAGCAGACGCAACTTATCTATCCATCTTCACCACACCATCCAAGAGAATGATCGAAGACACCATCGCAACCCTAAACACTTCCACCTCATACTCAGACCCATGTCCAGCATTCTGGATAAAAGATCTACGATCCGACCTTGCCCCTATCTTAACCAAAATGATAGGACTATCATTTAGCACAGGGTCCTTCCCAACCACGCTTAAACAGACCTCCGTTAGACCACTGCTAAAGAACACCAAACTAGACCCTCAAAAGGTCGAGTCCTACAGACCTATCTCCAGTATCCCGATGCTCACTAAAATCGTAGAAAAAATAGTCTACAGGCAGCTACAAGATCATGTGGACACCAACGCACCTCTGGATCCATCGCAACATGGATTCAGAGAATCACACGGAGTAGAAACACTACTCACCACTCTATTCAACACTATAATCTCAGGCATTGACAACCCTCGTACAGGCTTCGCACTCATCTTTCTAGATATTGCCGCAGCCTTCGACTCAGTCTGCCACGAGATTCTTCTGATTCGACTAAGAGAGAAAGGCATCACCGAAACAGCTCTGGAGTGGTGCAGGTCTTACCTGTCTGGAAGATGGCAACATGTAAGAGCAAAAGGAACCACATCCGAACCATTCCTACAAAGCCAAGGAGTCCCTCAAGGATCCTCACTATCATCACTCATGTTTAACATCTATATACAACCCATTTGTAACATCATTAGATCATTCAATGTGTGTTGTATGATTTACGCAGATGATGTCTTAATGTACCTGCCAATATCCCTGGAATGCCCGGATCTCACCCCACTAACTAAGTGTTTCAACGCTATATCCGAATGGCTCCTCTCACAAAATCTGCGCATCCAACATAAGAAAACTGAGGTCCTGTTCATCTCTAGAAATCCTGAGTTTACACCACCTAACCACCTGGAAGTAGACAACGCCAAGCTGCAAGTAAAATCAGCCATACGGTATCTTGGAGTCACATTGGATCAAAACCTCAACATGAAGCAGCACATTGCAAAAACAGTAAGAGCGATCTACTTCAAGATCAGATCCCTTAGACACATACGCCCCCTACTCGAACCGAGCGACTTCCGCACCATTTATCAAGCTCTCATTATCCCTCATTTTGATTACACAAACGCCATCCTACAAGGACTCCCTCAGGCAACCTTACATCCCTTACAACTCGCAATGAACAGTGCAGCGCAAATCCTCTTCGGAGCACCAAGGAGAGAGCATATCACACCCCTACTGATTCAACTGCACTGGCTCCCCATCCAAGCCAGGATTAGCTTCAAGACCTTAGTGATGACATTCAAGGCTATCAACGGACTATCCGCCTCCTCAATAAGTGACCTCATACAACCACTCACACCCAACAGGACAAGGAGAACCGCTGCAGCCAACATGCTAGCAATACCAAAGGCTATGACAAGATGCTCCATAACAACTTCAAATAGAGCCTTCAGCTTGAGCGCCCCAAGCCTCTGGAACTCCCTACCACCACACATCAGAGCTATCCCCAACTTGAGCCAGTTCAGGAAGGCCTTAAAACACCTCCTCTTTACTAAGTACCTAATAGACTCCTCCGAACCACAGCCACCATGTATGACTAACACACAATAACTCCATCCCACATGCATACAATCACTTATTTCAATGTTCCACACATGTAGATAGTTTTCCCTGGTTAGCCAAGTTGATGCTCCTGTTCTTTGTAATGACCTGACTCTTGTTTTTTGTCGGAAACTGTTAGTTCTATGTAAACCGCGCTGATCGCAAATTGTGTGGTATAGAAGAAATGTAAATAAATAAATAAAATAAATAAATAAATGTATGAGTGACACGTGACCCTCATACCCATGGGGCCCCCAACTATGTGATGTTGCTAGGTGCGGACTATAGATATCGCATTGTTCCCGGCCTGGGCAGTGGGAGGCATACATGTCCAGTGATAGGTGTGTGAAACCACAGAGTATGTTGTAAATCTTGTATCCAACGGTGAGGGATATGTCATGTCACCATGCCTTGTGCAATGTACTGTGCACATGCACAGGTAAACCACACACACCAGGCCCATACACTCCGTGCCACCGCTACCAGCATAGGTGTGGCCCCATTCAGCCAGGCCTTGTACTGACCACCCTAGGACACCCAACACATGGCCATATGTCCATGACACCCCCCCCCCCCACAAACACAGTATACACACCCTCCTGCCCCCATGTCATGTCCCAGCACCAGTCCCAGAGACCTCTGTAACAGATGCACCTGCCCCAACACCAACACCACCCAGGGTCAAACCCCGACCATGCACCATCACTGTTCCAAGCCCACCCCCCCAGTGCGACCTCATGAACGCCAGGGCCCCCATTCCCCAAAACCCACACCACAGGGTGCACAGTCCCACATAGCTCCCCACACATGGCAAATATCGGACAGCACTGCACCAGTCCCCACACACATCTGGCTGACCGCCACGCCCACAGAAACATCTACCATCCATACCTGTACCCCACAGTGCATACATGTTGCTCACACACACTGTGACAGGCCCCATACTCCTTGCAAGGCCTCAGACACACATCGGCTACAGGTAGCTCTATGGTTGGAGCCCATGTCTCACACACAGTGCACACCTGGTGCTGCGCATTGTGTGTGCAGCACTCGCCACACCGACCCCCAGGTCAGACATAGCAATGTGGCGCTGTATCCCACACACCGCAATGTTCTGCCCCCCTCCCAGGTACAGCACAGCCGACACACATGTGCTGCCCCATTGTAGGCACTGTGACATCACATACAGGCGGTACACACATTACCCATGGTGGTGACATTACAATGGGCTCTATGTATGTGTCTGTGTCAACCCCATATCTACTGTATACCTTGTTCAACCCCCCCCCCCCCAGGTAACATCCAGGCCATCGAGGCGGCTGAGGAGGGCAATGGCAGTGAGCCTGAGCCAGTGGAGGTCGAAGAGGCACCGCATGCAGAGGCTGCCGCCTGCAACCCCTCAGACATCCCATGGGCCGATGTGATTCCTGAGGAGGTGGCTGCCCAAGAGGACAAACAGACACCACAGTGGAACGGGTACACAGGCCCCACAGTGGCTGGGGAGGGGCCTGAGGATGTGGTAGCCAGGCCCGCATTGCCACCACCAGGGCCATCAACTGCAACAATGGGCGCTATGCATGTCATCCTCTAGGAGCTGCGGGCACATACAGCATTGGTATGCAGGGATGCTGCAGGTAGGCGACTGGCAGGATGGTTGCATGTGCTGGTGTGGCACACCAACCCCCAGACACAGCGGTGGGGCCACACACATGTACAATGACAGTGGGCCTCCACACATACATATGCCCCCCTGGCCATGTCTGGGGTTGGTGGTGTGGCATGGTGGGGATTGGGCAGGTGATACACATTGGGGTGAGGGCAACAGATGTCTCACAGATCACACTGTTCCCCACCCACAGGCACTCACCACACGCTGATAGCTATACGGGCAGAGATGCATGGTCAGCAGCAGGTACAGCATGCCCAAAGCCAGGTGGTGCGGGCCCTCACGTGGGCGGTGTGTGGGCTCTGCAGGGACGTCAGGGAGCACAACCTGGAGACACAGCAGCTGTGAGGGACTGCCATGGAGATCGCAGCTGGAATATGCCGGGTGGCAAATGCCCTCAAGGCCGTGGTGGGACGTATCTTGCAGCCAGCAGCAGAGGCAGCAGCAGCAGCAGCAGCAGCGGTGCCAGAGGCAGCAGCATCACATGGCAAGGGATGTGGGGGGTTGTGGGTGGGGGCGGTGGCATGGGCGTGTGTGGTCACGCAGGCCGTAGGTCTGTGATTGTACGTTGGACTGACCACCACATTAAATAACTCATTTCCTTTGGTTACCAATGTGCACGTGTCCATTGTTTGTGTCGGGGGTTCCATGAGTGGGCTGTCACAATTGGGGTTACCATTGTCACATGTGCCCTATCATGTCACAGGCTGGTGGGGTGTCTGCACAACATGATCATGTGGGCATGGAGGCACTCAGACTGGTCGACTATGATGTGGGATACGTTGCTCTTCAGTGCTTAATGCACCGTCGGCCTGTTTGGTAACCGGGCCCACACCTATGTGCAGGGGGTCCCCGAGGTGGTTTTTCAGCCAGGGTGTCTCAACCTCAGTGTGCACGATCCTCTGCTGGTCATGGTCTGGGGCTGCATGGTTGCTAATGGCATTGTACGTCCACATGTCAGGGATGGGGTGCTCAACGGGGCTCTGTACATCACCATACAGCATATGTGCATGTTTCCATTAGCACACCAGCTGGCTCCTGGACAGTTCCTCCTCCTAGTTGACAATGCACCCTGTCAGTGCTCCAGATAGGTGATCAGCTGGACACTGCGGGAGACCATCACATCAATGGACTGCCCTGGCCAGTCCCCAGATCGGAATACAGCCACGAACCTGTGTCACATGGTGGCGTGGGGAATATCTAGGGAGCATCCATTGTCACAGCATCAGCTGACAGCGTCACACACTGCAGCTTGGAATGGCTTTGTCACCAATGGTGACCTTGTCAGACAGCCTCATTCAATGACAGCAAGGTGCACTTTAGGGAACAGGTACAATGGGTGTCGCATCAGATACGGAGCCATCACTGACGCATACATGTGGACATTTGCAAGGTGACATACATTCATAGGAGGGAGACCTGGCATGCATCCATGATATGTGGGAGCATATCTACAGTACTGTATCATTGCCCAACAATGTACCCCACACGGTATACACATAATACCTATCAACAGGCCAACTATGGGGAACCGAACCTGTATTCTGGGCCACACACGCACTGGTGGTTTAACCCTAATAGCCAAAGGTATCACCTATCATGATATGTCCACATTTATTCATAACCCACATGATAACAGAACTAGAAGAAGAACGAATCTCAACACCATCCTCGTGCCTGACTCAATAAGGAAGACTAAACAAACAACAAGCATCAGTGCCTTCTCATATATTGCACCAACCTTGTGGAATAACCTCCCGACACAGCTTAGAGAAATAAAAGACCTACAAGCAGGGACTGTCTCTTACATGTCTCTGTACAGCACTATAAATGCCTTGTAGGGCTATATAAACAATTAATAGCGGTAGTAGCGGTATAGGGAGGAGTGGTCTAGTGGTTAGGACAAGGTACTTCAGGCCGGAGGGCCGGGGGTTCAAGTCCCACCTGGGGACAGCAATCTCAGGCTGGAGAGACTGGGATTTCTAGTCCTATAGGCACTCCTTGTGGTCTTGGGCAAGCCACTTAACCCTCCATTGCCCATGTTCCCTGTAAATATTAACGTATGTGTCTCATATCCCCTCGTGTTAAATGTATCCCCCAATTGACCGCTTTGACCCGGTGAAAAGCGGGATATAAATACAGCTAAATAAAAATAAATAAAATAAATAAATAATAAAAGAGAACTAAAAACTTACCTCTTCACACTACACTATTCCAACATGGATTGTTATATGGATACGACTTCTTATCCTCCATAATTCAATCTGTATTCTATTACTCCTACTCAATTTACTCCTACCCACATTCCTATCTGAACTGATATCTACAACCTGTAAATATGTAAACTATGTTGAACCTGTAAATAGTTCTTACCTGTCATAATCTATTCAAGGTTGCTTAAAGTTACATGTATTTTGTTGATAGTTAATTATTGTTTCTCTGTATTTCACATTGTTCTCTGTATTTTGACTTATGTTCAATGTAAACCGCCACTGATCTTAGGAAATGGCGGTATATAAAAACATTGCAAATAAATAAAATAAATAAATATGTACAGAGGCAGCCACTGGGTGGACCATGAATCAAGCTGCATGGACACGTGGCTGCAGACACATCTATGTACAGGTTGTCACAGATCTTTTGGCACAACTGTGGGTCACATGCGACCAATTCTCAGTGGACCCCATGTGCTGGTCCCAGGTCCCGGGACAGCACAGGGCAGGTGTGCCATGTGCACATGTGTGCCTCACACACCTGGGGGCCTGCCATGGGGGTATGGCTGGGGATGCACCATGAACATGCCATGATAATGCAGGTGGCGCATCACCTCAGCCATACCCTTGACAGAAGCTGTCAGCTGCCTGATGGCATGGCCATGGTCGCTCAGGGTCTGCATCAGGGCCGGATTTACGTATACGCCATGTACGCCATGGCGTAGGGCCCACAGCCGGCAGGGGCCCACAAAAAAAGAACCAGTTTTTTTTTTTAACTCAATTTAAAAAAAAAACCTGGTGGCTGCCGCCGCAGGGCCCCCTCTGCTGCCGCGGGGGCCCCGTCTACAAGCTGGTCGGGTCGGGTCCGGTCGGGTCCGGTCGGGTCTCTCTCCCTCCCTCCCTCCCTCGCTGCAGGCTGCAGGCTGCGACGAAGAGAGACGCTCTCCCTTCACGTCTCTCGCAGCCTGCAGCCTGCAGCCTGCAGCGAGGGAGGGAGAGAGACCCGACCCGACCCGACCGGACCGGACCGGACCGGACCCGACCAGCTTGTAGACGGGGCCCCCGCGGCAGCAGAGGGGGCCCCGCGGCGGCAGCCACCAGGTTTTTTTTTTAAATTAAATTTTACTTTAGGCCGGGGGGGGGTAGGACTGGTAATGGGCTATGGGGGGGGTAGGACTGGTAATGGGCTATGGGGGGGTAGGACTGGTAATGGGCTATTGGGGGGGCTGGGGCTGGAAATGGACTGGGGGGGGGTAGGGCTGGTAATGGGCTAGTGGGGGGCTGGGGCTGGAAATGGGCTGGGCTGGGCTGGGCTGGGCTGGGGGGGTTAAGGCTAGAGGTGGGCTGATGGGGTTAGGACTGGTAATGGACTGTGGGCTGTTGGGGGGGCTTAGAACTGGCAATGGGCTTTGGGGGGGGTTAAGACTGGTAATGGGCTGTGGGCTGATGGGGGCTGTCTGGTAATGGGCTATGGGGGGGGCTAGGACTGGAAATGGGCTGGGGGGTTAAGACTGGAGGTGGGCTGATGGGGTTAGGACTGGTAATGGGCTGTTGGGGGGGTTAGAACTGGTAATGGGCTTTGGGGGGGTTAAGACTGGTAATGGGCTGTGGGCTGATGGGGGTTGTCTGGTAATGGGCTATGGGGGGCTAGGACTGGAAATGGGCTGGGGGGTTAAAACTGGAGGTGGGGTGATGGGGTTAGGACTGGTAATGGGCTGTGGGCTGATGGGGGGGGTAGGACTGGCAATGGGCTATGGGGGGCTGACTGGAAATGGGTTGATGGGGTTAGGACTGGAAGTGGGCTGATGGGGGGTTAGGACTGGTAATGGGTTATAGGGGGGGCTTAAACTGACAATGGGGTGATGGGGGTTAAGGACTGAAAATGGGGTGATGGGGGGTTAAGGACTGTAAGTGGGGTGATGGGGGGGCTAGGACTGGTATTGGGTTGGGGGGTTGCTAGGACTGGAAATGGGCTGATGGATGGCTAGGACTGGAAATGGGCTGATGCAGGGACTAGAAGGGAATGGATGCTGGGTGAGGCTGGAACTAGAAGGGAGCTGATGTTGGGGGAGGATTAGAATGGGATGGGGCTAGAAGAGTAAAATGGAGAAGGGAAAAATTTTGTGTGGGAGGGATAAAAAATCTACAATTGGCCGGGTATTGGGAGAGTAAGTGGGGATTGAGGATGGAGGGGTAAAATTTGAGTGGATGAAATAGGAATGAGGAAAGAGCAAAAGGAGAAAGATTAGTATGTTAAAGCAGATGTAGAGAGAGAATGGAAAAAAATCTAGAAGAGAGAAGAAAGGACAAATGGACAGCAGACGATGGAGAGTTAGCAGAAGACACGAAGAAACCAGAAGTGGCTGGAGCAATTGCAGCTGAAAAAAATGCACAAAAGGTAGAAAAATATCTCTTTATTTTGAATTTATTAATTGGAATATGTCAGCTCTGGTAAATGTGCATCATTAACATCTGTGCTTTGTTTAGTACAAGAGCAAATTAATGTATAGTTTTATTTCTACAGTGTTGTACATTCCAAGTTTGGCTTTTGGGATTCCCAGTTTAATAATTGTCTTCCTATTTCTAAATTGTGATTACTTGTTTGGTGATGGTCTATGTTCTGCATGTGTAACTGAGCTGAGGTGTTCTGTTTATATAATTCCTATTTGACATTGCCACTTGTTCTCTTTCCCCAGTAGGTCATGTATTGTTGTTCTCTGAAATGTATTGGTTTAATATTTGCAGTGTTGCCTTTTGATTGGTAGAGTATGGTGCTTTGTGAGTCCTGGTAGTGCTGTTAGGATACGGCGGGTTTACTATGGGCAGTGTTTGTAGTAGTTCCTAATGTGTCTGGCAGTTGGCACTGGATTATAGTAATGTAGAAATCTTTTAGTCTTTCTTTATCCATACACTCATTAAGAGGCACGTTTACTAAAAGTTAGTATATGGTAACATTATGCAAATATTTATGCAAATGAGGCCCCTTATGCAAATGAGGTCCGCACCCCCCTTGGGCCGCCCCTGCTGGGGGCCCACAATTTTTGTTGGCGTAGGGCCTCACTCAAGGTAAATCCGGCCCTGGTCTGCATAATGGTGCCCATCACCACACACAGGAGACCCACACATTTGCCACCACATCCACACCGTGTGGCTGTGGTCTGGGTGGTGGCATCCACGTGGGCCCTGTGTGGGGCAATGTGTGGGGGTCCCACACCCAGCCTGACACCTTGACCATGCACATGGGGCAGGTGGCAGGGGCCCCCAGTGTCCTGTGGTGACCTGCGGCTGCCCTCAGGCAAGGCTCCCCTTCCCCACCGAACAGGGCGTCATGCATTTGTTATGGCACAGACACATTGTATGTGGCATCACAGGCTGCCGTGCCACTGGGGCATGGTTTTGCACAATGCAGAGGCTGGGACACTCACTGTCACCCCCAGCCATTGCCTCCCACTGCATGTGGCGGAGATATCTAGGGAAGTGTAGCTGCATCTCTCTGCCCTTCTTCCGTAGGTCCTCTACCTGGGGGGATAAGCAATGTTTGCAACCATTAGGGTCCTGTATCCCTGCCCATGGCGAACCACATGGCACACATGTCTGCGTGAAATGGGGGCCACTCCTTCTATGGGCAGTGGGTCCCATACTAGCTGTTGGCACCACCGCCTGCATGTGTGGGCATGAGGCTGGCCATGTGTGGTGTGACACCTATGTTCCCTGTGTGCTGCCTCGCAGCCTTCCCATGCCATGTCCCTGCCATCTCCTTGCATGACATGACAACAACATGGCATGTACGGCATTGCCATTCTGATCTCCTGGGGATGTGACTCCATACCCTCAGTGCAGTCCAGCATACACCTCGATATTGGATAGCCCGTCCCACATCAACAGGAGCCATCACTATGACACCTGGACACTGAACCCACCTCTGTGGTGCGGGCTCGGACACCTGGGGGTATGGGGGAGCTGGGTACCTGCACCAACATCAACTACCATTACACTGGGATGCTTGGTGGACCACTGGATTCTGGTGTGCTGCCTCCTGGGGATGTGGCAGAGCTGGGAGCCTGCAACATCAGGAGCAGCCATAACACCAGGATGTAGATTAGACCTGTGTAATCTGGTCTGATGCCCCCTGGAGTTGGGCAGAGCTGGTAACCTGCAACAACATCAACCACCATAACACCAGGATGTAGAATAGACCTGTGTCAGCTCGTCTGCTGCCTCCTGGGGTTAGGGCACAGCTGGGAACCTGCAACAACAGCAGCCACCATAACACCAGTATGTAGATTAGACCTGTGTCAGCTGGTCTGGGGCCTCCTGGGATTAGGGCACAGCTGGGAACCTGCAACAACAGCAACCACCATAACACCAGGATGTAGAATAGACCTGAGTCAGCTGGTCTGGGGCCTCCTGGGGTTAGGGCAGAGCTGGGAACCTGTAACAACAGAAACCACCATAACACCAGGATGTAGATTAGACCTGTGTAATCTGGTCTGGGGCATCCTGGGGTTAGAGCACAGCTGGGAACCTGCAACAGCAACAACCACCATAACACCAGATGTAGAATAGACCTATGTCAGCTGGTCTGGGGCCTCCTGGGGTTAGGGCAGAGCTGGGACCCTGCTACAGCAGCAACCACCATAACACCAGGATTTAAATTAGACCTGTGTAATCTGGTCTGGGGCCTCCTGAGGTTAGGGCAGAGCTGGAAACCTGCAACAGCAGCAACCACCATAACACCAGGATGTAGATTAGACCTGTGTAATCTGGTCTGGGGCCTCCTGCGGATAGGGCAGAGCTGTGACACTGAAACTGGAGCAACCACCATGACACCAGGATGTTTGATACACCTCTGTACGCAGGTCTGGGAGCCTTCAGGGCCAAAGGTGATGTTCCACACATAAACAGCAGCAACTACCACACCACCAGGATGACTGCTGGACCTCTGTCATCAGATCTGATGCCTCCTTGGGGATGGGGCAGGGCTGTGATACTCCAACTGCAGCAACTACCAGTGCACCATGATGACTACTTGACCTCTGCGATCAGGTCAGATGTCTCCTGAGGATTGTCCAGAGCTGGTAATGTGTCATAGCAGCAGCCATCATGACACCGGGATGCCTAATAGAGCTCTGTTATAGGGGCTGCCACTCCTGGGGGTTGTTCAGAGGTGTGCATTGCAATAGGAGCAGCTAACATCACACCGCGCTAACCTCTGCATCTCTGTTTTCATGTCTGTGGCTCCTGGGGATTGGGCATATGGGCACACAGCAACATACGCAGATAACTTGATCAAAGGTTTGCCCACAGACAGTTGTCTCACCCATGTGGTGCATGTCTTATGTGTTTTGATTGCTTGTGTTGCACACCTTCCATTTTGTGACCTGTCCCCATATACTTACCTCACGTGGGTAGTCTGCTACACAGTTGAAGCGCCTTGTAATGTGCACCCACGCCCTTCTGATGCGTTCCAGATCCTGGCATTTTGAGGCACCTGGAAAGATAGCGCGGCTGCCTGGTGCAGATTAATGCTGCCAGCTGGCATAGGTCGGGGTGGCTAAATGCTGGCTTGCAGTATTGCGTCGCCATTTTGGGGATGCCCATGTGTTGGTGACGCACACACGTATGCTGCGCATGCGCTGTATTGCGCATATGCTGTACCATGTTCTACTACGCCATGCATGCCACACAGTGAACTATCTCTGGGGCAGCGTGAATACACGTCGGATACGGTGAATGGCGGCCATGGTGGGTGGCTTTAGTTTACAGCATCGCATGCCTTACACCGTTTGGCCTGGACCGCATCTGGTGCACCTTAGCTTTCGGCACCTTATGACGCGCTTTCAGTGACACAATGCCACACCTCTCCTTAGGGCACAGGACAAAGGTTAAAGTGTATTAGGCTTGAGTCACTGATTGTAGAGATGTGTCTGACTGTTACTGATGCTCATCTTGCTGTTGGTGCACTGGGAATTCAAACCCATAAGCAGTGACTCTGAGTGCATTGTATTAACTAGTATGCTATGCCTTTTCTCATAGCAAAGGCTGACTACACAACAACTGCAGGTCAACCCAGTAACTGTCAGCTGTGCTTACCGGGATCGGGTAGACCCCCAGCTAAGGCACTTTACAGGGTACCTTAGGTTTTCCAGCTGAGGTGATGGTTTATTTTTGGTGGACACACTGATATTTGCCATGGGGTATGTGTACTACACCATCCCAGCGATAATGTGAGCAATGCCATATAGGGAGGTGGGCATGCCAGCGTCCACGTAGCATGCACTGTGTATCGCCCGATAGGAGGCACATTGGCTGTTTACGCGCGGTAACCTTAACTTCGTGGCAGTGCTGTGAGACTGTGAATAGAGCTGTAGCCCACTGGTTAATAAAATGACCACCAAGCCAGAGGTCATGGATTTGATCCCTCAGAGGTCTCATCTAATAAGGCTGTCTGAGGCAATCTCTTTTGCTGCATGTAACAGTCAGACACATCTCTACAATCTGTGCTACCAGCAGAAACACCCTCACCTCATTGCCATCACCAACGGCACTCTATAGGGCGGGGTGGGGGGTGGTCTGGACCCACATGCGGATTAGGGAGCACCACCTACCGACCTGCCCTCTCGGGGCCAGGATCTGCCACCAACAAACCCACACTCTACATTTTTGCAATAGAGGTGGTGGAGGAACATGATGAAGTTTTTGATAATAATTGCCATTGCCCATGAAAAGCTGAGACCTTGCTGGCCACTTTTGAGTTATTCCGTTATTGTATTCAATTTAAAAAATTGTTTTGTTGGGAAACAATCATTTGTGTGGTTTTGCCATTCAAGAAACAAGTGTTGTTTTAATTGGGGTGAGTCTTGTATTATATTGACATTTACACTCCACAATATGCCCTTAAGAACTCCAAGTTTATGACGGCATTGCTAAGATATGCAGGTTCTAGTATTGGTAGATGCTGCTCGGCGCAGGGCCCAACAGCCTGACTCTCCATGAGGCTTTGGATAGTGGAGCTGGCCGATGCTCTGGAGCAGAGGCTCCCCACTCTGGTCCCAGTGGGCCCAACACGATTCAGGTTTTCATGCTGTCCCTATTGAATATGCAGGAGATACATTTGCATACAATGGGCGCGGTGCATACAAATGCATCTCAAGCATATTTCTTAGGGACAGCATGAAACCTGAATGGTGTTTGGCCCTCCGGGACTGCAGTTGGGAACCTCTGCTCCAGGGACTGCACATGTCTATGGTGAATGTGCTCTGTAGGGTAGAATATAGGTGTTTATGGTGTGTTTATTTTATCTGCAAAAAAGGCTTCTTCTTTATAACCATGGTTTAGTACTGGGTAATATATAGGGACATGGTCTGCAGGAGCCACAGCTGGGACTTGAACCTGTGACCTTCTGCCCCTGAATGCACTGGCTGGGTGAACAGCACCAAACTGTTGCCCCAGAGGCAAGTCATTACCTGGGGATACCATTACTGTTCGTCAGACAGACAGATATCTTTTGCAGTGCACGGCACCCACCTAGACAGGGCTTGGCCTTGGTCTGCTGTGGGAAAATGCCACTGCCCCCACCACCACCAGCACCCCTCTGCCACCATGCTGACATGCCCTTATGCCAGTGGTGCTGGTGGTGCGCAATCCCAGACCATCCAGTGTGCCGGTAGGCGGCTGTCTATGGTGTGTAATCTGGAGTAGGGGTGCCTGCATAGACACCCATGCTTCCCCCGGCACCGCCTGCCAATGTTCTGTGCCCTTTCGGGTATTTGCTGGGCACTGTCCCCTGGGACACTGTGAGACACACACACTCATGGGCATGTTTGACCTTGATCAGTTGCTGATATTCTGTTTCTGCCTTTCTATGTGTCACCTAGGCATCTTCCTAGCCTGCCCTCTGCCCCAGCTGCCCCAGTTGCCCCACTGCATGTCACGCCTGCAGCCCCCTGTACCCCATGTGCAGCCTCACCATAGTGCCCTTTCGTACTTGGACACTATCTGCTGCACATGTATCACTACTATCACTGTTCTTGGTCTCCCTGCCTTTGCTGTACATTGCTGACTGAAATTGTTTCTCTCTCTTTCATTTTTGGCTCTAACGCCAGGTTTTCACTCGTGCTATTTTTTGGACCTTAATTTCACAGCGACAGTGTGCCTGGAGCCTCTCTCCACCCACACCCCTGCCCATTGACCCTTTCTTTCCACCCTCTGGAGAGCCTTACTCCACCCTTTCTGTGTCTTAGCACTGCCAGGGACGTTGTTGGGCAAAAAGGCAAGTTGTTGGGCAAAAAGGCAAGTTATCACGCAAAAAAAGTTAATGTATCACACGGTAACGTCACGTATCGCGCGATAACGTCACGTATCGCGCGATAACGTCACGTATCGCGCGATAACGTCACGTATCGCGCGATAACGTCACGTATCGCGCGATAACGTCACGTATCGCGCGATAACGTCACGTATCGCGCGATAACGTCACGTATCGCGCGATAACGTCACGTATCGCGCGATAACGTCACGTATCGCGCGATAACGTCACGTATCGCGCGATAACGTCACGTATCGCGCGATAACGTCACGTATCGCGCGATAACGTCACGTATCGCGCGATAACGTTACGTATCGCGCGATAACGTTACACCTGGTTTTCACTCGTGCTATTTTTTGGACCTTAATTTCACAGCGACAGTGTGCCTGGAGCCTCTCTCCACCCACACCCCTGCCCATTGACCCTTTCTTTCCACCCTCTGGAGAGCCTTTCTCCACCCTTTCTGTGTCTTAGCACTGCCAGGGACGTTGTTTGGCAAAAAGGCACGTTGTTGGGCAAAAAGGCACGTTATCACGCAAAAAAGTTAATTTATCACACGATAACTTTACGTATCGCGCGATAGCATTACGTATCGCGCGATAACGTTACGTACCTCGCGGTAACGTTACGTACCTCGCGGTAACGTTACGTACCGCGCGGTAACGTTACGTACCGCGCGGTAACGTTACGTACCGCGCGGTAACGTTACGTACCGCGCGGTAACGTTACGTACCGCGCGGTAACGTTACGTACCGCGCGGTAACGTTACGTACCGCGCGGTAACGTTACGTACCGCGCGGTAACGTTACGTACCGCGCGGTAACGTTACGTACCGCGCGGTAACGTTACGTACCGCGCGGTAACGTTACGTACCGCGCGATAACGTTACGTATCGCGCGATAACGTTACGCCTGGATCGCCTGGTAACATGCCTGCCTGGTGCAAAGTTAGCGGACCTCACGCGCTACCCAAAGTTTTAGATAGTGCTGGGGAGGAGTTGGCTATCTTGGTACATGTTGGGAACAATGACATAGGAAAGTATGGGAGGGAAGTTCTGGAGGCTAGACCTTTAGGTAGGATGTTGAAATCTAGAACTTTCAGAGTAGTATTCTCTGAAATGCTTCCCGTTCCACACGTGGGACCCGACAGGAAGACAGAGGTCTGGAGTCTCAATGTGTGGATGAGACAATGGTGAAGAAGAGGGTTTTGGATTTTTTAGGAACTGGGCAACATTCTGGGGATGGAAGGGGCTGCTGGCATTAATCTTTAAAAAAGAGATAGAGCAGCTTTTAAATTAAATGGTAGGGAAAGCCAACAGTCACCCAGGAGTGCATGGTTTGGAAGGATGTATCCATGAAGGATACTAGCAAAACAGGGAAGTTAGGACATCCCAACAGAGAGGTTCCAACAAAGATAAAAGTAACCCAGATGTCTTTCAATATAGAGTCAAAAGATTCTAAATTATATCTATTAACTGATAACCAGATAGGTATGAATAAAATATAACCTCTAAAATGCCTGCATGCAAATATTAGAAGTCTAAAAAATAAGATGGGGGAGCTAGAATATTTAGTATTAAATGAAAGGTTAGATATGATTGGCATCTCAGATACCTGGTGGAAGGAGGACAAACAATGGAACACTGTGATACCTGGGTACAAACTATATCACCATGACAGAGCAGATCAAATTGGTGAAGGGGTTGCGCTCTATGTTAGAGAGGGCATTGAGTCACATAGGATTAAAGAGTTGCAGGAAACAAAATATACAGTAGAATATCTATGGATAGATGTTCCATGTAAAAAAGCAGAAGGCGACAGCAGTGGGGGTGTACTACCAAATGCCTGGCCAAAATGAATAGATGGATGATGAAATGCTAAAAGAAATCAGAGAGCTAACAAAAGTTAAGACACAGTAATAATGGATGATTTCAATTACCCTGGCATCAACTGTATCAATGTGACAGCAGGACATGCAAGAGAGAGAAAGGTTTTAGATAAAATAAATGCTTCTTGGAGCAGCTGGTTTATGACCCAACAAGAATGGAAGCCATTTTGAACCTAGGCCTTAGTGGTACACAAGATCTGGTGCAAGGGATAAGGGTTTTGGGGCCACTTAGAAAATAGTTAAGAAAAAACTAATAGAAGCAGCTGAAAAAGTTAAAGATTTACATCAATTATGGATGTTGTTCAAAAGTAGTATCTTGGAAGCGCCGACCAGATGTATTCTATGCTTTAATAAAAGTGGAAGGAAGGCCAAAAAACTGCCAGCATGGTTTAAAGAACATAAGAACATAAGATATGCCATACTGGGTTAGACCAAGGTCCATCAAGCCCAGTATCCTGATTCCAACAGTGGCCAATCTAGGTAATACGTACCTAGCAGTATCCCCAAAAGACACAGGTTCCACAATGTTTGTATTGGGTCAAGCATTGATATCCTGGGTCCCTTTTTAATAATGGTTAATAATGTCCAAACCTTTTTTAAACCCAGCTACACTAACAGCTCTTACTACATCCTCCGGTAACAAATTCCAAAGTTTGATTACACGTTGAGTGAAAAAATATTTTCTCTTATTTGTCTTAAATAGTTTACCCTATAGCTTCATTACATGTCCCCTAGTCTTTCTATATTCTGATAGCGTGAACAATTGATTTACGTTTACCTGTTCCACTCCATTCATTAATTTATAGACCTCTATCATATCTCCCCTCAGCCGTCTCTTTTCCAGGTTGAAGAGCCCTAACCTTTGTAGCCTCTCTTTATAGGAGTAACTTTCCATCCCCTTTACCATTTTGGTGGCTCTTCTCTGTACCTTTTCTAATAACGCTATATCCTTTTTAAGATATGGTGACCAGAATTGCACACAATATTCAAGGTGCGGTCATACCATGGAACGATACAGAGGCATTATAATATCCTTTGTTTTATTTTCCATTCCTTTCCTTATGATACCTAGCATTCTATTTGCTTTCTTGGCCGCAGCTGCACACTGGGAGGAGGGTTTTAGCATGTTATCCACGATGACTCCTAAATCTTTTTCCTGGGTGGTGGTTCCCAGTGTGGAACCTTGCATTGTGTAACCATAGTGTAGGTTGTTCTTTCCTAGGTGCATAACATTGCACTTGTCCACATTAAATTTTATCAGCCATTTGGATGCCCAGTCTTCCAATTTATCCAGATCCTCCTGCAGTTTTCCATAGTCCTCTTGGGTTTTAACTTAAAACAGTTTTGTGTCATCTGCAAATTTGATAACCTCACTCGTTATTCCCTTTTCCAGGTCATTTATGAATATGTCAAAAAGTAGAGGACCCAGCACAGATCCCTGGGGTACTCCACTATTCACCTTTTTCCACTGGTAAAATTGGCCATTTAGCCCTACCCTTTGCTTTCTATCTTTTAATCAGTTCCCAATCCACAATAGTACACTGCCTCCTATCCCATGACTTTTTAGTTTTGCCAAAAGTCTCTGATGAGGGACCATGTCAAAGGCTTTCTGAAAGTCCAGATGCACTATATCAACCGATTAACCTTTGTCTACCTGTTTATTCACACCTTCAGAAAAACATATCAGATTAGTAAGACAAGATCTTCCTTGTCTAAAGCCATGTTGGCTGTCTCCCATTAGGCCATGACTATCTACATGCTGTGTAATTTTGTTCTTTATTATGGTTTCTACCATTTTCCCCGCTACTGACGTCAGGCTCACCGGTCTGTAATTTCCCAGATCACCCCTGGAACACTTTTTAAAAATTGGCGTTACATTGGCAATCCTCCAATCCTCAGGTATTACAGATGATTTTAATGAAAGTTCACAGATTATTAATAGCAGGTCTGCAATCTCATATTTCAGTTCTTTCAACACTCTTGGATGTATACCATCCGGCCCAGGTGATTTGCTACTATTCAGTTTATCAAATAGTTGTAATACATCTTCAGGGTATAGCGATATTTCTCTCAATTCCTCTGCAGTATCACCTTTAAATACCACTTCAGTCTTGGGTAACATTTATTTATTTTATTTATTTACATTCTCTTATATACCGCACTATTCTGCATCAGTGCGATTTACATTGAACAAACTGAAATTACATTGAACATGGCATTATAACTAGGAGATGACTATCTTACAGGGAACATGGGCTATGGAGGGTTAAGTGGCTTGCCCAAAACTACAAGGAGCACCTGTGGGACTAGAAGCCCCAGTCCTTCCGGCCCAAGGTTGTTGTCCTCTAGTGGGATTTGAACTCCCGACCTTCCGGCCTGAAGTACCTTGCCCCAACATCCCTACATCTTCCTCAGTAAAAACTGAAGCAAAGAATTTATTCAGTCTCTCCGCTATAGCCTTGTCTCCTTTTACTGCCCCTTTTACCCCTCTATCATCTAATGGTCTAACTGACTCTCTCACAGGCCTTTTGCTACAGATGTACTTGAAAAAGTCTTTATTTCATGTTTTTTCTTCTGTAGCACGTTCCTTCTCTAATTCTCACTTTGCCTGCCTTATCAATGCTTTGCATTTAACTTGCCAGTGCTTGTGCTGTTTCCAGTTTTCGTCGTTTGGCTCTTTTTTCCATTTTCTGAAAGATTCTTTTTTGGCAGCAACAGCCTCTCTGACCTCACCTTTAAACCATGCTGGCAGTTTTTTGGACTTTCTTCCACTTTTCTTAATGCGTGGTATATAGCTGGTCTGGGCTTCCAGGATAGTATTTTTAAACAACACCCAAGCTTGATGTAAGTCTTTAACCTTTGCAACCGCTCCTTTTAGTTTTTTCTTAACTATATTCCTCATTTTATTATAGTCTCCCTTTCGAAAGTTAAAAGGTAGTACTGTGGATTTCTTTACTATCCCTCCTCCACTAATTAAATCAAACACGATCATGCTATGATAACTATTGCCAAGTGGTCCCAACACACTTATTTCTTTCACCAGATCTGGTGTTCCACTAAGGACTAGGTCCAGTATGGCTTCCCCTCTGGTCGGTTCATGAACCAGCTGCTCCAAGAAGAAGTCATTTATTTCATCTAGAAACTTTATCTCCCTAGCATATCCTGCCATGACACTGACCCCGTCGATACCAGGGTAATTGAAATGACCCATTATTACTACTCTGCTGTGACTTTTGTTAGCTTCCTTGATTTCTTTGAGTATTTCATCATCCATTTGTTCATTCTGGCCAGGCGGTCGATAGTACACCCCCACTGTCATCACCTTCCCCTTCATACATGGAATTTCAATCCATACCGATTCTACAGCAAATTTTGTTTCCTGCAAAACTTTAATCCTTTCTGACTCAATGCCCTCTCTAACATAGAGCGCAACCCCTCCACCAATTTGATTAGTTCTATTATTGCGATATAGTTTGTATCCAGATATCACAGTGCCCCACTGGTTATCCTCCTTCCGAGGTCAGAGAGGCTGTTGTTGTCAAAAAAGTATTCTTCAGGAAATGGAAAAGGGAACCTAATGACGAACACTGGAAACGACATAAGATGCAAAGGCATTGATAAGGCAGTCAAAGAGAGATTTTGAAAAGAAACTTGCCATGGAATCAAAAACGCATAAGAAAAGCTTTTTCACGCGAGACTCAGCTTCGTAGGAGGCAATTTCTGGCTCTCAAACCCAAGGTTCTGGCTCTAGGGGCCACATTCTTTTTACGCTTTCCATGTATGTGTTTGATTGGATTTGAGGGAGCCTCTTATGCATTTACGGATGTTACTCATCTTGAGAAATTTGTGATTGACCGGTCAAGTGTAGGCTCTGGAATTAAATCTGGTAAATAATGGTAGGTTCTCTTATTGTGTAGGCCTTCGGGCCTGGTTTTGGTCTAGATTTATTTCCTTTTTGTTAAATCTGCTTAGCACCATTTAATGTGGACTTTATATTGTATTATCTTGCTTGTATTTTATATGCAATATGTATTGTATTATTTTCTTTGTATAATTTGGTGTTTTTTCACTATAAATGCTCAATAAAAAAAAAAGAAAAAAAAAAAAAAAAGAAAAGCTTTTTCAAGTACATTCATAGTAAGAAACCTTTGCGAGAGTCAATTGAACTATTGGATGATAGAGGGGTAAAAGAGGCGCTAATGGAAAATAAGGCCATTGTGTTGAGACTAAACAAAATCTTTGCTTCGGTCTTTACTGATGAAGATGTAGGGAAGTTACCAATGCCTGAAATGGTATATAAAGGTGATGTAGCAGAAGAATTGAAAGACAGAAAGCAGAGAATACGGCTAAATGGCCAATTTTCCCAATGGAGAAAGGTGAATAATGGAGTACCCCAGAGGCCTTTGTTGGGCCCGCTGCTTTTTAACATATTCATAAAAGTCCTGGAAATAGGAATAACGAGTGAGGTAATCAAATCTGCAGATGACACAAAATTATTCAAAGTTGTTAAAACACAAGAGGATTATGAAAAATTGAAGAGGACCTTGAAAATTGGAATACTGGACATTCAAATGGCAGATGAAATTTAATGTGGACCAGTGCAAAGTTATGTACCTAGGAAAGAACAACTCAAAGTGTAGTTACATGAAGCAAGGTAACACCTTAGAAGCTACCACCCAAGAAATAGACTTAGGGGTATGTTTACTAAACCATCTTAACGTAGCAAAGGCGACGTTATCACGCGATACGTAACGTTATCGCATGATAATGTAACATTATCACGCGATAATCTCACATATCGCGCGATAACATCTCCGGTGGTGGTGAGGTGCGCAGAGGGAGGAGAAAGGCACCCCAGAGGGTGGAATAAGGCTCCCCAGGGGTGGAGAGAAGGGGTCAATGGGCAGGGAGTGGGCAGGGAGTGGATCCATGCACACTAACGCCGTGAAATAAAGCTCTGAAAATTAGCGCCAGTGAAAACCTTGTGCTAGGCACATTTGCAGGACAGAGAAACCATTTCAGTCAGCAATGTACAGCAAAGGAAAGGAAACCCAGAAAAAGTGATAGTAGTGATACATGTACAGGAACCAAAAAGGCAAATAAACATAGAAAATGACCAGAACCACATCTGAAATCCCAATAACCAAGCTGGCCAATAGTGATATTAATGATAAACATAAAGCAACACTACTGACAAAGCGTAAAAAGGAAGATACCATGTTTGGAAGAGTCTATGCTTTGTCCCCCTTTAAAGTGAATGATCCCACATTGAAATAGTGGTGATCGGGGTTGTTGTCGTTTATATTGGGCAGGTTTGTTATCGGGTGCACATGTGCAGCAACAGCAGAGTGGGCACGTAGGAAACGGCAACTGTACTGATGCTGTAAATGGGATATAGGGGGCTGTAGGCGGCACATGCTGTAGTCCAGCTGGGGCACAGTGCGGACTAGGCAGATGGCTAGAAGGCACATAGGAATGCCGAAACTGTAAAGCAAATTCCACAAAATAACAAACACTCAACACATGTAATCCCTAAACAAAAGAAGAGTGAAAAACATCCAAAAAAGTGTGAGCGAGCGCATGAAAATATTTTGTGTTTTGAAGTGTTTTTGTCGGAAGATCAGCCATGAGGTTAAAAGCCTCTCGAAGCCGTTACTTCCATTTCACTCAAGTTTTATTAAAGTCCAATTAAATAAGCTCACAGCGGAGCCAGAAAATAAAGGTGAAAAAAAACACTACAACTTGGTGCCACCTACAAAAACATAAATACACTTGTATAAATGTGCCAAATTCTGACCTGGTTCATAAAACACGATGGTACACCACCTGTTTGACACCTTATGTGGTGTATGTTTTGGTTTGCCCCTGTAGCCTTTTATACATCGGCAGGTAGGTCCGTCCTGTATGGATCCGTCTGAGTGAGCATACTTCTAGACTCAGGACTGGTACATTATCAGCCCCGATTGTACAGCATTGTTTAGATTTACATCATTCATTTGAAGATCTGACTTGGCGAGTGCTTGATAGAGTGCCTGAAAACCCGAGGGGTGGAGATCGTGAACAATTACTTCAAACCTTAGAACAGAGATGGATTTTTACTTGGTCTACTGTTGAACCATTGGGACTTAATAAAGAGCTGGACTGGATCAGTATCCTTTGAAAAATTTGAAAATATTTTTTCGGGGACTTTTTGTGGCCAATTTGTGCTGGATAAACATGTTGGCTGTGGACATTTGCTTAGCGATCATTGGCTAAGTCTGCTATTTAATGGCTGAACCTTACTGCAACTTTCGGATCACCAATGAGCATGCGCTGGTGTCTCGGAGTGGTGGAGAGGCTACATGGGTGCTTTCATTTCTGGCAGTTTATTCAAGCGTTGAAGCAGGGCATGGAGCATATATTTGCCCGAAACGCAGTGCTGTGTACTTTTTGACAACTGCTTTCTTTTGGAAATTGCTCTTTTTTGGAAGATGCCACTTCTGTTCGTCTTTTTGAAATTCAAGAAGGACGTTGTGATATCTGCTGCTGTAGTCCGTTCTATGTGAAATTCAACTGAATGTGGGCTGGCAGCGGTTCAGATAAGTAGAGTTTTTAAATTGAAATCTAAATTTATACAAGTGTATTTATGTTTTTGTAGATGGCACCAAGTTGTGGTGTTTTTTTTCACCTTTATTTTCTGGCTCCGCTGTGAGCTTATTTAATTGGACTTTAATAAAACTGAGTAAAATGGAAGTAACGGCTTCGAGAGGCTTTTAACCTCATGGCTGATCTTCCGACAAAAACACTTCAAAACACAAAACATTTTCATGCGCTCGCTCACACTTTTTTGGATGTTTTTCACTCTTCTTTTGTTTAGGGAAACTGTAAAGCAGCAAGACAGCAACTGACGAGGGTCCAACATGGGCATGAGTGTGTGTCCCACAGTGTCACAGGGGATATTACCCAGCAGGTACCCCAAGGGCACATAACATTGGCAGGCATTGCCGGGGGGGAGCACACATTTCCATGTAGGCACCCCTACCCGACAACCCTCACCATAGGCAGCTGCCTACCGTCACACTGGATGACCTGGGACTGAGCACCACCAGCACCACCGGCATAAGGGCATGTCAGCATGGTGGCGGAGGGGTGCTGGTGGCGGAGGGGGCAGTGGCATCTGCCCACACCAGACCAAGGCCAAGCCCCGTTTAGGTGGGTGCCGTGCACTGCAACAGACAATGTCTGCCTGATGAACAGTCATGGTATCCCCAGGGAATGACCTGTCCCTGTGGCAACAGTTTGGTGCAATACATACAGCGAGTGTCTTCAGGGACAAAAGATCACAGATTCAAGTCCCAGCTGTGGCTCCTGCCAACCTTGTCCCCATAATTTACCCAGTACTAAACAGTGGTAATAAAGACAGAACCTTTATTGCAGATCGAATAAACATGCCTGAAACGCCTATATTTTACCCTACAGAGCACAGACACCATAAACATGTGCAATCCGTAGAACAGAGTTTCCCAGCTCCAGTCCTGGAGGGCCAAACACCATTCAGGTTTCATGCTGTCCCTAATAAATATGCCTGTGCTGCATTTGTATGCACCGCTCCCATTGTATGAAAATGTACCTCATGCATATTCATTAGGAACAGCATGAAAACCTGAACATTGTTTGGACCCCCCAGACTGGAGCTGGGAGCCTCTGCCCTAGAGCAGTGGCCAACAGGGGCACACACAACCACACCCACAGTCTCCACTATCCAAAGCCTCATGGAGAGTCAGGCTGTTGGTCCCTGCACGGAGCAGCATCTCCCAATACTGGCACCTGCATACCTTAGCAATGCTGTCCTAAACTTGGGAACACGTTCCACATATATCAGAATATAGAAAGACTAGGGGACATGTAATGAAGCTACAGGGTAAACTATTTAAGACAAATAAGAGAAAATATTTTTTCACTCAACGTGTAATCAAACTCTGGAATCTGTTACCGGAGGATGTAGTAAGGGCTGTTAGTATAGCTGGGTTTAAAAAAGGTTTGGACAAGTTCCTGGAGGAAAGGTCCATAAACCACTATTAAAAAGGGACCCAGGATATCAATGCTTGACCCAGTACAAGCATTGAGGAACCTGTGTCTTTTGGGGATATTGCTAGGTACGTATGACCTAGATTGGCCACTGTTGGAAACAGGATACTGGGCTTGATGGACCTCGGTCTGACCCAGTATGGCATGTCTTATGTTCTTATGTTCTTAAAAGGTTCTATGATAAATGTCAGCTAAGAAATCCTAAGTTAAACACGATTTGTTGATAGAGATTCATCATAGCAACCTTGCTGATATCTGTGGAGTGTGTTTCAGTTATTGCTTTTGACAGTGTTTACCACCCCAGGGAGTGACCCCAACAGTATTGCATACCATAGCAATGCCCGCACTGTGCCCAGGACTGGTGAGGCGGCCAGGGCTGCCACAAACCTCCATATCTGCACAATGCTGGCATAGGTGTGGGAGTGTGTGTATGTCTATCCAGTGTGTTGTGGCTGCCCACACCTTACTGAGCCCACACTGCTTGCACTGTTTCCAGTGTTAGCCTGCCAATGTGCATAATGAGGAGCAAGGTACTGTGGGTATGGCACGGACAGGGTGGCTTGGGCAGGATGCATCTGCACAGGGGATAGGGCAATGGCTGGGACATTGTAGTGCCCGACCACCACCTGCACAGACAGGGTGGCCACAGCATGTCATGCTGGGAGGTCATTTTCACCCTGACTGAGCAGTGACCATGGTATGGCTAGGTTCCCCCACAGTGCTGTACACTATTTTTCTCAAGTGATATTTATGGTTTCTCTTTTCTGGGGCCCAATCACTGACATATCTGCTTAGTGTGTATGCTCACAGTTCCTCCAGGAACATGAACTATGTACTAGTTAGCATGTGTATGGTTTGAACACCTTGCATGGTGCAGCAGGTGGAGACTGACTGTGCCCTCTGCTGGTGAATGTCAGATAGTGGTGGGGGGCAGTTGAGCTTCTCCAGCATTCTGCCTGTCTGCCATTGCCTTATGTGATGCATACAGATCTTCATCGACTGCCCTGTAGGGTGCCTGTTCCTCAGCAGGACTGGGGTCGATGGTCCATGGTCCTCTCTACTGCCACCATTGCAGAGATGTACAATATGGATCAGTTGGTGGGAGATCCTGTCTCTCTCCACCCCCCCCCCCCCCCCGAGGGGAGGTTGATTGGTGCTACATAATCTGCTTTTGAGTCGAAACACCCCCCTTCACCTATAACATGTGACCATGGCACCCACACAGGATATGCACTATTCTGGATACATCACAGTGCACAAGGGATAGATGTGACTGGGAAATACAGATGGACACAGGTGTATCCTAGGTGTGTCTGCAAGGACTACCTATCACACACTGACACTGATGGGGACCGGCAACACAGCCTATCTCAGCCATGCCAGGTGCTGCGGACCTGGTGCTGGGTGCCCCACCTCACCCTCAGGGAGAGCACAGGACCCGCACAATTTCACGGTCTGTAAATACTCTGTGCCAGTAACACACATGGTCGGTTCCCCCTACAAGGCCTAGGTGCTGTGGGGGTGCATACCCCATTATGTGATCAGCTGTAGACTGCTGATCTGCATGTGCAGTGCATCATGGAGTGGAGGAGTAGCCTAGTGGTTGGGGCAAGGTACTTCAGGCCGGAAGGTCGGTGGTTCAAATCCCACTAGAGGACAGCAACCTTGGGCTGGAAGGAGTGGGGTTTCTAGTCCCATAGGTGCTCCTTGTGGTCTTGGGCAAGCCACTTAACCCTCCGTAGCCCATGTTCCCTGTAAAACAGTTATCTCCAAGTTATAATGCCCTGTTCAATGTAATTTCAGTTTGTTCAATGTAAACCGCACTGATGCAGAATAGCGCGGTATATAAGAGAATGTAAATAAATAAATAAAATAAATCATGGGTACCTGGTGGGTTTACCCTATCCTGGTAACCACAGCAGACAGTTTGTGTGGTGACCTGCAGTCTTTCTGTAGCCAGCCAGCAATGGGGTAATAGATGTAGCCTACTGGTTATTTCAATGACTGTGGAGGCAGAGGTAATGGGTTTGATCCCACAGTGGTGTAATCTAAAAAGGCTGTCTGAGGCATTTTCTTTTAATTTAAATCAGTGCTGCCAGCAGAAACACCCTCACAGTGCTGTAGCCTAAGGTGCCTCAAAGGCACCCTATAGGGCGCTCTATAAGGCGCCCTATAAGGCACCCTATACAGCGCCCTATAGGGCACATTATAGGGTGCCTTGGCAGACAAGGCACTTTATAATGTAACCTATGGGGCGCCTTATAGGGAGCCTTAGGTTACGGCACTGTGAGGGTGTTTTTGCTGGCAGCACTGATTTAAATTAAAAGAAATTGCTTCAGACAGCCTTTTTAGATTACACCACTGCAGGATCAAACCCATGACCTCTGCCTTCACTGTCATTGTAGTAACCAGTGGGCTACATCTTTACGGCTTCTGACACTGCGATGGCATGTACTTAGGGTTAACACGCGTTAACGTGCCACGGCACCCATTATCACATGATATATATTCTTGCTACCTTAGGACTGGAACGCCCACTCCTTATATGGCATTCTTCACATTATCGCTGCAACTAGCGCTGGTAACATTAGGACGGTTTAGTAAACATACCCCTTAGGTGTCATCATGGATAATACATTGAAACCCTCCGCCTAGTGTGCAGCAGCGGCCAAGAAAGCAAATAGAATGCTAAAAATCTTAAGGAAAGGAATGGAGGATAAAACCAAAGGATATCACTGGTTAACAAATTTTTACAAAAGTCATGTTACTGAAATAAAAATAGTAATTTTTTTATCAATTTTTATATGCTGAACACGAATATGACAGTGAAATTGCAAAGTTGGCTCTAGTTTTTTGTAATCTACAAGAATTAATGTTTACCTCACAAAATGCATATCAATACTAAATATAATAGGCCTTCGGTTAATACCTGTAAAAAAACAAGTCATAGACTACTTCTTAGATTTTTTTGCCTGTCTCTTGTACAGCTGTTCGGGAGCTTCTCTGGGGAGTGTCCAGCAGTAGTCAGCCAGCATTGTAGTGGACCATTTTCCCTGGTATATTTGCTCCATCGTTGAGATATCCTGATGAAAACGTTCACCCTTTTCATCACTAACCATACAACAGTTGTCAGGAAATAAATCAAGATGGGAATTAAGGAAAAGGATCTTTAGAGAAATATTGCAGCTAAGTTTCTGATACTGCATCAGCATGTCTTCTACTAGTTCCTTGTAGCTTTCTGCCCTAACATTCCCGAGAAAGTTTGTTGACACTAGGTGAAAAGTATTCCATGCTTGTTTCACATCACCCTGCAACAAGTTGTTGAACCGGTCATCTTTGAAGAGCTCGCGAATCTGAGGACCCACAAAAACTCCCTCTTTAATCTTTGCTTCGCTGAATCGAGGGGATTTTTCATGCATGTATCGGAAAGCTGGCGAAGTGTGGTTCATGGCTTTCACAAAGTTTTTCATCAAACCTAGTTTGATGTGAAGGGGTGGTAGCAGGATTTTGTGAGCCTTAACCAGAGCCGGGTGCTGGATATTCTTCTCTCCAACTGTTACATTTTGTCTGCAATTATATTCTTTCCACAAGTAGTGCCAATCCTTTGCTCGGCTAACCCACTCACATAAGAAAAACATGTATTTTATATATCCCTGCTGCAGTCCCATTAAAAGGGCAACTACCTTCAAGGAGTGGAGGAGTGGCCTAGTGGTTGGGGCAAGGTACTTCAGGCCGGAAGGTCGGGGGTTCAAATCCCACTAGAGGACAGCAACCTTGGGCCGGAAGAACTGGGGTTTCTTGTCCCACAGGTGCTCCTTGTGGTCTTGGGCAAGCCACTTAACCCTCCATAGCCCATGTTCCCTGTAAAATAGTTATCTCCAAGTTATAATGCCCTGTTCAATGTAATTTCAGTTAGTTCAATGTAAACCGCACTGATGCAGAATAGCGCGGCATATAAGAGAATGTAAATAAATAAATAAATAAAGTCACCACAGAGGTGCCAGCTGTACTTGTTATAGTTAATGGAAGTCTGTAGATGCTTTAAGTTATCGTATGTCTCTTTCATGTGGACGGCATGCGCTACTGGAATAGATGGAAGATGGTTTCCATTGTTCAAAAGCACAGTCTTCAGACTCAGTTTCGAAGTGTCTATAAATAGTCTCCAGTCTTGTGGGTCATGAGTGATTTTTAAGGCGTTCATGAGGCTTTCAATATCGGAACAGAATACCAGATTACTTTCCTTTCTGAAGAAAGGCTCCAACTGCTGGTGGCACTTTCGATATGAAGTAATGTTGACATCTTCTTCTAGAAGATTCCATTGTTGGAGTCTTGATCCTAGCAATTCTGCCTTGTTCTTGGATAAGTCCAAATCATGAACCAGGTCATTTAGTTCTTCCTGTGTTATTCTGTGTGGAGCTGATATGCATCCCAGTGAAAATCTGGGTCACTGCATGCTGACGGACCAGGAGAAGAACAGGTCGACTCACCCTTGTCCTCATCAGATGAATCAAGAGAATATTCTGATGGAGGTTCTGGAATAGGAAGTCCCTCACCTTGTGGAACTGGTCTCAATGCAGACGGAATGTTTGGGTAGACTATGCTTGACTTCTTTTGCTTTGTTATTCCACTGGAAAGAGGAACCACCAAGCAGAAGTAACAGTCATTTATGTGGTTGCTTGGCTCTCTCCACACCATGGGCACTGCAAACGGCATTGATGGTCTTTTGCAATTCAACGACTGTGAAAGCTGTGTTGTACATGTAGCGCAGCATATATGCGGGGCCCAAGGCTTGTTTTGGTCACCAATCTTGCATCCGAAGTAAAGATGATATGCCTTCTTCAGTTGAGAAGTGATACTTTTCTTCTGGTTGGCAAATGTCACTTCCCGACAAACGTAGCAGAAATTGTCAACGGTATTAACGCACTTTCGTGGCATTACTGTTCTGTATTGTACCTAAATGGCTAAAATTATATGATTAATAAAAGTTACATGTAACAGTAGCTTAAACTGTCTCGCACACAGTCTGAAATATTTTAAATGCTCAACCTTTCCGACTGCGTATAGTACATTGCTGACATCAAATGGCTTCAGCAGCCGTCTGGCAGTAGTATTGCATTGCATCAGAAAATGATGCAATCAACTCTGGATGATGTGTGCATGCTGGTATTATGCAATGTGATACAATATTACATCATTCAAGGCTTATTTGGGATGTTGTTGATGTCCTACTGGATAAATTTACACGGTGAAACTTCAAAAATGAACTACATGCAATATCTTCAAAACGAGAGCCAATAAAATGTTTTTAATGTTATATTCGTGTTCAGCTCACCAAGATACTACAGATTAGGGCCTTTTAAAGCCAGTAACGATTTCAATGTTGACCAGTGTATTATAATGCCTCTGTATCGTTCCATGGTGCGACCACACCTGGAATATTGTGTGCAATTCTGGTCGCCATATCTTAAAAAGAATATAGCTGAATTAGAAAAGATACAAAGAAGAGCAGCAAAAATGGTAAAGGGAATGGAAGGATTCTCCTTTGAGGAGAGACTTAAAAGGCTGGGTCTCTTCAACTTGGAAAAGAGATGGCTGAGGGGAGATATGATAGAGGTCTATAAATAAATGAATGGAGTGGAACGGGTAAACGTTGATTGGTTGTTTACACCATCAAAAAGTAAAAAGACTAGAGGACACACACCATGAAACTACAATTCAACCCATTTAAGATTAATAAGAGAAAATATTTTTTTCCTCAACGCATAATGAAACTTTGGAATTCGTTACCGGAGGATGTAGTAAAAGGTGTTAGTGTAGCAGGGTTTAAAAAAGATTTAGATAAGTTCCTGAAGGAAAGTTCCATAAACCATTATTAAAGAGGCCCGAAAATCCACTGCTTGCCTTGGGACAAGCATTGAGGAACCCGCTTGCTTCTTTGGGAATCTGCCAGGTAGTTGTGGCCTGGATTGGACACTGTTGGAAACATGATACTGGACTTGATAGACCTTGGTCTGACCTAGTAAGGCATTTCTTATGGACTTATGTTCTTAACTACCCATTCACATTACACCTTCCAAACTCCAGAAGGAAGCTCTCTGGCATGATGCAAGTACTATACCAAGCATTAGCTGTAAATTTGAGAGACTGAGATCATACTCCACATATATTGGCTTAGAAGCGAGGTTCATGACTATCATGGTATGTGCAAAACTAACTCATTTGGAGAAACTGCCCTAAAATTGTCTGTAATGTCTTTAACTGTGATAATCAAAAGTCCCAAAACAAAGGTTATTCAAGTACTTCCTTGCATTTAGCAAGCACACAGACAGGTACACAACAGCCAGTACTCCATTGCATATTTTCCAGGCACACAGATTGGTAACTTCAGCTGAGCCACAGTTTTTATTATTCTCTTTAGCTAATGGAGTCCATACTTACTAAAAAATAAAAAAAAAGCTGATTTTTCCTCTATACAGCTGCAAAGCCTTCATATTTACAAGCCAAACAGACATGGCCCTACCATAAATACATTGAAAGATCAGTATCATCCTTCATGTCAAAAGGATTAAATGAACAGCCAGTGCAATAAGGTGTCCAAAGTTTTGCATGTTGCTTAGACAGTGGAGTTTGCAAAGCTCTTGAGTGCCAAAGGACAATTCTATATAATTGTCTTCTCCTGAAAGGACAAAACAGTATACATTCTTACCATATCTTATGCCAAAATGGTGGCAAATACAAAAAAAATCATGAGAGTGCCTTCCATTAGTTACATGACTGACAATTTTTCAACATCCCTCCCAAAACCTAGATGGAGTCCAAAGTTCATGAAGAGCAATGAAATGAGGTCTATGTGATAGTAACAGATTGGGAAGGATAACTAGATATAGATTAAAACAAATTCAAAACCCTCCAGTCTTTCAAGTCATACCTATTCCCTCCTGCTCAAAAAATTATAATTGATCTGGTTCAGAAAATATATATCGCTTACTTTGAAAAGGGGGAAATATAGTGTGTCACTTGATTTAGTATATTGAGCTTGTGATTGGTTTTCTCAGGTTTCCTTTTATATTTGATTGTAAATGTGTGAATCCGCTCCTTGATGTGGACTGGATATTACAGTTTTATGTAATGTTTTCCTTGTACTTCTGTTTTCATTGTTGAAATAAACTTTGGAAATTGAAAAAAAAAACAACCCTCCAGTCTTTCTTACTTAGCTCAGTATCTAAATAATATTCCCAGACCTAGAGGGTCTTTTACTAATGGCGCTAAAAGCATGTGTTCTGCTACACGCTAGAGACATGATGGGATGTGTGTTGGAGCTAGCACAGGGCCATGGCAGTTAACACAGGATGATTGCTGTGCTAACTGTGCAAGCTGCATTAGAGGCATGAGTGGGCGGCATGAGGATGGAGAGTGAGTGCTCTAATGCAGCATGCACTATGGGACAGATAAACGTTTTCCATGACCCTGACAGTTAACATGGAGTTATTGCAACTGATGCGCCATGCGTTCACTGCTATTCGCGCCTTAGGTGTAACACCTTAGTGCCTGTTAGTAAAAGTCCCCCTTAGAGTCCCCTGACATGTGTAAATGGGGGGCTCAATGGGGGCGTTACCCTTCTTTACCTGGATGTTTTGAGTGTCATGGGTGGCTGAGTTACCTCGGATAAGCCAAAGGGAACTCCTAGCTTACAGAGAAAATATTTTCTTATTTTTTTCTTTGATGCACTTTAGTGTTTCAGGAACCTCAAATTTCAAATCAGGACTTACCAAGGGATGAAAACTCTCTCACAAGGAATCACTAGAACAAGCTTAACTTTTGCAAACTTTTCTAATTTTAATTTGAAAAAGTAGTCTAAATTCAATTTTTATAAATGAACAATAACAATCTTTATAGCTGTAGTCAAATATTTTCTGTGAACAATTCTTATAATGCTTCTGTTCAACAGAGGTACAATATTGTCTTTTTCAAAACCAGGCAAGTATTAGTTAACTAGATTAAAGCTTGATACTTCTTTACTCCTTATTAGAAGAAACCTTCTGTTCTAACACTGTCTTTTATCTAAAACTTTGCAGGCAAATGAGTACTATCATTCTGGTAAAGAATGATACCAGGGTGGGACCTACCATTGAGTGACTGTGTTTTTTGCACATGACCTTGCTTTTTAGCCCCTATTGACTTATGCAAATGAAGCCCAACAATCAGTCTTCAGCACATGGCCCTGTATTCCTCTGCATCCCCCTTATGCCATCCCTGAGCATCAGTTTAGACTCTACCCACTCTATATCCATTTGTGTTGAGGAATAAGTTATCACCCCCATAACTTTCAAAATTTTTGTATATGAATAGACAAATGCCACATTTCAATTAAAGTAAAACAGCCAGCAAGTAAGGATTTTCTATAGCACATGGTAGAGAAAGCCAACTGGGACCCCAAAGCAGATTATGTAGCACTACCCAACCCGCCCCTGTGGGGGACAGGATCTCCAACCAACAGATCCACATTCTACATCTTTGCAATGGTGGCAGGAGAGGGGAATGGGCACCCTCTAGGGAGGTCAATGCAGATCTGTACGCATCACATAGGGCAGTAAGCCTGGAAAAGCTCAGCTGCCCCCACCCCTATCTGACATTCACCAGCAGAGAGCACAGTCAGTCTCCACCAGCTGCACCCTTCAAGGTGCTCCAGCCATACACATGCTAATGGCAGACAGTCCACTAGCTAGTACATAGTGCATGTTCTTGAAGGAACCATGTGCACCCAAAAATGGGATGTGAGCACACACACCCAGAAATATCACATGAGAAAATTGCTATAGCACTATGGGGTAACCTAGCCATGTCGTGGTCACTGATCAGTCAGGGTGAGAGTGACATCCCAGCATGACATGCTGTGGCCACCCTGTCCGTGCAGGTGGTGGCCAGGCACTACAATGTCCCAGCCATTGCCCTATGCCCTGTGCAGATGCTACCTACCCAGGCTGCCCTGTCCTGGCCATAACCACAATACCTTGCTCCTCATTATGCACATTGGCAGGCTAACACTGGAAACAGTGCAAGCATTGTGGGCTCAGTAAGGTGTAGACAGCCACTGGATAGACATACACACACTACCACACCTATTTCAGCATTGTGCAAATATGGAGGTGGTTAGCAGCCCTGGCCACCACACCAGTCCTGGGCACAGTGCAGGCATTGCTATGGTACTCAATACTGTTAGGATCACTCCCTGGGGGAGCTAAACACTGTCAGAAACAAAACCTGAAACACACTCCACAGATATTAGCAAGGTTGCTATGATGAATCCCTGTCAACAAATTGTGTTCAACTTAGGATTTGTTATCTGACATTATTCATAGCAACCTTTTGATATATGTAGAACGTGTTTCCATGTTTAGGAAGGCATTGCTAAGGTATGCAGGTGCTAGTATTGGTAGATGCTGCTGCACGCAGGGCCCAACGGCCTGACTCTCCATGAGCCGCTGCATGGTGGGGCCTGTGGATGTGGGTGTTTGTGCCCCTGTTGGTCCTGCTCTACGGCAGAGGTTCCCAACTCCGGTCCTGGTGGGCCAAACACGGTTCAGGTTTTCATGCTGTCCCTAATGAATATGCATTGTTGCATTTGCATAGAATGGGGCAGTGCATGTAAATACATCTCATGCATATTTATTAGGGACATCATGACAACCTGAATGGTGTTTGGCCCTCCAGGACTGGAGTTGGGAAACTCTGCTCTAGGGATTGCACGTGTTTATGGTGTATGTGCTCTGTAGGGTACAATATAGGCATTTATGGCGTGTTACTTTTATCTGCAATAAAGATTCCATCTTTATTACCATTTTTTAGTAAGGGTACAATGAGGGGACATGGTCTGCAGGAGCCACAGCTGGGACTTGAACCTGTGACCTTCTGCCCCTGAATATACTGGCTGTGTGTACTGCACCAAACTGTTGCCACAGAAGTAGGTTATTCCCTGGGGACAGCATTACTGTTCATCAGACAGACCTTGTCTGTTGTACTGCACGCCACCCACCTGAACAGGGCTTGGCCTTGGTGTGCTGTGTGCAGATGCCACTGCCCCCTCCACCACCAGTACCCCACCGCCACCATGCTGACATGCCCTTATGCCAGTTTTGCTGGTGGTGTACAGTCCCAGGCCATCCAGTGTGCCAGTAGGCGGCTGCCTATGGTGTGGGGTCTGGGGTAGGGGTGCCTACATTGCAATCTGCCCTTCTACCTGGCACCGCCTGTCAATGTTATGTGCCCTTTGGGGTACCTGCTGGGTGATGTCCGCTGGGACACTGTGGGTCACACACTCATGGGCATGTTTGCCCTTGGTCAGTTGCTGGCTTGCTGTTTTTCTGTTTCTGTGTTCCTATGTGCCACCTAGGCATCTACCTGTTCCATCCTGTGCCCCAGCTGCCCAACTGCATGTCCAGCCTTCAGCCCCCTGCTCCGCCTTCAGCATCACCGTCATGCCCTCTCGTACTTGGCCACTATGCTGCTGCTGCTGCACATGTATCACTACTATCACTTTTCTTGGTTTCCCTTCCTTTGCTGTACATTGCTGACCGAAATGGTTTCTCTCTCCTGCAAATGTGCCTCTAGCGTGAGGTTTTCACTGGCGCTAATTTTTCAGACCTTCATTTCACGGCGTTAGTGTGCATGGAGCCTCTCCCCGCCCACTCTCCGCTCATTGACCCCTTCTCTCCGCCCCTGGGGAGCCTTACTCCACCCTCTGCGCACCTTAATGCCGCTGGCCACATTATCGTGCGATACGTGACATTCTCGCACGGTAATGCACCATTTGCACGCGATAACATCACTTGTCACGCAATAACATCGCAGCTGCGACGTTAGCACCATTTAGTAAACATACCCCTAAGTCTTGTCATCTGAGCTTCTAAAGAAAGCTTAGGTTTTATCTCCTCTACTACTGATTGAGTCATTCTTCAGGTAGTCCATGATATACACAGTATATGTCGCCAGCACCATAATTTGATGGCATCAATTTTCTTCCTATCTTTTTCACTGTCCAACTTTCGCATCCATATGACATTATTGAAAATGCCATGGTTTGAACGAGTTGAATCTTCGTATGGAGAGAAACATCTCTGCTCTTGAGAATCTTGCCTACAGTAGGTTCTTCTTAGCCATTCTGCCAAGAGCAATATGTCGTCTGATTTTTTGATTGCTTGCTGTTTCTTTATTGATACTTGATCCAAGAAGGTTAAAGTTGTCCACTATTTCAATTTCTTCTCCATCAACAATGAGCTGATTGATTTTTCCACTTGTCAGGATCTTTGTCTTCTTTACATTAAGGAGCAGGTCCATTTTAAGACTATGTTCCTTGAATTTGAGAAGCAAATGTTTCAGATTGTCTTCACTTTCCGCCAGTAATGAGGTATCATCAGTATAGCGAAGGTTGTTGATGAGTCTTCCACCAATCTTCACACCTCGGTTGTCTTCATACAGTCCTGCTTCTCTAATGATTTGTTCTGCATATAAATTAAACAGGTAGGGGGAAAGTATGCATCCTCCACACTATCCAGATAACTTGTAGCACCGTTGGGTTTTCAAAGTGCCTGGTTAAATTATACAAAGTGATCCACTTCTTTTATGCTGAATTGCATCCCATGTTATGACTATTCCCTGCATTTTCTTGGGACCAAAAGTAGATTCACAGACCTTTCTTCTGCACAGTAAGCCTACAGCACCTGGTATTACAAGGTGATCTTCTTTCTAAGAACTAATCAGACCTGACCCTACTCAGGTTCTGAGATCAGAAAAGATTGAGCACACTCAGGGTGGCTAGTTCATCATGTTGTATTGTCACTTTTAATCTAGATTTCTGCTAAATAGCCAAGAGGGTAGCTAAAGACCTAAATGACAAAGGGTCTTGGTAACTTGGAGATAGCAGATCAAGAAGATGTTGTATGATGCACCCTATCAATTTCAAACTGACAGTTAAATTGAAGATCGAGAAGTTCAAGGAGAAAGGATTCCAAAAATCTCACTGGATCAGCATCTTCTATGGGGTATGTTTACTAAACCATCTTAATGTTACTGGCGCTAGTTGCAGCGTTAATGTGCAGAATGCCATATAAGGTAGTGGGCGGTCCGGAGGTAAGGTTGCAAGGAAACGGTATCGTGCGATAGTGGGTGCGGTGGCACGTTAATGTGTGTTAACCCAAAGTTCATGCTAGCACAGTGTTAAAAGCTATAAAGATGTAGCCCACTGGTTACTGCAATGACTGTGGAGGCTGAGGTCATGGGTTTGATCCTGCAGTGGTGTTATGTAAGAAGGCTATCTGAGGCATTACCTTTTTTAATTTAAATCAGTGCTGCCAGCAAAAACACCCTCACAGTGCAGTAACATAAGGTGCAGCATAAGGCGTCCTATAAGGCACTCCATAGGGCACATTATAAAATGCACTGTCCAACAAGGCACCTTATAATGTGCCCTATAGGGCGCTTTATAGGGCGCCTTATAGGGCTTCTTATGAGGCACCTCAGGCTACGGCACTGTGAGGGTGTTCTTGCTGGCAGCACTGATTTAAAATAAAAGGAAAAGCCTCACACAGCCTTATTAAATAAGGCCACTGTGGGATCAAAAACATGACCTCTGCTTTGGCAGCCATTGAAGTAACCAGTGGGCTACATCTCTATAGCATCTAAGACACTGCTGGCTGGCTACAGAAAGACTGCAGGTCACCACACAAACTGTCTGCTGTGGTTACCAGGATAGGGTAAACCCACCCGTACCCATGATGCACTGCACATGCAGATCAGCAGCCTACATCTTCTCTCAACAAGGGATATGTGCTTCTATAGCACCCCGGCCTGGTAGGGGGAACTGACCGTGTGTGTTACAGGCAAACAGTAGCTACAGATCATGATATTGTGCGGTTCCTGTGCTCACCCTGAGGGTGAGGTGGAGCACCCAGCACCAGGTCCTCAGCACCTGGCTCAGCTGAGATAGGCTATGCTGCAGGTCCCCATCAGTGCGCATGTGTGATAGTAATTCTTACAGATGCACCTGTGTCCATCTGTGTTTCCCAGTCATATCTAGCTCTTGTGGACTATGATGCACCCAGAATAGTGCATGTCCTGTGTGGTTGTCATGGTCACATGTTATAAGAGAAGGGCGGTGGTTGGACATAAAAGTGGATTATGTAGCTCCACCCAACCTACCCTCTGTGGGTCAGGGTGGGGGACAGGGTCTCCCACCAACAGATCCACATTGTACATCTCTGCAATGGTGAGAGTAGAGGGGACCATCAACCCCAGTCCTGCTGGGGAATAGGCACCCTACAAGGCAGTCAATGCAGATCTGCACGTATCACCTAGGGCACTGGCTAGCAGACAGGCAGTAGGCCTAGAAAAGCTCAGCAGTCCCCCACCACTATCTGACATTCACCAGCAGAGAACACAGTCTGTCTCCACCCGCTGCACCCTGCAAGGTATTCCAGCTACACACATGCTAACTACAGACAGTCTGCTAGCTAGTACATAGTACATGTTCCTGGAAGAACTGTGTACACCCAAAAATGGGATGTGAACACACACCACACAGGTATATCAGGAATTGGGCCCCAAAAAAGAAAACTCATAGATGTCACTTGTGAAAAATGCTGTACAGTACTATGGGGGAACCTGGCCATGCCATGGTCACTGCTCAGTAGCAGTGTGGGCTCAGTAAGGTGTAGGCAGCCACAAAACACTGGATAGACATACACACACTCCCACCCCTATGCCAGCATTGTGCAAATATAGAGGTTTTTGGCAGCCCTGCAGCCACACCAGTCCTGGGCACAGTTCAGGCATTGCTATGGTACGCAATACTGTTGGGGTCACTCCCCGGGGTGGTAAACACTGTCAGAAACAAACAGCAAAACACACTCCACAGATATCAGAAAGGTTGCTCTGAAGGATCTCTGTTAACAAATTGTTTTTAATGTTGGACTTGTTATCTGACATTAATCATAGCAACCGTTTGATATATGTGGAACATGTTTCCAGGTTTATGACGGCAATGCTGAGATATACAGGTTCCAGTATTGGTAGATGCTGCTCCGCGCAGGGCCCAACAGCCTAACTCTCCATGAGGCTTTGGATAGTGGAGTTGGCCGATGCTCTGTTGCAGAGGTTCCCAACTCTAGTCCTGGTGGGCCCAACACGATTCAGGTTTTCATGCTGTCCCGAATGAATATGCATACAATGGGGGCGGTGCATAACAATGCATCTCAAGCATATTTCTTAGGGACAGCATGAGACCTGAATGTTGTTTGGCCCTCTGGTACTGCAGTTGGGAACCTTTGCTGTAGGGACTGTACATTTCTATGGTGAATGTGCTCTGTAGGGTAGGATATAGGCGTTTATGGCGTGTTTATTTTATCTGCAAAAATGGTTCCTTCTTTATTACCATGGTTTAGTACTGGGTAATATATTGGGACATGGTCTGCAGGAGCCACAGCTGAGACTTGAACCTGTGACATTCTTCCCCTGAATGCACTGGCTGGATGTACTGCACCAAACTGTTGCCACAGAGGCAGGTCATTCCCTGGAGATACCATTACTGTTTGTCAGACAGACAGACATCTTTTGCAGTGCACGGCACCCACCTAGACAGGGCTTTGCCTTGGTCTGCTGTGGGCAGATGCCACTGCCCCCTCCACCACCAGCACCCCTCCGGCACCATGCTGACATGCCCTTATTCCGGTGGTGCTGGTAGTGCGCAGTCCCAGGCCATCCAGTGTCCAGGTAGACGGCTGCCTATGGTGTGTAATCTGGGGTAGGGGTGCCTGCATAGAGATCCATGCTTCTCCCCGGCACCACCTGCCAATGTTCTGTGCCCTTTGGGGTGTTTGCTGGTAACTGTCCCCTGGGACACTATGGGACAAACACACTCGTGGGCATGTTTGACCTTGATCAGTTGCTGATATTCCGTTTCTACTTTTCTATGTATCACCTAGGCATCTGCCTAGCCTGCCCTCTGCCCCTGCTGCCCCAGCTGCCCCAGATGCACCAAGGCATGTCACACCTGCAGCCCCCTGTATCCCATGTGCAGCCTCACCATAGTGCCCTTTCGTACTTTGGCACTATCTGCTGCTGCTTCTCATGTATCACTGCTATCACTGTTCTTCGTCTCCCTGCCTTTACTGTACATTGCTGACTGAAATGGTTTCTCTCTCCTTCACTTTTGCCACTAACGCCAGGTTTTCACTCGCGCTATTTTTCAGACCTTCATTTCACAGCGATAGTGTGCCTGGGGCCTCTCCCCGCCCACTCTCCGCCCATTCACCCGTTCTCTCCACCCATGGGGTGCCTTACCTCACTCTCTGGGGAGCCTTACTCCACCCTCAGCGCACCTTACCGCCACAGGAGACGTTATCGCGCGATATGTGACGTTATCGCACGGTAATGAGCCATTATCGCGCGATAACATTACATATCGCGCGATAATGTCACAGCTGTGACGTTTAGTAAACATACCCCTATGTCTTCATATAGGCCTAGGATTCTAAGGTTGCTATCTCAGGAATGGTTGTTCAAGTCCTCAAGATCTCTCTGAAGTGTACTAACAGCTTTCAATGAGTGCTGCACTAAAGACTAGGACTCTTTGTTCACCAAGCATTTCTGGTTAAGCACCATGGTATCATTCTGTGTTTGCTTTAGCTATGCTCTGAGATCCCTAATCTTCTATTTAAGTTTAGACAATTTCATAAACGTTCTGCACATCCTGAGTCACGTCAAATGTTATACCTACTCTAGGCACAAATAGGCATTGGAAAAGTACTCATTTTACCAGACAAACATCTGGAGGGTGTGGCAAAGGAGGGGCACTCATATCCCCTATAATTTCCATATTGACAATGAACACTGAGGGGGAATGAGGGTTCATGTTTTGGCTTTGCCACATCTATGGACATCCCCGTATGCAAAGTAGAATGTGGGTGTCCACAATGGGGAACATCTATGTTTCTATAATTGGACCAAAACACAGATATTCCTGGCATATTTCTGTATGTTTTCTCCTGGATGTCCCAGATTGCCCTTGGATTCCCTTACTAAAATGCCACTTCTCCTGTCTTTTTTCATATGTATATTACTATGTTAACCATCTGCAGAGTGAAATATTTAAACCCAAGTTTTGATTTATAGGTCCCTTTATCCTGAGCTTTTAAGGAACTTTCAATAATGTTGTAACTTGTGTTGTGAAGGATTAATATAACCAGGGGGAAATATCATTTTGAGTACTATAGAACTGCTAAATGTGCTACTGTAAAAGCAGTCATGAAGCCTCAAATTCTGATTTGCATGTACATTTCACTTTTCCCAAGGACCACTATAAAGAATGTCTCTCATGCCGCTTCTTTTGGAGCAGCTATCACATGCTGTTCATGCAAAAGAAATAAATGTTTCTATTGTTTTCTTTACCGTGTTCCAACAGTTCCAAAGAAAACCTGCTACAGCATTAAACTATTCAAGTAATGATGAACAAACCACTGCCATGTGGATTACAAGATAGGCTAATTATATAGGATATTCTTCTACTTTTTGGTTTCTGAAAAACATTTATGCTTTTAAGTCAAATTATATATATTTCTTGCCTTTAGTTACAACACATACTTTGTGTAAAAGAGAAACTTATCACCATCAGCTGGTTCTTTTGTCCTGTCATTTTTCAGATGTTACTATTGTGTTCCGAGCCCCTGTCATCACAAACATTGGCTGTCTTTATACTGCTGAGCAATACAATGTACAGCATACTATCATGAACCAAATGATCCATCAAAGTTATTAAAATGTGTTCCTGTAATTCACTAAATTTACCAGCTTCAGCTTTGTCAGGTCTTTGTAGGAGATGGAGACAAATGGAAACACATTTGTCTACTGACTGAAAAGTTAGGAATTTGTCTTTTCTCTTCAGAACCCTCTTCATACTTCCACATGTGAGATTTCTTCTAAGATCCAGCATCATTATGCTGCCCATTTCAGTACCTGACCAATGATAGAGTATAGCATTATGCATATACTTTATAAAATAAGGGCATATGCACATAAGATATGCATTGTCATTTACGCCAGCCATTAGACAAATGTAAGTGATTGTGCCTAGGTTCAGTGCATGCTTCCCATTACATATGCTTCTATTTTATAAAGTAAATTAGCACGTACTTCACTTTATGAAATAGGCACAATTGTTATGAAATTACCCAATCAAAGTACGATTGATTACGGGAACCTTTTTTCACCACATGTATCAACTTAGGGATATGTTTACTAAAGAGCGCTAATGTTGCAGCAGCAACGTTATCGCGTAATAAGTGACGTTATCATGCGGTAATTGTGCGATAACATCTACGGCGGCGTTAAGGCACACAGAGGGTTGAGTAAGGCACCCCAGAGGGCTGAGATAAGGGGCCAATGGGTGGAGAGTGGGCAGGGAGAGGCTCCAGGCACACTAAAGCTGTGAAATCAGGGTCTGAAAATTAACGCCAGTGAAAACCTCGCATTAGAGGCACATTTGCAGGAGAGAGAAACCAGTTAAGTCAGCAATGTACAGCAAAGGCAGGGAGACCAAGAAAGTGATAGTAGTGATACATGTGCAGCAACATCATAGTGCCCAAGTACAAAAGGGCACTATGGTGATGCTGCAAATGGGGTACAGGGGGCTGCAGGCGGGACATGCAGTGGGGCAGCTGGGGCTCAGGGTGGACTAGGCAGATGCCTAGGTGACATATAGGAATGTAGAAACAGAAAATCAGCAAGACAGCAAATAACCAAGGGCAAACATGTCCACGAGTGTGTGCCCCACAGTGCCACAATGGACATTACTCAGCAAGTACCCAAAAGGGCACATAACATTGGCAGGTGGTGCCAGGGAGAAGCATTGATGTTTATGCAGGCACCTCTACCCTATATCACACACCATAGGCAGCTGCCTACCAGCACACTGGATGGCCTGGGACTGCGCACCACCAGCACCACCGGCATAAGTGCATGTCAGCATGGTGGCAGAGGGGTGCTGGTTGTTGAGGGGACAGTGGCATCTACCCACAGCAGACCAAGGCCAAGCCCTGTTTAGGTGGGTGCCGTGCACTGCAAAAGATAAGGTCTGTCTGACGAACAGTCATGGTATCCCCAGGGAATGACCTGCCTCTGTGGCAACAGTTTGGTGCAGTACACACAGCCAGTGTGTTCAGGGGCAGAAGAACACAGGTTCAAGTTCCAGCTGTGGCTCCTTCAGACCATGTCCCTATGTTTTACCCAGTACTAAAGCATGGTATTAAAGAAGGAACCTTTATTGCAGATAGCATAAACATGCCATAAACACCTATATTTTACCCTACAGAGCACATATACCATAGACATGTGCAGTCCCTAGAGCAGAGGTTCCCAACTGCAGTCCTGGAGGGCCAAACACCATTCAAGTTTCATGTTGTCCCTAAGAAATATGCTTGAGATGCATTTGTATGCACCGCCCCCATTGTATGCAAATGTATCTCATGCATATTCATTAGGGTCAGCATGAAAACCTGAATCATGTTGGGCCCATCAGGACTGGAGTTGGGAACCTCTGCCCTAGAGCATTGGCCAGCAGGGGCACAAACACCCACACCCACAGGCTCCACTATCCAAAGCCTCATGGAAATTCAGGCTGTTGGGCCCTGTGCGGAGCAGCATCTACCAATACTAGCACATGCATACCTTAGCAATGTCGTCATAAGCATGGAAACACGTTCCACATATATCAAAAGCTTGCTATGATCAATGTCAGATAACAGATCCTATATTAAACACAATTTGTTAACAGAGATTCATCATAGCAAGAGACTGAACCTCTTTTCATTAAAATAAAGTAAAAAGGAACCTGGATAGAGCTAGCTTTATATTAGCTGCTATATTTTATGCAAAGGTCCGACAAAATTTTTTTTCATAGTGCTTTCTGTAGTTATGAGACTAAGGGGTATGTATACTAAACAGCGATAAAGTTGCAGCGGCGCAGTTAGCGCGTGATACATAATGTTAGTGAACAATAATGTTATCATGTGATAAAGTAACATTAGCGCGTGATAGCGTGAGATTTTGCGTGATAACGTCTCCGGTGGCGTTAAGGCACAAAGAGGGTGGAGTAAGGCTCCCCAGAGGGCAGAGAGAAGGGGTCAATGGGCGGAGAGTGGGCAGGGAGAGGCTCCAGGCACACTAACGCCATGAAATGAAGGTCTGAAAATTAACGCAAGTGAAAACCTTGTGCTAGAGGCACATTTGCAGGAGAGAGAAACAATTTCAGTCAGCAATGTACAGCAAAGGCAGGGAAACCAAGAAAAGTGATAGTTGTGATACATGTGCAGGAACATCATAGTGCCCAAGTACGAGAGGGCACTACGGTGAGGCTGCAAATGGGGTACAGGGGCTGCAGGCGGGACATACAGTGGGACAGCTGAGGCACAGGTTGGGCTAGGCAGATGCCTAGGTGGAACATAGGAATGCAGAAACTGCAAATCAGCAAGCCAGCAACTGACCAAGGTCAAACATGCACACGAGTGTGTGTCCCACAGTGTCCCAGGGGACATCACCCAGCAGGTAACCCAAAGGGCACATAACATTGACAGGCGGTGCCGGGGGGAAGGGCAGATGTCTAAGTAGGCACCCCTACCCCAGATCCCACACCATAGGCAGCCTCCCCCCGGCACACTGGATGGCCTGGGACTCTGCACCACCAGCACCACTGGCATAAAGGCATGTCAGCATGGTGGCGGAGGGGAGCTGGTGGTAGAGCAGGCAGTGGCATCTGCCCAAAGCATACCAAGGCCAAGCTCTGTTCAGGTGGGTGGCGTGCAGTGCAACAGACAAGGTCTGTCTGATGAATAGTAATGGTATCCCCAGGGAAAGTCCTTCCTCTGTGGCAACAGTTTGGTGCAGTACACACAGCCAGTGTGTTCAGAGGCAGAAGGTCACAGGTTCAAGTCCCAGCTGTGGCTCCTGCAGACCATGTCTCTATATTTTACCCTACAGCACACATACACCATGAACATGTGCAGTCCCTAGAGCAGAGGTTCCTAATTGCAATCCTGGAGGGCCAAACACCCTTCAGGATTTCATGCTGTCCCTATTAAATATGCATGAAATGCATTGGTATGCAGTGCCCCCATTGTATGCAAATGTATCTCATGCATATTCATTAGGGACAGCCTGCAAACCTGAATCATGTTTGGCCCACCAGGACTGGAGTTGGGAACCTCTGTCCTAGAGCATTGGCCAACAGGGGCACAAACACCCACACCCACAGGCTCCACTATCCAAAGTTTCATGGAGAGTCACGCTGTTGGGCCCTGCGCAGAGCAGCAGCTACCAATACTAGCACCTGAATACCTTAGCAAAGCCTTCACTGTGCCCAGGACTGGTATGGCGGCCAGGGCTTCAAGCCACTTCTATCTTTGCACAATGCTGAAATAGGTTTGTATGTCTATCCAGTGTTTTGTGGCTGCCTACACCTTACTGAGCCACCATTGCTTGTGCTGTTTCCAGTGTTAGCCTGCCAATGTGCATAATGAGGAACAAGGTATTGTGGGTATGGCCCAGACATGGTGATCTGGACAGGATGCATCTGCACAGGGCATAGGGCAATGGCTGGGACATTGTAGTGCCCAACGACCACCTGCATGGACAGGGTGGCCACAGCAAGTCATGCTAGGAGGTCAGTCCCACCATGACTGAGCAGTGACCATTGCATGGCTAGGTTCCCACATAGTGCTTTACAATGCTTCTCTCAAGTGATATTTGTGGGTTCTCTTTTTTTAGGGCCCGATCACTGACATACTTGTTTGGTGTGTGTGTTTATATCCCCCTTTTGGGTGCACAGTTTCTCCAGGAACATGCACTATGTGCTAGCTAGCAGACTGTCTGCAGTTTGCATGTGCATGGACATCTTGCAGAGTGCAGTGGGTGAGGACTGAATGTGTGCTCTGCTGGTGAATGTCAGATTGTGGTGGGGAGGGGGAGGCAGTTGAGCTTTTCCAGGCTGTCTACCAGTGCCCTATGTGATATGTACAGATCTGCATTGACCTCCCTGGAGGGTGCCTATTCCCCAGCAGGACTGGGGTAGTGGTCCCCTCCGCTGCAGAGTGTGGATATGTTGGTGGGAGATTCTGTCCCCCACTCTGACCCAGTGAGGGTGGATTGGGTGGTGCTATATAATCCACTTTTGGGTCCAACCACCACCCTTCTCCTATAACATGTAACCATGCCAACCACACAGGATATGCATGACTCTGGGTACCTCATAGTGAACAAGGACTAGACGTGACTTGGAAATACAGATGGACAAAGGTGTATCTGTAAAGACTACCTGTCACACACTAGCACTGATGGGAACCTGCAGCATATCCTATCTCAACTAACCCAGGTGCTGCGGACCTGGTGATGGGCGCCCCACCTCACCCTCAGGGTAAGCACAGGAACCGCACAATGTCACAGTCTGTAGCTACTCTGTGCCAGTAACACACACGGCCAGTTCCCCCTACCAGGCCGGGGTGCCATAGAGGCGCATACCCCATCTTGTGAGCAGATGTAGACTTCTGATCTGCATGTGCAGTGCATCATGGGTACGGGTGGGTTTACCATATCCTGGTAGCCACAGCAGACAGTTTGTGCAGTGACCTGCAGTCCTTCTGTAGCCAGCCAGCACTGTGGAGGCAGTGGTTATGAGTTCAATTCCGCGGTGGTGTTCTTTAATAAGGCTGTCTGAGGGATTTCCTTTTATTTAAATCAGTGCTGCCTACACAAATACCCTCATAGTGCCGTAACCTAAGGTGTCTCATAAGGCGCCCTATAGGGCACATTATAGGGGGCCTTGGCGGACAGGGCACTTTATAATGTGCCCTATGGGGCTCCTTATAGGGCGCCCTATAGGGAACCTTATGAGGTACTTTAGGTTACGGCACTGTGAGGGTGTTTTTGCTGGCAGCACTGATTTAAATTAAAAGGAAATCCCTCAGACAGCCTTATTAAAGAACACTACTGTGGGGTCGAAGTCATGACTTCTGCCTCCACAGTCATTGTAGCATCCAGTGGGCTACACCTCTTTAGCTGTTTTTGTGGTGCTGCTATGTAATTACGGTTATCGCGTGCTATCGAGCCACAGCACATACACTATCATGTGATGATGGCAAGGCACTCTCTATCGCGTGATGACCAGCTATTGTTGTCTTGACGCCGGAACGCCCACTTCCTTATATGGAATTCTTCACGTTAACGCTGCAACTAGCGCCGGTAACGTTAAGACGGTTTAGTAAACATACCCCTAAGGGGTATGTTTACTAAAAAGCGTTAAGGTAGCAGGCATTAGCAAGTATTAACAGCAGCAATAAGGAGTGTTAAATGCGAAAAGGGCTCTGGGTGTGTAGGAGACATTATTTATTTATTTATTTATTTAATGGTATTTATATACCGCCTTATCCTTCAATCAAAGCGGTCACAACACAAGTGGGGGATACATTTAACACGTGAGGATTTGAGACACATACACTAATACTTACAGGGAACATGGGCAATGGAGGGTTAAGTGGCTTGCCCAAGACCACAAGGAGCATCTGCGGGACTAGAAACCCCAGTCCTTCCGGCCCAAGGTTGCTGTCCTCTAGTGGGATTTGAACCCCCGACCTTCCGGCCTGAAGTACCTTGTCCCAACCACTAGGCTACTCCTCCCACATTATGGCATAAAAGGCGCTTTTGGACATTTAACATGTATTAACAGGACATCAGGAGTTAAGGTGTCAAGCCACATGGAAGGCCTGATACCACACATGTGGGTCTCACACCTGTCCCAGCCACAGAGCCACCATACAACACCCCAGACGAATGTGCAGAAAACAACTGGACAGCTGTCATCCAAATTGGGCAAATGGGGCATGTACGGACATGAGATGATACCTGCAGGTGGCTATCCAAGGGGTAGGATATGTGTGCATGCACTGTATAGATGTGATAGAGTCAAAGCTACACAGTCACAGTCATTATGGAATACATGACTCATGTTGTACAAGCAGGTTACAGTGGTGTGCATGTAACCACCTGTTAGTATACCGCTACGTTGGGATATCATGTACCAAAAAAGTTGTAATGTCTGATAAAAAACAGGGACTTTAAGAACCTGCAGTCAGCTGAGGCAATGGAGTGTTAGGTGACCTGCTTAAGGTCAGAAGGAGGTGTGGGCAATCCATGAAGGGTGTTGCATGCATTAAACTGCACAGTAAAACCTTTCAAAGTGTCACAAAAGAAGTGGTGATGGGTCTTAAATGCTGGTATTCTGAGTCCCAAGCTTATGCCATGACCATCACACCACACCTCCAAGAGGTTGGCAGACATCTGCAGGGTGAACATGTATGACCCCCTGCAATGAGTCAAGAAAGTCCTGCTCTCAGATAGGGCATTATGGTGAATAGTCTGTTTGCTGGCCCAAATTGTGGGCAGAACACATAACAAACTATAAGGCTGTATGCCTGCCATTCACAGCAGAGCCTTGACTGTTATAGGCATGAAAGAAATCTGAGTAACACATATTCACAAAAAAAACCAAGTAGCAATCAAACCCCTGTCTCCTGCTTTTTGCGAAAATTGCACTAACCAGTAGGCTACATCTCCATACCTTGCTACACAGCAATGGCTGGATACAAAGAGACTGCAGGTCACTGCATAAAATGTCTTCTGTGTGTGTCTGTATAGGTTAGCCCCCTCAAGTCCCCATGATGCAGTGCACATGCAGAACAGCAGTCTGCAGCTGATAACTAAATGGAGAATGCACTGATCCATCACCTCAGCTCAGTAAGATGCACTGACAGTGTGTGATACAAGCACAGAGCAGTTTCTGCAGTTAACCTGAGGGTGAGGATGGGTGCCAAGCCATTGGTCCCCAGAGCTTGCACTGCTAGAAACAGTTTCTGCTGACTGTGCTGCAGATCTACATCACTGCCAGTGTGTGACAGCCATTGCCTGTAGTGTGTTATGCTAGTCACCCGTTTTGCTGCAGAATTGCTGCAAGATGTAAGTGGCTGTTACATCTGTGCCCTGTTCCTGTTGGACAGGGACCCTCCTAGAACAATGCATGTCAGTGCCCAGTGCTACAGCAGCAGAAGGCCACAGAACTCTGGAGAGATATACAGTCACATCACTGTGCTGTGCAAAAGTGGAGACAGTTGGCATTCCTGCTTGCCACTTTGGTCTCCATATTAGTTTAAGCATTGTGGATGCATGCTCATTGTGCTGATGTTATCAGGCTGACTTTCCATGCAGCTATGGATAGTGGAGTCTGTCTGTGTCGCTGATAGGTGCTGGCCAATTCATTTGGGGTTGCAAATGCTGGTCCTACACCTGCACTGTAAACTAAAGTTTATTCACAGGGACATGCAATACATAACCCACAGCAGGGTCTTGAACTGTGACCCTCCACTCATATGCACAATGGCTTTGTGTGTTGTGCCATAGAGCTACCATAGGGATGCACTAATCCCTGGGACTGATGTTACCCATTAGGCATACCTGGGCACATGTTGCGATGCGACCTGCACACAGGACCGTGACGTGGGTCTTATCTGCTGCAGGCGGGTGCCATTGCACCTGCCGCTGACACCCTCATCCACAACTCATCCACCATGCGGCTTTGGCAGATGCCTAGGGCACCAGGCCCAGATGTGTGGGTAGAGGATCACATTGACAGACACAATGTTCCCCCAAACAGCTTCTGCTGCCAGAACCCCATCACTGCCTGCTTCTGACATATCTTGGATGTATAGACTACTGGTTAGTACAATTACATTCTCGGCAGTGGTCATGAGTTCGATTCATCATTGTTTCCTCCTTTCATGCCTGTCCTACTCAAATAGTTTCCATGCCTGTAACAGTCATATTTTTGAAGATCTGTGTTGCCAGTCCATAATACCCTCGCCACAGTTGCCAACATTCCTTCGGTCCATCTATCTGCGTCTGTCAGCTGTGTGGAGCCCTGTCTGCCTGTGCAGGCTGCCACCCCATGTCATGCACTGCTACCCTTTCCTGCATTGCGCCTCTTCATGCTTGCCTCGCCTGTGCCTGATCTGCATAGCACCACCACACCTCTGTCCACCCATCATTGTAACTATCCTGCCACCTCCACTGGGGGACACGTATTCCCATCGTCTGCCACAAACTGTCTTTCCAGTTCTTTACATTGCCAACATCCTGTGCTGTGGTACAGTTGCCCCCACCATGTTTGTCAACAGTACTGGCAGCCACATGGGATGCCTGCAGATATGGCAGGTCCAGCAACAAGATTAGCTGGCCAAGGATCAAGAGGGGAGGCAAAAGGGTGGCCTGTGTGGAAAGCATGTTCCAGATGAGTGATAGAGTGAGGAAGGAAGATCAGGTGGAAGAGAGGGGGAGGACTTGGGAGGAGATAGGGAAGGAGTGAAGAAAGAGGAAGGAATAGGGAAGGAGGAATGGAGGGAAGAGATTTTATCATGGAGAAAAGTGGAACAGGCTATGGTGGATAGAGGAGCAAGAGGGGAAGAAGGGGTTGAAATGGGGGCGAGAGAATCAAGAAGTTAGAAAATCTGGTGAGGTTTATTGGAAGAGGAGGAGCTAAGTCCTTAAATATGCTTAGTATGGGTGATGCAAAGAAAATTAGAGAGATAAGTCATGAAGAGAATAGAATTTCCACTAATGGTGTTAAAGGTGACAAAGTTGGTATTGAAGATTTGCAAGGCTGGGAGTGTAATCAAGGTTTATGTAAAACTGACTGGAGTCTAGTGGAATAAAGAGGGGAATTAGAGTCAAAGGAAAAAGAGACAAAGGAAAAAGAAAAAGTGAAAGACCAAACGGATAGTTGGAGGTCCAAAGGAGCAGATGGGGAAGCATTGAAGGCTTCACTGATATGTGTGGAGGGATGTTCAATAACAGGATCTGAAAGAGTATGAGAAAACTTAGGGGGAGGGAGAGACCAAGAGATAGCAAAAGCAGAAAAGGAGAAGGTTGAGGAAGGATGTGCAAGGGGAAGAAAATGAAATCAAGGATATGACCAGCTTTGTGAGTGGGTACAGATACTATTTGAGAAAACCCAAGATGGGACATAAGGATATGTTTACTAAACCGCGTTAGGTAAGGTTAATGCATGTAAACGTTACGTTAACACGCGTTAACATTACCTAACGTGCGTCAACGTAAGATAACGCGCGTTAGCGTTGCCAGCTGTGGTAAGTCCCGCAGAGGGTGGAGAAAGGGCGGAGAGAAGGAGTCAATGGGTGGGGAGTGGGTGGGGAGAGGCCCCTTCCACACTAACGTGGGGAACTAATAGGGTGAATCTTACCGCCACTGAAAACCTGGCGTTAGCAAACATTTGCAAGAGAGAGAAAGAATTTCAGTGTTAGCAATGTACAGCATAGACAGGGAGCCCAATAAAAGTGACAGTAGTGCTCTATTTGCAGCAACAGCATACTGCCCAAGTATGAAAGGCCACTATGGTGTTTGTGCAAATGGGGCATAGGGGGCTGCAGGCGGGACATGTAGTGGGGGCAGCTGGGGCACAGGGTGGGCTAGGCAGTCGCCTAGGTGGCACATAGGGAACATAGAAACTGGACATCAGCAAGACAGCAGCTGACAAAGGCCAAAAACAATCCACCTACATCTACCTGGTCCACCCTAGCTAACAGTTGCCAGGGCACTGACCTGACATCCCCCCAGTCAACCCTCCCCCAAGCGGAAGCAACATAATATTGGTAGGCGGTGATGGGGCGGATGTGAGGATGCCCATGTATGCCTCCCCACCCCAGACCCCGCTCCCTAGGCAACTGCCTATCCACACAGTGGATGGCCTGGGACTGCGCACTACCAGCACTGACAGCATATGGTCATGTCAGCATGGCAGGGGGGTGTGTGCCCGTGCTGGAGGGGGCAGTGGCACCTGCCTGCATTGGACCTAGGCCATGCCCTGTACCAGTACGTGGTGTGCAGTGCAACAAAAAAGGCCTGGCTGAGGAAACGTACAGGTAGCTCCAGGGACTACTGTGCATGTGTGGTGTAGTACACACAGCCAATGTGTCCAGAACCAGAGAGTCACGGGTTCAAGTCCCAGCTGTGGATCCTGCAGAGCATGTCTCCATGTTTTACCCTACAATGCAGATACAAGAGCAACATGTGCAAAGCCCAAAGCAGTGGCAAACAGGGGTACAAACACCCACTCACACAGGTTCCACAGTCCAAAGCTGCATGGAGAGTCAGGATGTTGGCCCCCAGCACAGAGCTGCAGTTATCACCAGAGCACTGCTACTACCTCCTGCACAGTTTATCAATGTCTGCACTGTGATCAGGACCAGTGTGGCGGGCAGGGTTGCCAACCACCCCTATCTTTGCACAATGCTGCAATAAGAGTGTGTGTGTGTGTGTGTATGTCTATCCATTGTTTTGTGGCTGCCCACAACTCACTGGGCCCACAATCTCCTTCTGTTACCAGCGTTAGCCTGAATATGTGCATAATGAGGAGCAAGGTATTGTGGGTATGCCCCAGACAGGGTGGATTGACTAGGATGCATCTTCACAGGGTATGGGGCAATGGCTGGGACACTGTAGTGCCCGACCACTGCCTGCATGGACAGGGTTGCCACAGCATGTCATGCTGGGAGGACACTCTCACTCTGACCATGGCATGTCTAGGTTCCCACATAGCACTCTACGCTATCTGCTTACAGTGATACCTGTGTGTTCCCAGTGCTGGGAACCAATCACTGAGATACCTGTTTGGTGCACATAGTTTCTCTATGAGCATGCACTATCGACTGGTTAGTGGACTGCCTGCAGTTAGTCTGTGCATGGTTGGAACACCTTGCAGAGTGCTGCAGGTGTAGTCTGACAGTGAGTGGCAGGCTGTGGTGTGAGGTTTTCCAGACCTGACAACAACGTTACTGCTTGCTGCCACTGCCCCAGTCACAGGTATGGCTCTGACCCACTAACCATGGAGTGCATGACAGCAGAATGGAGGTTGCTTCACAGGGGCTCAGGCACCTGTCACACCACTCCCTTACCTACAATAAGGGTGATTGTGGGTCCTTTGATGTATATAGTGTATACCAATTTGACCTGTAAAGGCACTGCTACACAATCATATGCAAGTCCAGAAACCCCTCTGCCCTGATAACAGGTGCCTTGGCAGCCAGACCCTAACACTGGGTACACCCTAATCTGGGTGGTGACTGGTCCCAGGGGCCACATGTGAATACAGATGGACACCAAATTACTTTGAGATGCACTGCAAGGAACATGTACTGTGGACCTAGTGCTGAGCGCCCATCCTTTCCCTCAGGGTTTAACATCCAGAGAGCATAGAGAAGATAGCACTTCACCATCCCCAATACTCAGCACAATTATAATAATAGCAGCCACCCTCTGCACTAACTCCAAGCTGTTTATATCCTTTTGAAGGTGTGGTCTCCAGATGACCCTTTTTGCTCTGACACATAGAGGGTCCGTTAATACTGGCAGAATATCTCATGTATGTTTACAATACCATATTCCCAACCACCCCTATCATTCTTCAATCGATATAACTGTTGCTTAACTTGCCGTGCTTAGTACCTACCCGGTTTATTGCCCCCCATAAAATACTCATGTTGCATCTTTTTCATTTGAAATGCCCATTCCCTTAAACGTAGAGTCTCCAGTTCTGCATGTACTCTTGCTATCTGTTTTAAAACCCCCTCACTCCTGATGCTCCTTAATTAACTGAACTAACAGGGCCTGCAACCTCTCCTCCTCTAATCCCACTTGTTTCTTCTTTTTTGCCGCGAGTGCGATGAAACGCCCCCGGATCACTGCTTTCATTCCGTCCCAAACTATTTCCCAGGGGACCTCCCCACCCCTATTTTGAGTAAAATATTCTCTAATGGACTCTTTCAAACTTGCCACCCCCTCCGGATCCTCTAGAAGCAATTCATTCAATCGCCAGAACCACAGCCCTGCCCTCTCCTTATAGTACTCAAGATCAAGTGTAACTGGAGCATGGTCAGACCAAGACAGAGCACCAATTTTAACACTACCCACCATATCTAGCCAACTAGTTTCAATCCACAGCATATCAATTTGACTATACGTTTGGTGAGGATGCAAATAAAAAGTGTATTCTTTTTCCCTACCATTCCTATATTGCCAAACATTTACCAGTCCCAAACCCGACATCATTGTCTCCAACTTCACCCCATCGCCGTCCCCCACCCAAGGAATCCAGTCTGGGATTCACCACGGTATTGAAGTCTCCCCCCAGTACTAAACTCTCCCTTTTGTGCTCCTCTATAATTTGGAGAATCCTATCAAAAAAACTGCCTTGAGCAGTATTAGGTGCGTAGACACTACAAATTATAACCTCTTTCCCTTCCAATACCCCAATCCATATAACATATCTCCCCTCCCTATCTTTAATTACTTCTCTAGTGTCCACAAACAGATCTCTAGAGAAAAGAATCCTCACTCCACCCTTCTTATAACAAGTTTGATTGGCTGCCATAAAACCCTTATCATATTTGCCGGATATCTGTTGGATATGTAAGGAGAAGGAAAGAGAGGAATAAAAAATGACACCAAGGTTACAGGCTGAGTAAATTGGAAGCAAAAGAGTGCTATAATCAGAGACAGAGAAAGGAGGAAGGGGTGAAGAAGGTTTAGGAGGAAAGATAAGAAGTTTGGTTTTGTTCATGTTTAGTTTCAAATGGCAGTGAGACACCCAGGTGGTGATGTCAGAGAGACAGGCAGAGAAACAGGTCTGCAGTATCGGAGAAATATCAGGTGTAGAAAGATGCATCTGAGAATCATCAGCATAAAAATGATACTGAAATTCATGGGAGGAAATGAGGACAGAAGTGACTGGGTGTAGAGAGAGAAAAGGAGAGGGCCCAGAACAGAACCTTGAGGAATACCTACTGAGAGTGGGATAGAAGTAGAGGAGGAACCATTAGAACAAACACCGAAAGAGTGATGGGAGAGATAGGAAGAGAACCAGGACAGGACCGAGTCTCTAAAACCAAGTGAGGATAATGTGTCAAGGAGAAGATTGTGGACAACAGTATCAAAAGCAGCAAAAGCAGCAGAAAGATCAAGAAGGATAAGGACGGAGTAGAGGTCCTTAGATTTAGCCAGCAACAAGTCACTGGAGACTTTGGCAAGTGCCATTTCAGTAGAATGTAGGGGGTGAAAGCCAGACTGAAAAGGACCCAGAAGGGCTTGAAAGGAAAAAAATTCAAGACAACAGTGGAGGACTGTACACTCAAGAACTTTGGAAACGAAGGGAAGAAGGGAGATTGAATGATATTTATTTATTTATCTATTTAACCATTTTTTTGGAGTGTAATTAGCGGGGTGCACAAGGGTTCAGTCCTGGGACCGGCACTGTTCAATGTATTTGTGAGTGATATTGCTGAAGGACTGAATGGAAAAGCCTAACTTTTTGCAGATGACACGAAAATTTGCAACAGAGTGGACTCCCCTGAGGGAGTGGATAACACGAGGAAAGATCTACAAAAGCTGGAAGAATGGTCTAATGCTTGGCAGTTAATATTTAATGTGAAAAAGTTTAGTATCATGCACTTGGGAAGCAGAAATCCAAGGGAAATGTATGCGATGGGGGGCAAGAGGTTGGTGTGCACGGACCAGGAGAAGGACCTTGGTGTGATTATTTCTGAGGATCTCAAGGTGGCAAAACAGTGCGACAAGACAGTGGCAAAAGCCAGGAGGATGTTGGGTTGCATACAAAGAGGAATTACCAGTAGAAAGGAAGAGGTACTAATGCCACTGTATAAGTCACTGGTGAGGCCTCACTTGGAATATTGTGTTCAGTTTTGGAGACCATAGCTCACAAAGGATGTAAAAAGACTGGAAACGGTTCAGAGGAAGGTGACCAAAGATTTGGAGCCTGCATCAGAAACCTTATGAGAAGAGACTACCCAATAGCATAGGATGATGATCCATCAAGACCAGTCTAGTAATCAAGGTAGTAAGTCAACACATTACATGCTGTGATTCACTCTTCAATAATCTAGCTGACAAGGGTCAAAATAGTGAGATTCCTTAGCCTATTTACAGATTAATTTTTGCACCTCTTCAATCTCAACAAGGGAAAAACTGTCCCAGGAGCACTCGGCTCTAATATCATTCAGATCTTCTAATGCATCAGTAGAGTTTGCAGCATCAGTATCAACAACACAAGAATTAAAGGATTTTTGCAATCTTCTATCCAGTTCTTCATGTAGTTTTATAATATTCTGCTGACAAAAATGACTTCCTCTTGCTGAGGTTTAAACCACCTGTCAGCCATCTCTTTGAAGTGATTGTTATTCTGGCGTATGAGCCTAGAATACAGCCCTCTTTAGCTTCAGTAATATGATTTCTATTTGCCTAGGCCACTGTCTCAGCTTCTACATCATTCATAGTCAACCACTTATACTGTAGTCCAGCTGTCCACAAACTGTTTTCTTTGCTGCTAAAGATGAACTAGAAGAAGAAATATTTTTTCTTTGAGACATTCTTATAAGTATGTAAGAAGTTACTGTAAATATATCATCTAGTGTATTACACAAAATGGAGCTTGAACTTGTCAGCATACAATTGTCTGAAAATGTAGCACACTGACTCAAAGTCAAATAGACCTTTGACCAAAAGAGATCCTTTCTAAAAATATTCCACTTACACATTTTTGCATTGGAAGCTGATTTCCTGCTATTAATGGAAATAACAACAGTGAAGTCTATAAGAAAATATTCTGACTGATTCGATTTCTATCAACATAGAAACAAGACGGCAGAAAAAGACCACATGGCCTATCTAGTCTTCGCTTTTTTCCTTTAGAGAGCCTCTGTGTTTGTCCCTTGTTTTTTTGAATTTAGAAACTGTCTTCATCTCTACCACTTCCACTGGGAGACTATTCCACTCATATTACTCCTGAGTCTATCCCCTTTCACCCTCATCCGATGTTCCCTCGTAGTGGAGTTTGCTTCCAATCGAAAGAGGCTCTCCTCCTGTGCATTTATGCCATAGAGTTATTTAAATGTCTCTATCATATCTTCTCTATCCCACCTCTCCTCTAAAGTATACATATTAAGATCCTTAAGTCGGTCCTCGTATGCTTTATAATAAAGACCACTAACCATTTTAGCTGCCACCCTCTGCACCAACCTGTTTATATCCTTTTGAAGGTGCGGTCTCCAGAATTGCACACAATACTCCAAATGAGGTCACATCAAAGACTTACACAGAGACACTATCACCTCCTTTCTTCAGCTGGCCTTCCTCTCCCTATGCACTCAAGCATCCTTCTAGCTTTCGCTGTCACCTTTTCTACCTGTTTAGCAACTTTGAGATTGTCAAACACAATCATGCCTTGGTCCCGTTCTTTCGTGGACAGAAGTACGTCACCCCCTATTCTGTACTGCTACCTTGGATTGTTGTAGTCTAAATGCATGACCCTGCATTTTCTTTTGCATTAAATCTCAGCTGCCAAATTCTAGACCATTCTTCAACCTTAGCTAGATCCTTTCTCATGGTATCTACACTTTCCTGGGTGTCTACTCTGTTAGAGAATTTGGTATCATCCTCAAAGGGACAAACCTTATCTTACCTTGTGTTTTGAGTCACAAGAAAAAGAAAAAAACACTGTCAAGTTGATGAAAAAACATATAGACTATAGAAAAGCAATATTTGTAGCTCACCAATCTCTTTCTTTGGTGCAAGTTAAATTCAGGTGCAATGCATTATGTTCTTGTTCCCAAGGGGCTTAAGTTCTAAATTTGCATCTGTGGCAATGTAGGATTAAATGGCTTGCCCAAGATCACAAGGAACAACAATGGCTTTTGAACCTGGGTTACCTGGTTCTCAACTTGCTGCCTTAGCCATCAGGCTTTTCCTCCACTCTTCCTAGTTACCTCAATTGTAGAAAATAAAAGATCTGTTCTCCAAAGTACAAATTTAATTTATCGTTCCTTCGTGCCAACCCTCCAGCAATTCATATCATGACTCATTGTCCTTGAATTTATGTTCTGTAGATAATGTCACCTTCTCATATTTTATTACAGCCTGTCAAATATTTGAATATCTCGATCATGTTTTTCCTTTCCCTTCTTTCTTTCAGTGTGTACATTTTGAGTGTGTTACAGTAAGTCCTTCTTTGAAGGGATTGTGTTGCAGGCTGTGTATCATTTTAGCATAATAGAAGAGGCTCAATTTCAGATGCTGAATGTGAACATGGAGCTGAGTTGCAAGAAGCGGATGGGCCAGTTCCAGAACACTATGGCCTTAATTGTATCATACTAATGTAAATGTAAACTTCAAAGAACCTGATATAGCGAAGCTGCACAAAAAGAAAGAAAAACTGGTGCAACCAAAAAAACAACCACACAAACATCATTATGTAGGCATGACATCAGAATACAATTGTATAAGCAACGCAGCAGTCATATAGTTGGCGCAAGATGAAGTTGTTGCAGATGCAAATCTACACTGTTGCTATAGCATGTGAGCATATAGGATGTTTTTTCCATTGGTGTTGTTTTTTTCATGGTGAAGAGTGCCGGGTTGGACTGCATGTTAGGTTATTGAGGCATGGGAAATATGGTTTGCTGCTTTTGGGTTTTATAATTTGTTCCATTATTGCAGCTGCCTCTTCTGGTTTGTTGCCACAGAGTGGGACTGATCTCAATTGGCAAGTGTTCTTCTCCCTGAAGCAGCTTTGGTGAAACGCCCGGCGTCGGAGTGTGGACAAATGTTTAGAGTGGACAACGTTAAAATTCTGTTCCAGCTAAGTGGTTTTGCGCCAGCTATATGACTGCTGTGTTGCTTATGCAATTGCATCCTGATAATAATTGCATCCTGCATAATGATGTTTGTTTGTACAGTATTCTGTTTGCACAGTATTATACCATTTGTCTCACGTATTTAACAAGTGGAGTTTTTTTCTAACTTATGATGGTGTCGTTTTGTAGCATGTATTGCCAATTTACATTGTTTTCTACAGCTACTTTGACATAGAGCCATTGCGTCGGCTTGGTGACAGTAATTACTGAGGTCTTTTTTTCTCCATGTGAGCATTGGCATTGGTGTTAAGTTCCAGTGCAGTGTGTGGTTGTTTCTTTGGTTGCACCGGTTTTTCTTTCTTTTTGTGCAGTTTAGTTGTATCATGTCAGGTGGGTTATGAAAAACAGCTTGCAGCTTGGAAGAATTGTTCCAAAGCTAACACAGCAGTGCAGGTGAACACTGTTGTTTTGGACTGAGGCATCCAAGAGGGGATTGCTAAAAGGTACCAAGCTTCAGAGTTCTGAAACAGGAACTCGTCAGCTGGAAGAGAAGCAGCCAACTTTGAAACTCTTTCTGCCAGACAGGAGCAGCTGCTCCCCATGATGTGTGTTCTAATATTTTTACTTGCTGGTTAATAGGACAGTAGTGAAGAATTATAGCCAGAGGTCAAAACCTTCTTCTTTCTTTGCTGTTTTAAAAACTGTGAATTACATTAACCTTCTTTAAAGAGCCAGTGGCCAAAAATATTGATCTGAGGCTCATTCTAACAAAAACAAAAAAGATGAATGTGTTTACTTCTTTTTAGTATTCTTCTTGTTCATCACTTACACCCTGGCCACACTGCATATACTTTGTTAGTTTTTAACAAACCTCAAAAGTATTTCACTAGACTGCTGTCTTTGTTTTTCCAAAAGCTGCCGCCTTGCTTTCTGGAATGAGGCAATGAAATCCTGAAACATTCAATTTCATTTTGCAATTGAATCTACTGACAATAGTTTCATTTAAATTTGCGCTCATTTGCATTTAAAAAAGGCCACTGGATGCTTCGAGATAATTTACTTTCCTCACCAGTTAATATTGAAACAGTAAGCACATTTTCACTGGCTAAATATATCTGTGTCAAGATATGACAGAAACAATTTTTTAATAATGATAATCACTGAAAATGCATGAAGCATTTTCTAAGCACAGTTTCAATTATCTGGAATGAGTACACAGAATCCAACCAGTTCTGAGGTCACAGGATCAGGGGATTCTGTTCTATTCATACTGTCATGATCCTCTCTAGAGCCTCTACTTTCTTGTCAATATATTTGGTAGCAGCCTCAAGTGTAAGAAATAAAGGTCTGCCCTCCAAAGCGCAAATGTAATTTATCAGAATAAATCACACCATATTGACTATAAAGCTAGTACAACCTGTCTCTTGGGATTGTAGAATGAAATGCATCCTAGCGCTTCATTGCCTTTCATTCTAAGATTTTTTCTATCTTTGAAAAACAAGATGGGTGATAAAAACATGTATGAAAATCTGAAGCAATAACTGTAAAGCATTTCATCCAGGTCTTGGAGCCTCATTCTTATTAAAATAGCTGCTGGTTATGTATGTGAGTTATTTGTACCTCTATTATAAACAATGACATAGCTTGCAAAATAAGGTGTAACAAGGGTGTGAAAATAAATCTGAGAGTCAATATTCCAATAGGGAAAACTTTAAATAATTTTGGATGTATTGTTTAATCAAAAAACCCTGAAAAGGAGGAGACAAGATGGCATTTCTGTAGGTGTGCTATGTGGCATGGTTTGCTGTATGGGGAGGAAGCTGAAAGCTAGAGGGGCTAAACAGCCTCCTATGGCCCCCTTGGCTTTGACACCTTTACCTTTAGTGGCTTCTGGGACTTTGGATTCCTTCTTTTTCCCTGTGCTGTGGCAGTCAGTTGAAGGAGGGGAGGTCAGCTCGGCATTGCGGCCATCGGAGGTGGATGCCTCGGTATCTGCATCGGGCAATGATTCTATTTCCTCTGGCTCAACTTGGGCCTCGAAAGTCCTCCGGCAAGGAGTTCCTGAGTTGGTGAGTCAGGCTAGGGATCTGTATTGGTGGATTCTGCCTGTGAGCAGGGGCTGGTCTTGGGATTCGGATTGGCTGCTGGTGCCTCCCTGGAACAGCGTCAGAGGGCAGAGGTCTCAGCAACTATGGCAGAGGGAAGTGAAACAGCAGTTTCTGTTCTGAGGATGCCCGACCCATTGTGGAGCAGTTTGGAGGCTATGCCTGGAGTGTGGAGGCCCCCACTTTGGTGTCTTCTGCTTCCCCGGATGTTAAAACTTTGGACTCAATATGGCTGCCTCAGGAGCAAGGCTCTAAGTGGCATTTTAGAAGGAATGTCTAGGAAAAATACGTGATGTCCAGAGCAGAACTTCCAAAAACTGGGGCAGTGACAGCAGTGCCTTCTGAAATCGCTCTCTTTCCACCTCAAAAAAATGAACATCCCAGTAACTGGTTCTTGAGATGGGCCCCAGACAGATAGCAAAGGCCTGGTATGTGCATGTGTCTAGGCCATTTTACAAATGTGGACATCCCTAGAATGCATGCCCACAGAGCTGGGTACTTGGACGTCCAATCCAGTGTAGGTCAAAAGAAGGGCATGTATGTCATGAGATTAGCATGTTCTGCCCTGCCATTTTACATATTTAGACATGCAGTGGTTGGCCAGTAATATGTTTGGAGAATGTATTTAGGGGCAGATTTCTTTTGCCAAGTAATAGTAAGCACCTTGATTTAAGCCAATTTTGTTCTTCCCCCTGGAGCATTGCAGCCATGAAACAAGCAATATTTTGCACCTTACTCATGGTCAAGAGGAGGTAACGACATTGTTGCCTCAACAGCCAGGGCCTGATTTGCTTGTGCTATTCTGAAATTGCACTGCAACGTGCATCTCCCTTGCTGTACCCAGAGAATTGCTCCACCAAGCCACCCCATACTACCTGGACATTCTAGTGCTGGGGCCATCTATATACTCAACTTTCTAAAATGGCACACAGAACAGCGTGGAGGAGTAGTCTAGTGGTTTGAGCACTGGCTTGGTAACCAAAAGAACAGGGTTCAGTTTCCACTAGCACTCCTTGTGGCTTGGGCAAGTCACTCAACCCTTCATTGCCTCAAAAAAAGCACCAGTTATCAATGTCCCTGTTTAATTTATATTGCTAAGTTTAAGCTACAATGTAAACTGCTTTGACTGAAATGATAAAGCAGTATAAAATACCTGTTAAATAAATCTCCATGATTTGCATGTCTATGTTCCTGTTTTCAGATGTAGAACTCACAAATAGAGCTTCTAGAATACCCCCTATATATTTGTTCTTTAAATCAAGGAAACCGCATAGAGCTCTTTAGTCCAAACTGCTTATATTAATGGATCTAATAAATATGGAAAAGGTAAAGGAAAATAATCAGTTAGGGAAATAGATGGTTTACCATCTGAGAAAATATTAGTATGGCAGATAGAAATGTTAAAAATAAAATTTAAAAAAAGAAGGAAGAGAAAGCAAACTATCAGGAGATATGTGGAACCTGATTCCCTAAGGGGCACGTCTGGATGGCCCTGAGTAGGTCAGGCCCATTTGGACCTAGTTCTGCACCGCAGGAACCAGATGTTCCCGTGTGTGTAGGATTGGGCCCTGAGACGGTCTGGCATGCCACAGCATACCTGTGGGGACGTCCTCCCCACAGTCCCCCCTGACTCCCATGGCACCACTCTGTTTCCCTGCCGCCCAATCCACGGCTGGGCAGCTGGAGACAGGATCGGGCAGCGGGGACCTACCTACCCCCAGCCCTGACTAGAGAAAGATTGATGCTGGATTTAGTACTCACCAACAGAGAAAGTGTGTCGAACGTCGGGTGGGTGCCAATGTCAGCAGCAGCGATCAACATACAGTGTGGTTTGAGATAAAAGCCAAGGCAGAGTCCCTTCACAGCAAGTTCAAAGTCCTAGACTTCAAAAACGCTGACTTCAGGAAGATGGCCAAGTGCCTGAAGGAGGAGTTGACAGGGTGGGAGGAGGTAAGGGAAGTGGAATTGCAGTGGACTAAACTAAAGGAGGCAATAAAAGGGCAACAGGTACAAATGTAAGGAAAGTAAATAAAGACAAGAGGAAAATGAGACCTATTTGGTTTTCTAAAGGAGAGACTGCACAAATAAAGCAAAACACACAGCTTTCACAAAATTTAGAAATTTGCAAACAGAGGGACACCAAAAAAGAATACAGGATAAAGTGACCCTATCGAGCGATGCAAGAGCTCCTGATGGAAATTCGGTCAGTCCGTGCACTTGTCTCAGCAAATGGAGAGAACTCTTACAAGTACAATTGGACCTGCAGGAGTTGAAAGTCCAACTGTCGGGTCTCTCTGGTCACATGGATCAAGCAAACACTGCTTTAGCAGCTTGCGAGGAGCACCTCAATCAGCTAAACAGGGCTTCTAAAAAGTTAGAGTCACTAGAACGAAGTTTGGAGAATCTCATTAATAGAGTATGATACAATAACATTTGTATAGTAAGCATACCTGAGGGAGCTAAAGGGACAGATCTGATAACTTTTTTAGAGAAACTACTGCCCAAAACGCTTCATTTGGACTTTGCCCGGCCACTCAAAATCGAAAGAGCGCATCGAGTTCCAACTCAAATTGGCCCACAAACCCGGAGACTGCGCCTCTTAATCCTCTGCCTACTTAGACACCAGCAGGTAGTATAAATAATGAACATTGCCAAAGCTCATGCCACAGAGGTTTTCAAAGAGCATAAGGTCTCTTTCTATCTAGACTTTAGCAAAAGCACTCTGGAAAAGTGATAGCAATTCTTGGCACTGAGGCCACGTGTACAGCATCTCCAGGCATGCTATGGGTTATTTTACCCAGCTCGGCTCAAGGCAATGCTAGACAATTGCACCAGAACCTTTGAAGATCCGATGACACTACAGGCCTTTATTGAAGAGCAGGAAACCATTAGAATGTCATGAAAAATGACTTTGCTGGATAAAAAGCCAGCTGCATGCAGGATTTAAGAGAAATCAGAGGCATTCTCCTATCTTCTATAAGACATAGGGTGTTCTCGCTCAACAAGGTAAATTCGGCGAAACAGAGGGAGATCGACTGTAGCCCATGGGCACTGACGTAATGCTACAAGTTATACAGTGTGTTGAGTTGACAGTTTTGTTTTCCTGTAAATGGCGCTTTGTCTCCTTTTTATTGTGTTTGAGAATCCCCTCCCTTTTTGTAGTAAAGTTTACCCTGGTATTTAAATGTGGAGTATTCTCATATGTTGTTTACTTCCTACCATCTAGAGCCAAACTTTGTGCAAGGACAAATGGGGATAAAAGAAACTCACCAAACCAGTAGAAGAAGTTTCAAATAGCATTGAAATTTCTCCCCCTTTCCCCTCCCTTCCCCTCCCCCCTCCCCCTTCCCCCTTCGCCCTTTCCTTTTACCCCTTTTCCCTCCCCCCCTAATAATAAAGGGTTGGCCCTACTAGTCCTTAACTGTTCTAGAGTGGATATATTTGAGAAGCCTCTATAAGGTGTCTGACTAAGGGGTATGTTTACTAAAGTTTCTTAACGTGCGCGCCGCGTTAGTCTGCAGGATGCCATATAAGGAGTGGGCAGTCCGGTCAAAAATAGCAAAACAGGATTAGCGAGCGCGCTCTTGTACGCCGCGCGCTCTTGTGTGCCATGCGCTCTTGTGTGCCACGCGCTCTTGTGCGCCGCACACATTAGCGCACGAGTAACGCACGCGTAAAGCATAAGCAGGCGCACTGATGTGCAAACAGAGGAACAGGGCTGCAGTACAATGGTGAAGACACTGACAAATGGTGCAGGGGTCATGGGTTCAATCCCCCACTGTGCCCAATGAATAAGGCTGGCTGAGGCACTACCATTTATGTGTAATATTGCATTATGAGGCTTTTTAATTTTATTTTAATTACTGCTGCTAGCAAACACACTCTCAAAGCACTGTAACATAAGGTGCTGCATAAGGCACCCCATAAGGTACCCCAGAGGGCACATTTTAAAGTGCACTGTCCGCCACGGCACCCTACAATGTTGCTGAAAGGGTGGCGTATAGGGCGCCATATAGGGTGCCCTATGAGGCACAGCAAGGTCATAGCACTGTTTTTGATGGCATCACTGTGCATTTAAACGCATGGAAATTTTAAGTAGGTGCGCTGACATGCAAGGAGGAACAGCAGTGTAGCACAATGGTTAAGGCACTGACTGATGATACAGGGGTCATGAGTTCCCACTTTGACCCGGAGAAAGGTGGGATATAAATACAGTTAAATAAATAAATAAATAAATAAATGAGTTTGATCCCCAGTGTGCTTAATATGTAAGGCTGGCTGAGGCATCAGCTTGGACATGTAAGTATTGTTTCCTGCGGCACTTTATTTGTATTTTATTAATTGCTGCCAGCAAACACACCCTCATGTGCCGTAACCTAAGGTGCCGCATAAGGCACCCTATAAGGCACTTCATAGGGCACATTATAAAGAGCACTATCCGCCACGGCACCCTATAATGTCCCCTATAGGGCACCCTATCAGTTGCTCCATAGGATACTGTATAGTGCACCTTAGATGGACGGTAACCATAAGGTGTCCTATAGGGTGCCCTATAAAGCGCCCTCTGAGGCACCTTATGGGTACAGTATGCTGAGGGTGTTTTTGCTGACAGCACTAATGTACATTAAAAATAGATAATGCTTTGGACAGCCCTATCAAATAACCCCACTGTGGGTTTGAACCCATGACCTCTGGCTCCACTGGCAGTTAAGTAACCAGTGGGCTACAGCTCTATAGCTGCTAGCAAATCCCTGGCTGGCTGCAGAAGGACTGCAAGTCACCACACAAATAGTCTGCTGTGGTCACCAGGATAGGGTTATCCCATCCATACCCATGATGCACTGCACATGCAAATCAGCAGTCTACAGATGATCAAAAGATGGGGTATGCACCCCCACAGCACCTCGGCCTGGTAGGGGTAACTGACCATGTGTGGTACTGGCACAGAGTAGCTACACACCGTCACATTGTGCAGGTACTGCACTCACCCTGAGGGTGAGGTAGGGTGCCCAGCACCAGGTCCACAGCAGAGATAGGCCATGCTGCAGGTCCCCAGCAGTGCTAATGTGTGAGATAGGTAGTTTCTGCAGACACACCTTGGATATATCTGTATGTCTCAGTCAGGTGTAGCCCCTATGGACCCCTAGGAGGATTATGTACCACCACCCTCCTCCTCCTCCAGGGCTGAGGGTGGTAAACAGGGTCTCCCACCAACAGATCCACATTCTACCTCCCTGCAATGGTGGCAGTAGAGGGGACCATCAACCCCAGTCCTGCTGGGGAACAGACACCCTACAGGGCAGTCAATGCAGCTCTGTTCACATCCATAATGCAATAGCAGACAGACATTAGGCCCGGATATGCTAAGCTGCACCCCACCACTATCTGATATTCTCCTGCAGCAAGCCTTCAGCCGCTGCACCCTGCAAGGCGCTCCATCAAGACACATACATGTAGTAAGTATTTGTAAATAGTTTACACCTGTTATCCAAGTTTTTGTGCCCTGTTATCTGTAAACTCATACGTGTTAACTGTACTGAGCATTTTTGTTCCATGTAAATCGCGCTGATGATGAATAGTGCGGTATATAAGAGACTGTAAATAAATAAATACCAGCTGCAGACAGTCTGCTAGCTAGTCCATAGTGCATGTTCCTGGTGGAAATGCGTGCACCCAGAACTGGGATGTCAACATACACAACAAGCAGACAAGTCAGTGACTGGGCCCCAAAAGGAAACCCATAAATATCACATGACAGAAATACTATATAGCACTATGGGGGTGCCTAGCCATTCTGTCGTCACTGCACAGTCAGGGTGAGAGTGATCTCCCAGCAGGACATGCTGTGGTCACCTTGTCTGTGCAGGTGGTGGCCGGGCACTACAATGTCCCAGCCAGTGCCCTATGCCCTGTGCAGATGCATCCTGGCCAGGCCACCCTGTCTGGGCTATACCCATGGTACCTTGCTTCTCATTATGCACATTGGCAGGCCAATACTGGCAACAGTGCTGGCAGTGTGGGCTGTGGAGGGTGTTTGCAGCCACCACACACTGGATAGACAGACACACACTCCCACACCTATGCCAGCACTGTGCTACTATAGAGGAGTTTAGCAGCCCTGGCCACCACACCAGTCCTGGGCACAGCGCAGGCATGGATATGGTATGCAATACTGTTGGGGGTCACTCCCCAGGGTGGTAAACACTGTCAGAGACCAGACCTGAAGCACACTCCACAGACATCCGAAAGGTTGCTATGATGGAGCTCAATCAGCAAACTGTGCTTAACGTAGGAATTGCTATCTGCCAGTAATCATAGCAAACGTTTGATAGCTTTGTACCGTATTCCCAGGTGTAGGGTGGCATTGCTAAGGTATGCAAGTGCTAGTATTGGGATATGCACGCAGGGCCCAATGTCCTGCCTCTCCTGGAGGCATTGGCTAATCGAGCCTGTGGGTGTGGGTGTGTCTGCCCCTGTTGGCTGCTGCTTTACAGCAGAGGTTCCCAACTCCAGTCCTGGTGTGCCAAACACTGTTCGGGTTTTCATGCTGTCCCTCATGAATATGCATGAGATAGATCTGCATACCATGGGGGTGGTGCATAGATATTTTCCACACAGGCATCTTTATCAGAGGCAGCATGGAACCTGAATGGTGTATGGCCCTCCAGGACTGCATTTGGGAGACTCTGCTCTAGGTAATGCACCTGTTTATGGTGTCTTTGCTCTGTAGGGTAAAATGTAGGTATTTTGGGCATGTTTACGTCATCTGCAATAAACGTTCTGTCTGTAGTAGCACATTTCAGTTGTGGGTAAAATATGGGGACTGGGTTGGCAGGCACCATAGCTGGGACTTGATCCTGTGACCTTCTGCCTCCAAACACACTGGTTGTGTGCACTGCACCACCATGTTGCCACCGAGACAGTGTATTCGCTGGTGATACCATGACTGTTTGTCCGGCAGGGCCTGTCTGTTGCAGTGCATGGCACCCACCTACACAGGGCTAGGCCATGGTCTGCTCTGGGCAGCTGCCACTGCCCCCTCCGCCACCATGCGGACATGGCCTTATATTGGAGACAGCATAAAACCTGAATGATTTGTGGCCCTTCAGGACTGCATTTGGGAGACTCTGCTCTAGGTAATGCGCATGTTTCAGGTGTCTGTGCTCGGTGGGGTAAAATATAGGCGTTTGAACCATGAGTATGTTCTCTGCAATAAAGGTTTGTCCTTACTATCACGGTTTAGTAGCGGGTAAAATATGGGGACTGGATTGGCAGTAGCCCCAGCTGGGACTTGAACTTGTGACCTTCTGTTCCTGAACACACTGGCTGTGTTCACCGCACCACACTGTGCTCACAGAGATAGTGCAGTCCCTGGAGATACCATGGTTGTTTGTCAGACAGAGCCTGTCTGTTGCAGTGCATGGCACCCACCTACACAGGGCTAGGCCATGGTCGGCTCTGGTCAGCTGCCACTGCCCCCCTCCACCACCAGTACCCCTCTGCCACCATGCTGACATGCCCTTCTGCTGGTGGTGCTGGTGGTGTGCAGTCTCAAGCCATCCAGTCTGCAGGTAGGTGGCTGCCTATGGTGCGTGTTCTGGGGTAGGGGTGCCTGCATAGGCATCCACGCTTCCCCCCAACACCGCCTGCCAATGTTCTGTGCCCTTGGGGGTACCTGCTGGGTACTATCCCCTGTGACACTGTGATAAACACTCTCGTGCCCATGTTGGGCCCTCATCAGTTGCTGTCTGGCTGCTGTTCAGCTTCAGCATTACTAAGTGCCACCTAGGCATCTGCCTAGTCCGCACTGTGCCCCATCTGCACCACAGCATGTGCCGCCTGCAGCCCTCTGTATCCCCTTTCCCAGCATCTGTCCAGTTGCCCATTCCAACATGCCCGCCCTACTGTTGTGGAACATGTGCAAGCCATAGGTAACCAGTCCAATGGAGAGGGAAACCCTGATCAGTGCTATTTCACTGTGGGATCATTCACCTTGTATGGGGACGGAGCGTAGACTCTTCCAAAATTCATATTTATTTTTTGGGGCTTTCTTGGGAGTGTTTTTTGATGTTTCCCATTACTATCTCTATTGCCCAGCTTGATTATGATTTTTTTAAATTTTGTTGGGGTCTTTTTCGATGTTTATTTGTACTTTTGTTCTGTGCACATGTATCACACTTATCACTTTTTTGTAGGTTTCCCTGGTTTTGCTGTACATTGCTGACATAAATGGTTTCTCTTCCCTTTAAATCAGCTCTAACGCGAGGTTTTCACTTGCGTTATTTTTGGCCTCGAATTTCACCTCGTTAGTGTGCGGGGAGCCTCTCCCCTCCCACTCTCCACCCATTGACCCCTTCTCTCTGCCCCTGGGGAGCCTTCCTCCGCCCTCTGGGAGCCTTTGCCCGCCTTCAGCGCTCGTGTTCGCCGCTGCGCGCATGAGCGTACACTAAAGTGCATTTTTGCCCCATAAAGCGTCATTAGCATGCGCTAAGGTACCTTAGCGCTCACTAATTGCGCGGTGCGCACGTTAAGAAACTTTAGTAAACATACCCCTATGTCTTATACTGGTGGTGAGGGGGAAGAGGGGAGGGGGAGAGAGGAGAGGAGGGGAGGGGGAGGGGGAGGGGAGAGGGGGGAGGTAAGGGGTAAGGGTGATTAGAATAAGTGTAATAACCTAGAGATTTGCTCTCTAACTTATTTTAGCTGTTTTTTATCTGTGAGAGTGAGATATAAAACTGTTTTTCATGTGTTATCCTAATTGTTGTGGAAAAAAGGTTGTAGAATTCTGTAAAGTAACCATTGGGAACAAAGACAGGGAATGTTTATAATAACTTAGCTAAGGGTCTAGGAGTGGCCGTATTGTGTGTCACGCTGACTCATCCAGAGGTATTACTCCCTTTAGTTGAGGAGGGGCTGGCGCTTTGCTGGATGGTTTGGGCTGTGGCAGGGAAAGAAATATCTATCAGAAGAGCAGCATTAGGTATGTAAGTAGTGGTCAGTTAAATTTTACAAAATGTTTTTTTTCATGAATCCTCTTAAAATACTCTCTCTGAACATTAAGGGCATCAAGAATCCTGTGAAGAGAAAATAAATTCTCGCCTATTGTAAAAAACAAAGCAGATATTTTAATGCTGCAAGAAACTCACCTGACCACCAAGGAGACAAAAAAGTTATCAATAGGGCAATATCTCCTGGTTGGTCATGCACCAGTTGTTCATAAGAAGAATGGGGTGGCTACCTTGGTGCGAAGAACATTAAGCCCTCAGGTTGAATCTATGCGATCAGATCAGGAAGGTCGATGGACTAAAGTTCTTATTACTATTGGGAATTGTCAATTAGGCATAATTAATATTCATACCCCAAACTGTGATAACCCAAGTTTCTTTCAGTCTGTAGTGGAAATTGTACAAGAAGAAACACCCTACTCGGTAATTTTGGGTGGAGATTTCAGCCTTGATCTTGATCCACTATTAGACCATCTGCCGAGTAGAGTTGAGAGGCACAACAGGGCAAATGTGGTACTAAAATCCCTTATGCAGTCCAATAGCCTCGTAGATACATCAAGGCTAATACACCCTACTGAAAGAGACTATACCACCTTCCTCATAAATCCCACTCTCACATTGATTTCTTTTTAGTATCCAGACCCCTAGCCCATGCTGTCAGTTCTTCAGATATCCTGACCATGCAGCAGTTGTATTAGAGATCCAGGACCAAGGGGAACCCACTGGACAGGGTCTCTGGTCTTTTAAAAGATCCTTTCTAGCAGAGGACTCATTCAGATTGGCCATACAACAGGCAATACATGAGTATTTTGCTATAAACTTGCCAGAAGAAACTTCTTGTTGGGCTTGGTGGGAAGCCTTTAAGGCCTCGATAAGAGGAGTTATTACTAGCTATTCTATAGGTGTGGCTTGAAATGAGAAGGTAAAACTCCATGCTCTAGATGAACAAATTAGACCGGTGAAAGATTACTTCAGAGGCATGCCAACCCCGTAGTCCTGAGTCGCCTTTAGCGGTTATGCTATCAATATAATACCATTCTTAGCTCCGAGGTAAAACAAATTATGTTTACTCAACAAGCACATTATTATACTGAGCAAAATAGGGCCAGCAAGCACCATAAATCATACATTGTAACCATCACCGACAATCAACAAAGATATTTGACTTGCAATGCTGATATAGCAGAAGCTTTTGAGTTTTTTACTCGCAACTCTAAACCTCCAAAGTGAATCTAGACTCGGATGCCTTCGAGATCCTGTTGGGTCATATTGTACACCCGAGGCTTTCAGAAGATTAAATCAAAACTCTAGACAAGCCCATTTCTTTTGAAGAGATGCAAGAGGCACTAATGGATATGAGTGAGGGTAAAGCAGCGGGCCCAAATGGGCTTCCAATAGAATTCTATCAGATCTTCGCTAAGGACCTTTTACCTCACTTAAAGACTTTTTATCACTTAGTACAGGCCCAAGTGAGAGACACAGGGGCTTTTGCTAGCGCCACGATAGTGGTATTGGAGAAACCGGGTAAAGATCTGAAAATCATAGGAAACTGTGAGCCAATCTCACTTTTAAATGTGGACTACAAGTTATACTCAAATATTCTGGCCCATTGGCTCTCAAGGGACTTGCACCTGCTGGTACATCCTGATCAGTGTGGCTTTATCACAGGTGGGTCAACCGCTACATTGCCTGTCTACTTTTTAACTTGTGGAGTTTGCAGAGTACTTGGATATACCATATGTCAGCCTATCATTGGATGCTGAGAAGGCCTTCAATAGGTTAGAATGGCCCTTCCTCTTTAGAGTGCTTAATTGGTTTGGCTTTCCCAGAATTTTTTTGGGCATGCTCCAAGTTCTATATGCCTGCCCTACTGCACGCATCTTGGCCAATGGAATATTGTCCCAGTCCTTTTCTTTGTAACGTGGCACATGCCAGGGGTGTCCTTTGTCCCCTCTTTTCTTTAATCTGGCTTTAGAACATTTGACATTATTAATTCAACAATCTGCTGAGATTCAAGGCATTATATTTTGCAGACTTGCAAATCAAACTTTCTGCTTATGCAGATGATTTGCTTTTTGTCCACCCAATGTCTATTCCTCCACTCTTGCAACTGATTGCCCAATACTCTAGTCTTTCTGGATATAAAATCAACTGGTCAAAGTTGGTGGCCTTCCCTATCAATCAGCTAACCAATGCTGCCTTAGTTTCAGATTTTCCATTCCAATGGGAGCCATCTGCAATTAAATATATGTGAGTATACTACTCCACCCCACTAGATGAAACAATAAGAATCAACTCAAAGGGTTTAATGGATTTTGTTAGCTCCTTCACTCTAAAACAGTCCCCTCTTCATCTCACCTAGTGGGGTCAATTAGAATCCATTAAGATGGTTCTTCTTCCAAAGGTAAATTATGTGTTAGGAATGCTTCCAGCTTTGCTCCCCTTGTCGGTATATAAAACGTTGGAGCGCAGCTGATTACATTTCTGTGGGCTAGGAAGCCAGCCAGGATACCTTTAAAAAATTAAAGGCAAATAAAAACAAAAGGGGAGTCCACTTTCCAGATTTTCGATGGTATCATCTTGCTTTCTTGCTTAAGCAAGGAGCCGTATGGGCTACCTGTGAAGACCTCTCTCAGAAGCCAACCTGGTTGGAAATGGTGTAGAGATTGGTAGCTCCATGCCTGGTTCAGCTTTTAATAGATATGCAATATCCAGACAAATCTAGAGTCGGCTGTGTAGTAATATCAATGCAAGACGCATTTCAGACCTTTCTCCCGAACATTGGTGCAGATAACCCCCACTCAAAATTGCTACAGCTATGGTATAACCCTTATTTAAATTTTGATTGGAAGAGATGGCAGGACAGTTAATGGTACCTCCTGGAAACCCTTTTCGTCTTTACAAAAAAGAGTTTGGACTTCCAGCCTTATGCTACTTTCAATGGCTTCAATTAAACATTGTATTTATAGCTCCAAGATAGATATCCAGGACCTATCTTAAATATGGGATCTTCATAAGATCATAGAAGAAGTGGTCAATAAAAGTGGAATGATATCTAAGTTCTATGCCTTTTTTTTTCAGGGATCATCCCCCTTCAAAGAATATGGGGCTGATGAAAGTATGGGAAGACAATTTTGGCTCCTTCATGTCCCCTCAGTCCTGTTTGCTATTGTGGGGGGCTCTTGTTCATGTGTCAAGATCAGCAGCACTCACTCAGTCTACGTACTTTCTTGCTCATCGAACGCATATCACCCCTATCAAGCTAGCCAAATGGGATAAGAACAAGAATAACCAATACTGGTCCTGTCAAAAAGATATAGGTACCTTAGCCCACATGTTTCTCAATTGCCCTAACATTCAGGCATTTTGGAATCCTGTTTGGTCCAAGATACAATTTATATTGAAGTTTATAGCCCGCTTGTCATGGTATATGATCATCTTGAGATCCCTAGCGGAGATACCAACTTTGGCAAAGGAAAACGTTTTCCTTTTAAACTTTATGCTAACAATTGCCATAATGTTAATACTTACAAACTGGAAAACCCCTTCTAACCTAGATTGGTATATGTGGTGGAATCTCTTATGTTTATATTCCAAATATAAAAAAAGACCATGACAAGGTTTTCAGTCTCAGAAGTAATAACCTAAACAAATGGTCTGCTCTTGATGCATATGCTGCTCATGCCACAATGAAATCATAACTTATTTGTACAGAATGGAGGGGATAGCTCTCCCTTCTACTATTGCCCTGAAGCTTACAATGTTGGATACTTGTAGTATTATTTATTTATTTGGTTTCATTTGTAAACCGCTACTTCCAGCGATCAGAAGCGGTTTACTCTACACATCAAACATTGGTTACATATGGTAAGAATCAACAATTTACATTTTCATTGAGGTGTATTTGACTGTACATTTATACATATTTACATTTTATATTGTTTTGCTTGCTTTTTTACAGATTTGAATGTTGAAATTGTGTTTTCATTTATACAGTGTAAGGCATCTATATAGTATTTAAACAGTATGGGCCATGTACAGTTTTGTTTCAGTGGTTGCAATATATACATTTTGGTTACAACAAATCGGTTCTTAATACTTTTGTTCGTTTGGGTTGCGAGGTTATGTTTATTCTGGATTGTTTATGTTAAGTTGTAATGATCCTGGAAGAGGTGGGTCTTTAGTTTTCTCCTAAAGTCCTGTAGGTCGCCGTTCGATCTTAGTTCGTTTGGTAGCTGATTCCATAATGTTGGTGCTGAGTAGGTAAATGCTTTGTTGCTTGTGCAAACCTTTACAGTTCAGATGTTAGTTGAGACATGAAGGGTGTTTAAGTTGTGAGTTCTTCTGCTTCTGTTAGGGGTTGTGTGGTGATGAGGTTAGAGAGGTAGGATGGTGCTATGTTATGTATCAGCTTGAATAAAGTTACAAATAGTTTGTATTTTATGCGGGCTGTAATGGGAAGCCAGTGTAGCTCAATTAGTATAGGTGTAATATGTTTGATGAGTTTTCTGTTGAGGATAATCCTGGCTGTGACGTTTTGTGCCATTTGCAGTATGTTAAGGGTTTTTTTTTGGCAACCCTTGGAGAATGGTGTTACAGTAGTCTAGGTGGGGAGTTATGAGTGCTTGTGTTACTGTTCTGAAATCAGAGTGTTCAATGATTTTGCGTAAAGGTTGGAGGACCCTTAGTTTATGGAATATTGCCCGGTTAAGCATCCGAAGATGTTTCTCCATCCTTAGGTTTTTGTCGAGTATTACTCAAAGGTATTTTATTTCATTCTTTATGTTGTAGGTGTTGTTGTTCATGGTGATTGCTGATGGAGGGTTGAAATCTGTTTTTTTTGAGATGTACATTACTTCTGTTTTCTTGTGGTTTATGGACATATTATTTTGCTGTAGCCAGGTTTGCATTTCATTAAGGCATTCCTCTAGCTGGTTGTAATTTGGATTATTATTATTGAGCCAGCAAAGTGCCTGGGAGGGTTGGGAGGGTTTTGGGGAATGTTTATTGTTAAGTTTGTTTAGTTATAAATATATCAATAAAAAAAGAAAAAAAAGCTAGGGTTCCCTAACATTTCCTATGTTCTGTAAACAGGGACTGGTAATATAGGGATAGTATGTGAGTATGGCAAAGATTCTGGTTTGGGTGAGAAATACAAATCAGATTTGTAGTCCTGGGATACCATGCTACTATGTTATACCAGCTGTTGTTTATAGGTTCAGGGAATCTTTTTGGCATATGTATGTTGTTTTTTTATTAGTATATTTAAAATTTCAAAACGTATGACAACAATAAGATACAGAACCAAAAACAGTCAATGCCCATCCCCCTCCCCGACTCTCTGGTACATACTTTTGTGAAACCAACAAAAGCACATACATTCATTAAAAAATAATGCAATTGTATGTGTACAAGAAATAAAAACGTAGCATGTAGTCAACAGAAACAAACTAATTGAAATGGGCTAGACAGTCAACGCCTCAGACAAGCTATGGCAACATAGTTCTCTAAAAGTCTCCATCCATTGGCATGAGAGTCTTGAGGACAGGTAGTCACCTAATGAGCCCTTTCATATCTTCAATAGAGGCAGAGCAGATTCCACCACAAGTGCCAATCTAGCTTCAGAGGAATTTTCCAATTCAAGATCACTAGCTTTACAGCTACAGCAATCATAGAGTCTAAAAGAAAAACTAAATCTCCTTATCCAAGAGAGGAATCCCAGTCAGGGATCTTAAAACAACTGTTGGCCAAGACAGCAGAGCCTTAATTTGCAAAACACTTTGGATTCTGTCCCATACAGGAACACAGAAGTTCAGAACGTTAGGGCATTCAAATACACCATGTGCTAAGGTACCAATCACCTTTTGACAAGACTGACATCTATTTCCTTTGCCTGGATCCCACCTAGCTAGGCAGACTGGAGTGATGTAAGCATGATGGACCAAGAAAAATAAGGACTGGATGAGGGCGGTTGACCTTGACACCCTAATTGAAGGTCCCTAGAAAAGAGGTCAGGATTGTGGCTAAGGAGGATCAGTGGAATCACTTCCCCAAATAATTTCCAAGCTGCGCAAACTGTTTAGGGACTGGTCTCTAAAAATAGCATACAGCATCGAGGCTGCTCCCTTTTTGCTGATTGCAGAGGAGACCAGCAGAATCCAAAGTGTTTTGCAAATTAAGGCTCCGTTGTCTTGGCGCACAGTTGTTTTAAGATCCCTGGCTGGGATTCCTCTCTTGGATAAAGAGAATTTAGAGCTATCTATACAGTATTTCACATGCAACCACTGAAAGTAACAAGAGGGAGGGAGGCCAAATTCCATCTACAGGTCTGTAAAAGATTTCCAAGAAACTGCTACCAACTGGCCCATTGACCAAATGCCACAAGTCTGCCAACTCTTCCAAGCAAATGAGACTCTATGGATCTTAAATCATGGATTATGCCATATCAGGAGCAGAACTGAGGAGGGGTTTCAAGGTTCAAGAGCGGAACTAACATTTGGAAAGATTCCCTAGCAACCTTAGACTCATTAGTGTGTTGCATACCAATGAGCAATTTTAGAGGTACCGGATCCACCAAACGCTCCTCAAGATCAAACCAGTCAGGTCTCTGGGGTGATTCCATAGGTAGAGTCCAGAGTGCACATTGCTTAAGAAGGAAGGCAAGATGATACCAACAAAACTCTGGGAAGTGGGGCCCACATTAAATTTGCTAGCTTTTAGTTTCTGCATTGGGATTCTAGGTGGCTTGCCTCTCCACAGAAAGGAAACAATTAACCACTCTATGGACTTGTAGAATCGAGTTGGAAAAGAGAAGGGGAGCATTTCCAAAATATAGTTGATTTTGGATGACAGAATCATTTTTATAGACTCAAGGCACCCTTACCATGAGAGATGAAGAGGAGACCACTTCAAGGTAAAGGACTGGATCAGTTCCGTCAAGATTTTAATATTAGCATTAAGGTCTTCTCAAGTGAAGTGCAGTACTACACCCTGAGATATTTAATAGCAGAAGGTTCCCATACAAAATGAAAGGAGGACACTGAGGTATTGTGGGTCAGTCGGTTAAGAGGAAAGTCTACAGACTTAGTCCAATTGATGCTATAGCCAGAGAGGCCCAAGTATTGGCCAATCAATTCAAGTACCATGGAAATAGAAGGTGGTTGTACAAGAAGGTCATCTCCTTATGCAGACAGTTTAATTTGCAAGGCAGCTACAGTAATACCCTGTACTACAAGGACTGCCATAATAAGAGGACTAAGATTCCAAAGCAAAATTGAAGAGGAGGGGAGAAAGAGTGCAACCCTACTGAGTGCCCCAATAAAGAGAAAAAGGTTGTGATAGCAAAGTGCTTGCAAATATTTGGGCAGCTGGATCATACCAATAAACCCCTCCCCAAAACCAAACCACCATAGGACCATGAAAAGGAAAGACCACTCAAGTCTATCAAAGGCCTTTTCGGCATCGAAAAAGATCTACACAAGGAAAATCAGAGAAAATGGGCATTATCGAACATGGAATGACCTGCAATAAAACCACATTGATCTAGATGAATTAAGGTGAGTATAACTACCACCAACCGGCATGCTAAGATGGAGGACTATAATTTATAATCTGAGTTTAGCAACAAAAAATGTCAGTAGTTCCCGACTTTCTGTGGGTCCATGCCTGCTTTCACTAAGACAATGATAGTTGCATCTACGAAAGAGCCTATGTTTGGCATCTGCCGGTACAACAAATGGAAGTATTGAAGAAGATAAGGTGAAAGTTCAGATGTAAAAATTTTGTAAAACTCAATAGGGTCATCTGGTCCCACAGCCTTACCTGAACTCAAAGCGACAAGGGCTAGATGTAGCTCCTCTACTTGGATAGGTTTATCAAGAGTAGTAGCCAATTCAGCCAATAGCCTGGATGAGTCAGATGCTCTGTAAGCTTTTCAAAGGCCCCTGGCTCTGCATTTACCTCAGAAGAGTAAAGTTGAGCATAAAAGGAATGGAAAGCATCCAAAATGGCATCATCATTTTTTAGGAGACGTTGATGATCGTCTGCAAGGGCTGCTATTCTGCACACCTTGAATGCGTTAGCCAGAAAGCGTCCGGCTTTGTTGTGCTCTACATAGTACTGAGATTGTTGCGTTCATATAGCCTGAGTAATTTCCGAACTAAAGAGACCATTATATTGATACCGCATATGTTGAAAGCAGAACAAGATGCTAGGATCTGACCGTTGATGCAAGAGTTGTTCCCCCGCATGGATTTTATCTTCCAGAGCGTGCAATTTGGCTTTTTAATGGTGAGCACTCTGATGGCATAGCTAGTGATTGTAGAGTGGATGGAGGCCTTAAAGGCCTCCCACCATACCCAGCTAGAGGTAGTCTCAGGGAGATTAACTGAGAAGCAGTCTTTTATTTTGGTCTTGATGGTTTCTAGAAAAGAACCATCAGCAAGAAGAGAACTATTGAAGGACCAACCTGTTGGAGAAGAAGGTTCCAATGGATTGAATTAAAAGTGTTATTGCTGCATGATCAAAGATATGTGTGCCAAGTATATTAGTGGATAGGATACTGGGTACTAGAGGTTTAGATAGCAAAAAATAATTGATATGCAAGTGGGTATGGTGGAGCAAAATAAAAAAAGTATAGTCTCGCTCTGTATGGTATAGTATGCACCAGATATCAGTCAGGCCAGTATTCTGCATTATTGAGTTCACTACAGTCAGTGTTTTGGGAGGTCTAAAAGACTGACAATCTAAAAGGTTATCCAAAGCTAGATTAAAGTCGTCATCCATGATGACCATGTTAGGAGCGGCATCCTTTACCTCTTCCACTACCAACTGAAAAAAAACTGGGCTATCACAATTGGGGGCATATATATTTATTACAGTCAAGTTAAGTCCCCCAAGCCAGATAAGAACCTTGGCACACTGGCCTTCCACGTCAGATCGGGTTTGTTCCACCACTGGGCTAAGTGTTTTATGGGCAAGGATAGCAACTCCATTTTTCATTTTACAAGCCACAGAGTGAGCAATCACAATAAACTGTCCAACGCTTGTTTTTTTTGTTTCTTCTGTGGATAGATGTGTTTCCTGTAATAATATTACAGTACATCCGCCTGCTCTTTCTGACAATAACTGAGGATTTTCTTTCTTTTTATCATATTGCAAATACCCTTAACATTCAGAGGAAGAAACTTAAAAGGGTCCATGTTAAAGATCTAGAAAGACACTAATTGAGGAGCCATAAAACCAAGAGTGCCACCAACAAGAAGAAAAGCAGCCATAACCTACTGAGATACAGAACATATGAATAGTAACCACCAGAGAGTCAACCCCAACCCAACCTAAGAGCATAACAATAGCCGGGTAACTGACATTATTACAAAACAACCACTCAAGGACCGAAACTAAAGTCCATACCAACCCCCCACTCCATCCGCCCAGCCATACTAAATCATGACATTATTAGCAATATACACCCACCACCCCCATAAGCACACGTCAACCTCGCTCATACACTTGATACACAACTCACACTTCACATTAAGCACTATCCCCACTTTAAATATACTTTCTCTCTTCTGCGGCAACAAAAAAACAGAAAAAAGAAAGCGTTAATAGTAATAGCCAAGACACACTTCATCGAAAAAGACGCCCGATGTCTGTGGCTACAGAATAGGTCTGCTCATAACAAATATAATGCAGACTCGCTGTAGCCAAGGCAGACCCTAGCAGGATGCCCGATGGCACCACTCCAGCACATTTGCCCCACGACATGCCAGGGGCCACTGGCTCAACCATCTGAGGGCCTCTTATCCTTTTACTGTATCCTTGCCCATCAACACAGGAGAAGAAAGAAAGAGAAGAGGAAAAAAATGAAAAAAACATACTCCCAGCCATTCATAACACATACACATGCATCTTCACATACCCTTAGAGCCAGAGGGCCCCACACAATATTTCAGCAGGCAATTGAGCATAAAGGGGGGACACAGAAAGGGAGGCAGATAAAAAGTACTCTCCCAATTGCCCACAATAAGCAGCCCATAAGCTACCATCTATTAAGAAATGGTCACAAGTCTAAGCCCGGGCCAATTCCTCTGGGGGAAATAAGCAGCCACATTCAGCGCATCACTGCTGCTTCTTGCTCTTCGATGTAGGCTTGCAATATTTCCAGGTCTTCAAATGTCTTCATTTGGTTATGCATAGAGATCCTTAGTCGCGCAGGAAAATACAGACCATATCGGGCCTGTAAATGTTGCAGTGCGGTCTGTCAGACGGCTGCCTAGGGTGAGAACTTACACAATCTTGACGATGCATATATTCATATGATTCTTGCAAGGTATTGTGGGTATTGTAGTTCATTCACTCCCAAACACAGCTGATGACAATAATTTGAGTTGTGAAACCAAGTGGTAAGATCAATAAAATACTTCTTTTATTGATGGGGTTTAATTCACCCAGCACATGTATGCTTGATAGCACTATAAATGAGGTTACTTGCTTGCAGTGTTTAAAATGGATAACAAAAAGTCACAAAGTAAACCAGAAAACAACCTTCAGCTTGTCAGGCAATTAGCTAATGTTTTCTTAGCAAATAATTACCAAATACAAAGGCACAAAGTAAAGAATAAACTTTGCTGGTTAGGTTAACTTCTGCTTATTTTCCACGCCGATCTCAGCAGTGATTCTCCCTTGCTCACACACACAATCAGGTGCAGCCCTAATTACTATCAATGGACCAGCTGAAAGCCTTTAGCTGGCTGGCTGCTACTGTGTGAGCCCAAATCCTGCTTTAAGAGCTGTTTGCAGTGGAAATAAAGAACAAAGTTAGGTTTCTTTGTGATGGCTGATGTGTTTGCTCACGGAAAACTAGCAATAGCATTTAGATAGAGAACAGTCCATATAAATAGTTTCATTTGCTGTATCTCCCTCTTCATCAATCAGCATATGGTCACTATCATACATTAGCACAGACGAGTCTTTCATTAAGGCACTATCATGAGAATGCTTATTCCCTGGCTGCCATTCTCTGTTATAGATAGGGTCTGGATCAGTGTTCATACCTGAGCCTCTCCTGCTATCATTATTCCTCTCTGTATAGCCTGGCCAATATGTAACCCAATTCTGATGTCCAGCCTTCCAATCTTGATCCCTGGACACTGGATCTTCTCTCACATACCTTCTGGCCTTGGTCTGAAAGTCCCTTCCACATGCAGTCTTCTCTCTTCCAGGTAGCCACTGGTGATTCCTATCTCTGCCACTCCATTCCTCTGGCTGAATCCAGTCCAATGGACTCTGCTGGCTTTTGGAATACCTCCCAGTATGAGTACTGCCTTGGAATCTCCCAGACCTTCCAATGGCCTTTCTTCTCTTCCTTCCAGAGAGTTTCCTTCTCTCTCTATCTGCTTGGCTTTTGCTGAAGCTGTTCTTCAAACTCTCCTTGAAGCTGGGCTGGAGCTTGTAGTAACTGTTATCTGAAGAATAAGCTCTATTCTTATTCTGTCCTAATGTGTGCTGCTCCCTAACACAGCGCAGCTGTGTTGAATCAGGCCCTGCCCTTTGAGATGAGTGCTTAGGGATTACCTCATAGCTCTCTTGATTGCACACACATTCTCTCACTTCAGCCCCTCTCATGGCTGCTGGAAACCTGGTGCATTCTGGGACTGGTAGTCTTTTATGTGAAAACTCTGTTTTCTTGCTTCTACCAGAACTGACAGGTTGCTTGTTCAGAGTCACATCATCTTTTCTATAGCTCCTACCTGAGCTATGATAAGCTTCCTTATCACAGGTCTAAAGGCCAACAGCTGTTTGTATCTCTCGACCGTGGCTTTGTTGAAATCCGAGCAAAAAGAGATTTTATGTCCTTCAAATAGCACTGAAGCATGAGCCTTGGCAGCAGCCATGATTTGCACCACAAAATATCAAGGTTCACGTCTGCCAAGTGTGCGGGCCGGCAAATGTTGGAACTCTGTGAGCTCATTCAATTTCCAATTGCCGAGTAAATTCCAGATGGAGCAATTTTGGCAGCAGGTTTTCCAAAATCTGCACCATGTTCGTTTCATCTGAAACAAATGGCCTGCAACCATTGACTATGTGGAATCCTATAAACTTGACATGTTATTTATTACTGAATCATGGTTAAATGACACAGATACAGTCAACACAAACCAAATAAAGCTTCCAAACTATGTCCTCTTCAAATGCCCAAGAGCTAATAAAAGAGGTAATGGAGTCTTTATCATAGCTAAAGATAATCTCCAACTTCAACATACATAATTCAAACACCCTGGATGCCATTATGATCTCCAGTCATCACCTTTCAACTGCCCTGTTCTACTGTGCCCCCTCTACATCTGCTGAAGACCTGTCTATTGTCCTCGACATGACATGCAACTCCTCCATGAAGAAAAAGCCGCTCTAGCTACTAGGAGACTTCAATCTCCCCACGCTTTCAGCAACGCATACCTCTGCCTTCCTTGATGCTATGACCTCCTTAGGCTATAATCAAATAATAAACGGATCTACCCACATTGGAGGTAATACCCTGGACGTCATCTTCTCTCCTACAACTACTATGCCGGTCAATGATGTGCATCAGCTTCAAATATTACCAGTACCTTGGTCAGACCACAAGGCCATCTTCTTCCATATCCCCCAATCATCAACTGATCCTTTGCCTTCCTCAAACCAAACTCTGACTCACCCTCACCGTTTCTGACCATTCATCAAAGAAGAATTCCTAGAGGGTACATTGCACAAGCTTTAAACTGATACCTCTGACTTACTTGAATTAGTTCACACTTGGAACTCCACCTTAAGTAAAGTAGCACTCCTACCATCTGAGAAGAAAGCCATCAAATGAAACAGAGCTCTGATCTGGTACACAGCTGATTTAAGAGTCCCTACAGCACCCCATGAAGTTAGAATGTAAGTGGCATAACTCTAAGCTCCAGTTTGACAAGAACGTTTATATGAAGACCTTACAAGAGCATCGCAACACAATTAATTTGTGAAGAAGAGAACATCATGCCAACATCCTGACGCACTCTATCAACAGACCCCATGAGCTTTTCAGCATCACTCAGTCTCTAATAAAAGAAAACACAAAGCAATACACTGAAAATACACCGCACCCATAGGTCTTCGCTAATTACTTTAAGACCACAGCTATTATGACTACTTCCCCTTCATTAGCCATTCATCCAAACATCAATATCATATTCCCCTCCTCCATTACCTCCATGCCTACTAACAATGACACCAGCAACCAAACAACAGTGACTTCTGCTGCGCTGAGCAATGATCCCAGCATCCCCGTGCTAAGGGATTTCCACCCTTATTCAATAGAACAAATAGAGGGCATAATAAGAGATCTCATCACTACCACCTCTCCGGGAGGGGGGGAGGGGGAGGAGGGAGGGTGGCTCAGGGTGGGAAACAGGATCTCCCTGCAATGGTGGCAGTAGAGGGGACCATCAACCCTAGTCCTCCTGGGGAACAGACCCCCTACAGGCCAGTCAATGCAGATCTGTACACATCCATAAGGCAATGGCTGGCAGACAGACAGTAGGCCTGGAAATGCTCAGCTTCCCCCCACCACCATCTGATATTCTCCAGCAGCAAGCCTCCAGCCACTGCACCCTGCAAGGTGTTCCAGCCATATACATATAACTGCAAACAGTCTGCTAGCTAGTTCACAGTGCATGTTCCTGGAGAAGATGTATGCACCAAGAACTGGGATGTGAGCACACCCACCAAGCAGAGAAGTCAATGATTAAACCCCAGAAAAGAGAACCCATACATATCACTTGAGAAAAATACTATATAAGCACTATGGGGGAACCTAGCCATGCCATGGTCACTGCGCATTCAGGGTGAGAGTGACCTCCCAGCAGGACATGCTGTGGCCACCCTGTCCGTGCAGGTGGTGGTCGGGCACTACAATGTCCCAGCCATTGCCCTATGCCCTGTGCAGATGCATCCTGCCCAGGCCACCCTGTCCGGGCTATATCCACAGTACCTTGCTCCTCATTATGCACATTGGCAGGCTAACACTGGAAACAGTGCAAGCAGTGTGGGCTGAGTAAGGTGTTGGCAGCCACCACACACTGGATAGACAGACACACACTCCCACACCTATGCCAGCATTGTGCAAATATAGAGGTTTTTGGCAGCCCTGGCCACCGCACCAGTCCTGGGCACGGTGCAGGCATGGCTATGGTACACAATACTGTTGGGGTCACTCCCCAGGGTGGTAAACACTGTCAGAAACCAGAACTGAAACACACTCCACAGACATCAGAAAGGTTGCTATGATGCAGCTCAATCAGCAAATTGTGCAGAACTTAGGAATTGCTATCTGCCATTAATCATAGCAACCTTTTGATATATGTGTAACGTATTCCCAGGTTTAGGGTGGCATTGCTAAGGTATGCAAGTGCTAGTATTGGGAGATGCTGCTGAACGCAGGGCCCAACATCCTGTCTCTCCATGAGGCTTTGGATAATGGAGCCTGTGGGTGCGTGTGTTTCTGCCCCTGTTGGCCGCTGCTCTAGGGCAGAGGTTCCCAACTCCGGTCCTGGTGGGCCAAACACTGTTCGGGTTTTCATGCTGTCCCTAATGAATATGCATGAGATACATTTGCATACCATGGGGGTGGTGCATAGAAATGCAGCACAGGCATCTTTATTAGAGACAGCATGATACATGAATGGTTTTTGGCCCTCCAGGACTGCATTTGGGAAATTCTGCTCTAGGTATTGCACATGTTTATGGTGTCTGTGCTAATACAGTTAGCATGGCCAGTGTGAACCTGGCACTAACTGCATGGAGCATACCACACCCACTCTCTGCCCCTACCCTGCCCATCTCATGACCCTAACATGGGTTACACAGCATGGGAATCATCCCGCATGACACTGAGCTAGCTGGCAACATGTGTCCCAATGTGCATTCAGCGCATGCTAGAAGACATGTTGTCAGCTTAGTAAAAGACACCCTATGTCTCATATATATTTTGGGCTGTATTACTAGCAATGATATTTTAAATGACTTAAGTTTCAAGAAGCCTCTCCATGATTTTATCTCATTTTCTTTTTTGTTGCAATTATAGGCTAATGAGAACATAATTGTTTTTCTTCTATGATTCATATTAAATTATACTTAGAAATCTATATGACTCACTTGGTTTGCAGCTTGTCGTGCTGTGAGGGCTTGCGTGCATCAGTGATGCTGAGAGCTAAACTATCGGTAGTTTAACTACTGGCAGGGTCTCCCAAGATGGACAGGTCTCAGCTGAGGTGCCAGACCAAGACAAACCACCCATCTGGGCAGCAGCAGAATAGGATAGTGTTGATGGCAGAGGATCACATTTTTGTGAGAACGGCAACAACACCAAACTTAAATGGCATGGAAGAAAGGCCCGGCAATCTACTTCTGTATCTTGCCATGAAAACCCAATGGATAGTTACAACAAAACAAATTGTGCTATGGTGCTGGAAGATGAGACCCCCAGGTCGGAAGGTACTCAACTAGCTACTGGGGAAGAGCTGAAGACTTTTCAGAGTAAAGCCAGCATTTATGATGTGGTTGGATCAAAGCCCTCGGGAAGTCTGACTGCTGATGTAGCTGCGCATGAAATGAGAGTCAGAAGCTGTAAAGATGTCTTACACATTGGAACATGGAATGTACGAAGCATGAACCAAGGGAAGTTGGAGGTGGTCAAGAATGAAATGGAACGTGTACAACTTGATCTGTTGGGTGTCAGCAAACTGAAATGGACTGGCATCGGGCACTTTGCATCAGATGATCACATGGTCTACTATGCTGGAAATGAAAGACAAAGAAGAAATGGTGTTGCATTTATAATAAAGAAGAAACTTGCAAGAACTACGAGGATTGCCTATCAACACAACTATAATTCAAGTATATGCCCCAACAACAGCTGCAGAAGAGAATGAAATTGAAGAGTTCTATGAACAAGTACAAGCTGAAATTGACAGAACATGCAAACAGGATATCCTGATAGTCATGGGTGACTGGAATGCAAAAGTTGGCAACAAAGAAGAAGACAAAGTAGTTGGAAAATATGGACTTGGCAACAGAAATGAAGCTGGAGAAAGACTGATAGAATTCTGCAAGACCAATGATCTATTCATCTCAAACACCATCTTCCAGCGGCGACTGTACACATGGACTTCACCCAATGGATTGTATAAAAATCAAATTGACTACATCTGTGGAAGTCAACGATGGAAAAGCTCTATAACATCAACAAAGACAAAACCTGGAGCTGACTGTGGTACAGATCATCAACTACTAGTATGCAAACGCAAGCTAAAGTTGAAAAAGAGCAAACCACTCATGAATGCAGCAAAATATGACCTTGAGAATATACCTCTGGAATTTAAAGACTGCCTGCAAAATCGATTTGCTGCTTTAGATACAAATGACAGAGCTCCGGAAGAGTTATGGAATGACATCAAGAAGGTTGTGTTGGAAGAAAGCGAGAAGTCTCTACAAAAGGTGTAAAAGCAAAAACGGCCAAAATGGATGACGGAAGAAACTCTAAAAATTGCGCAGAAACGCAGAGAAGCTAAAGCCAGATGTTATTTTGCTAACATCAATAAAAATATTTAAAATAAAGGGTTAAGCAACAGTTGCATTTGAAAATAGCAGATTTGTATGTGAAAGTATGATTTTAGAATAGTTTATACTTGCACATTATGTCCACTGCATGTAGAGTTTTCAAAGGGGCGCGTTCTAGGCTTGGTATGTTTTTGGGATGAGATGTATGCCTGTACTTACTATTTTGTAAAGGAAAAACACATCTACGTAGGGTCGGTTAGAGGCTATTCGGATGATCTTCACCCCATAAATTAATTATTTGCTTAATATTATGCCTGGTATTTGTCCCCAGGTCTTCTACAGATGCATGAAAAATTAGCTCATTCGATATTTTTGGCAGAATGGATGACCCCGGATTGCCCGTAAGACATTGAATGTTGCTAAATCCAGCAGGGGGGGGGGGGGAGAGGGGGAGGGTTGGTTTTCCAGATTTTTATCTTTAGCATTAGTCCTTTCTGGCCAAATGGTTAGCTCTTGATCGGGAACAAATGAAATCCCTTCCCCTATATAGTTTACTTGACATAGCACTACCTCCAGATATCCCTCTCCTCGCTTCAATTTGGGCATCACATTTAGCCCTGCGTGTTTTCGATAATGGGCTAGAATGCCCTTGGGGGAGTTTCTTACAGATTTTTCTTTGGCATTATCCTCGGTTGTGTTTTGGTCGGAAGACAATCTCATGGCAAGAATGGTAATTGCATGACATTTATTCCCTGGGGCAGCTTGTTGCTAATGACAAATTGCTTACCTTCCCTGAGTTACAGACCTGGTTCTCCTTGACGTCCTCACAGACCTTTCACTGGCAACAACTATGCCACTGTATCTTACACACCAGGATTGATCCATCCTAGTTGAAGGCTGCGTCCAGTTTCCTGGGTTTCACACAATGGGTGGAGGATAGGGGCAATGTGGTGTCATACACTTATTGATGCCTATGAGATGCCAAATATAAGGCTAAGGTTGGGCTCATGAAAATGTGGGAACACAATGCTGCGGCGAATCTGGTGCTACCCAAATGAAAACATTTCTGGGTACAGTGCAATCATTCCTCTATATCTGCCATTCTCATCCAGTCTCTGAATTTCGTGGCGCACAGGGCTATCAGGACCCCTTGGAAAAAATGGAGGGTGGGTCTCTCGAATAGTAATCAATGCTGGCACTGCAAAAATGGCACAGGGCACCTTCAGGCACATGCTGTTTGATTGCACCAAGCCTCATCAATACTGGTAGGAAGTTTGGGAGAGACTGCAGGATCTCTTTTCTGTTCCTCTGTCCTATGCTAAAATTATTTTTCGTTCTCTCCTCACGTTTGATCAGTTGTCTGCTCTTCAGGGTAGACTGTTTGGCCTGTTACTTGTTATAGCCTTACAAATTATTCTGACCAACTAGAAACATGTGATTCTGATCTCCTCCCAGGAGGCACTCTGTTTGGTACACAAATATGAAAAATGTATGATTCTCTACTCTGGTGGCAAGACTGCTGGGCTGCTAATGTGGAACCCGCTGGAAACCTACCTTCTAAACCTCAGTTCCTGCTCTTAACAGACCGTTTTTAACAGACTTTTACCACTCAATCCAATATATTCTGTTTTGATTTTTGTGATTACTTATTTACATGATGCTCATTTTTTGTCCATAACCCTATTGGGTTTATTTATTTATTTAGCATACATTTGTATACCGCTACTTCCAGCGATCAGGAGCGGTTTGATTAAGTAAAAAGGAGTGTCTGATCAAAGACAAATTTCAAGAAATCACGGCGTGATTTACAAGGTTATATGATGGTTATCAGTACAATGCCAGTCATTTTCAATAATGTATACAGTTTGATTCGTAGGATAAGCACAACACACAGTTGGGGGGGGGGGAGAGAGAGAGAGATTTACATATGTACAATTTTACACTTGTTTCATTTTTGGGGTATAAGTACAATTTAGAATTGGCTACATTTTGGTGACGCAGCTGATGCTTAGAATGTATTGATGTTCAGGACACATTGTAGGCTTGTTGAAATAAGTATGTCTTCAGTTTTTTTCTGAGCGTAACTCAGGCGGGAGTTGGTTCCAAAGTGAAGGGGCAGTGTATGAGTATGCCCTGTTGCTTGTGGCTATTTTAACTGATCTTATACTTATTGGTACCTGCAGGTTGTTTATGGTGGTGGTTCTCCTATTTCTGTTAGCAGGTTGCAAGTTGATTAGGTTAGAGAGGAAAGTTGGTGCCAGGTTGTGGATGATTTTGAATGTGGTCACTAGGGTTTTGTATTTTATACAGGCTATGATGGGGAGCCAGTGTAGTTCAACTAGCACTGGTGTGATGTGCTCTGCCACACCTGTTTTAGTGATGATTCTGGCTGCGACGTTCTGTGCCAACTGGAGTATGCTTAGGGGTTTTTTGGAAGACCCTGTAGAATTGCATTACAGTAATCAAAATGAGGTATGGTGAGGGCTTGTGCTACTGTCCTAAAATCGGTAGCCTCAATGATGTTCCTTAGTGGTTGTATGACCCTGAGCTTGTGAAAAATGGCCCGGTTTACTAAGCGGAGGTGTTTTGCCATCCTTAGTTCGCTATCAAGTGTTACTCCGAGGTATTTTATTTCATTCTTTGTGTGATAAGTATTTTCACATAGGGAGATTGTAGCTGGTGGTTTGAATTCTGGTTTTCTTGAGATGTACATGACTTTGGTTTTTTTATGGTTTATGGCCATGTTGTTTCGTTGGAGCCATGTTTGCATCTCTTTTAAGCATTCTTCTAGCTGGGAGTAGTTTGGATTGTCTGCGTCGAGTTGAGTGTATAGCATAATATCATCAGCGTATATGTGATAGTGGATACTGTGCTTTTTGAATATTTTGCAGATTGGTTTCATGTACACATTGAATAGAAGCGCAGATAGTGCTGAGCCTTGCGGTATGCCCTGTGTTTGCGGGAAAGCTTCTGCTTTTTCGTTGTTAAACTGTACTTGTTGCATTCTGTTGGAGATATACGATGAGAACCATTTTAGTGGGGTTCCCGTTATTCCTATAGCTTCTATCCTGTTTAGTAGTGTTTGATGGTGAACTGTATCGAAAGCTGCTGAGATGTCAATGAATATGAGAATGAACATTTTCTTTTTGTTTTCAATCCCTTTGAGTAGGTTGTCCAGTAGTGCAATAAGCAGGGTCTCAACCCCATGGTGTGGCCTGAAGCCGTATTGGTGCTCGTCCAGTGTTCTGTTGTTGTCCAGGTGGTCTTGTAATTGTTGTAGAACCGCTTTTTTCAATTATTTTTGCTAGCAGGGCTATGCTGGATATTGGGCGATAAGATGCTGGGTCTTCCTTGTTGAGTGTTTTATTTTTTAGTATTGGTCTTATGATGGATTTCTTAAGTTGAGTTGGCATGGTACCCTGTTGGAGGGATTGGTTTATTATGTGAGCAATTTGATGGGTGGTTTCTGCTTTCGTTGCTTTAACCCATGCAGCTGGGCAGGGGTCTAGGGGAGAGGTTGTGGTGTTAATGTTGGCAATTATATTCATGACGTGTTTGTCTTCAATGCTGCAAAACTTGTTCCAGTGGGTGATGTGGGTTTGTGTCGTCATCATGGTGGGTTGTGGTGTGTTGTGGGTCACATCCAATGGTAGTGAGGGTTTAGGTCCGATCTGTGGGTTTAGTTTGCCAGCATAGTGATCTGCTAGGGCTTGGACCTTGATTTTGTCGTTGTGTTGATCCTCTTGTGCCGTTTTGGTGAGGGATTTGACCAAGGCGAACAGCTCTCTGGGCTTGTTTAATGCTTTGTTTAGTAAGTTTGTGTGATGCGTTCGTTTTGACAGGTTGACTTCGTTTTTGTATTTGGAGAGCAGGGTTAGGTATTCTATTTTGTGTTCGTTGGTTTTTTGCTTCGTCGCCATTTTCTCTCAGTTCTACGTAGTTCTTTCTTTAGTGTGGTCAGAGTATCTGTGTACCATGGTTCGGTTTTGGGCTTGGGGTTGTTTTTTGTTGCTTTCCATTTTGGTTCTGACATCTCTTGAATTCCTGAGTTCCAGCAGGTTATTAGTTTGTCGAGGTCAGTGCTTTCCAGGTCTATGTTTGACGTGATGGAGTTAATGAGGGCTTGACTGTTGTATTTATTAAAACTTCTGCGTGTGTGTGTTGGTAGGTCAGTTTTTGGGTTTCTAGGTAGCATGGGTAGGTACATTTTGATCTCAACTTGGTGGTGATCTGACCATGATACTTGAGTTGGGTTGTTGATTTTCTTCTTTATTGGAAATACACATCTACTTTATATAATGCAGATACTGTAACTGCATTTACCCCAGTTCTGAAGCATACCCAAGTATCAGTTATGTACTCATTTGGATCTAGGATTTGGAGGAGTGATGGGGGGTGTCAAATGTGCTAACCTCTCCAGCATTAAAAACCACTTACAAATTTGCATTTTGGAGCTTGGCTCCCCTTGAAAATCCAGCTTGATAAAATAAAATCACTTATATGTATATGTAGTGATGTAATTGTCACTAGCACATGTAAGTGCTGCCACTTATATGTTCAAAATCCTGGGTTATGGTGCTCTTTTTAAAATGTGTTTCTTTATAAAATAATTGCTCCCTGCTTTGTAGAGTATATTGAGATCCATGACCATAACTTCTTTGGGTTATTTCCTTTCATCTGATTATCTTGCTAAGATCATGCTCCTTTAGGATGCTATTTCTTCTGCTATTGATACTTATTTATTTATTTATTTATTTAGATTTGTATTCCACCTTATCCTGCAATCAAAGTGGTCACATTACATCACAATTGGTGGGTTACATTTAACATTGGTGGGTACTTTACAACATTTAACATGTGGGTACTTAACAACAAATTAGACAGTACAACATGTGGGTACTAACAACATTTAGACAGTAAAAGTACAGGGGTGTTTATTTAGAGGGTGATTTAATAACAAGGTGCCTATTTGATGCTATTGTATGAAAAGACAAGTAGGTTCCAATTTGTTTTTATAACATATCAGTGTGAGTGGCAAAGATTGTTCTTTAAGCCCTAGAGATGGTGGAAAGGCCTGTGTCTATATTTTTCAAAACGTAAGTACATTATAGTATTTTATAATCTACAGTGCACTCGTACTTGTGGACTCTGCCCATGCTCTCACAAACTCATCCCATTTGAATGCCCAGCGGCAAAGCATATGCCATCGTATGAGCATGTATGCATTTATACTGATCTGTATTTTATAAGAGGCCACTCACGTGTACATGTGGCCACATATACATGGATATGATGAAAATACTGCCAAGATAGGCATGTAGGGCCTGATTTTTGAAAGCCTTTACACAGGTAACTTCCTTAGTTATCCATGTAAAGACCTTATCCAGGATTTTCAAAGGGCAACTACATGGGTAGTGCTCTTCGAAAATCCCGGATAAGTCCCTAATGTGCCCTGGAGCACCCTGCTAATCACCCTCCTTTCATCTGAGTGGGCTGTATTTATCATCACCTTCTGACGTCTGTCGGTCAACCAATTTCTGATCCAGTTCACCACCCTGGGACCCATCACAAAACTATTGAGTTTATTGATAAGCCTCCTATGAGGAACAGTATCAAAGGCTTTGCTGAAATCCAGGTAGATAACATCCATCACATGTCATTGATCAAGTTCTCTGGTCACCCAGTCAAATAACTCAATCAGATTTGTTTGGCAAGAGTGTCCTTTGATAAAACCATGCTGCCTCAGATCATGCAACCTGTTGGTTTTGAGAAAGTCCTCTAGTCGCTATTTCAGGAGCACCTCCATTACTTTTCCCACCACCGAGGTAAGGCTTACCGGCCTGTAGCTTGTCACTTCTTCCCTGCCACCACTTTTGTGAAAAGATACCACATAAGCCCTTCTCCAGTCCTGAGGAACGTTTCCTGCTTCCAAGGATCTGTTAAAAACATCCTTTAATGGCCATGCAAGGACCTCTCTGAGCTCTTTCAGTATCCTGGGATGTATCCCATCCGGTCCCATGGCCTTGTCCACTTTCAGTTTTCCAAGTTGTTCTAACACATCTTCTTCTGTGAATGGTGTGGTTTCTACTTCATTCCCATTTTTATATTTGGGAGTCACAGTTGGTCCTTCTCTAGGATTTTATTTAGTAAAAACAGAGCAGAAGTATTTGTTTAGCAATTTTGCTTTTTCAATGTCACTTTCCACGAGTCCATTCCCAGCACATCTGAGTTCTGCAATTCCATCTTTGATTTTCCTCCTCTCCCGAATATACCTGTAGAAAGTTTTGTCGCCACACTTCACATCTTTAACCATCTTTTCCTCTGCTTTTGATTTTGCTTTCATTATTTCTCTTTTTGTCTCTTTTAGTCTGATCTTGTATTCCTTTCTGTGTTCCTCTGTTTGCAAGCTTTTGAATTTTGTGACAACTGTGTTTTTTGCCTTTATTTGAGCAGCCACATCTTTGGAGAACCAAATAGGTTTCCTTCTCCTCTTGTTTTTATTTACTTTCCTTATTTATCTGTTGCCCCTTTTATTGCCACCTTTAGTAATTGTAATCATGGGGCTACATAACTTTCTACAACAGAAAACTAACTTATTCTATACCTGCATTATTTTTCTATCAGAAATAAAGTTCAATTTATATATAAACATAAGGGCTTGTTTGCAAAGCCGCGGTAGCGGTTCGCGGTCGTTATCAGAGCCGCGGCCCCATTGAAATCAATGGGGTCGCGGCTCCGATAACGATCGCGAACCGCTAACACAGCTTTGTAAACAAGCCCCATAGAGTTGGTTCCCTTTATCTCATGTGATTCATTTTCCAGATAGACCTTTAGAATCCTGGGAAAAGAGTGATGTAGCAATTACCCCTGGACATATCGAGTATATATATATATATATATATATATATATTTATTTATTTATTTATTTATTTATTTATTTGCTACTGACAATAACCCTAACACAAATTTGTGAGTGTCATCTGGAATGAGTAAATCTGAATGAGCCACAACTTACAGACTTTGGGCCTTGTACTCTGGGATAAGAAATCCTGAATAACACCCCTCACAGATTTAGGTGCTCTCCTTCAGGATAGGCAGTTCTGAATGAACCACATTTCATAGAACTCTGGATGAGCTAGCCCTGAGTTTTCCCTTTGAGACTGTTTATCTGATTTATGTTGGCTATTGCTGACAGAGATAACCTTGCTGTGCAAGAACCAATTCCTGAGAGCATGCAGCTTGGTGTTCTTGCCATAGATTAAGATATCCCTACAGGTCTCTCAAATGTGTTTACTGTAGAACTGTAAAAATAAGCTACTGGAAGACTTGCAACATATACAAGCATTGTATGAGCAATTTCTTAATGAGTTGAACTGTACTCAGATACAGACAATTCAGGTGATTGTCTATGACAATGAAAGAATATAGATTTTGTCACCACTGACTGAGACACCGCATCATTTGAGGAATACCATGCAGACTGCTGCAAATATATTCCTTGGATGCACTAGGAAGCAGCAGCTTTTGCAGCATGTAAGGCTCTTGTAGGAACAGGTTCTTTGCCTGCTCAAAATGGACAAAGAAGCTGTGGGTGAGCGTGATGCTTTAGAAGAATTAAAGGCTCCCTTAGAAGAATAGGAAAGACACCTTAAAAATGAATTAACATCCTAGGGAGAGCACCGTGTCTCCCTTTATTCAGAACTTCAGGAGGTTGAAAGGGAAATCTGGGAGAAAATTGTAGTTTTCTCTGAGGCACAACCAGTGAAGCAGCAATTAACTAATGCCAAAACTGCTTCTTTGAATTCTATAAATCAGCCAGAGTCTGATTTTAACTCCTCCCTGCCTTTCGAAATGGCAGATGTTGGGAAATCTCTAGAGGTTATCCTTGAGCAGGTTAGCTCAGAGAAAGAGCCACTCATAATTCCCACTGCTACAGACTTTGAAGCTGAGAGCCATAAATTTTCTCCACTGACTGGTATCACAGGACAGTCAGGGAAAGGAGCTGGGAATTGAATCTTTGCAAGAGGGGGAAAATATACCTCTATGCTTAGCTCCTGAAATAGCTCAGATTCTGCTAAACTCTGATTTTGAGTTAAAGTACAATGTTTCATTGCCTGTTAATCTGAACAGAAGCAAGGAAATTTCAAACCAGCTCACTGTTGTGAGAGAGAGATTTTCACATACAGAGAAAATGCAGATAATGGGACAGCTGGCCAATTTCCCAGATTGTGACTTGTCTATAAAAGATACAGAGACATTGTTCTCTGTGCATCATGAAAATCTGGAATATGTACCATGATCCATTCCCAACTGCGGTCAAAAGCCAAAGTTTAATATGTTTCTTCTTGGCCCAATGCCAGCAAAGCCATTTTTTTCATACTGACTGGAATAATAAATTACCTGTCCATACCCAAAAGAAATTAAAACCTGCTTGCAAACAGCCTAGGAAAAGTCTTGTGCATGCAAGGTTTACATTTTCTGTCAATAAATCTTGCAGTCAAGAATACAACATTCTGAATTTGATTTCAGTTCCTTTCAGTGTGGGATCTTTTGACAATTGTCATGTTTCACCACTGCCAGTGATGTAAAAATGTTCATGATTTAACTGATCATGTTTTTTTCTTCTTTGTTCATAGGTTCCTGAGAAGATTTTTTTGTTAAAGTAAAACTAACATGCTTTATCATAATTGTTTAAAAGACATTTCAAAGGGAGTGCATACAGAGATGTAAAAATTCTAAAGAGAGAATGTACATTTCTGAGGTCACTTGACCACATAAAAATAAAAGGCTTTGTTTAGTTTCTATAGGAAACTGACATTAAGGGTTCCAGTAGTGGCTATATCTGGACCAAAGTGAATTTATAAGTACTCTTAAGATGGAGTGCAAGTATAATTCGTATTCCATGAGCTGAGGAACTTTATCCCACATGGATTGCCCAAGTTTACTAGTCTCTCAACCTCAGAGAAAGGCATTACAGAGACACAGGATGTTATACTGACAAGGGTTCAGTCTAACCCATTTGCTGTTTGTGAATATTTCCTATACAGCTTTACCTACTTACACCTGAAAGGAAAGGTTCAGAGTTTTGGAGTCTATAAGTACTCATTTACTTCTGAATTGAATTGTAATTTCCTAGAGCTGGCAAACCTCTAGAAGTGGTTTGACTTCATTTTATACCTAGTTTGAAGTGAAGTAAGAAGAGAAGAAATCTTAATGTAACACTTTATCCTTGCTCAGTCTGTTTCATTAGACCAGTGATGGCTAACCTTTTTGAGCCCGAGTGCCCAAACTGCCGCACAAAACCAAAGAATTTCCTCAAAGTGCCAGCACGTCATTTGCATAAGTGGTCTTATTTGCATAAATATTTGCATAATGTTACCATACACTAACTTTTAGTAAACATGTCTCTTAATGAGTGTATGGATAAAGAAAGACTAAAAGATTTCTACATTACTATAATCCAGTGCCAACCGCCAGGCACATTAGGAACTACTACAAACGCTGCCCATTTAGAACCCATAGCAAACCCGCCGTATCCTGACAGCATTACCAGGACTCACAAAGCACCATACCCTACCTATCAAAAGGCAACACTGCAAATATTAAACCAATACATTTCAGAGAATACTGGGGAAAGAGAACAAGTGGCAACGTCAAATAGGAATTTCCTCTTGTACCAAACAAAGCGCAGATGTTAATGATGCACATTTCCCAGAGCTGACATATTCCAGTTAATAAATTCAAAATAAAGAGATATCTTTCTACCTTTTGTGCATTTTTTTTTTCAGTTGCAATTGGTCCAGCCACCTTCTTCTGGTTTCTTCATGTTTTCTGCTAACTCTCCATCGTCTGCTGTCCATTTGTCCTTTCTTCTCTCTTCTAGTTTTTTTTCCATTCTCTCTCTCTCTACATCTGCTTTAACATACTAATCTTTCTCCTTTTGCTCTTTCCTCATTCCTATTTCATCCACACAAATTTTACCCCTCCATCCTCAATCCCCAATTACTCTCCCAATACCTGGCCAATTGTAGATTTTTCATCCCTCCTACACAAAATATTTTTCCCCTCTCCATTTTACTCTCCCAGCCCCATCCCATTCTAATCCTCCCCCAACATCAGCTCCCTTCTAGTTCCAGTCTCACCCAGCGTCCATTCCCTTCTCGTCCCTGCATCAGCCCAGTTCCAGACCATGTCCCTTCATCAGCTAATTTTCAATCCTAGCCCCCCCTTCAGCCCATTTATACTCATTTCCTATCCCCACCATCAGACCATGTCAAATCATAGCTCCCCCCACTCAGCCCAATTCCAGTCCAAGCCCCCCATGAGCCTACTTCCAGTTCTAGCCCCTCCATGAGTCCATTTCAATTCAAGCCCCCACCACAGCCCATTTCCAATCTTAGCTCCCCCCAACAGCCATTTCCAGTCCTATCCTAGCTTTTCCATCAGCCCATTTTCAGTCCGAGCTCCCTTCCCCCACAGCCCCTTTCCATTCCAAGCCCCCCCCCATCAGCTATTTTTGCAGTTCAAGCCTCCCCTTCCACTCAGCCCATTTCCAGTCCTAGCAACACCCCAACCCATTACCAGTCCTAGCCCCCCGTCAATCAACTTCCAGTCCTAACCCCCATCACCCCATTTTCAGTTTAAGCCCCCCCCTATAACCCTTTACCAGTCCTAACCCCCCATCAGCCCATTTCCAGTCAGCCCCCCATAGCCCATTGCCAGTCCTAAACCCCCCCATCAGCCCACAGCCCATTACCAGTCCTAACCACATCAGCCCACCTCAAGTCCTAACCCCTCCCCATCAGCCCATTCCTGTCCTAGCCCCCCCATAACCCATTATCAGTCCTACACCCCCATCAGCCCACTACCAGTCTTAACCCCCCCATAGCCCATTACCAGTCCTAACCGCCCCCAGCAGCCCACTACCAGTCTTAACCCCCCCTAGCCCATTACCAGTCCTAACCCCCCCATCAACCCCATTTCCAGACAGCCCTCATCAGCTCATAGCCCATTGCCAGCCCTCATCAGCCCACAGCCCATTGCTAGTCTTAACTCCCCCCCATAGCCCACTGCGTCTTAACCCCCCTCCCCAGCCCCACTGCCAGTCTTAACCCCCCCTCCCTAGCCCCATTGCCAGTTCTCAACCCCCCCTCCCTCCCTCCCTCCCTAGCCCATTGCCAGTCTCAACCCCCCTCCCTCCCTAGCCCATTGCCAGTCTCAACCCCCTCCCCCCCCCCTCCCTAGCCCATTGCCAGTCTTAACCTCCCTCCCTCCCTCCCTAGCCCATTGCCAGTCTTAACCTCCCTCCCTCCCTCCCTAGCCCATTGCCAGTCTCAACCCCCTCCCTCCCTCCCTAGCCCATTGCCAGTCTCAACCCCCCTCCCTCCCTAGCCCATTGCCAGTCTCAACCCCCTCCCTCCCTCCCTCCCTAGCCCATTGCCAGTCTCAACCCCCCTCCCTCCCTAGCCCATTGCCAGTCTTAACCTCCCTCCCTCCCTAGCCCATTGCCAGTCTTAACCCCCCTCCCTCCCTCCCTCCCTAGCCCATTGCCAGTCTTAACCCCCCTCTCTCCCTCCCTCCCTAGCCCATTGCCAGTCTTAACCCCCCTCGCTCCCTCCCTAGCCCATTGCCAGTCTTAACCCCCCTCCCGCGGCTCATGGCAATAAAAAAAAAAAAAAAGCTGCCCGCTGCCGCCGCGGCGGCATGGAGTGTCCCCCGGGGCTCCCACGGCCCGGCGGGACTCACCGGCGCTGCTCAGCCCCACTCTGCCGGCTTGCAGAGACGCGAAGGGAGAGAGAGTCTCCCTCGCGTCTCTCTTAAGCCCGCAGGGGCAGATGGGAAATTTCCCATCAGCTCCTGCGGGCTTAACAGAGACGCGAGGGAGACTCTCCCTTCGCGTCTCTGCAAGCCGGCAGAGAGGGGCTGAGCAGCGCCGGGAGAGTCCCGCCGGGCAGAGGGAGCCCCGCGGGACACTCCATGCCGCCGCGGCGGCAGCGGGCAGCTTTTTTTTTTTTTTTTAATGTGCGACCTTCCCGCGTGCCAGCTGCAAGGCCTTCGCGTGCCACAGCTGGCACGCGTGCCATAGGTTCGCCATCGCTGCATTAGACATTGAGCACATGTGAAGTATAGAATTTTGAAGGCACACAGAGGACAGCCCTTTGAACCAAATGATTTTTCAACGGTATCTTCTGTTAATCATACTTTTGATTTTATGATCCTATAAGTAAAGCATACTTATAGAAGAAAAAAAGAGAATTCTTGAACCTTTAGAATGCAAAAATTGCACAAAGATACACATTTATTAAATAATTCCATCTTGTACTGTTTGAAATAACAAATACTAATGTAGAACAGGATAGCCTGTTTGTTTTGTTTTACATATGGAGAACCAAACCTTGAAGGTCCTCTTCCTGATTTTTCAGACAGCCTTCTGGAATCGTGCTGCAGGATACATCTGGATTCCTGATCATACATTCACAGATAGTCACACAGAAAGTCTTTGTGTTACTGGATCAACAACATGTTTTATAGAAACACTTCAATATGTTGGATCCACGCACACCTAACACGCAACAGTGGTTAAAAGCACACATAGGTAATGCTATTTCACTATACATAGATGTACAGAATATGGAAATTGCTTTTCTGTTGAATTTGCCTTTTATTGTGCCTGATAAGGTGTACCAGTTGAAACAAGTAGTTAATGGTCTGAAAAATGCTTGCCTGCATGTTGACACTCCTGAGTACTTAGCTTATCATCATGATGAACCACAAGAGTATCTTGTACCTAATTTAGGCATGTGCCAATGCACCAAGGACATTCATTGGTTGTGCCCAGGTAAACCTTTCCTGAAGGACACTTCTGAAGCTCTTTGTGGTTTGACTGCTGCAAATATGAAAGAAAAATGCAAAGTTGCCATGACTTAGTATGATGATTTCTCTGGAGCAAGAGTGGTTATTGTAAATAATTTATGGTTAGTCAGCACCCCTCTGGAGGAACGTCTGGTTACCAAGAATAAATACAACATCATTAATAAAGTTCCTCTACCCTACAATGTTTGCTTAATTGATGTTCCTAAGCACTCCATCTCTCACTTGGTTTGCAGCTTGTCGTGCTGTGAGGGCTTGTGTGCATCAGTGATGCTGAGAGCTAAACTATCGGTAGTTTAACTACTGGCAGGGTCTCCCAAGATGGACAGGTCTCAGCTGAGGTGCCAGACGAAGACAAACCACCCATCTGGGCAGCAGCAGAATGGGATAGTGTTGACGGCGGAGGATCACATTTCTGTGACAACGGCAACAACACCAAACTTAAACTGCGCGGAAGGAAGGCCCGGCAATCTACTTCTGTATCTTGCCATGAAAACCCAATGGATAGTTACAACAAAACAAATTGTGCTATGGTGCTGGAAGATGAGACTCCCAGGTCGGAAGGCACTCAACTAGCTACTGGGGAAGAGCTGAAGACTTTTCAGAGTAAAGCCATCATTTATGATGTGGTTGGATCAAAGCCTTCGGGAAGTCTGACTGCTGATGTAGCTGCGCATGAAATGAGAGTCAGAAGCTGTAAAGATGTCTTACACATTGGAACATGGAACGTACGAAGCATGAACCAAGGGAAGTTGGAAGTGGTCAAGAATGAAATGGAACGTGTACAACTTGATCTGTTGGGTGTCAGCGAACTGAAATGGACTGGCATCGGGCACTTTGCATCAGATGATCACATGGTCTACTATGCTGGAAATGAAAGACAAAGAAGAAATGGTGTTGCATTTATAATAAAGAAGAAACTTGCAAGAACTGTAATGAAATACAATGCAGTCAGCGAACGCTTAATCTCTATTCGTCTACGAGGATTGCCTATCAACACAACTATAATTCAAGTATATGCCCCAACAACAGCTGCAGAAGAGAATGAAATTGAAGAGTTCTATGAACAAGTACAAGCTGAAATTGACAGAACATGCAAACAGGATATCCTGATAGTCATGGGTGACTGGAACGCAAAAGTTGGCAACAAAGAAGAAGGCAAAGTAGTTGGAAAATATGGACTTGGCAACAGAAATGAAGCTGGAGAAAGATTGATAGAATTCTGCAAGACCAATGATCTATTCATCTCAAACACCTTCTTTCAGCAACACAAGCGACAACTGTACACATGGACTTCACCCAATGGATTGTATAAAAATCAAATTGACTACATCTGTGGAAGTCAACGATGGAAAAGCTCTGTAACATCAACAAAGACAAAACCTGGAGCTGACTGTGGTACAGATCATCAACTACTAGTATGCAAACTCAAGCTAAAGTTGAAAAAGAGCAAACCACTCATGAATGCACCAAAATATGACCTTGAGAATATACCACTGGAATTTAAAGACTGCCTGCAAAATCGATTTGCTGCCTTAGATACAAATGACAGAGCTCCGGAAGAGTTATGGAATGACATCAAGAAGGTTGTGCTGGAAGAAAGCGAGAAGTCTCTACAAAAGGTGAAAAAGCAAAAACGGCCAAAATGGATGACGGAAGAAACTCTGAAAATTGCCCAGAAACGCAGAGAAGCTAAAGCCAAAGGAGAAAGAAAGACAATCGCAGAACTCAACAGAGATTTCCAACGTGCAGCAAGACAGGACAAGGAAAAGTACTACAATGACACTTGCAAGGAAATAGAAGCAGAAACTATTAGAGGAAGAACAAGATCGGCTTTCCTAAAGCTGCGAGAGTTAAAGAAAAAGTTCCAGCCTCGAATTGGAATGTTACAAGATGCTCAAGGTTCTATGTTGAATGATGCTGAGAAGATCAAGAAAAGGTAGAAGGAATATACAGAGTTTTTATATGATAAAGATCAAGTGGACCAACAGCCGTTTCAACCTATACCTTATGATCAGGAACCATTGGTGATGAAAGAAGAAGTTGAAGCAGCATTGAAAGCCTTATCAAAGAACAAAGCACCAGGCATTGATAGCATTCCCATAGAAGTATTGCAGCAATCTGATGCAGCTGTTACCATACTTACAAGGCTCTGCCAAGAAATATGGAAGACAACATCATGGCCAACTGACTGGAAAAGATCTGTGTTTATACCAATACTAAAGAAAGGTGATCCAACTGACTGTGGAAATTATCGCACAATCGCTCTGATCCCACATGCCAGCAAGATTCTACTGAAGATTATTCAAAAGAGACTACAGCCATACCTAGAACAAGAACTACCTGAAGTGCAAGCAGGGTTCAGGAAAGGGCGAGGAACGAGAGACATCATTGCGGATGTGAGATGGATCCTTGAAAAGACTAAAGAATACCAAAAGGATATCTATTTGTGCTTTATCGACTATAGCAAGGCTTTTGACTGTGTAAACCATGAGAAACTCTGGGCCACATTAAGAAGCATGGGTATACCAGAACACCTGATCGTTCTCTTGCGTAATCTGTACATTGATCAAGAAGCAACAGTTCGAACGGAACAAGGAGAACAGAATGGTTTAAAAATAAGCAAAGGTGTAAGACAAGGCTGCATACTTTCCCCCTACCTGTTTAATTTATATGCAGAACAAATCATCAGAGAAGCAGGACTGTATGAAGACAACAGAGGTGTGAAGATTGGTGGAAGACTCATCAACAACCTTCGCTATGCTGATGATACCACATTACTGGCTGAAAGTGAAGATGATCTGAAACATTTGCTTCTCACAATCAAAGAACATAGTCTCAAAATGGGCCTGCACCTTAATGTAAAGAAGACAAAGATCATGACAACTGGCATAATCAACAGGTTCATCGTTGAAGGAGAAGAAATTGAAATTGTGAACAACTTTAACCTACTTGGATCAACTATCAATAAAGAAGCAACAAGCAGTCAAGAAATCAGACGACGCATTGCTCTTGGCAGAATGGCTATGAAAGACCTAGATAAGATTCTCAAGAGCAGAGATGTCTCTCTCCATACAAAGATTCAACTTGTTCAAGCCATGGTATTTTCAATAACATCATATGGATGTGAAAGCTGGACAGTGAAAAAGACAGACAGGAAGAAAATTGATGCCTTTGAATTATGGTGCTGGCGGCGAATACTGTGTATACCATGGACTGCCCGAAGAACAAGCCAGTCGGTACTAGAAGAGATCAAACCTAAGCTTTCTTTAGAAGCTCAGATGACAAGACTTCGACTTTCATACTTCGGACACATCTTGCGAAGAGAGAGATCATTAGAGAAAGACATCATGCTTGGCAAGATAGAAGGTCAACGCAAAAGAGGAAGGCCAGCAATGAGATGGATTGCTACAATAACAGCAGCTACGGGTACCAGTCTGTCAACAATGAGCCGCCTGACTGAAGACCGAACACAATTTAGGATAGCTATCCAGAGGGTCGCCATGAGTCGACTCCGACTCGACGGCACTTAACAACAACAACAAGCACTCCATTGTTACTGTTGGTGGAGAAGCCCTGTTTTATTTAGATTTGGATGCTGTTTCTACTGAAATCCAGGTGCTGGATGTGTTTTGAGGCCATGACATTAACTTCACTGAAGCCTTGAACTATCTACTGGACTATAAGGACTCTCACACAGTTGAACTTTCCATTGACCTGAAGAGCCTTGATGTCACTGATTACAACTTTGATTTGCATGATGTGGACATTTTATAGACTGGTTTTATGTCTCATGTCATTGTGTCTGTTTTTGCCCTTCTCTTGGCAATCAAATTCTTGGTTTCTTTATATATGCAAACACAGATTTGTACCCTGCATTATATTATATTATATTATATGCTATGGACTGCCTCTACCTACCATGCATCGGCAGGATTCAATAGAATGTAACCTCATTGACTAGTAATGCCATGATCTTTTCAGTTATGCATTACTCTTAACTGTGTTGCTTCATTTATCAATGAAAGCTTGTGGTTTGTTTTACTAACACCCTTATGCATGTAGGGATTCAGCTGAAATTACACTGACCCATTATATTGTATAACCTACTGTATATATCAAGTAATACATTGAGTTTAGATTAAGTACACCATACTACAAAGTTTGAAGTTATACTCATTAAATTGATTGAGTTGACTTGATCTTACATATATCATTTCAGTATTAAGTTCTTTTACCGCTTTCACCGTGGGTGATATTATTTTTACAGTATTCACAGTGGGGGTTATTCTGTGCCATGAAGTATGGGGATCAACATCCCATAGGATGTCCATCCCCACTATTCATGCTTACCTCCACTGTGTCTAACCTCCCCACTGGTTGTACAGGGAAATTAGATGGGGGGGAAGGGGTGGCTCGAGGGTGGGTGGTGGATGGTCACCGGCTCTGGACATACAAGGCCGATTCTAATGTTGGCCCTGTATGTCCAGAGCCGCCGACTTGTATGGGTACGTTATTCTACCTCCGAGGAGGAATAACTTCCCTGTATATCCAGAACCAGTGGCACGGGGCACTGATGATGCAGGGGGAATAGAATACATTACCTGAAGCCTGACCCTGGCCTTAGAAGGCCAGATCAGGAATCAGGCTGAGGGGAATGCAGCATTGGAGTCCGGCGGCTGGCATTGCAGCTCTTCAACATGACGCCATGGCGCCACAGCTCCATTGAAGAGCCTTGACTGAGTTAGCCAGGAAAGTCCTGTATGTGAAGGTGGGGCTGAATTGCAGGCCCAGCCTGCATGTACAGGACTGTTCGCAATTCTGATCATGCGGGGCTAGATGTGTCCCGCGGGATCAGAATCGTGATCCCTTCTGTACGTCTGGCTCAGACCAGACGCACAGTGGAGATCTATATCTGGGATGGAATGAGCACTAGTATGAATTACTCATGCAGTATTGCTTTCAATGAGTCTGTTGTGCTTAGAGTAAACCGTTATTGTTGTTGTTAAGTGTTGTCGAGTCGGTGTTGACTCATTGCGACCCTCTGGATAGTTGTCCTAAATTGTGTTCAGTCTTCATTCAGGCAGCTCATTGTTGACAGACTGGTACCTGTAGCTGCTGTTATTGAAACTGTTATTAGACTTTAGTTAACCATGTCATTTGGTTCTGACCTGCACAGTAGTCATTAGTTGGTTGGGTTTTGATAGGGAATATGCTCCCTTGTAGCTATTTCCATCTTAAAAGAGGGGGGAATGTAGGGCTGGTACCTGGGGCCTGTTCTGAACTAAAGCCGGAACCATGCAACATGGCTTCCTGTTACAAGATGGAGCCTGCTCAGAAAAGCCTGAACCAAAAAAGGTAAATTCCTTTTCTGCTATATTCTCAGCTTCAAACCTGCAGATCAAGCAGTTCTGCAAAGTTAATAAAGCTGTTTTGGACTTTTTGAGGTGTTGTACTCCGCTTCGCTCCTTGTTGTTGCCAGGGGTCAATAAAGCTGTTTTGGACTTTTTGAGGTGTTGTACTCCGCTGTGTTTCTTATTGTTGCCTGGTCTGCTTGCGGGTGGTTGTGCCTACTTTGACTAGTCCCGTTTTCTCTGCCATTTTCTGCACTTCATGTGCATTCCTTGCCAGCCTGTCTCTTTCTAAAAGACAGTGTGCAAGGACAAGGACAAACCTTGGAAAGAAGTGAATCTCTTTATCTTTATACTGCCATTTATGATATCAGAATGGTTTACAATATTAGAAATTACATAAGGAAGGATGATGGCCAGAAAGGAAAGGAAGTACAATTTATTGACAGGACAGGAAAAAATCATTCACAACAACCAGAGAAGGGGTAAAACAGCAGGGAAGGTTAAGAGGTGGTAGGAGGCAGGTCAAAGGCAGAGGAAAACAGGTGAGTTTTTAGGAGAGATTTGAACTGTGAGAAGGAGGGTTTGAGGCCAAAAGTAGATGGGAGAGAGTTCCAGACCAAGGAACCTGAAGCTCTGTGTTATCACGCAGCTTGGCTGAACTGTCTGTAGCCTACATTGGACCACTGCCATCTTTTGGACTTCGTGCTGTTCCAGAGTTGACTTCTTGGACCCAGTTACAATTGTTCTTCTGCCAAAGCTAAGGTATTGGTCTGAATTCTCTCAGGGGAAGGTCTAGACAGACAACTAATTTTCTGTATGCCTAAGTGCAGAGCGAATCAATGATGTTGGTTACTAAAACAGTGATTTATTATCTTGGTAATATAGTAACATAGTAACATAGTAAATGATGGCAGATAAAGACCAGTATGGTCCATCTAGTCTGCCCAGCAAAGTGGCAAGATTAGGTGCACCTGCCGCTCTGTTGGGGGAGGGGGGAGTCTTTCCAAGATGGCTGCTGTGTGCTTTCTTCGTGTGGATGGCTAAACACAAAGGAAAGTTGAGGGCACATCCCTCTGTGCCTCAATCCCCATCCGTCGGTCCCATGGATCGGTTTGTGCTACTCACCCTGGACCAGAGATGGGAGGTTTGAGCTGGCTTGGAGGTGCTGGGAGGTGCTGGGAGAGGAACCCTTGTTGCCTCCGTTGGATGTTGAAACATCTCTCTCTCCTGTATAGAGGATGCCGCCGGAACACCCTGCTGCTTCGAGTCCAGTTACAGCTGCTGCATCGCCACGTTCTCCCATGGAGGAGGTTGTGGGTGTCGCTCGAGGGGAGCTTGCTGATGGCTTGGCTTCATCGGCCCCCTGATTCTTCCAGGGAGGTCTTGGGCATGTTATCTACAGCAGAGGTTCTGGCTTCTTCATTGCCAGAGGGAAGGCTTCCTCCACAGTTGGTTTCTACTCCCTTGGAGACTGTGTCTCCCCTTCTGGTCAGACCTAAGGTGTTCACGCTGGAGACTATTTGGGAAGCTATTTATACTCTTTCGGAAGCCTTCAGTTCCAGTCTGTTGCCTTATCATTGCATATCCAAGAGAATGTGGTACATATGCAGGAGAACATTGGTAAGATCAAGGCTGCTGTTTCTGTTTGGAAGCATTTGAAAACGTCTGTTAATGATCATGGAACTCAGTTAAACACTTTATCAAATATGTCTTCTACTTTGATTAAAGACAATGGGATTCTCAGATACAAAATAGAAGTGCTGGAAAATGCTGCTAGGGCCGCAAATGTGCGGGTCTTACATTTTCCACAAATTCAACAGCGCTGGATATGTTTAAGAAATATTTGCAAGAGATCTTGAAGGTCCCTGTGGAACTGATTCCACCATTGAATAAGATATATTATCTTCCTAGTAAGAAGAAGGAATCTGGGGTTCCCTCTGTAGTGTCTAACATTGATTTTGATGTCCTGAATGTCTCGGGCCTTCTTGAAGATACGGGTGGAGGATCTTGTATGCCATCTACTTTATTAGTGCAATGTGCCCTAGTCTCAGACAGAGAGTGGTTCTGAAAATGTTTTTCAAAAAACGCCTGGATACCTTTTATTGTCTTTCTATCTCTATGTTTCCTGACCTTACTAAGGAAACTCATAAGCAGCGTAAACAATTATTGTTACAAAAGTCGGTAGTATTGCAACTTGGAGGATCTTTCTTTCTACGATTTCCATGTAGATGCTTGGTTATATATAAGTCTAATAGATATTTTTTCACTAATCCTGCTGATCTTGTTACCTTTATTAATGTCAAGTTATCTCTTAATATTGATCCAGAAAAATGTATAGTCTCTGTACATTTATAGTACGTTTGGGGTGTTCACGGTCACTTGGTTTTCTTGTTAAATGTTCATAATTGAGTGGTTCATTCTTAGACCAGGGTATATGCCTTGTGTTTTTGTTTTCTTTCTTTCTTCTCTCCCCCCCCCCCTCTCTGAATGTGGACTATGATAGAGCTACTGGGATGTTTTGCTAATGGACTCATTCACTTGTATAGCTCTTATTTTCTTGAAAGATTGTAATAATCTTTTTCTTACTGTTTTGTTTAAAAATTATATAAATAAATAATTTAAAAAATAGTGATTTATTGTCTTGGTAATTGTAATCATAGGGTTACATAACTTGCTACCTCAGAAAACTAACTTATTCTATATCTGCATTATTTTTCTATCAGCAATAAAGTATAATTTATATATAAGCATAGGGTTGGTTACCTTTATCTCATGTGATTCATTTGCCAGATAGACCTATAGAATCTTGAGAAAAGAGGGATGTAGCAATAACCCCTAGTCCTATCAAGTATTTATATATGAGGCACATTCATTATGAAGAACATTCAGACATGTGCATCCTTGGGACATCCAAATGTATAGACATCCAGACGGCACGGGAATGCACCTGATTCTGCTCCCACAGGGGCTAGATGTCCCTGTGGGAGCAGAATCAAAGCACATTGGCTGGATTCCGGGAGGTGCACCTATTCAGGCACCTCAGATGTCAGCCATGTCCCTGGATAACTCAGTCAGGTTCCTCCATGGAGTGGCAGTGGCATGGAATCCTGTTGCCATGATACCACAGCACCATGAATGAACCACAATCACCGGCTGCCCCCAAAACATTGTTTCCCCACAGCCCAACCCCAGATCAGGCTTCCCATGGCCAGGGTCAGGCTGTGGGGAACTTCCTGTACCCCCTCACCTCTTTGGTCCAGCCCAGCTCTGCCATCCCTCGACATCCAGGGGGACTTATTCCACCTCCGAAATGGAATAAGTCCCCTGTCTAACCTGCTGACCCCGGACATACAGGGCCAACCTCAGAATCGGCCCTGTGCATCGGTGGTCACTTCCCTTCCCACCGCCCATGCTCTCTCCTCCTCTGGCCCACACCCTCATGCCCACGAACAGATCTCTCAGGACAAGTCAGCTATACATGCGGGGAGCTCTGTGGCTGCCAGTACAATCCGGACATTTAGCGGATCTGGTCATCTGGATTGGACATCCAGACCCGCTAAATGAGGATCGGAATCTACCCTTATATATATTAATTTGCTACTAACAATAACCCTAACAGATCTGTGAGCCTCATCAGGATTGAGTAATTCTGAATGAGCCACTCCTTAAAGGGCTAGTCAGAACACAACACACACATCTCTCTCTGACAATTAATAGATGACAGCCATTCAGGGATCCATATCTTTGCATAAATAAGGGCAATACTGAAGGGCTCACAATCAACCAAAAAAGAGCAAAAATACCCGTAAGGGTAAAACACAAACAGTACAGGAACAGGTGCACAAAAGATGTTGTAAAACCTTTTTGAAACCACAATGTGTTTCGGTTGGATGCCTTCTTCAGGGGTATACATCTAAAAAAAATATCATGAACAGTAAAAAAATTAAATACATAGAAGACATAATAAAATTAATCCTAAAATTATATGTCCAGTCTTCAAATTTATCAAGATCCTCTTGCAAGTTTTCATAATCCCCTTGGGTTATAACAACTTTGAATAATTTTGTGTCATCTGCAAATCTGATTGCCTCACACGATATTCCCATTTCCAGGTCATTTACGAATATCTAAAAAAGCAGCAGACCCAACACAGATCCCTGGGGTACTCCACTATTCACCTTTCTCCATTGGGAAAATTGGCCATTTAGCCCTACCCTCTGCTTACTATCATTTAACCAGTTCCTGATCCACAATAGTACACTGCCTCATATCCCATGACCTTTTAATTTCATCAAGAGTCTTTCATGAGGGACCTTGTCAAAGGCTTTCTTAAAATCCAGATCCACTGTATTGACCAACTCACTTTTGTCTACATGTTTATTCACACCTTCAAAAAATATAACAGATTAGTAAGACAAGACCTTCTTCCACATGTGAATAACAGAAAGGTTCTTCTAGTGCCACATAATGGCACATAGGGAGCCACAAGAGGAGCGACCTCTCACAATCACCAGAAGAAACACACAAATAGCGAGGGGAATTAGGTGGTCACAAATGCTTTATTGATTTAAAAACGCCCCAACGCGTTTTGGCAAAGCCTTCATCAGGGGGCTGAGAACTGCAAAGCCAACAGATAAATAATAATACATGAACATATATAAGATATGAAATATAAAATAAGTATTATAGATAATAAACGAAGAAGAATAGAATAATACAACATAATTATTAATATAATGTCTAACAACATGTATAGACAATTTCAAAGAATAACAATAAAGAATGTATACATACAGAGATCCAATGTGATTTATAACATAAATACACAACAAGGACTAAAAACTAAATAGTAAAACTTATGCACAATAAATAAGACAATACTTACAGATAGAATTGGTCAACAACCACTATAAATTGCACAGCAACCGATGTGAACCAATACCTAAAGTAAAAGCTGGAATTATATCACAACCAACATAATTTAATATAAAATAATGTATATTGAAAAATTAAACAAGTATGAGACAACAGCGAGAAACCAGAACCAAGGGGCAAGAAGGAGACTTATAGAAACAAAAATGAATATGAAGCAATAATTCAAAAAAAGGGGGGGGGGGATGTATAAAACCACATATTGAATATTGTAGGGCTCCTAACCAAATTAAAAAGGTAAAAGGACTCTTCTGAGGTGCAAATAAAAAAATGACCAGAAAAATGTCAGCTTGTAGATTGGTATCATGGCTTATAATGTAACCTTAGAGTAACATATAAAAGAGGTACTTCATAGGGACAATAAAGAGATTATACTTAAACTAAATGTGTATTGCACAATAGATATTGAATTATTGCCAAAACTTATAGAAGCCCTCTGAGGCTCGAAAAGATGAAATTGAGCTCTAGTTATACTGCTCAAAGGGTTAAAACCGACAGAGCATCAAAGGTACATAAAAGCACATTTAAAGTTTATACTATCAATAATCAAAATGAAGGCTGACATTATATCCATAATAGGAAAACTATATGAGTTCCTCTTAGCAGACGTAAAAAGGTAATCTCATTGAAATGCCGGGGCTGTATACAGCTGAAGGACAACCAGATCTAAAAGAATAAAAAGAATAAAAAGAAACCAGAACCAAAAATAAAACGTATCATAATCTAAATCCAAATGAACATACACATCCCCTTTACAGGCAAGAATTGCATCTTTTCTTATTTGAGCACATGAGCTACTCAAAGAAAAAAATATTATATCTAAAGCCAGTAAAACATAGGAAATCACATCAAACTGATGTGTAAAACCAAAAAGACTAAGGTAGCTGGTGCCATAGTGAATTACAAAAGAATAAAAAGGAACCAAACAGTGTTAAAATCATAGAACATTACCTTTAGTAGATAACAGACTGAGTTCTTTAGAAAAATGCCAGTGCTTGTGCTGTTTCCAGGTTTCGTCGTTTGGCTCTTTTTTCCATTTCCTGAAAGATGCTTTTTTTGGCAACAACAGCCTCTCTGACCTCACCTTTAAACCATGCTGGCAGTTTTTTGGACTTCCTTCCACTTTTCTTAAAGCATGGAATACAGCTGGTCTGGGCTTCCAAGATAGTATTTTTCAACAACACCCAAGCTTGATGTAAGTCTTTAACCTTTGCAACTGCTCCTTTTAGTTTTTTCTTAACTATTTTCCTCATTTTATCAAAGTCTCCCTTTCGAAAGTTAAAAGGTAGTACTGTGGATTACCTTACTATCCCTCCTCCACTAATTAAATCAAAGGTGATCATGCTATAATCATTATTGTCAAGTGACCCCAACACCCTTACCTCTTGCACTAGATCTGGTGTTCCACTAAGGACTAGGTCTAATATGGCTTCCCCTCTGGTCGGTTCATGAACCAGCTGCTCCAAGAAGTAGTCATTTATGTCATCTAGGAACTTTATCTCCCTAGCATGTCCTGCCGTGACACTGACCCAGTCGATACCGGGGTAATTGAAATCACCCATTATTATTACTGCGCTGTAACTTTTGTTAGCTTCCTTGATTTCTTTGAGCATTTCATCATCCATTTGTTCATTCTGGCCAGGAGGTCGATAGTACACCCCCACTGCAATCGCCTTCCCCTTTTTACATGGAATTTCAATCCATAGAGATTCTACAGCAAATTTTGTTTCCTACAAAACTTTAATCCTTTCTGACTCAATGCCCTCTCTAACATAGAGCGCAACCCCTCCACCAATTTGATCAGCTCTATCATTATGATATAGTTTGTACCCAGGTATCACAGTGTCCCACTGGTTGTCCTGCTTCCACCATGTCTCTGATATTCTAATCATATCTAACCTCTCATTTAGTGGTATATATTCTAACTCTCCCATCTTATTTTTTAGACTTCTAGCATTTGCATACAAGAATTTTAGAGACTGTGTTTTATTCATATTAATTTGGCTATTGGTAGACATGGGTAATTTGGGATCTTTAAGCTCTGTCTGCTCCATAGTCAAGGACATTTGGGCTACTTTACTCTTTTTTGGAACCTCTCTGCTTTTGGTAGTATCCTTCAAGGATACATTCTTCTGAACCATCCACTCTTGGGTGACTTCGGCTTTCCCCTATTATCTAGTTTAAAAGCTGCTCTATCTCCTTTTTGAAGGTTAATGCCAGCAGCCTGGTTCCATCCTGGTTAAGGTGAAGTCCATCCCTTCGGAAGAGCCCCTCCTTTCCCCAGAATGTTCCCCAGTTCCTAACAAATCCAAAACCCTCATCTCTGCACCATTGTCTCATCCACGCATTGAGACTCCGGAGCTCTGCCTGCCTTTTGGGTCCTGCATGAGGAACGGGAAGCATTTTGGAGAATGCTACCCTGGAAGTTCTGGATTTTAACTTCCTACCTAAAAGCCTAAATTTAGCCTCGAGAACCTCCCTATGACATTTTCCTATGTCATTGGTACCGACATGTACCAAGACAGCAGACTCCTCCCCAGCACTATCTAAGACCTTATCTAGGTGGCGCGTGAGGTCCACTACCTTCGCACCAGGCAGGCATGTTACTAGGCGATCCTCACGTCCACCAGCTATCTACATGCCTAATGATCGAATCACCAACTATAACAGCTGTCCTAACCCTTCCCTCATGGGCACATGGCCCTGGAGAAACTTCCTCAGTATGAGAGGGTTTTACATCACCTGAAGGACAGGTTCTAGTTACAGGATCACTTCCTGCCACACCAGGGTGATGCTCTCCTGTCACGTGACCTTTCTCCTCCATGGCAACAGGGATGCTGCCAGACTGGAGGAGGGACTTCAGGACTATATCCCTGTAGGTCTCGTCTATGTTCCTCTGTGTCTTTCTTATGTTTTCCAAGTCTGCTACTCTAGCCTCTAGAGAATGGACTCGTTCCCTGAAAGCAAAGAGCTCCTTGCACCTAGTGCACAAGTAAGACCTCTCACCAACTGGGAAAAAATCATACATGTGACACTCAATGCAAAAGACTGGAAAGCCCCCATCTCACTGCTGGACTGCTGTCTGCATCTTAGTTTTAAGTTTTTGTTTAGATCTTTAAGTTCTTTACTTACTAAGGGTTGCTAAACTGCATCTGGAGTGGAGGAGTAGCCTAGTGGTTAGAACACTGGCTTGGTAACCAAGCAACCAGGGTTCAATTCTCACTAGCACTCCTTGTGGCCTTGGGCAAGTCACTTAACCCTCCATTGCCTTGGAAGAAAGGCCTGGCAATCTACTTCCGGTCACACTGCCAAGAAAACCCAGGAGCTTCTGGGTCGCCAGGAGTCAGGACTGACTCAAAGGCACACATTGCATTTGCAAAACTGTACCTAATACATTTAATATACCTTGTTCACCTGAAGCTTAATTAATCTCAGGTTCTTAGTGTATGACTGATTTGGGTAATGAGCTTCACCTGAGAGCACCTCTGGTCTTTTAAGATGTGTAAGTACCTATAAAGCTAGATTATCCCAGGGGTGGGTGGGTGTGGGGAGGGAGGGAGGGAAATAACACTTATTAAAAGAGGGCTGCTACACAGTACCCTGTCCTTTGCTGCTGAGGTAAGCTATATTCTTATTTGATTTAAATCATAGCTCTTTGCTGCTACTAGGCTCTAACTTATTATGAAATTTAAACTACAAGCTCTCTGCTGGGTTCCAAATTTAACCAGAAAGCTCTCTTTTGTGTTTTAAATTTAAACTAAAAGTACTTTGCTGATGCTAGGCCCTGAGTGACTATTAAATTTAAACTACAAGCTCTCTGCTGGGTTCCATATTTAACCAGAAAGCTCTCTTCTGTGTTTTAAATTTAAACTAAAAGTACTTTGCTGATGCTAGGCCCTGGGTGACTATTAAATTTAAACTACAAGCTCTCTGCTGGGTATGAAAAGTAACCAGAAAGTTTTCTTCTGTGTTTTAAATTTAACAAAAAATAGTGGGTTCACAGATTAATTAGCTTTAATAGAAAGAATTCCTTTCAGAAAATCCCCAGAAGAAGATACTCACAATTGCAGATCTCTCGCCAAAAGTAACAGTCCCCTTTTCTAGTCCTTCAAGACTGAGGATCACAGTGCTCTGGTCAACCTATTTATGCCTGTGCTGCTGAGGTAAGCTGTGACCAAATTCCTGGATGATTAACAGTCCTTGCTTGGATAGAAGGAGTCTTTCAAAATGGCTTTTTGACCTGCCACCTGGTGTTAACACCTATTGAAAAGTTTTCACAGGTCTCTTGCCCCCTAGGTAGAAGGCCTCTTTCTAAAGGTCTCTAGAAGACTTTAGCTGCTGCTCAAAGAGTACTGACCCTGTTTTGCCTTTTGTGCTAATCTATAGTCATATTTGATTTAAATTATAGCTCTTTGCTGCTGCTAGGCTCTAACTTATTAAGAAATTTAAACTACAAGCTCTATGCTGGGTTCTAAATTTAACCAGAAAGCTCTCTTCTGTGGCAGAGATCTTTTTTCTAAAATATCGCCGGGATTATGCATGTGGCAACCTGGTCATCTCAATTCCGATCTCCAGGTAGTGTCTAAAATATGCCTGAAATATTACTAAAATATGAAAAAAGAAACCATCCTTATATTGTGCTATATTTGCCACCAAATCATGATTAGCTTCAGTGTAAAGCATAACCGCATAAAGACCTTTCATCGTCAATTCATTTTATATGATAGGTTCCTTCATTTTGCCCCTCAGGTGTAAAATACAATGAATAACAAGTCTCTTTATACTGAGGAAACAGTTTCAATTGCTTGCCATTTCAAATCCTACTCAAAATACATTCACATAAAAAGAAAAAATAATTTAACTACAATATTCTCTTAGAATGTAATCCCTATTCCACATATAAATCAGAGAAATGCAATACAGTATAAAATGCTTGATAGTTGTAACTGAAATTGCCTATTACATATAATGGAAGAAACAAGGAAAGATTAAACCAGTTTTCAATTTTGTGACTATAGATGGAAAAGTGATAGTAAAGAAATATATGTTTCATTCTAATTGCAAGAAAAAGTATGGCAACACTTCTGAAGTTTTAAAAAATCTTCAAACGAATGTTAATGCAATCAAAAAAAGGGGCAAGTTTATTAAAGTGCAGCAAGTTTGTGCACTTACTGTGCATTTGAAATGAAAACTAACTTGCAGTAAGTGCAATCACCCTGTGCTGTCAGGGGTGTGTCCAGGATGCCCCCAACAGTTACTGCACTGAAAAATCCCTCACCATGCTAAGAATGCAGTCACAATTAACATTGGTGCACTTAATGCCTCCCACGGAGGTGATGTTAAGTGCACCCACGCTAACTATACACAAACCATAATGTGCAGTCAAGGCTCACACACAAGAACATAAGATGATAAGGTATGTCATACTGGGTCAGACCAAGGTCCATCAAGCACAGTATCCTGTTTCCGACAGTGGCCAAGCCAGGTTACAAGTACCTAGCAGTTTCCCAAAAAGACAAACAGGTTCCACAATGCTTGTATTGGGTAAGCAGTGGATTTCCTGGGTCCTCTTTAATAATGGTTTATGAACCTTTCCTCCAGGAATTTCTCCAAACCTTTTTTAAACCCAGCTACACTAAATGCTTTTAGTATATCCTCCAGTAACGAATTCCAGAGTTTGATTACATGTTGAGTGAAAAAATATTTTCTCTTATTAGTCTTAAATGGGTTACACTGTAGCTTCATTGCATGTCCCCTAGTGTTTCTACTTTTTGATAGCATAAACAATCAATCTACATTTACCCGATCTATTCCATTCATAAATTTATAGACCTCTATATCTCCCCTCAGCCATCTCTTTTCCAGGATGAAGAGTCTTAACCTTTTAAGCCTCCCTCATAGGGGAATCCTTCCCTCCCCTCTACCATTTTGGTGGCTCTTCTCGGTACTTTTTCTAATTCCGCTATTCCATTTTAAGATACAGCAACCAGAATTGCACAGAATATTCAAGGTGCGGTCACACCATGGAACGATACAGAGGCATAATAATATTTTTGGTTTTATTCTCCTTTCCTTTCCTTATGATGCTTAGCATTCTAGTTGTCTTCTTCACCTCAACTGTACACTGGATGGAGGGTTTCAACATGTTATCCATAATGATGCCTAAATCTTTTTCCTGGGTGGTGGTTCCTAATGTGGAACCTTGCATCATGTAACCACGTTTGGGTTGTTCTTTCCTAGATGCATAACTTTGCTGTTGTCCACATTGCTCCTTGACCTCCTCAGTGGCACCCCCCCCCCCCCCAGGTGAGCTCCACATTGCTCCCCTCAACCCATGCTGACTCACTGTCCAGACACAGGACTTACCATGGTGTGGTCCCCTCCACAGGCCACACTGTTCTATCCTGCCCCTCCACTTGTTTTGTGTGTGCTGCTGGTGTGCCAATTGCACTTACTCAGTTTAGTGATTTCCTGTGTCCCAGTGGCTTTCTCTGGGCATTTTCTCCACATGGTTTACTTTGGTAGATCTAACTCTTACATTAGGGCCTCAACTCTGCCTCCTCAATTGCAGGGGTTGCCAAGCACCTACATTTCTCCACCCCTACATTGGTGGGGAACAGTCCTCAGTGTGCATGTGGCCGCCTTTAGTTTCGCAGCCTCAATGGCTTTCATCAACACACTGAGGTCTTTTCTCCTCCGATGTTTGAGTTGGTAGATTCTGTCCTTTGGCAGTTCTGGCAATATGTGCTGTTGAGCTATGACCCTATGGTATAAGTGAGATTGGCAACTTTAGACCATGTACTGAGAATATCACAGGAACACAGGTATACCCAGGGCAGAATATGTGCAAGTGGCATACCAGCAGGCCAACCAAGACAGTATGAGCTGGCAGGGATCATAACACTAGACACCAGGACTAGGGACAGTGGCCACAACAGTGGCCCATACTCATGTCCCATCATGCAGCAGGCTGTGCACATGCAGAATGTCTGATTTGTCAGGACAAGCACAGACACACAGAGACGTCACGATGTATCAACAGGCCTTTGTATTCTCACCGAGATCTTTTCTCCTCCAATGTATGTGTTGGTCGACTTGGTCCTTTGGCAATTCTGGCACTATGAGGTGTTCAGCTAAAGCTGTTTTCTGTATGTGAGGTTTCATGTCCTTTGGCAGAGTGTCTTTGGCGTTTGTGTGGGTTAAACTTTGCACTTCTGGTCCAACGGTATCTCAGCATATTAATACACAGATGACATCTTTCTTCTACATCCTACTGATTCCTCTGCTCCTGACATCACCCCCCTTAATACTTGTCTTTCCTCTGTGGCATCCTGGCTTTCTTCCACCTTCACGTTAACCTTGCCAAAACCTCTGCTATTTGGTTTACTTTTTGGGACTCTCCCCCTCCCCCCTCACCACTTTGCTTTCCTCCTCGCCCATCCCTATGGTTTCTTCCCTTCAGTACCTCAATGTCACCCTTGATTTGTCTCTTTATTTCAAAGCTCACATCTCCTCTGTTGTCCAGCGCTCTTTTTTCACCCTGAAGCAACTCCATGCCGTTTGTCCTTTTCTTTCCTCTTCCTCCCTGACCACACTACTTCTTTCCCTCGTGGTATCCCATCTTGATTATTGTAATCTCACCTTAGCCGGTCTCCCTCAGTCCCAGCTCCTTCGCCTCCAACGCGTCCAAAACACCGCCGTTCGCATTTTAACCCATGCCTCACTCTTTGATCACGTCACTCCCCTCCTTCTACGTCTGCACTGGCTCCCTGTCTCTTTCCAGATCCAATTTAAGTTTCTCTTACAAATCAATCCACACAGGTACCCCCCTCTATCTTGCTGATCAGGTCCCCCTCCACACTCCTCACTGCTCCTTCCGTTCCATTCATGCCAATTGCATGTCACTTCCCTTCCCTTCCCAGGCCCACCTCAAGGCCACCCGCTCCTCAGATTTTTATTTTCTTGGCCCGAGGCTCTGGAACTCGCTCCCCCCTGCCCTCCATTTAGAACCATCCCTTACTGCCTTTAAAGCTAAACTGAAAACCCACCTTTTCTGCTTAGCCTATGACCTACCCACCTCCCTTTCACCTCTCTCCCCTCCTCCCTGTTGACATTGTTACAGCGTCCCCTGCCCCTCTTGCTGACTGTTATCCTTCTGTCCCCTTCTCTTACTCTGTTCTTATCTTTTTCTGTCCTTTTTCTAAGATTTAATGGTGTTCATTTTCCCTTTCTTGCAGCTTTTTTTAATTTTATAGTTTTTATTGTAAACCGCCCAGATACTTTTGTTATGGGCGGTATATTAGGTTTTAAATGAACAAAGATAAACATTTCCATGACAGTTCTGATCATCAACTTGGCACAAGTGTATGTAGTGTCTGGTCTTCTTCATGTCTCAGATTTACTGCTGCTGCTGGCCACTCTTGCACAGGTCTGCACACATTGACCACAGTGGGGTCTCGTGGCAATAGGGGTTTTGCTGCTGCTTTACTTGTGTCTCGGGGCCCTCGCTGTCTTTTACCATGTACCTGTTCCTGGGCCCTGCAGCCATTCCTGTAGGGAGTATGGGGGGCTCTGGCTTGGTGGCTTAAGCATAGTGTTTAGTGCTGGAGGCTGGGGGTTTGATCCCCACCAGCTCTGTGGGCTGCTGGTGTGACACCCACACCTTCTCAGTTCTGTGTCACTGTGACTTTGGCTGGTCTCTATATGAAATGGAGAATATATGTGTAGATTTTTGACCCACCTAGGACACTTTCTAACCATGTCCCCAATATACCCTTGCAATTTCCGTGCAGTAAGGACATGCATATATAAATTTAGCCCTTTCTAAATTGGCCATTTACACATGGATGCCATTTACAAGTGCAAATGCCCAATTTTACATGTGGAAATCATGAATAAGGCTTCTAAAATAATCCCCACAATATGTTGATTTTTCTCATGAAACATTATCACCTATAGTTAAGGCTGTTTATGTGAATAAACGTCTTCTCCATTACAAATTTTGATCTGTTAAGCAAAAGCAAATTTGTGAGCATCAGGACCAGAAGCTACCTAGATGTCTCCTATTTGACACAAGTTAAATGGAGACCCTTTATCAATATGTAGTGCAATAGCACAGAAAGAGCAAACATTATTCCATATTCTCCTACTAGACCAGTCCTGACAAGCAGCCACAGATGTGTGGAGACAGAGAACCAATGAAATGCCCAGGTTTCAATGGAATCACTTCCCTACCTCTATTAACCTGAGCCTCTAGGGGGCAACTCTGTGTTCTTTTGTCTCCAGCAGATGGCGGTTGGATTTTCTCAACTCTGAAAAAAATCTGAACAATTGAAAGGGAAAAGATTGATTTCACTCATTAATGACCACATGCGGATGACTCACTTGAGCGCAATGTGAGAGACTTTTCTGGACTAAGGGTTTTTTTGTAACCATAGGAGGAGGGGAAATTGTTTCAGCTTTGTGCTTTTATCCTGGTAAGGGCCTGTTGAGCGACCAGAAGGTTTGAAGGATTTGGAAGATTTTCAGCTAACTCACACAACCTCAATACCCCTTCTCTCTAAGACTAAAGATGGCTCAGAGGTATGTGCAAGCCTGCTTTAAAGACTTAAAGACAAAGAAAAACGGCATCTAAGAAGTAGTTTTGAGAATGGCATGGATTGCCTTGCCTGGGGCTCCCAGGGGGTGAGCACCAATCATTGTCCTCGTTGGGGGTCTCCCAAACACGTCTGTTGCAGGGCATAAGTCGGGGTAGCATGTGGATATCCATTGGCTTGGCATTGGGGCTTCCTGCCATTTTCCAACTCACCCTAACATAGTGTTTTCTGTCTTTGCACACCTTATGCTTTACCATCTCCAATGCAAGTTCATGCCTAAGAGTCCATAATGCTCGGTCTTGTACGCAATCTATTAGTGTGCACTCTTGTGCCTATGCTGCCTTAGTGCAGGCAAGTGTTTGCTTTGCCTTAACTCTTTCTGTCATCTTCAGGAAGTGTTGTTTGACCTGTGGCATGTGAAAAGCTTCATCACTAGATTCATCTCACATGGCAGCCTCTGACTTATCACTGGTGGGCCCAGCAACCTTCTTCCTTCGAGGGGATTTGGTTGACGTGGCATTTTCCACCTCTAGGTAGGAGGTGACTGATGGCGCTTTGGGTAAGAATAATAGCCCAGTCTTGAGTTCCGGTGACCACACTTCTGGCTGCTCCCCTTCTTTGGAGGGTTTGGCTATAGCTGTGTCCCCTGAAACTGGGGATCATTCTCAGGGAAAGGAGTTCCCGGCGTTTGGGTTTTCTTTCCCAGAATTAATTTCCTTCTTTAGCAAGCCTGATCTTTTGGCATGCAAACTCAGACCCTGAAGCCCTTGGATTCTCTTGAGCTCAGATCATGTGAGGGACAGGCAGAGTGTAGAAGCCTGACCTGAGTGCAGACAGAAGTTGCATTCTGGAGATATGGATTGACTGGGATCTCTCCAAGACTTGGACTTAAGTGCTGGTTCTGATGTCTCGGTTGAGGAGTCTGATGTGGAGGAAGAAGTGTTTTCACCTTCAGAGGATCAGATGGAGGCTGGCATTTTCCACCTGTCTCAGAGAGGAGAGCTTACAGTATTGATTACTCAAATGTCATCCGCTTGGTCTTGGCTGATGCTCCAGTGATAGAACAGGGGCTGCAGGTTCACCTGCATCTACAGACAGTGTGTAAATTCCTGCCAGTCTTCCCATGTCCGGAGATTATCATGAACATGAACCGGCCAGAATGGGTCCTTCCTGATTTGTTGCCTGAGGGGATAAAGAAGTGTGAAAGGATGTATGCTCTCCCAGAGGAAGAGTGCATTGCGTGGTCTGGCCCTGCCAAGATGAATGTGCAGGCCGCAGCAGTCATGAAGCAGGCCACCATTCCCTTTGACAGTGGATTGACCTTGAAGAACACTATGGATAGAGAGATGGACTCTCTGCTGAAGAGCCAGTTCACAGTGGCAGCTGCTATTCTCTAGTTGGAGGTGTGTGCAGGCCTGACACCTCAAGCCCTGCTTCTGTAGAGTCAGTTACCGAGTTTCTTCTGATGCCATATATGTTCTAGCCTGCTTGGCGATGACATGGCCTTGGATATGGCCTCACCACTGGGCAGCAAATATGTCCTCCAAAGCCTGGCTAACTCAACCAGCCTTAAGGGAAAGCTCCTTTGTGGGGCTGATTGGAGAGGTTCGTGAAGAACTTGGCCAAGGCTAAGTCTTATCACCTTCCAGAGGACAGACTGAAGGGGCATGGAAAGCAAGCAGGGTCATACTGGACTGACTTCCGGGGGTCTCGGGACGCCTTGCATTTTATCCTGGAAAACCTTTTCTTCAATGCTTCTGGATTTTGGACCCACAATTAGTCTAAAATCGTGGGCCCAGAGACTTGGTCCCATCTAGGGGGGAGTTTATCCCATTCATCACAAGGAAGGTTTTGGGTCCCATTCCTAAATGTCACTAAGGATAGTTGGGTATTAGACCCCATTCAAAGCGGCTATGTCCTGGACTTCAAGCACTTGATCTTGGTGGCATTTGTCATCTCTCCATGTGGTTTGGTGGACATGAGAGCACTGCATGGTCCAATTGGACAAGTTATGGAACCTGAAGGCGATGATGCCAGTGCCCCCGGCTGAGTGGGGAAAGGGAAGATATTCCATTTCTCTCAGGATGCCAAAGAAGGATGGCTTCTTCCAACCAATAACCTCGAGGGGATCAATGTTCATTTGTGCATGTTGCACTTCTGAATGGACACTCTGAGATCTATGATTTTGGCAATGCACGAAAGGGAGTTCCTAGTGTCTCTAACTCTGGCCAAAACTTGTTTTTATATCCCAGTCTGGGAGGATCCTCAGAGATGTCTGTATTTTGCCGTGTTTGGCTCACATTTTCAGTTCACCCCCTTCCCTTCGGCCTCTCCACTGCACCGAGAACATTCTCCAGGGTCACAGTGATAGTGGCTGCTGTGCTACCATGCTAAGAACTATGTGTATGCCCATTACTGGGCAACTCTCTCATCTGAGCCTGTTCTTTGTCAGAAGCCTCTAAGAGGCCTCTTAGGTTTTGGCCCAAGTGGTGTCCTTCTGGAAGGCCTTTGCTGTGTGGTCAATTGGGGAAAGCATCTGTTTAAGCTCTGTTTAAGTTTTTCCAATCCCTGGAAGTCCTGGGAACATGTTTCTATGCTCAAGTGGGCAGAGTCTTCCTGCCAGAGGAGAAAATGCAGAGATTGTTGGAATGACTTGAGGTGTTCTGTTCTCAACAGGTTCCTGGGGTTCGGGATTATCTACAGCTTCTTGGCTTGATGGCAGTGGCACTCAAAATGGTGCCACGGGTGTGCTCACATGAGGCCGCTCCAGCAGTCCTTCATGACCAGAGTTTGAGTTCAGCCTTCCATTCCAGCTGAGAGTGAGAGTCAGCATGACATTGTGGCTATGACCACATTATCTGAAGAGGGACATGTTGCTGGATTCTTCTGGTGACAGACACCAGTCTTACTGGCTGGGGAGCTCTTGCCAAGACCAAATGGCTCAGAGCTGTTGGATCCACAAGGAGGTGATGTGGTCCATCAACCATTTCAAAGCAAGGGCTATCTGGCTGGCCCCTTTGCATTTTCCCATCTTTGGTCATGAGCAGGGTGGTACGAGTATTCTCAGGCAACAACACAGCAGTGGCACATGTCATTCATCAAGGTGGCACAAAGTATGCAAGAGTGGCCCTTGAGATGGCTCTCTGGCTTGCTTGGGCAGAAATGAGATTCCTAGCTCTGTCGGCTCAACACATTGCCAGGATGGGCAATATCGAAGCGGTATCCTCCACTGTCAGTCTCTTGATCCTGGAGAGTAGGAGTTGAGCCAGGAGGCATTTCAGATATTTCTCCAGCATTGGAGTCGCTCCATGATGGAATTGATGGTGTGCTGTTCCAATGACAAAGTATGCCATTTCTTCAATTATTGGGTCCGAGGGTGTTATTGCCCTAGTTCAGTTCTGGCCATGGCACTGCCTGCTGTATGTGCCTGCTGCATGTGCTCTCTCCATGGCTGCTTTTGAGGCATGTACTTTGGCGCATAGAGAACCATCCAGGCTGGATTGTTGTGGTGGTCCCAGATTGGCCGAGGAGAGCATGGTTCAGGGACCAGATGTAGTTCCTGCAGAAACCTCATCTTTATGTGCCCCATTTCAGAGCTGGTTGCATCAGGGGCCATTTTTGTCCTTGATGACCCGTATCCCTTCTCACTTATGACTTGGCTCTTGAAAGGAGTCTGCTGACAGTAAGAACTCTTCTCCTGCAGTATTTTCCAACTCTGCTCAAGCCCAGAGGGGTTCTACTAGCCTGGCATACATGCGAGTCTGGTACCTCTTTGAGCATGAGTGTGGCACATAACAGCTTGTTCCTAAGACTGCCAAGGTGCTGACTCTGTTGGCCTTCTGTAGGACAGTCTGGAAAATGACTTTTTACCTTACATCCCTAAAAGTCCAGGTGTTTCAGAGGTTTAGTGGCTGGAAAATCTTTAGCCTTGCACCTGGATGCTTCGCTTTTTCTTCACGGGATTTGGCATCTGCGTCCTCCCATCTGGTCACTGTCCCTTCCTGGGATCTATGTCTGGGCTCAGGGCCCTGATGTCATAGCCCTTTGAGCCTCTGAAGTGTGCTACTCTGAAGGATGTGACTCTCAAGACTGTTTTCTTGCCCATGATTTGTTCAGCAAGGCCAATTTCCAAGTTGCAGACTCTGTCTTGCCAGGATCCATATTTCTCCTTTTTGGAGGAGGCCATTTCTATTCGGCCTGTGCCTTCCTTTTTGCTCAAGGTGATATCTCCCTTTCATATGAATCAAGTGGTTTGCTTGCCCTCCTTTTCTAAGGAGCAGTGTAGAAGAGAAGGTAAGGATCTTTGCCCCTCTGGATGTCTGGAAAGTGCTTCTCTGGTACTTGGAGGTTGCAAATTCTTTTCATAAGTCCCATCATCTCTTTGTGCTGTTTGCTGTCCCAAGCAAGGATGATGTGGTAGCCAAATCTACCTTAGGGTACTAGATCAAGAACCTCAGAGTATTTGCTATGGAACTGACCAGTTCCAGATGGTTTGCACGCCCATTCTACTCAAGCGCAAGCATCCTTGTGGGTGGAATGTAACTTGGTAGCCCCATCAGACATTTGTTGGGTGGCAATGTGGACATCACTTTCCACTTTTGTCAAGTGGAATGTCCACTCTCGGGCAGACATAGCTTTTGGCTCAAACGTTTTAGAGCTGCAGTGTTGTCTTCCTGCCCTATGGAGGCAAGACAATATGGAAGATGACATTTTACTTAGCAGATAATGCCCTTTTCTTGAGTCCTGCAACACCAGTCTAAGACCCGCCCCTGGAAATGATTTTGGTCTGTTATGTTGTGGCTGTACCTTGGTTGTCTGTGTGTTAGTCTGTTTCTTCAACTGTCCATATGCATACATTCCTTCTGCTTGGAAGGAAAGAGAAAGTTCAAGAGGGGAAGTGAGAGGGAGAATTTGAGAAAGGAATGAAGAGAGAGAGTGCAAGGGATAGAGGATAGAAAGTGGGAAAGTTTTCAAGCGAAGATAATTGAAAGGAGAAAAGAGAGTGCCAGAGGGTGGGATATTGAGGAAGTGAGTGCAGGGAACAGGGGAGAGTGCATCAGGAGGAAAAGATGTATTTACCAAGGGTCTAGAGAAAAACTCTGCTTAACACTCTCGATCCCTACACCTCCAAATACCTCCATCCCTCAGATGTCCCCACAAATATACAAGAGTATACTTTCCAGATAGACATGCTCACAAACACAAATATCTTTATCGTTATCAGGAGGCTTAATTTACCACGCCTTCACAAGCAACAGGGCGGTTTACAAAGTACAATTTAACTGCAAAAATATGGAAAGGAAAGGAACTCCATGGTCAGATAGGAAAGAGTAGCACAATCATACAGCAGGTAGAAAGGGCAAGGAGAGAGAAGAGAGATGAAGAAAGGGAGGAAAGTAGCAGGGTGACTAAGCAAGGGGAAGTGAAAGGTCAAAATCTAGCTGGAAAAGGTAGGTCTTGAGCATGGATTTGAATATCCCCATGGAGCTCCCATTTACCCCCCCCCCCCCCATGCATCTTAGACATTACACACCCTGCCATAAAACTGATAGCCCGATCTCAAGACACACAGAAGAACCCACCTGGAATTCAGCAAATACATCTTATGACAACTCATTTTCAGGGCATAGCCCCTTCCATTCTACCAAAACATACTTTACCATGTCTCTTCCCACGCTTTCCCCTTCACAAACATGCTTGAGTTTGGAAATACAGAAAGCGTAAACACACCTTGTGTTATAATGTAAGTATTTATTTTTTAACTGGGGAATGATTGATATATGTTTTGGATTTTCCCTGTCAGAGGAGTCTCCTCCCAAAATGATATAACAGGGCAGAAAGTATACTCATTTCTGGAAAATGCTAGATTATCTCCAGCTGACAGTATAGTACTTTAGTAGAGACACTGGCTCTACTGCTCAAAGCAATGACATCTAAATAGTCTCTCTTATATATATGTATCTGTCTATGTATACTTACATACTGTACAAATGAGAAAACAAAATAACCAGCATATTAAGGGCTAGATTTACTAATGTGTGCTAAAGTACCTTTAAAACATGTTAATGCAATTTTTGTGTATTGATATTTAATGCAAGTCTTGCAATTTGTCAATTTGGCTTATTTACTAAGGGGATCATTCCATAACACAAAAAATCCCTTTCGACATGCGACCATATTCTGAAACTCCCATGGCCCTGCATGTACACGGTGCTAGCAAGAGAATCGCAGAATGTGTCCAGGAGGGGGCAGAATGGGGGCATGACCAGCAGCGAGACATACAATGCATATTCAGGAAAGGCCCGTGTATGTTCTGCATGTTTCCCGCGGATGTCCACGTTATACAAGTGGAAACATGGAATAAGGCCAAGACTTAGAAACTTTTCTGCTCTGCTCTGATCTGCAATGCATCCCATATTGATGAATGGCTGTGACAAAGATGTGTTGATGCGGTGTGTCTGCAGTCTGGAGAACCACAAGATGCAGTTGTAAAGAAGAAAATGCAGAGGTGAGGGAAGGTGGTATGGTAAAGACATATTAATAAACACCCCACAGAAATGTTCAGAGGTTCAATGGTGATTATTTTGGCTATGCTGACAATTGCTGTGTGAGCTAGAGGAGATAATCTAGGGTACCCTGACAATTTCTGTCTTTCAAGAAGTGGGACTGTTGATGTAGGGATTGTATGTGGGTGAGTATACGATGGATTCATGTGTGGGTGAGAAACGGAGATCCAATTAGTAGTCCTGGGACTCCATGCCATTATGTTATACCAGCTGTTTTCTAGAGGTGCAGGGCATCCTTACTGCAGATGTATGTTTTGTGTGACTGCAAGTGAGACTGTATGTGTGTGTATGGTTAGAGGGATGCATGGGAGGACCTGGTGTGTTCAACCACAATATTGGAGGGACATCAATGCCTGGCCAGTACCTGGTCCATAGGGATGACTGCAGCATGACCTGGTGCCAGTGTGCTCGGCCAGGATACATTAGAAAGGGGTCTCTACAGCTAAAAGTCACAGCATATCCCTGTAAACGATAAGGGATCCTCAGAATGCGTGCATATAACAGGACACAAAGCACCATCAGCAGGCTCACAAAAGTGCACATTTGTATAGACAGATGCTTGTGCTCTTGGGCATCTAGTAGTACTGTTTATCAAAGATAACCAACGCAAGCACAACTAAAATGTTCTCCTACTGCCATATGTTTTGCTGCAGGATATGTCAGGACAAACATGTCACTTTCTATTTGCTGTTGTAACATCTCAGAGTGCACAGAAATCACTTTGTTGTGTTCTGGTCATGCAAAGGACATGCTTATCTGGTCTATTGTGCATCAGCACATTTGAATCATTCATTTTCATGGCTAGTTTACATGAGCAGCACACTGTCAGTGTGAGGAGCAGCCTTGGGGATACATGTTTTAACTGGGGCGGCGTGGCCGCATGGAGATGGGCAGCATCAGATATGTACATCTGTTTGGAATTTGCCAAGGGCAGCGCCATTCAGACCGCTTGCTGCTGTTGTAGGGATGGTTGACGTATGAGAGAATCAGAAGAAGAGATTGAACTTTATCCTATTAAACTGTATCTGCACCAGACAGTATACTATATTTGGATTAGACATTGAACTATAAATGTATTAGATATTGAACTATATCTGAACTATATAGGAATTGGGTCATTGTGTACTGAACATGTTGCTAGTGTACAGATGCATGAGAAAGAAGTTTGGGGAGGACAGACAGCTATATGATGCAAGACAGGCAGGAAGCCTGACTGGAAGATTTTTGTATGTGACTTTATATGGACATATCAGGTGATGAGTCTTGTCGGCTGACTGTGAGTCACTAGTTTGTCAAGGTGTATAAAGATAGCGGGAGAGTCCCAGACAAACTGGAAGCCACCTTTTCTCCGCTGAGGAGCGTGACATGTCCTGAACTTGATTCCAGTCTGTGCTGTTGGGCTTCCCCAGCTGAAGAGAATGGATTGTGAGGAGAATGCCCAGTTCAGTGATGTATCCATAATCTCTCTCTCTCTCTCTCTCTATATATATATATGCATATATCTGTATTGTTGTTGTTGTTGTTGTTGTTAAGTGCCGTCAAGTCGGAGTCGACTAATGGCGACCCTCTGGATAGCTATCCTAAATTGTGTTCGGTCTTCAGTCAGGAGGCTCATTGTTGACAGACTGGTACCCGTAGCTGTTGTTATTGTATCGATCCATCTCATTGCTGGCCTTCCTCTTTTGCGTTGACCTTCTATCTTGCCAAGCATAATGTCTTTCTCTAATGATTTCTCTTTTCGCATGATGTCTCCAAAGTATGAAAGTCAAAGTCTTGTCATCTGAGCTTCTAAAGAAAGCTTAGGTTTGATCTCCTCTAGTACCGACTGGTTTGTTCTTCGGGCAGTCCATGGTATACACAGTATTCGCCGCCAGCACCATAATTCAAAGGCATCAATTTTCTTCCTATCTGTCTTTTTCACTGTCCAGCTTTCACATCCATATGATGTTATTGAAAATACCATGGCTTGAACAAGTCAAATCTTTGTATGGAGAGAGACATCCCTGCTCTTGAGAATCTTATCTAGGTCTTTCATAGCCATTCTGCCAAAAGCAATGCGTCGTCTGATTTCTTGACTGCTTGTTGCTTCTTTATTGATAGTTGATCCAAGTAGGTTAAAGTTGTTCACAATTTCAATTTCTTCTCCTTCAACAATGAACCTGTTGATTATGCCAGTTGTCATGATCTTTGTCTTCTTTACATTAAGGTGCAGGCCCATTTTGAGACTATGGGGCATGTTTACTAAAAACCGCTAATTTGCGCGCCGCAAAATAGCACACTAAAAGCGGTACTTAAGAGCACTTAAATGGCCCGTAAACGTGCGGGTCACCACCGCACGCGTGCGCGTCACACGAACGCGCCCCGCACAAGTACGGGCCCGCAAATGTCCGATAGAGGCGTGGAAAGGCTAACGGAGGGCGGAGGAAGGCTCCGGAGGGGCGGAGAGACGGGGCTTATGGGCAGGGAAGGGGAGGGGAGAGGCGCCCCGCACATTATCGGGGCTGAAATCGCAAGTAAAAAATAGCGCGAGTGAAACACTCGCGGTACAGGCCATGTAAAGGGAAGGGAAACCATTTTCGTCAGCAATGTACACCTAAACCGGGGAAACCGTCAAAACGTGAGCAGTGTGATACATGTGCACAGCACAAAAGTGCAATTACAAATATCAAATGACCACCACAGAAATAGTACAAAGAGGAGGTCAGCTGGGGAACAGTGATAGTAAAGGGCAAAACCAAAAAACACACCCAGGAAAGCACCAAACATATAAATGAATTATGGAACGGTCTACGGAGCGGAGACCTTTCCCAACACACATTTCCTTGTTACGTACGTTCCCTGTGAGTGGTGTTTATGGTTGCCCATCAATAGCAAGGTTGCCCAGTTTGTTTATATATCAACCCCCGTCTGCGGTGGTCAGTTCCGGGGCTCAGTTGCACGTTTGTCACCAGACAGGGTGAATGAGCCCACAGTAAAAATGTGCAGAGCAGGGTTTGCGACTCCATCCTGCCAGGTTAACTATCTCCAGGGACTGCACTGTCTCTGTGGACACACTGTGGTGCAGCGGACAGAGCCACTACCTCTAGGACCATAAGGCACAGGATCAAATCCCAGCTGGGGCCCATGCCAGCCCAGTTCCTATGTTTTACCCACCACTAAACAAAGATAGCACAGACACCCCTGTATTGCAGGGAACATAAGCATGGTGCAAACACCCATATTTTGCCCTACCCCGCACACACCCCATAACAATGGGCATTACCCACAGCCCAGTCCCCCACATCCAGTCCCGGAGTGCCACAATGCAATCAGGGCATATGCATTCCCTGAGAGTAGGAATGCCATCATGTTGGCGGACGAGTACAGGTGGTGGAGGGGGCAGTGGCTGCTAGCCACAGAAGACAGTGGCCTAGCCATGTGCAGGCTGGCACCGTCCACTGCAACAGACAGGCCCTGTCGGATGTACAGTCATGGACTGCCCAGGGAATCAAGCACATCTGTGGCAACAAAGTGGCGCACTGCACACAGACAGTGTGTGCAAGAACAGAAGGTCACAGGTTCAAAGCCCTGCCAATCCTCTCCACATATCTTTACCCACAAGTAATCCGTGATAGTAAGGACAAAACATTATTGCTGGGGACATACGCATTGCTCATACGCCAATTTTACACCCCACTGATCACAGACACCATGATGAGGGGCATTACCTAGAGCAGAGTCTCACAAATGCAGTCCCAGAGGACCACACACCATTCAGGTTCAATGCTGCCGCCCATACAAATGCCAGTGCTGTATATCTCTGCACCACCCCCATGGCATGTAGATGTAGCTAATGCATATTCATGAGGGACAGCAGGAAAACGCGAACAGTGTGTTGCAACCCTGGGCTGGATTTGGGAACCTCAGCCGTAAAGCAGCAGCCAACAGGGGCAGACACACCCACACCCACACCCACAGGCCCCAATGGCCAATGCCCCCTCGAGAGGCAGGACATCGGGCCCTGTGTGCATCTCACAATACTAGCATGTGAATACCTTAGCAATGTCACTGTACACCTGGGTATACGGTACACAGCTTCCGAACACTTGCTCTGAGTATTGGCAGATAGATATCCCTACGTCACGCACATTCTGCTCCTTGAGCTCCATCATGACAATCTGTCTGTTGACTGCAGTGGGTGAATCAGGTCTGGTCTCTGATAGCGTTTACCACCCTGGGGAGTGACTCAAAACAGTATTGCTACCATATCCATGCCTGTACTGTGCCCAGGACTGGTGTGGTGGCTAATGCTGACAAACGCCTCTACAGTAGCACAATGCTGGCATACGTGTGGGAGTGTGTGTCTGTCTATACAGTGTGTGTTGGCTGCAAACACCTTCCACAGCCCACACTGCCAGCACTGTTGGCAGTATTGGCCTGCCAATGTGCATAATGAGCAGCAAGGTACCATGGGTATAGCTCTGACAGGGCGGGTTGGCCAGGATGCATCTGCACAGGGCAGAGGGCACTGACTGGGATAGTGTAGTGGTTGCCCACCACCTACACATACATGGTGGCCTCTGTATGTGCTGCTGGGGTTGCACTCCACCCTGACTGTGCAGTGAAGACAACATGGCTAGGCACCCCCATAGTGAATGATAGTATGTCTCCCATGTGATATATATGGGTTTTGTGTCGGGGCCCAGTCAATGACTTGACTGCTGGTGTGCACTGCCATCCCAGTTCTGGGTGCATGCATTTCCAACAGGACTAACTAGCAGACATATGTCAGCTGGTGTGTGTCCTGATGGAGCGCCGTGCAGTGGCTGATGGCTTGCTGTAGGCAAAGATCAGATAGTGGTGGGGTGCAACTTAGCATATCAAGGCCTAATGTCTGTCAGATATTGTGTTATGGATGTGTATGGAGTTGCTGTGACAGCGCTGTAGGGTGTCTCTCCCACAGCAGGACTGGGGTTGATGGTCCACCCTACTGCTACCATTGCAGGGAGGTAGCATGATGATAAGAGACCCTGCTATCCAACCTGAGGGGGAGAAATGGTGGTAAAGAGCCCACCTAGGTCTCACATAAGGGGTGCCCCTGACTCTGCCCAACAGAGATATCCAAGGTGTCTCTGCAGAAACAACCTATCTCACAGAGTAATAGTGCTGTGAAGCTCTGGCATGGCCTCATTCTGCCACGGAGGTTGTGGTGGACCTGGTCCTGGGTGCCCCCACGCACACTCAGGGTGAGCACAGTACCCGCACAATGTGACGGTGTGTAGCTACTCTGTGCCAGTACAACACCTACTCAGTACACCCTACCAGGCCGAGGTGATGTGTGGGTGCACATGGACACTCCCACCTACCAAGCTGTGGAGATGCCGGGGTGCATTCCCGATCCTGTGTCTATCTGTGGACAGTTGATTTGCATGTGCAGTGCATCATGGGTATGGGTGGACTAACCCTATCCTGGCTACCACAACAGACTGTCTGTGTGGTGACATGCAGGCTCTCTGCAGCCAGCCAGGGGCTTGCTGGCAGCTATAGAGCTGTAGGCCAATGGGTACCTCATTGCCTGTGAAGTCAGAGGTCATGGGTTCAAACCCACAGTGGTGTAATTTTGTAGGGCGCTGCACAGGTATTTAACATTTAATGTGCAGATGTTGCTGGCAGCAAATCAACCCACAGCGTACTATACCCACATGGTGCCCTTGAGTGTGGTTGATAGGGCACACAATAGGCCATCTGTTAGTTTAGGTCCATATGAGGTGCACTAGTCTCCATCCGGAGACAAAACATATATGGTGCCCTATAGGGGACATGCAAGGGTGCCTTGGCGGACAGTGCACTCTAACATGTGCCTCATGAGCTGCCTCATGTCAACATGATGTGCGAGTGCGTTTGGTAGCTGTGCTAAATAAAGGAAAACTAAAAGCCACCCTACAGCACTACTCACCAAAAACATACTGCCTCAACCAGCCCTGTGCACTGAGCACTGTGAGGGATCGAACCCCTGATCCGTGCACCATTGGTCAGTGTACCCACCATTGTGCTGTGTCCCTGTTACTGTGCTGACACATCAGTACGCCGCCTCATGGCCATCTGCGCGCGGCCCTAAGCTGCTCACAATGAAGTTTCCCGCACACTGCCGCCCCAAAAAACAGTGCGCCGCTTCATGCCGCCAAGAATGAATAGTGCGCCGCCTGCTGCTGCTCAAAATTAACACTGCTCCGCCCTATGCCGTGCAAAAGTAAGATGCCCCCTAAAACACCTCTACCTATTAAAGGTGATGCCTCAGTCAGGCGTTTACGTTGTGCACAAAGGGGGTTTGAACACATGGCCCCTGCACCATTGGTCGGTGTCCCCACCATTGTACCACAGCTCTGTTGATATTGTGGTAGGCGACGGCCTATGATCCATGCTAATTGAACTAAGCAGACAGGCCTAAGCAGTTTGACCTGAAACTGAGGCCTGTAGTAAGGCCCAGAGGAATGAAAACCCCCCTGAATGATGACACCATAGAATTGAAACTTAACTCAGTTTAACTGAACATAGCTAAGCAGAAACGAAACTGAGAAAATATAGAAAAACAAGTTTAATTGGTACTGATAAGGTGTGCTATGCTTCTATGGAATTAATTAACTCTGCAAAAAGCAAGGTTACAGTGCCCTGCTTCCCATATGTTTTAACAAGCTAAGCGACCTTGGAGGAGAGATGTAACAAGTTAGAGACACTGACCATTGTAATTGGGACTAGAAGGGGGGCAACCAGGTGCTGAGCCCAGACCAGGGTCCCGATTGGGTAGCCATATCAGTACCGGGACCAATAGATGGGTGAGAGGGGTTACTTGGACCAATGAAAGGTATGCCTATGTCTAGAATGGAGAAGCACGCTATAAACGTTGTTTTGTTGCTAGAAACCATGCGCAGCCATTTTGAAATTGCTTATTGCTTGAGCCATGTGCACATTAAACTGGCTTTGATCCTTGAAACGACTCCTGGTTTTATTTATTGCATGCTTATCTGCTGCTACATTTCGTGTGTGTCCAACAGCGCGCCACGTGGCCTTCCGGGCCGCAAATGTGGACCCCGGCCATTAGCGCCTGGCGCACCAGTCAGGCCGCGTTCGACCCCATGTTTTATCTCCACGGCCTGAACCCCAAACTCCGTATATGGCACAGGCACACCAACGCGGCCCCGCACAATCTCAGGGTGCACTAAACATACTCCATTGGTGCCATGTGTGACTGCTGAGATCAATGCACATACATATCTCCAACACCCTAACCCTTGGGTGTGCAAGTTGCGTGCATTTCCAATGTATAACATAACATCCACGCAGCCATGAGGAACGCAATAGCAACACAATGTCTGGAGCGCAGCCATGCGGAGTGCATGTGCGCGAGCCGCAATGCGCAAATGCGGAGGTTGCGTCGTCAGCGTCGTCACGTCCAGAAGGGCAGAAAACAAAATGGCTGCCAGAATGCGCAAACCTGCATTCAGCCACACCGAACTTTGCCACCTGGCCGCATTGGTTGGGCCAAAGATGGAGAAGCTGTTCCCAGGGGCCGCCAGGGGAAAAAACACAGAAAAGGTCCAGAGGGCCTGGGAGAGAATCAAAAGGCGTTTCAATCGTGTGGCAGACAACCAAAGGGAGGTGAGTGCATTGCCACAGGTCATAATTACCATAGACACAGACAGGGTTGTTTGCATCTGTCAATGGTGCTGTGTGTAGGTATTCCAGATCAGTAAAGTGTAGCTGGGGGACCCACATGCCAAGGTCTATATGTAATGAAAACAACTAAACCATCTAAATTGAGCTTATACTAAATAGTGAAACCACCAAACATTCAAAAGAGAGGTCTATATGTAGCACATATGAGTGTTTTGCCATCTACCCAGGTGTTTAGGGACGTAGTCACAAAGGGCATGATGCCATCCTGGAGTCCTTGCTGCTGCTGTGCTACAAAACACTGTAACACACCTAGCCCATAGAGCTGCCTGGGATGGGTCCAGAGACATCATGTGCAACTGGCCGTGTTCTGCATCCTCAGGGCTGCACACATTGGCCACCCTCAGGGGTGTGAAACGTGCATCACATGGTCTGGCAGCCACCCTGGAGCTATGGGGTGTGTGCCAATGTTGGTCAGGGCAAAACCCCTATCACCAGGACCCTTGAGAGCCCATCAGAGTGGGCCCACCATCACCCTGGAGATATGGGGATGTCTACTAATGTTGTTTAACCCATCATCCCTGTCCCCAGGGGTACAGAGAAGCCATCAAAGTACACTCCCACCCACCCTGGAGTTATGGGGATGTCCACTAATGTTGTTTAACCCATCATCCCTGTCCCCAGGAGTACAGAGAAGCCTTCAAAGTGGGCCCTCTGTCATCCTGGAGTTATGGGGATGTGTACTAATGTTGTTTAACCCATCATCCCTATCCCCAGGGGTACAGAGAACCCTTCACAGTACACTCCCACCCACCCTGGAGTTATGGGGCTGTCTACTAATGTTGTTTAACCCATCATCCCTGTCCCCAGGGGTACAGAGAAGCCATCAATGTACACTCCCACCCACCCTGGAGTTATGGGGATGTCTACTAATGTTGTTTAACCCATCATCCCTTTCCCCAGGGGTACAGAGAAGCCATCAAAGTACACTCCCACCCACCCTGGAGTTATGGGGATGTCCACTAATGTTGTTTAACCCATCATCCCTGTCCCCAGGAGTACAGAGAAGCCTTCAAAGTGGGCCCTCTGTCATCCTGGAGTTATGAGGATGTGTACTAATGTTGTTTAACCCATCATCCCTGTCCCCAGGAGTATAAAGAAGCCTTCAAAGTGGGCCCTCTGTCATCCTGGAGTTATGGGGATGTCTACTAATGTTGTTTAACCCATCATCCCTATCCCCAGGGGTACAGAGAACCCTTCAAAGTACACTCCCACCCACCCTGGAGTTATGGGGATGTCCACTAATGTTGTTTAACCCATCATCCCTGTCCCCAGGAGTACAGAGAAGCCTTCAAAGTGGGCCCTCTGTCATCCTGGAGTTATGGGGATGTGTACTAATGTTGTTTAACCCATCATCCCTGTCCCCAGGAGTACAGAGAAGCCTTCAAAGTGGGCCCTCTGTCATCCTGGAGTTATAGGGATGTCTACTAATGTTGTTTAACCCATCATCCCTGTCCCCAGGAGTACAGAGAAGCCTTCAAAGTGGGCCCTCTGTCATCCTGGAGTTATGGGGATGTGTACTAATGTTGTTTAACCCATCATCCCTATCCCCAGGGGTACAGAGAACCCTTCACAGTACACTCCCACCCACCCTGGAGTTATGGGGCTGTCTACTAATGTTGTTTAACCCATCATCCCTTTCCCCAGGGGTACAGAGAAGCCATCAATGTACACTCCCACCCACCCTGGAGTTATGGGGATGTCTACTAATGTTGTTTAACCCATCATCCCTTTCCCCAGGGGTACAGAGAAGCCATCAAAGTACACTCCCACCCACCCTGGAGTTATGGGGATGTCCACTAATGTTGTTTAACCCATCATCCCTGTCCCCAGGAGTACAGAGAAGCCTTCAAAGTGGGCCCTCTGTCATCCTGGAGTTATGAGGATGTGTACTAATGTTGTTTAACCCATCATCCCTGTCCCCAGGAGTACAAAGAAGCCTTCAAAGTGGGCCCTCTGTCATCCTGGAGTTATGGGGATGTCTACTAATGTTGTTTAACCCATCATCCCTATCCCCAGGCTACAGAGAACCCTTCAAAGTCCACTCCCACCCACCCTGGAGTTATGGGGATGTCCACTAATGTTGTTTAACCCATCATCACTGTCCCCAAGTACAGAGAAGCCTTCAAAGTGGGCCCTCTGTCATCCTGGAGTTATGGGGATGTGTACTAATGTTGTTTAACCCATCATCCCTGTCCCCAGGAGTACAGAGAAGCCTTCAAAGTGGGCCCTCTGTCATCCTGGAGTTATAGGGATGTGTACTAATGTTGTTTAACCCATCATCCCTATCCCCAGGGGTACAGAGAACCCTTCACAGTACACTCCCACCCACCCTGGAGTTATGGGGCTGTCTACTAATGTTGTTTAACCCATCATCCCTGTCCCCAGGGGTACAGAGAAGCCATCAATGTACACTCCCACCCACCCAGGAGTTATGGGGAAGTCACATAATGTTGTTTAACCCATCATCCCTGTCCCCAGGGTACAGAGAAGCCATCAAAGTACACTCCCACCCACCCTGGAGTTATGGGGATGTCCACTAATGTTGTTTAACCCATCATCCCTGTCCCCAGGAGTACAGAGAAGCCTTCAAAGTGGGCCCTCTGTCATCCTGGAGTTATGGGGATGTGTACTAATGTTGTTTAACCCATCATCCCTGTCCCCAGGAGTACAGAGAAGCCTTCAAAGTGGGCCCTCTGTCATCCTGGAGTTATGGGGATGTCTACTAATGTTGTTTAACCCATCATCCCTATCCCCAGGGGTACAGAGAACCCTTCAAAGTACACTCCCACCCACCCTGGAGTTATGGGGATGTCCACTAATGTTGTTTAACCCATCATCCCTGTCCCCAGGAGTACAGAGAAGCCTTCAAAGTGGGCCCTCTGTCATCTTGGAGTTATGGGGATGTCTACTAATGTTGTTTAACCCATCATCCCTGTCACCAGGAGTACAGAGAAGCCTTCAAAGTGGGCCCTCTGTCATCCTGGAGTTATGGGGATGTGTACTAATGTTGTTTAACCCATCATCCCTATCCCCAGGGGTACAGAGAACCCTTCACAGTACACTCCCACCCACCCTGGAGTTATGGGGCTGTCTACTAATGTTGTTTAAACCCATCAACCCTGTCCCCAGGGGTACAGAGAAGCCATCAATGTACACTCCCACCCACCCTGGAGTTATGGGGATGTCTACTAATGTTGTTTAACCCATCATCCCTTTCCCAGGGGTACAGAGAAGCCATCAAAGTACACTCCCACCCACCCTGGAGTTATGGGGATGTCCACTAATGTTGTTTAACCCATCATCCCTGTCCCCAGGAGTACAGAGAAGCCTTCAAAGTGGGCCCTCTGTCATCCTGGAGTTATGAGGATGTGTACTAATGTTGTTTAACCCATCATCCCTGTCCCCAGGAGTACAAAGAAGCCTTCAAAGTGGGCCCTCTGTCATCCTGGAGTTATGGGGATGTCTACTAATGTTGTTTAACCCATCATCCCTATCCCCAGGGGTACAGAGAACCCTTCAAAGTACACTCCCACCCACCCTGGAGTTATGGGGATGTCCACTAATGTTGTTTAACCCATCATCCCTGTCCCCAGGAGTACAGAGAAGCCTTCAAAGTGGGCCCTCTGTCATCCTGGAGTTATGGGGATGTGTACTAATGTTGTTTAACCCATCATCCCTGTCCCCAGGAGTACAGAGAAGCCTTCAAAGTGGGCCCTCTGTCATCCTGGAGTTATAGGGATGTGTACTAATGTTGTTTAAACCCATCATCCCTCTCCACAGGTGTACAGAGAACCCTTCACAGTACACTCCCACCCACCCTGGAGTTATGGGGCTGTCTACTAATGTTGTTTAACCCATCATCCCTGTCCCCAGGGGTACAGAGAAGCCATCAATGTACACTCCCACCCACCCTGGAGTTATGGGGATGTCTACTAATGTTGTTTAACCCATCATCCCTGTCCCCAGGGGTACAGAGAAGCCATCAAAGTACACTCCCACCCACCCTGGAGTTATGGGGATGTCCACTAATGTTGTTTAACCCATCATCCCTGTCCCCAGGAGTACAGAGAAGCCTTCAAAGTGGGCCCTCTGTCATCCTGGAGTTATGGGGATGTTTGCCAATGTGGTTTAAACCATCCCCCCTATCACCAGGTGTACACGGAGCCCAGCTGGGGTCGCCAGCAATCCCATGGGGATATGGTTGCAGTAATGCCTAATGCTGTTGGAAACCTGTCCCTCCTCCATCACCAGGGACCTGATAGCTTTCCCATTATTCCTGGGCAACACCCTGTTCTCAGTTTGTATCTTGCTGATGTGGTGCTGTAGGACACACCAGACCTAGGGGGGTGGGGGAAAGCAGACTGTGGACTGGGAGGGTAATGTCAGTCGGATATGTTTTTAGGTCTTATGGTGTGTAGGTATTGCACATCCTCACACAGTCCCTTGGGGTGGCACGACAGGTCGGCCTAGTGAGAACGACAGCTGACGAGCACTCACATAGTGGGATGATCGTTCACAACCTCCCACACGCCATTTCAACTCATGTGGAGACACACACAGTGGGTGCAATATATGATCAAGAGCGCAGTCCAACAGGTATCGCCATCCATACCGGAACATCTGAATCGCACTGCACTGTGTTGACCAAGGGAACCATGGATGGTCAAATAACACCTCCACAGCTGCCCCACACACAATGGGATCCTCTCCCATGCTCGCACAACTAGGTGCCCCCCACCAGTGGTCACCATGTTCCACACCTCCACGTCCACACATTCTACATTACCTGGTATCAGCTGCTAACCCTTAAAATAAGGTGAATGTCCTGTCAACACATACACAACATTGCCCCCAGTGGATGTGACACCCTCGCAAACACACTTCCCTGTTCCCTCTCACACTCTCCCACCCCCATATACCACCACCCCTTTGTCTCCCTCTCTCCCCCACCATTGCAAACATGACAATGCCTAGTGTGATGATATGGGGTGGGGGGTGGGGAAGCCTGTGGGTGCTGGGCAATGCTGCTATGCTGGTGTCCCATATGATGATGCCAGCATAAACCCCCGACAGGCGCCGTGGGTCCCCGCCCCTCACACTCATAAGGCAGGCCTATGCACACATTTCCCAGGGATGCCACACCCTGTCACAAGTGTGTGACTGTGCCGGAAATACAGAAACCACTACACGCAGTGCAACCGGAGCCGGTCTGACCACGTGGGCACAAACACATGAATATGGGTATGTTTAACTATCCACCTGTGCAGAAGGGTAGGTAATTAGAACAAACCAAACAATGTTTGTTTATCAACAGGTGGAGGATCTGAGGACGAAGGTGCTGTGAACTACTGCAGTTCCCATGGAGACTTCCTGGCGAGCTATAGCAGGGGGCCACAGACACCCAATGATTTTGAGACTGGACAGGCATGAACTCTCCAGTTTATGCTTTCACATTGGCCCACCAACATGTATGTGTGGGTTTTAATGGCACTCTGTAGATGTGTAACGTAACACTCATGGTACGTGTGTATATGTCCTGTTAACTTTAACAGGGGAGAGGAAAGCAGCTGCGAGGGCCACAACATCGGCCTACTGCACTCCGGCGGTCCCACCACACCACCGTGCCAAGGGAGGTGGAGGTGGTGGTGGTTGGAAAGCGAGACGGAGGTGGAAGAGGGATCCCAGATCGAGCTGGCGGAGGAGGAGACGGAGGAGGAGCAGCAGATGGGGGAGGGGGGGGAGGAGGAGAGGGAGGAGGAGACAATGGACGGTGGTGGGGGTGCACGAGGATGGGAGAGGAGGAAGAGGCCCCCCACAGCACACCCAGAGGGTGAGTGCTGCTGGCAGGAGGGACGGCTGCGGGTGAGGGGGCAGGGCAATGTGCAACCGGTGTGTGGGGGGGTGCGTGTGGTTGGGCAGAGGAGGGTGGCTGAGAGTGTTTTTGGGGGGAGGACAGGGTTTGGGGGGTGCAGGGGAATACAGCAACAGCACAGCACAGGGTGGCATACGTGGTCCCGCCGTCAAGACACTGCAGGTGGAAGCTGGGGATAGGCCGTCGTCGCAAACAAACATGTCATCCAACGGCCCACAGCATATTGCATTGGCACAATGCCAGCCACACAGACCACGGCACCATTTGCCTATGTGCTGGCAGGTAACATGCAGGATGTGGCTGGGGGCAATGATGATGGTGTCAGGCTCGCGACGTACGCCTAATCTTCCAGTCACTTTGCAGTGTCTGACGGGGCTGTCCGGCAGGTGTTCCGCCGATGTTGCGTCAGCTGCAATTTCCGCTGGCAGCGGCCGAAGGGCGTCACAGGCACCGATCTGGACAACACCTGTGGATGTGCCCATGTGCCCTTTGCGTGCGGGGGGGGATGCTGTGTTTCCACGCACAAAATGGGGATGTTTTTTGTTGTGATGGCTGTTGCCAATGTTGGAAATTTTCTTTAATAACCATTTGTTTTTTGTTATGTGGAAACTATGGTCATGTGTCTCCCTCAAACCACCCCGCCATGGATGAATGCCTGGGATATGTCCCTGTGCATCTGGACCATGCTGTGGGCGAGCCGACATGGCTGGCAGACATGTACTGCTTACACATGCCAGTACATGGTGGCGTTAAAACCGTGTGGCAAGTGGCTACTGGCCAGGTAAGCCGCATGGGATGGTGAAGTGTGGAGGGGGTGATCCCAGAAGCAGCCATGCTGTTGGGTGGATTGAACTGCTAACAAATGTGGTCAGGCGGAGGGAGGGAAGCCAACATAAGCACGCTACGCATGTCTGCCTGTGCCACATGCATCCCTTGGGGGGGGGGTTTTTTTTTGCCCCAGACATGTTGCCCACTGTTGTCTTTGATATTCTATGACCACAAATATGGAACCTGGTTATGCTGGCAGAGGTGGGGAGGGGAGGTGATGAATGCCAGCTGACGACAGACCATGATGTATGGGCACAGTACACCTCAGACAACCAATGGGTCAGTGTGTTTGTTGTAGAACCCCTACCGCCAAGGGGCTGTGACTATGGACTGTGTAGGGTGACACATAGCATGTCGTGCCATCTGTTCCTGCAAAACACACTGGATGGAGTACCATCTAATGCGATCAGCAAGGGTCTGCTGATCAGCGACACGACATGCATGTGGCCACCACAATAGGGGACCCAAAGGACACAAATTGCACTGACACGTATCATGTATGTTGTCAACAACATTTATTTACACCCTAGGAATCCAAGGCGTGGCCTGCCCTTTCGGCACGTCGCAAAACCCTACCCCCTTGTGCTGCACCCTCCCCCTCATCTTGTGCTTGTGAGGTGGTGGCGGTGGTGGTGGCGGTGGTTGTGCAATAACTCTGACAGTAATGGCACGTACCCTCCAGTCCACACACACATTCCTTTCTTCAATGGGCATGTCCCTGCAATAATCCTAGATCCTTCGCAAGTGGCAAATCTCCAGCGTGTTGGCATCGATAGACTGGCGCACAGCTGCCAATTCACGACAGAGGATGCCTGTAGGGGGGAAGCAAGGGTGGTTGTGTGATCTAACCTCCCAAGAACACACAAAAGAATGACTCATATAACACATGAGTGTCATTGTGACTGTAACAAACTATAGTATGCCACGGCGTACTATGGTTATGAACACGCCATGTCAGAAAGGTGTATGTCAATGCCACCCAGCACATAACCATTGTTTTATCTATGTGATTGGGTGGCACACACAGGGAATTACACAGGTTGGCCCACCCACACCCCACGTTGCTGCAGATATTGAATAGGCCTGTGCACCATAGCACCCACATGTCCAGTGTGCAGTGTGGCGGAGCGTTTTCGCTGGACCCAACACACCTTTGGATACGTCTTGCATGAAGAGAGATAGAATGTTCACAGCAACCCATGTGGGACACATTTGTGGGGGATACACCCATCATGGACAGGGTAACGGTGTAGCGCCATTGACTTGAGGGGTGGGTTCGTGCAGCAGGATCCATCCCGTACATGGGCATGTCCATCCAATGCCACCATGTGTCTGACGGCAGAGGGGTCCACATACACCCGTTGGGTGAAGGATCTGGGGTCAGATAACAGTGCATGTCCAACCTTGGTACACATGTGGATGATGCACAACGTGCATGGAGAGGACCAGATGGTGCAGCACAGGGTGACACAACGCAAAATGGCGACTACAGGGTCATGCTGCAGGCATGCAACAGCATGTGGTGAGCCTCCGTTAGGAGTGAGTCACAGGAGTAGGGGGGGGGCCCTCCCGTTAATGTGTTTGGCAGCAGGCGGTTCCACTGTGAGCATGTCTAGTCCATCAGGACCCCGCATTGGGCACCAGATAACCTGTTTTATCGGGGGGGTTCATCACACACCATGCATTGTGCACCTCATTTTCCACATCTACCATGAACGGGACATGTTTGCGAGCCCTGTCTGTAATGTCCACCACCTAGACGTAATTGTGGACGTACAGGCGCCTCCCACGGGACCTGGTAGCCTCCCAAACCATGGGTACAGGATCTTAGACCGTGTCCTATCTGTACATCGTGCTATATGTGTGTCTGATGTCATTCCTCAACTGAGAGTGTCATGTGGTAGGAGTGGTCTACACCTGGTGATCGCAGACCGTAGAGGGATTGGGGTCTGAATGACGGTTCATGACAGACATGTATGTTTTTTCCTTATTGTCTTTGGAAGTAACATTAAACGCGTTTATATACCACGCGCTATTTGTTAGCAGTGCGGTTTACATACAACCAGGTGCACAGTCCGAGGCCTGTTCTGTGCTTACATTGTAACAGGAGTTTAAACTTGGAACATACATTGTAACAGGAGCATAAACCTCGAGCAACATTGGAACTATGCCCATATGTACAAAATATAATTAGATTTGATTTGTATATACAGGAGGTCCTAATGTCTGGTTTCAAGATACGTTGTGACAGGTGGCGTTTTGTAGCCATTGGCAGTGTGGGGTGAGATCGAGGTGGGGTGGATTTGCATGAGCAAAGTGAAGTAGGAAGATGTGGTGTTTCATTTGCCTTACGGAACTGCATAAGGCCTTTTGATGGATCTACTTTCAGGTGGAATTTCGTATCCAACATGTTGGGGCATAATAGAAGGCGAATGTCCGTTTTCTTGGGTCTAGGTATGTCATCTCTGATTCCCCATGGCCCATGTCCAGTTAACATGAGTAGTTTACTGGGCCACACGCTGGGCTACGTTGCTGAAGCTCAGTTGTGCAAGTGCTATGCTATTCTTGGGGTATGTCACACAACATGATGCAGCTGAACTGCATTACCTAGTGGTCTGCATCCATAGTTTGTACACTCACCCTAGGCTCAAATGTTCCCTCTAATTGTCCTGTAGCTTGGGTGCGCATAACATATCAGCTGTGCAGCTTTTGCATCCGCAAGGTTCAATTGTTGTGCGCCCCATAACGACACGCGTAGTTATATACTTTTAAGAGTTGACTACCCGTCCAGCAGACAGTATGTACCACCACAGTGTTTTTTAATAAAAAGAAATGAATATGGACAATTACAAAATGAAGCGGAAAATGTCTAGTAATTACAATCCCAACATTTAACTTATAAGGACGACTATGTTGTTATCTATCAGAATCAGGACCATTACGTTTTGTGCGCTCTGCTGTAAAGTATGGCTGCGCCTCACTCCTGCGAGGTGTGTGCGCGTGCACACGCGCACAGCGTAGAGGGAACAGTGCCTAGGCTGTTATGGTGTGTTTCACATTAACTCCGCTAACATACGTCGTACACTGCTTGTTGGTCAAATGTAATCCCGTCTACTGGAGACACACATGTGACAGCTTTGGACGGTATATGTTTCACACCCAGCACAGACACACCCCAACACAGAGAGTAGTGGGTTGTGCGTTGGCCTAGTCACGTTCCCGTTTTACCAGTGTGCCCTCTCAGCTGTGCACATGTGTGTGCGCACCACGACTTGCCGAGCAATCCCACTACTGTATGACATAGCACCACTGAGAGAAGGTATGTGAGTCAGCTCAACAGGCAACAAGTACGTGCTCATATGTCTCGTATGTTTGTGGAGGTATGGTTTGCACAGGTTAAGACCATAGTTTGTACTGCATGCATTGTGCTGCACCTACGGCAATCCGTACTGTACTTCCACAGGTAGTTTGTGTTACACCCCATTGCCTCTCTGTGGTGTGTAACATATTAACATTAGGCCATGGTATGCACAGCTGATATCTAATGAGGCACCACTGCATACAGAAACATTGGAGGGTGACATTGCTTCTCACCCACCTTCTGCATCCTGCCGTGTTATGTTGTCATGGGCTCTGATCTCCCCCCATGAGGTCATCCTCGAACCACATCATCCTGCTGTTGGTGGTCGCCGGTACCTTGTTCGACTAGACACCATTGGTGTGGTAGTTGCTCATCTGTGGCTGCATGCGGACTCTCCCCGGAACATGGTCTGCCACTACCGCATTACAGGCTCCGCCCTCCTCCTCCTCCCCCTCCGGTGGTGAGGACGGCCACATCATCCCCCTCCTCCCCGCACCCTCCTCGGACCACCAGCACCCTCCTCCGCATGTGTCAGCATGGTGCTGTATTCACCTGTATTGTGGTGGCAAAACAGATAGCACACAGATGTTTACACACTACAGCTAATGTCCACTTTTGTGCTGCAGACAACACAGACCTATTGGTGTGGGCACGCCAGCAGGTGTGCATGCCTACAGTGGCCCCCTACACACCCCCATACCTGTCTGTAGCCAACATGTACGTGCCCCAGGTGAACAGGTGTGTTTATTAGGTGCCGCACACCTAGTTTGTTTCCCATGCCTCAGCTACAGCTATAATTGTGCAGTGATCCCCCATGCCGTCTGTCACCCCATCTGGCCAACATCTGTCCCACTCCCGCTTGCTCCTTTCTCAAACACTTCCACCTGTATTTTCTACCCCGTGTTTGATTGTGCATGCCCCATTGAGCAGAGCCATATGTCCCTGGGACATACTGTGAGCATACTGCTACATGTGGTCTGGCCGTGACCTACGTGTGCATCTGAGCAGCTAATGTAAAGCCTCTTGTGCCCATTGACAGGCACACTGTATCAATGTGCGTATGGTATGTCACATAAACCATGCACCCCTCACATGCCATGCTATATTACAGTGGATGATGAGCATCTGTTTGGGGGGGGGTGGTAGTGTAAGGGGCCTGATAGCAACGTGGAGATGTTTGTGACAGGTCAGGGGCCTTAGGGATGAGGGACACATGTTTGATTGGGTCCCTGCAGCATGGCAGGCACAACAGTGTGAGTTGCCGAACAATACAAAGGCGTGTGGAGCTCTGAGGGACAGAGACACATATTATCTTTAGAAGACATATGTCATGGTCCCAACACAGGCCATGTTTCCGTGACGCCCACCATGGGCTGAGGGTCGACACCACATCTGCCGTTATCGCCTCCGCCACCGTGTATTACTACCCCTTGCCAATGCATTGTCATATGCCGGCAACAGGGAAGGTCCCCATAACAGTATGCTGTTCTTGGGGGACTGCTGTTTGCGCAGGCGTACATAACAATGCTGTGGAGAACCGCTTTTACCCGCCATTCACTGTGCTATCCACATCCTTTACAACAACGCCACATATTTCCACATCTTTTCTACCTTGCTCAGCGTACTTTGTGCGGTGAGGGAGGGTGCTAGCACAGTTATATATTTAACGGATTATGTGATCTGCATTGCCTCTACGCCTGCCATAGCTTCAGTCCACCAACTGCTCCATGATGTCGGTGAACCGTTCCGTTTTCGACCGCTGGTTACGGTTTGTGGCCAGGGTGTAGGTGTACATGTATGAATGAGGTGGAGGAGCACATAGTCAGGAGACACGTACTTCCCCTGCGGCTGCCAGCACAACCAAGCATAAATGTTGGGTAACCTGGCATTTGTGTTTGCCACAACTATGTAATTTGTCCTACAGGTACTCCCAGAGTCTTTGTATTGGCTTGATGTTACCTTTGGGGTGCGCGTGGTGTGGTTTGTGTTGGACATGAGTGTGCATGGGTACCGCCCAGACCCCTGAACAACCATCATGGGTACATGATGGGTCTTGGTAGAGATTTTATGGGGGTGCATGTGCAAATGTCTGCCATCTACCCAAAAAAAAACATGGCTACTTCACCAAGGTATGGAGAGGTGAAATATATTCGTAGCATACGTACCTGCATGCGGATCTGCTGTATTCCAGGGCCACAGGAAGGCCATATGTGTATATCGGCCCAAGCCTGTCTGCAAGCTGCTGCTCTAGGGGCGTGAGCATGGATGGTAGGGGGCCCCCTCCACCTGTGCCACTGGCATGCTGTCGTTCTGCACACAGGTGCTGGCGCACCCCTCTTTTGATATCAGAATACCTCTTCTTTAGACAGTCAATGTCCCGCAGGGGGCCTCCTACCTCGGCAACTGCTCTGCGTATCTCCTCCCACACCGCATTACGGCCTGCTGTACTTGTGCGGCTGCTCTGCCTCCCAAACAGAGCATCATAGTTCTCGAGGACCGTAGCGAGGAGGTTGTGGTTCTCAGAATCTGAGAACCGTGTGGCCCTCCTCCTCTGGGTCTCAGGTACAGGGCCCTTTTCCTCTTCCCAGTGTGGCGGCTGGGTGCAGCCTGGCCCTGTGTTGATGGCCCTGCGTCTGGCTCAGCCGCCATAGCCCCTGCCTCCTGCGCAACTGGTTGCCGCACCTCCTGCACTCCCTCACCCTCCCTTTCCCTCATCCTTTCTCTGTCACTCTCTCTATCACTCCCTCTATCCCTCTCCCTCTCCCTCTCTCTCTCCCTCTCTCCCACCCTCCCTCTATCCCTCTCAATGTCCCTCTCTCTCTCCCTCACTCTCACCCTCACCGTGCCACTTCCACTCTCCCTATGGCTCTCACTCTCCCCCTGCCGCTCCATCGCCCTCCTCTCCCCACTCCCCTGGCCACACGCAACCTCACCTCACCTCACCCCTTCTCCCACTCCTACGCCACACACGTCACAGACAAAACAGATGTGAGCACAATACTACAAACACAACACAATAAACTGAACAGTACACACCACAATACAGAGACAATTGACGACACTCCACTACACTGACACCTGCTCCAATACCTCCTGCTCTCACACTTCGCTATCCTACCTCTCACTCCTCACTCATCCCTCAACGTGCAACAGGCGCGCAGGGTGATTTATACGTTTTAGACGGTTACCTACATTGCGCATGTGCAACTGTGCCACGGCGCTGCTTGTGCGCGGCGCGTATGTGACATTGCGCATGGGCGTGCGTTGGTGGATGTGTGTGTGCGCGATACGCATGTGCAGCTGTTAGCGCATGTGCGTTTGAGTGCGTGTGACGTCACGCACGTGACGCATACGCACAGGCGACGCATACGCCCATGCGTAACGAGTTGCACATGCGCGCCGCCCACAGACAGACGCCCATGCGTAAGGGGTTGCACATGCGCGCAACACACACACAGACGCAAATTAGGGCATTGCTGCACATGCGCGCCGCGCACGGCCATAACCGCGCATGCGCAAGGTACGTACAACATAACCTGGATAAATATGACTGCAGATTAGGTCCACATTGAGGTTGGTTTCGTATGCCCGGAGTAGGTGGGTTGTGAGTTACAGGGAGAGAAAGGCAGCTGTAGTGAATTGGATTCTGTGTGTCTGTATGGTATTGTTCTGTATTTCTCCGTTTACTGTGCTGTATTGTGTGTATCT